>JAAWXA010000001.1:72097307-72697307 GCA_038090715.1 Florisuga fusca | reverse complement strand
GGTCTATGAGTTTTCATGCTATTTCAGTTAAAACTCTTGTAAGTCACACAATCACAGAAATTTATGCATATTTGTTATTATACAATCATATAAACATTGACTGCACAAAGCTGGACAATCATGTTTATAACACAAGGCTCTTCAAAAGAGAAAACTTACCTTTGAAGCCAGCAGCACAATGACATGAAAAGTGGCCAATTAAATCCAGACAAGTAGCTCCATTTTTGCAAGGTGAACTTGAGCATTCATTAATTTCAACTTCACAAAAAGGTCCTTCATATCCAGGCACACAGTTGCAGCTGTAATTATGTAAGTGGTCTTGACAGAAACCATATTCAGAGCACTGGTTTCCAATGCAGTTGTCTATATCAAGTTCACAAAATGTGCCAGTGTACCCAAAGGGACATATGCACCTGTTTTTTAAACAAGAAAAGAGAAAAACAAACCAAAACCAAAACTCACAAACCACTTTAAATATACAGGTCAATAATGGCTAATTTTAACAATATTTTCACTTTAAATTACTCACAAATGAACTAAAACTTTTTTTCAGTCTCCTTGCTTTACATTTAATTAGCCACCGAGTAAGTTTGTTTCACACAGACTGCTTTCAGTAATTAAATGGAATTGAACAATAATAAAAATCTTAGCTATTTAGATGGGACAAACTAGTAGCTCCATTGCTTTTAATATCAAGCTTCCAGTGACAATATTAAAATAAAGAAAATTGCATAAATAATGAGTATTATGCATTTTAAGAATTGCTTTTCTGAAAACTGTTAGTTGCTTGCTATGATATCACTAGGAGAAAAGACAATATTACATCCTGCTTGCTCTGAATATAAAGTCAGTTAAAAAATGCTTTATCATTAGAAACAAGTTTTGCAATTTCTGTCTGTAACTGAAAAAAAGAAACCTAAACAATCTCTATGGTTTTAAAGAAACTGAGCAAACCTTTTTTTTCCCCCCCAAGAAAATATAGGATGACATCTACATTTTGGAAGAATGGAGATTACTTTTTCACACTCCTTTGTCTCACAGTTTTTATAAATGTGTCAATGGAAACAAAGCTGGATTATGTCATCACTGATTCACATCTCACAATATCAGAAAATCCCTTGTACTTGGCAATATTTTTTTTGATTGATCCCATCCTTATCATGTCCAGAAGTCTCCTCTCAGGAGGAGATAATCTTACATATTCTTGGTCCATAGAGATGTTACCTAGAAGCTAGAAAAAATTAGCATATTAAGGAAGACTAGATTATAGCAATTTTCCCTACTGATATATCTGGAAAAAATGATTTTTTTCCTTGATTTTTTAACAGAAATTAATGTTCATATGTTTGTTTGTTTCAGTCCTTGTTTATTATTGCTACATTGTTATGTTAGACTTCTGGAAATTTACATTTAAATATTTTTATATCCCTACCAAATCTCCTGCAGGACAATCAAAAGTCAACAGAAAAAAGATCCCAGGAAGGATTCTGTGTACAGAAAGGACCTTTTTAAAGCTGGCATCATGATAGCTATTTTGAATGTCATTTCACGAAGGCTTTTTGCAACATAACTTTCAGACTGAGGATAACCATATCCACTACTGATACACATCATTCCCTATTCAGGTAGGGTCTTATTTTGCCTAAATTCTTGGCAGGATTCTTTTTTCCGAGTTCAAAGAACTTTTTCTACATACAAATTAGACTATGAGAAGGGCAGAATACTGTGGGAATTCCATCTATCACAGTACTAATGTAACACTTTGGAAAAAAAGGAAGAAGGTGGAAAGAGATATGTATCAAAGGAATAGCTCCTAGTGTTTAACCAATTTATTTATTTGGTTGTTTTTCTCAAGAATATAGCTTCAGCACATAAACATTCTGGTGGGTTTTCCCTTTTGTGTTGTGACTAAAAGAAACCTACAGTAAAAAGGTATGTTTATAAGCAGATATTCTTGGTTCTTTTGTGGAACTGTACAGTAGACTGAGTTTAGAGATGGTTTTGTAATTTTCTTCTTTCTTTCTTTTTTTTTTTCTTTCCATCTACGGAAAAGACAGATAGTACTAGAAAATAAGATGGTTGATCCTTTAAACAGAAAAATGACTAAATGATTGAGCCACAATTACTATTTTTTATAGGTATGTAAACAAACACCAGCTGCTTTCCTATTGACTCCTTGCAGGAAGGTCCAGGCTTCCCAGTCAAGCTTATGTCAACTTCGTGTCTTATTGATCCTATGAAATTTTTTCATAATACCTGAAGCCTGGCTTTCTGCTCCGTCATGTCTCAAAGTGCATTTGTACAACACTTATAAAAATAAGGTGATGAGAAAAGTTTTATGATTAATTTCTTGGCCGTTCCAAATGGCAGTGTTTTGTAGCACATTGCAGAGCTATGTATGTAAAATTGATTTATTTCAGCTGCAACTAAATCAGTAGATGTGCTCCTTGGAGCACAGCTAATGGACACCAACTACTGATGGGCTTTTAGTTTGTGGATCAAATTAGTGCTTGCTGGAAGTAAACCTTCCATACCTTGTATAGTGTGGTTGTGAGTTCTTCAGCACCACCTTTTTTAGCTTTACAGACCCACTGCTACTGCACTACAGCACCTACTCAAGTAGGTATAGCTAATGTATTGTCTCTTCCACTCTCAGTCACTCCTTAGCTAAAAATTCTTCCTCTCCAGCTGAGAGACCTCCAGCTGATTCTGTGGTTTCTCACTTTTTGATGGAATGAAGTTTACACAAATATCACATGCAGTTGCTTTACAGCTAAATGTAAACGTTGATTTGAAGAGGACCCTGTCTTGAAACAGAAGGCACATAGGTGCACTGAAGCTTTGCTGAAGACTGCCCAGTATCTGTCTACTTTGGGTTTTAATACATTTTTTTATAGTAGTTCAAGCAGATTAACTGCCTTTTATCAGTAATGATTTTTTTTCTGTGTTTGAAATATGAATTGCACACACATTCATAAATGGACTAAAAGGTTATTTAGTATTTGCTTTTTGCAAGCATCTGTGGAAAAGTTATTGTATAACTTCTTACAGAGATCTTCCCTAAAAAATGACCACATATATTTGCCTACCTTCAGGAACTGTAACAAAGAGAGGAAAAGTATTTTTCCTTACTCTATTGGAAGAAGCTCATTATTGCTCCAGAAGACTGTGTATATCATAGTGCTAACTTTATACGGCACTGCCAACTAGGTCCTATAGTCAAATTGCCTATATAGTATAGAATGAGTAAATTGAAAATGGAAAATTAGACATAAAAATGTAATCTTATTAAACAGCTTAATTTATCCATCTGGCAGAAATGGAATAAGTCAAGGATGAATAAAGTGAGAGAAGCTTAAAATTTTGTGATGCTCAAAATCTATCTCAATTATATTTACTTTTTATTATGTCACTGGAATCATGCAATGAAGCTTTGCATATTATAAAGCATTTTATAAAGCAGTGTCATTAGGTAAGCCTCTATTCTTTCCTAATGAGATTCAGTCAAGATTAAATTTTACATCACAAAATTTACATAACGAATACTAAAAAGTGGGTTGGCAATTTGTTTACTGTACACCATATATAACTTCTTGATGGGAAATTTCCCTGCATAAAAACTCATGAAATTATGACATCAGAGCTATATCTACAGACTAAAATGTTCTTTTAAAACTTATTTTTTTATCATGAGTTTTTAAACAGTGGTAGATCCTACAATGCAGCTTCTTCAAACATCTTAATTTAATAGTTCTCTGTCTTTCTTTCTAGGCTTTCTTTGGGCTATGGTAAGCATAGAACTTCATCTGAATAGACTGGACTGGAGAAACAGGAGAAATAGGACAGGTAATGGAAGCTACATTCAATGTTAAATTTTGTAATTTCTTGCTTTTGCTTCCCTTAAATAAATACAATAGAGTAACATATATATTAGGACTTATTTCAGCTTAATAACTAAGTAGTCCAAACACAATTGGCTAGGAATAAATTTACAAGGGTGAAGAAAACAGTATTAAATCCCTTCTTGGATTTCAAAACAGAAAAATCCATGTCCTGGTTTGGGCCAGGATAAAGGTGATTTTCTGTCTTGCACTTTTGCTTCCAGCTAAGTCTCTTGTAAGTAGTTGCACTTACTGAAATTAACAGAAAGTTTCTCAGACAGTGTCTGCTTCTGGAACTGATAACACTGGATGTTTATAGTTACTGCTAGAGACTGTCATGCAGAGCCAAGGACACTGCTCAGCTCTGAGGAACATTTTGCCTTCCAGAAGGAGTAAAGAGGTCCCACCTGAACCCCTCTTTTGGGGAGGAATGGACAAGATAGATGCCAGAATTGACCAGAGTATTCCATCCCATACACATCATACTCAGTATAAATTTGAGGGATCACAAGGGTCAAACCCCTTCCTGCTCTTCCTGCCTTTCCTTCACCTGTCCCTGTTTGCTTCAGCATGCTGGGAGGATTCTGTCCGTTCGTCTGCCTGTGGTCCTGATCTGTGCCAGCCTGAATCTGTGTGTTCCTGCCTCCAGCTCCCGACTGCTGCTGACCCCAGGAGTCCAGCCTGGACTTTCCCAGGGCTGCCCTGCAGCCTCGGTGGTGACGTGAGAGTTATTGGGGGAAACGGGGGAGGAACGTGGTATCAATTTTTCCTGTATAATTGTATATATTTAGTAATTTTTCCTATTTATCATTACTACTTCATTAAAGTTGTGTAGTTTAGTTTCCAACCCATAAGTCTCCCTTATCATTTCTCCTTTCTTTATCAGGGAGGGGAGGGGGATTAATAGAAAACATCTGTTACTTGGTTTAATTACCAGGCCAGTGTTAAACCGTGACAATCAACAACTTGAAAAGTTCTTTCACTTTAATTACTCATTAAATACTTTTCATTGGGCCATGTAAATCAGTTCTCTCTCTTCTATAGAGAATATAATGAAATAATAGAGGTTCATTTGAAAGGAAAATTAAAATATTTTTTTATGCAGCGATGCTGTCTTTTTACTGATGTAAGGAATCTTCTCTGGTTTTGATCTCAGGTATGTGTGGTTAAAGGACACTAGATTCTTTTGGCACATTGATGCAGTTGGTCTATTACATTTTATTCTGCCAGATTCATCAGATTGACAGGTACACCATCAATCCAGTGGTAGGACTAGTTATTCTTTGGAGAAGTTATAATTTTAAATATATGCTAATTAATGTTAGGATAACTCAAAATCATGTACTCAGTTGGAAGTACAGTAGTTAATTTTTATTAACAAGAGGCTTTGTGTCAGTGTCATTGAGGCCACTTTGTTGTAGAAGAAGGCTCACTAAACCAAAGGAGTAAAACTGCTAAGACTGATTATTGAGATTGTGTTGCTCTTATTCTGTGGCCTTACTGAGTGTTGTATTAATCACAGTTTTAAAGTCCCCCTCCTTCATCCAGAGCAATTCCTCAATCTGAACTCAAAAGAAATTATATTAGAGATATATTTATTTGACACTGCTGTCTGGATCAATAATTTCAAAATGGGAGGAAAAGTAGAATATTCCATGGTAAGGAGATAGAAATTTAGAAAAATTGCATATACCTGAGTGAGAGCTTAAAAGAAGGGTTGTCCTTAAAGCAAAGCAGGAAACTTGCCATGCTTTCCTGGTCTTAGCATTTCTATAATGCCACCACTGTAATAATATATTATGACCAAAGTTCAATAATTACTTTAGAAGTTAAGAATTTTTTTTTTTTTTTTTTTTTAACTAGGGAAAAAAAATAAATAAAACTGTAATGCATAACATTTTGTCTTACTCTATAAGTGGAAGAGATAATGGTAAGTAATGTTTTGAATGACTATAATAGCTTTAAAAATGGATCTCAGTAGGGTTACTAATGGCACTTAAACATCTAATTCTCCATATATCCTGCTGATAGTTTTCTTATATCTTCCTGAAACTACTTTGCATCAAATACAGTTCTTGATAACAGCCTTATCAAAAGCTATACCCATTTTAGGATAGAAATGCAAATCGCATGAATCTTTAGAAGAAGCTGGGTAACAACTGTAGTTACATTCAGAATTTCTTCTCCTTTTCATTTTGGTTTTAATGGTGCACTGGGAAGAGGAAATGACAATCATTTGGCTTGCTGACAATAAATACCTGTTTGGAAATCCCATTATTTTTAAGGAAGGAAGAGTTTAGTTCTCTCAAAAAATTATTCACTGATGATAGACAACAGTCCTCTGTCTACAGAGCAGGTATTATACAGGAAAAACAGCTGCCTTTGAAAAAATAAGGAATTGTTTTTCTGTGGGATTCATGTTCTCTTCTAGCAAAACCATCCACTAACACATCTAGGATGTGGATCTTAACAGTATGTTTTCTTGTTCCTTAAATAAAGAGAATAATCTGTCAACTTAATTTTTACTTTTTCAGTCTTTGAAAGACAAGTTAAGTGTTTTCTGTCAACACTCCGAGTCTGTATTAGCAAACTAAATTCAGAAGGTCTTGTTTTACGGTAAAATGTTACTTATTCTGGGTTGTGTTTTGGTTGGCTTTTTTTTGTTTTGTTTTGTTTTGTTTGGTTTTTTTTTTAAAGAGGAAAAATAAATATTTCAAGTCTAATAAGAAGAGCTAAACTACACTTTTTGAAGAAATCCTTTTCCATTTACTTTCCACCCAGACCTTTACACTGTCTCATTTTCAGGTATTTACAGCACCTGACAGCTCACTAAGGAAAGCATATTCTTGACAGTTTTGTCAATACCTAAAATAAAAATAAATTTAAAAAAAAATCCACCAAAACCTCAGCATTTCAACTATCCACTTGAAATTTAAACTGAAGTTTTAATAAAATGTTACTCCATGTAACATTACAGTCTCATATAGTTTTTACCTTTTAAAAAAACAGATTATTTGTATATCTGAGCTTTTGCATAGATGGCTTAACTTACTGAAAGTTAGTATCCATGGCATTTTTAATCTGAGAAAATTATTACTGCAGTAACAACTCTCTCTGTAATGCTTGTTGGAAGGAAAGAACTTTGTATGACATAAACATTTTATTAAAGCTTGTATGGAAAGCATCTTATTAGTACCTGTATTTATTAATTCCATCTTCACATGTGGCTTCATGTTGGCAATGGTTTACCTCACAGTCATTAATATTCTCCAGGCATGTTTGTCCTGTCCATCCAAGAGCACAGACACAGTGGGATGTCTGTTTTTCCTCATCATAGAAGCAGCTGCCTCCATTTGCACATACCTGGAGATGGAAAGTATAGATACATATAAACACTTATCTCTATGTGCTGGGTTTTTTTCCCCAAAGAGTTTAACAGTGTAAGCTCTTTGTAATAAATATGGTTATTTAATGATTTTATAATGCAATTTTACGAAAAGGTGATTTTCAAGAACCTAAAATACTGATTGCCATTAAATCAATTTATCAATTCATTGATTAGCTGGAAAGGGGCATTTCTGATTCAGTTTAATAGCATCATTTTCATAACTGACCTTAAAACGTGCTTTTTCTAGGAGGGACGATAGTGAACTAGTCTGGGATTTTTCCATTAGAAGAGTAGAACAACTGTTCCTGTGCTTAGTATCTACATATAATTTAATTGAATTTGTGGCTATCAAGAAAAAACAGAATTGAATTATTTTAAATTTGTAATAATGACACCGATTCACAATTTACCCTTGAATATTTTTTATTTCTATATATAAGTGAACTATATCTTTTATTTCTTACAGCTTTTATGTAATATTATTTACTGAACCAGTATTTCCTGTATTCTTCAAAAAGTACAGAAAGTTCAAAGTTGGAATGAATACTCCTTTCTTAATTTTACTTTTAGGGTACCATTTAATTTCCATGAAAATTTTACCAGTGTGAAAATGAATAACTGCATTTTCACTTCAGTGCGATTAAGCTCTCTCCTTCTAATCAATAGGTTTTTAAAGAAGATGGTGTCTAGAAGATGTGCTAATGCACTAGTACTTTGGTTTGATTGAGTCTGAATCTCTTTATAATGTCATTAAGATTTAATAATAATAATGGTTCTTGGCAGTAATCCTCTAATATTCATTTGTCTTTGATTAAGTTTTAAATTGACCTTAAAATTAAGAGATTTTTGCAATGCTCTCAGTACTGAATTTAGACTTGGGATCATTTTGCAATAGGACAATTTCTTGAAGAAAAGAACTGCTCAAAATAAATACAAAGGAAACTCATATGTATATAGTTTCAAAAATATTATCTCTTTTTAAAATGTTTATTTGTCTTCTTTTTTAAAACTTTTCTGCGGGATTTTTTCCCCAAAGTTTATTATTTTCTCAGAGCTCAAATAGATTGAACAATATTATACTCAATAAGACTTTAGAAAAATTCTGGCAATTAAGACAAGAGTTAGATTTCAGTTTCTCCACAATATTATAATTATCATATTCTTATGTTGTTTTGATACTTTATACTGTGAAGAAATGTGTTTGAAGATTTAATGCAATCTAAAGCAGCTTTCAATTAAAATTAAAGCTATTACAGATATTTTTAGTATCAAATGTATTAGTACTTTTCTCTATCAGATAGAGTGTTATATCTGCTGTAAAATTAATTTCCTATCAGTTTAAAAATTGACATTTCCTGGTTAGAATTATTAAGGATTTATAAGATAGTAAGGCTGAATACATTTATTGATCATTTATTAAAGTCAAACAAAGTACCTCTACATTGTGGTTTTCAAAACTACTAAAAAGATTTGTTTGTTAATTTTTTAATACAAGTATTTGTATAATACAGGTATTATACAAGTATAATACAAGTATAATACGAGTATTATATATACAAGTATTTGTACAAGTATTTATACAAGTTTTTAAATTAAAACAGAAAAACAGAGATTTGGAAACATCAGCCTCCTCCCATAAATTACCATTTTCTTTTTCCCAAAGTAAATCTTCCTCATAGTTAGGATTAAACAGAAATCTTATATTTTAAACCAAGAATGTTGAAAATTTTGCCTTAAACCAAGAAGGGTAACTTGGGATCATTTGTCTCATAATAAGTGGAATCAGTTTCCAAGTCAATCATGCAAGTGGAGCTCAGCAATGAAGCTGGACACAACTTCAGCACCATGAAGACGTAGACAGACAACTGAGATGACTTTTCAGAGATAGTTCATCCCCTAACCCAGATGGAAATTATTTTTTTAAAAACAAGTAGATTCCCACTAAGTGTGCCTATTTACATTTTAAAACTGAAAAAACAATTTTAAAATAATTGAAAAATAGTTTTAAGCTCTTATGATTTCTTTTAAAAAACAGTAACCATTGGCATTATGAGTGGCTAAATTTGGTATTGTTGGAAGTCATTAATTTATATGCGCCAAAATTTCGATTTACTTGTAGGTCTTTCATAATTCGAGGTACAGGGCAGACAGGCTTTATCCTTGTTACAATGTTAACAAGGATTTCAAAATTTAAGTTAAGTTATCCGCTGTTTTAATATTTCCACATTTCCCTTTTAAAGCACTTATTTTAAAACATGTTATATATAAAATAATATTAAAAAATACCTCAGTGTTTTAAGTGTTGTACTGGAAAAGAAAAAAAAAACCTCTCAACATTATCATAGAATCACAGAATCATAGAATCTGCCAAGTTGGAAGGTACACATCAGGATCCTAAATTCCAGTTCCTGTCCCTGTGTAGGACACCCTAAGAATCACACCATGTGCCTAAGAGCGTCACCCAAACACTTTCTGAACTCAGGCAGGGTTGGTGCTGTGACCACTTCCCTGGGGGGCTTGTTCCATTGCTCAATTGCCCTCTGGATGAAAAACTTTGCTAATATCTAACTAAAGTTCCCCCAGCACATTTTTCTCCAATAAGCAAATTATACTACTTTACTGATCTGAAAGCTAATAATTGCTTTATTTTAGCTTCTATTGCCTTTGATAGTAGAAAATCTACTAATTATTCACATTATGACCAAATTAATTGTCTCATACAATGTGTATGAATATACAGTGTGTGTATATATATATATATATGTGTATGTATAGTGTGTATATACAGTGTGTATTATACAGTTTGTATGTGTGTGCATAAATATATATATACATATATATAATTTTTTCCCCCACAGGGCATTTATGGTGACCTAAGAAATGTTTGTATGAATAAATTAAATATGTCTGAGGGCTTTTAAGCAAATATTACAGTAAAATGTTTTAGTAGGTCCCATCAGCATCCTTGGCACAACATGATCACTTCCCATCCTATCCATAATGATTATTACATCATTATGCTGTTATGCCATGTACAATAAATTCGCACTCAGTATGACAGCTTAAATCATAAAAACGTTAAAATTTACCAGATGCTGAACAATTTAAATATAAACCTTTGAACCAGTGAGTATTTCTGTGTTACATTTCATGTTAATTGGTGAGTGTGTACCCATGGACTTCAAGGTGACATAAATGTTGATTGCTTCTTTATAAACACATTGCCTGCTCCACACAATATATTTTTATGGCGAATATATTTCACTGATTAAACCTTCAAAACACTGGTTATCATGTTTGAACAGCTGTTTGAAAGGGCTATATAGTATTGTGTACACAGCTCTTAAAATAACTATGTTAATAAAAAAGTGCAACAGTATTCTACTTTCTTCCATATTGAAAACTCAGTAACTCAAGAACGTAGGTCTTTTGTCCACCCTGATGTGAATGAATTTTACCCAAACCAGTAATTTAATTGAAAAAGTCACTGAAGGGAAATGAGAAAGGTACAGCAAATACATTTCTTGAACGTATGTGGGTTCAAAGTGGATGCAGTTTTGGCCTAAACATTCTAAGTATCTAACGTAAATATTTCTAGAGTATTTTGAATGTACAAAAATCAAATTCATTACTACATTCTGTAAGCATTTAGGGCAACTTGCAAGAAGAATTTTTTATTTTCTAACTGTATTTTCAGCTGTCATTGGTAGCATAGTTAGTCTGGCTTTAGATTTTTGGTTTGTTTTCTTTGCTTGGTTGATTATGGTCTTTACTGTTTTTTTAAAATGGAAATTAAAATGTTGCTATTCTTTCTGTGCATTGATGTGCCATCACCCTTCTCTCTAATAACTTTTAAGCACTTCAAATATTTCAAGGAAATTTTGTCCTAAATTCCTAAAAGTTTCACAACATAGCAGCAGCAAGTAGGGAACAGAAGTTGCCAGAGAGTAAATTGGTAGAGTAAGAAAGGCAGAGCTCAGATATTACATGGTTTGTCAGACAAGGATTAGACTACTCACATTGTGCACTTTTGAATGTGTGTGTTACACAGGAGAGAGGAAGGTTAGCATGAGAATACATCAAGAGCAAGAACTGTGTTTAGGAAACCCATGAGAAATGAGGCTTTGTCAGCTCACTGCTCTTAGAATAACTTGTTTGATTTCCCCAAAACACTGGGGGGAATATATCACTTTATCCTACCTCTGTGTTGCCAATACATGGTGATAAACATGTGTAATTAAATCCATGAGATTTATCCATACACAGTGCTCCTGCGGCACAGCTTATATTATAGAATAGGCAGGCATCAATATCCAGTTCACATCTTTCACCTTCAAAACCTGCACCACAAAGAGAATGTTTAATCACAGTTCATTCAGAATATTGACATTATGTCTGTTCAGGCTGTTAGCAGTTAACAACACTCTACTAGAGTAATTTGGCGGCTTTATTGCCCAAACAAAGTGAAAAAGTGGGATTCTTCATAAAAATGTTCGTTGAACACAATGTGATACATTGTTATTTTTATGTTGCTATTTCTTAAAGATATGGATGACACTTTCTTTTTATATTTATTTAGAAAATACAATAAATTTCCAATGACTCACCTATGGGGCAAGTACACTTAAAATGATGTTCATAATCAACACATGTTCCTCCATTTTCACATGAACTTGAACCACAGTTATTAATTTGCACCTCGCAGAATTCTCCTGGGGTTGAAAAAAAATCCTAAAAAGGTTAAGAATTAATATCACATTCTTAAAATACCCCCGTGAACCATAAAATTAATATTAGTAAAGTAACTATTGCTTTAAATAATCTTTCTGGACTATTGTTTAGATTTCAAAGACCTTTGATTCTATTATGTGTATATTTAATTAAATCTTTTCTGGGCTCCATTTTTGCAAGGAAAAATCTACTCTGTATTTGTCTGAGGAAACCTTCAGTGTCATTCCACTAAACAATTACTATCATTTAGCTGAAGACATTTTGTAGCTCAGGAAGAAGAAAAAAACTGAACTTGTAACTAGAGAGTTAGAGAAATAATGTATTGAAGAGAAATATGTATATAGCAAATTGATGAGTCAATAAGGAAGATTGTTATCTTTCCTATTAGTCTTGGAAAACTAGTAGATTTGAATGAATTTGTATTTGAATTAAGGTTTTCTCGTTATTTTTGGTACTGAAAATATTATACTTAATTCTTTGTAAAGGTTCTTTACATTTTTTTCTTGTTATTGTTGTACTATTGTTTCATTTTCCATAATATTTTTTTGAACTTTCAATTTACTCTTTACACAACAGGAGTTCGGTGATATTTTTTTTTCAATTTTAGAAAAGATGAAGCCATGAAAAGTGAAACAATCTTTACTGCTGAGAAAACTGAAAGAAGGTAGAGGAGTTTTGAAAAGTTTGAAAACGAAAAGCCTCAGGAAAGAATATAATAGTTTACAGATGTTTTAACCATCACATGTCTCTAATTAGTGTAACTTCACTCAGTGGCTTTAGCAGAAAAGCCAGAGCTGTAGAGAGGAAAAGTATTTGGGAGAAATGTACAAGGAAATGGAATAATCTCTTTAATCAGACAATATATTCTCTAAAGTGTTTCTCAGAAGTCAGTGCTATGATTTAAATTCTTGATATGGCAAAACCAAAATTACTTCAAATACCAAAATTAATTTTAAATTTTTAAGCATCTGTCTTTTTGATATAAAGATGGGGAGACATCAGGGAACATGAACCAATTTTAATAAGCTGGAATGAAATGTCAGACTAAGACCTAAAGATTACTTTTTATGGACTTCTATAAATGTAGACAGGCATATAGCTGAGGCCTTAATTCTGTGACTTGTTGGCCAGAAATCTCTACACTGGACCAACAGGAGGTGAACCATACCTACAATCTTGTGTTTTTACAGAGAAGTTGACCAGCATGCTATATAGGCTTTTAATGCTTATTTTGTTTCATTGCTTCTCAGTGAAAAATAGGACAGTATTAACATATATAAATTTTTCAGCAGCCAAGATTATACTTTGCTGTAACTTATAAAGCTTACAGAGGTAGAAATATTTTTCTGTATATTATTAATATAAATTTTTAAAATAGAAAAAATAGAAAATTAGATACTTCTCACTGCTAATTCTTGTAATGGAATATGCAATAAGAATTACAATATAATGTACAATACATGGAAAAATGTGGACAACTTGACCTTACATTTACAAATTTTTATTTTTTCATTTTGTATTGACACTATTGGTAACTATATGTATCTGTATCTCTGTGAAGATAACATTATGATCACTATTAGAAAACCATGTTATGAGACAAGAAAAGAATTATAAAATATAAGCCTTGTGTAATATTTGTTGGCAAAAAGACATCTTAAAAATGAAACAGATATTTTAACTGTGAAATAAGCTGTATGTATTGAGGAATTTTCTATCTCCTAAGAAATAGACAGGGGTTTATTGTTGTTTTGGTGTGTTGATTTGGAAGGCAAAATCTGGGAAAAAAAGCCTGCAAATAAACTTTAACTCAATACGTATTTTTAATCCATTTTTTCATATTTATTCATGAAGGTGGAATTGCCCAATAAACATTATGAGTGGCCTATAATACAATCAAACTGACTTAAAGAACTATTTTGCTATAAATCTGAAATGCATATAATGGCTGTATCCTTTAGGCAAACTTTACAACTTTTCCCTGCCACAATGAGGTCAAGAAAACCTAGTAACTCCAAACTGTTATAAAATTTATTAGAATCTGAATGCTGCTGAGAAATACATAATTTCTGGTATTAAGACCTGATTAAGTGCTAAATGGATGTCAGGAGAGATCTCCACAGTAATCCACTTAGCTTTTAATGTCTAATTATCACTTCATAGAGAGTGAAGGCTGAATAACTGAGAAATTCAATACTTAGAGAACTCAAACAAGATTTTTTCTGTACAATTAAGCATGTTATTCTTCTATCAGGAATAAGTTCAGCAGGTAGGAAGAACAAAGGAAAAAAAAAGAAATTATAGAACTTAAGAGGGATGGAAAATAATTTGATTAAAGCATTTACTCTTGTACTGTTTATTTGTAAAAGTGACTTTATGCATTTTTTAACTAAGCATGTGTTCTTACAAGTTTGTTTCATTACAAATTATATACTCAAGATATCAGTGAAATAAAGTGTGACCACAAACAAGAACAAATTGAAGTTATGCAGGGACATCAGGAAGAATTATTTTACTGCAAGGGTGACCAAGCACTAGAACAGGTTGCCAGATTTGGTTATGTCTTAATCCTTGGAGAAAGTGAAAATCCATTTGTATACAGTTGGACAACCTTCTTTTGTTGATCCTGCTTGAACAAGTTGGTTGGGAGGACCCAGGAAACTCCAGGCCTGTCAGCCTGGCCTCAGTGCCTGGCAGGATTATGGAGCAGATCAACCTGGGGTCAATCACACAGCACCTACAGGATGGACAGGGGATCAGACCCAGCCAGCATGGGTTTAGGAAGGGCAGGTCCTGTCTGACCAACCTGATCTCCTTTTATGATCGGGTGACCCGTCTGGTGGATGAGGGGAAGGCTGTGGGTGGAGTCTACCTGGACTTCAGCAAGGCCTTTGACACCGTCTCCCACAGCATTCTCCTGAAAAAGCTGTCAGCCCACAGCTTGGACAGGGGCACTCTGTGCTGGGTTAGGAACTGGCTGGAATCATAGAATCATAGAATTAGCCGGGTTGGAAGGGACCTCAGAGATCATCAAGTCCAACCCTTGACCCACTGCTGCGGTTGCTAGACTATGGCACTGAGTGCCACATTCAGTCTCTTTTTAAATGTCTCCAGGGATGGAGAATCTACCACCTCACCAGGCAGCCCATTCCGATGCCTGATCACCCTCTCAGTAAAGAAATTCTTTCTAATATCTAACCTAAATCTCCCCTGGCACAATTTAAGACTGTGTCCTCTTGTCTTGTTGAAAGTCATCTGTGAAAAGAGACCAACTCCCACCTGGCTACAGCCTCCTTTCAGGTAGTTGTAGACAGCAATGAGGTCTCCCCTGAGCCACCTCTTCTTCAGGCTGAACAGCCCCAGCTCTCTCATCCTCTCTTCATAGGGCCTGTGCTTGAGTCCCTTCACCAGCCTGGCTGCCCTCCTTTGGACCTGAAGGTCCAGGGAGGTCCGGTCCGGAGGGCCGGGCCCAGAGAGTGGTGCTGAATGGTACTGCATCCAGCTGGCGGCCGCTCACCAGTGGTGTCCCCAGGGATCAGTATTGGGCCCAGTTCTGTTTAATATCTTCACTGATGATTTAGATGAGGGGATTGAGTCCACAACTAGCACATTTGCAGTTGGGTTAGGGGTTGTTTAGTCTGGAGGAGTCTCTACAACTCCCTGAAAGGAGGTTGTAGCCAGGTGGGGGTTGGTCTCCCAAGTAGATATCAGTAGGGGCATGGACTTAAGCTTTGCCAGGGGACGTTTAGGTTAGATAAGGGAAAAATTCTTTACAGAGAGGGTGATTAGGCATTGGAATGGGCTGCCCAGGGAGGTGGTGGATTCTCTGTCCCTGGAGGTTTTTAAGAAGAGACCGGATGTGGCAATCAGTGCCATAGTCTAGTAACTATGGTGGTAGTGGATCAAGGGTTGGAATGGATGATCTCAGAGGTCCTTCCCAACCTGTAATTCTATGATGACCTTCAGAGATCCCTTTCTAACCTCAGTCCTTCTGTGATACCGTGATTCTCAGAATGATTGAATATCTAAAACTGAAAGGGACCAACAAGGATCACTGAGACCAACTCCCTGCACCTTGCAGGATTACAAAAACCTAAACCATGTCTAAGAATTACACATATGCTCCTTTAACACTGACAGACTTGATACCATGAGCACTTCCCTGGGGAGCCTGTTCAAGTGAGTCTCTTCACAGTTAAGAAGCTTTTCCTAATGTTCAATCTGTACTATGCCCAATACACCTTCATCCCATTTCCTTGTGTACTGCTGCTGGTCATCAACTATTTAAGTAACAAACTATCTACGTAACAAACTATCTAATAATGAGCTATTTAATTAACAACAAGTGTGCTAATAAAGACTACCTAAAGATAATCTGCCCTATGCATTTACTACTCTCTATTTTATACGACAACAATCTTATCATACAAAAGATATGACATGACCAACACTTTTCTTCAGTGTACAAGTGCATCATAATTATGTTCAGTAATTTTAACAAGCCACAGTTCAAGACTATTTTTTTCTTTTTCCTGTTTTTGAATGTAGTTATGTTATAAAACCGAGTTAGATTTGGGACATATGGGTACACATATGTACACGGGCATATGCGCAGACTCATTGCTTCTTGTCTATTTAAACTGAGAAGCTAGCATGAAAATTTAAAGTATGTTCTTTGGGAGGGCATGGGCAATTAAGTTTCATCTTCTGAAAGTAAGCCTTTATATCCATGGTGCCCATTTACAGGCTATGAAAACTCCTTTGAAGCATGAGTGTCTTGTCCTGAACTCTAGCTCCAGAACAGGTCAGATGATTGGACTCTTTTAAATTCCTATTACTTTGCACAAGACCTGCAGAGAGCACAGAGTGACAAGCCTTGCACAGACATTTACATTGTAGGCACTTAGAAATTGACCTTGATCTATACTACTTCCAGGAACTCTACAGTTATTTATGTTTGAAAGAAAACAAATCCACATCCCTTAATTTTTTTTTTGAACCACTAGAAATTGAAAAACAGCTTTTCAAGGGTTCTGAATATTTCCTCATGTGTAGTACTCTGCAGTAAATGTATTCTTAGAGATGCCTAGTATAATAACGAATATTTGGGCTTTTCAAAGTAGTTTCAGTGAATGACAAAAGAATAACAAAAGGCAAAAATAAAGAAATGATCTGACAATTCATGCATGAAGGTGTTAAAAGCATCTGCCTGACTGTAAATCAGACAGTTGAACAATCAAGTTTAAATGACTTGGTTTTAACATTTGAATTTGAAAATTCTACTATTGGCTAGATGAAAAAATATATCTTTAATAACCTAGTTATTATGGATATTGAAGTTAATATATATTTAAGATCAATATATGTATTTCAGTCCTCTTAGTGTAAAATATAACTTTACACAGGTTAGAAAAACAGTTGTCTTGACTCTTTCTACATCTAACTTGAAAAAAAGAAACATATAATACATCCCATCAGTGAAGAGATTTCTACTGGAGCTGAGTTGAGGATGCTTAAACTGGATAATCTCCATTGATTATATACAGAATGTAGACATCACATTTATACTAAATTATTAACTTTTAAATTGATAAAAACAGAGCATAATGAATTAGTCCACTCACTGACTGTCAGTACCTCTATCCCAATATTTAATTATAATAAATGAATGTTACAGCCACCTGAAATGGCAGATGGCTTAAGAATGTATGTTTATCTACCGTGTTATTTGGAATTTGATCTATTAATATAATTTTGTCAAAATCACAGTTTTAATGACAATTTCTCACTTATGTTTCCAAAATTCCTTGCATCTCCGTGGATGGTGTTTCACCACTAGGATGGTGTTTCACAAATCTCTGTGAAGAAGAGAGGATCATGGAAGGTAAACCCAAGAAAAATGTGATATTAATAATTTTCTAATAACAGTTTTTCTAGTTAAGATCTAAAGGAAATAGTTGTCATACCTGAAAAACAAGAATTTTGTTGGGGTTGGAGATAACAGTTCTGAGTCTGGAACTCATCATTTAGTAAACATCACTAGGTGACAGATATTAGGCACTTTTACATGATACAATGCACAAGTATTCTGTAAAGTTACTTTTCTCTTATTAAAGCAACACAACCTTTTTAATCTGTCCCAATAAGTGAGAACAGACAAAATGAACCATATATGTTCACTAAATACTGTAATGCTGTCCCACTTCATAGACTAAAGGGATCCCAACTTTAATCCAAATATTTTACAGTTCTAGTGAAAAATACTATGCTTTTTCTCAAATTTTACTGCTAGTATCATTTCCCCTCCCCACCGAGATGGATTTACAGCTTTTTAAAAAGATGAAAATGACTTCCACTGTCCACACTCAGCAATTTAGCCTCATTGTCTGCTGCTACACGAACTATAAACATAAGCAAGTGTTAAATATGGAGTTAAAATTTCACCTTCTCCTGGTTTAGAATAAAATGAATCAAGGACTCTTAGTTAGGAATGTTCCTTCCTGAAAGTTTTTTCTTAACTATTATTTTAGTGCAGTCTATTAATTGAGCTCCTTTTTACAGAATGTCTTTAAATTTGTTTGAGATGTATTTTATTAACCTTGGCTCTTAAATGAACTCATTATTCTGGAACATATAATTCGACTTTTGACCACCTAATAGATTATCTGTCCTTTCTCTTAGCTGCCTCATGGATTTAGCTGGAAATTAGGCCTTAAAGATTCAGCCTTTGGAGGTCTTTTGTAGACCTCCCTTTCAGCCAACCTTTCTCTTATTTGCTTGCTACTGGTTGGTTTTCTTGTTTGTTTTGTTATCAAAATGCCCTTCATGTGTCTCACTGAAAAATCTTGTTCATAAAACCCCGAAGGATGCTAGAATAATACACAAAAGGTCGGATGGAAGTCCAATTTGGGTGGTGCCACAAAAGTTGAGGTTCTACTGTTATTTAATGTTGTTATCAATGTTCTGGGAAGTAGATTAAAGAAAAGTTTAATCACATACAGAGTTTATGCTAACTTGGCAGCAAATATCAAGGAGAGAAATGTCATACAAACAGATTTAAAGGGATCAAATATTTTAAAGGAACATGTTTTCAACGTGAGATAGGTCCCAGGAAACAGAAATGAAAGCAAGTATATTACAGAAAGAATAAACCTGAGCTATTCAGAAAGAGAGTGTACAGGGATGAAGACCAAAATATAGAAGCTGTTGTTGAATGTAAGTTTCCAATGTAATACAGATTAAAGAGAAAGTGGATAGGTCTTACAGTGCCCATGAAGACTGCTTATGGCACAGAAAAAATATACATCAATAATAGATATTAATAACACAGATAAACTAAGACTTCAGTCTATCACGTTAGTATTGTAGTATTTCAACAGAATGGCTTTTGTTAGTTTTTTTTTTTAGAAGGAGCAGCTGAACACAGAACTTGCAAAATATCCTAAGAAATCCTCCAAGATTTAATTCATGTGTTACCATAATTCTAACTTCAGTCAAGATATGGTGGATTATGTCACCTAATGATGTGGTACATTGTGTCTCAGAAAAAGTAAGCAATACAAGGTTAAGCATGATTACCCATATTTTAAAAAGGAGTCAACATTCAGGTTGGTAAAAGAATACCAGGTTGGTAAGTTGGCTTATTTGAACATGGTAAAACAGGTAACTGTTTTACATAATTATGTTTTCTGCATAGTTTCACTCATGATAATTTCTTCAGAAACACTAAATCCCAACATGAATGCTTCCACTATACAGAAAGACTTGAGGAGCTAAAAGGTATAAGATTAAAGAAATAAAATATAGCTACAAAGGTAGCTCAGTATAACTACATGATAAAGGTGTTCATTTATGGTTTTAAACATATTTACATCTACACCACACTCCACTACACACTTTATAATGTTTTATACCTGTTAGTGTGATAGATGATTTTATAGGGTTGTCAAGAATTTTTGTACCTAGGTAAGACCTGAAATACTGTATTCAGTTGAACTGATCAACACAAGATCAGCTGAGATGCAGAAAAAATACCTATATGATTATTATAGATCATCAACTTTTCAAACACTTCAAGCAACTTTTTCTGAAGGTTTTTTGACTGAATATACATAAAAAGCATAGTTTCCTCCTGTTTCTTATCGATGATATAAATTTTTCAGGTGATACACACCTATCTGAATGTACACTGTCCATCTGCATCTCTGGAGGCTTTAAGTTACAAATTCCTAGTTTCCTTTGTCACTGATAGCAGATTTATGTGTTGGGTAATGAAAATGAATAATGCATTGCTGTTCTCTTTGAGAGACTTATTAAACTATCCATGGAGAGAAGATCTTAAATCCCTTTTATGTTTTATTCTGAATGAGTAAACAAGGAAAGAATAGGCATCAGTAGATGTAGAGACAGAAGAGAGAGACAAGCTAGAGCAAATTAGCAAAGTTCTGGAAACCCTGACAGTAAGTTCAGGAGTTATGTGCCTTAATAAATGATCCATGGAAGGATCACAGGAATTAAAAAGCAGAAGAAAAAGTAAAGTGTGTAGGTTTTTTTGCATGCACCTGACTTTGAGGTCAGATTTTCATGTGAACACATTGCGATTAGGAAACACTCCCACTGTGTCTCTGCAACTTTGCTGTTTTTTAAATATTGTCAGTGATGTATAGCACTGTTCTGGTTTGAATGTTTGACTAATTGTCCCAGAAGGTAAAAGATTAAGGGGGTTATATTTTGCCTAAAAATCCCCACACTTTTACAGAGGTGAGTGAGAGTAATTTTTGGAGTTCATGAGTAGATGTAGCAAGCTTAAGTATTTTATAGGTCAAGTTTAAGGCAATATTTTTAAACATCTCTTAAAGCTGAGAACTTAATTTATGCAGGAATACACATTAACATGTATACTTCTTAATAAACGAAGCATATTTAAGTTAACCATTTAAAATATAGTTATTCTCAATGGACAAGAATTCTCTCAAAATTCCTTCTTGTTCATATGGGCCAAATATATTAACTGTACAATAAATTAAACTATAAATATTAAATAACTGGAACAAATTCATTCATATCCTCATGTATTGGGAACAGTTTGTTCCACTTTAAAAGCAGCAAGAACTTAAATGCTGATATTATATTTCTCTTTGAAATATCAGGTAGATCATTTTTACAGTCTTTTGGCTTTTCCTGCAATTGCTGAATCCCAAAGGAAAAAAAAAAAAGTATTTCCTGGATTAAAAAATCAGTAGTTATAGAATTTCTTGTGGCAATCAAGACTTGAGAAAAATTGTTGGCTTAAACTCCTGTAGGTCACAGTCTGCTTGTACAACAATTATGACACATCAGTCACACAATCACAGAATGAATCACAGAATGGCTAGGGTTGGAAGGGACACTAAAGACCACCTAGATCCAACTGCTTGGCATGGGCAGAGACACCTCCCATTAGATCAGGTTGCTCAAAGCCCCATCCAACCTGGACTTGAACACTTCCAGGGAGGGGCAGCCACAACTTCACTGGGCAGCTTGTTCCAGCATCTCACCACCCTCAAGGCACTCCCCCTTGCTTAGTGTTCTAGAGTTTATCTGTTTCAAATTAAATACTATGCCACCATGGTTTAATGGGTTATTTTCATTTTTCGACTGAGTACTTCTCTATCCTTTTATCCCAATTAGTACAATGGAATGCTCAACATGGAGTGGAATTGTGTTTTCATATAATTCAGCTTGGTATCTTCTCAGGTAGATCTTTGTAAGGATCCATGCCCTAGCTAAAACCATTTGCCTTTAACCCCAGCTAGTGCTATGCAGCCATTCCTGTTCTAAAAGCCATGATAAACAGCAGGAAACATTTCTAGATGCCTGCTTAAGAGTATTAGAGATTGAATTACTTCGGTTGTTATTTTTGCTTTCTGTCAGTTACCATCAAAAAATCTTCTATAGAAAATTTAAGCCTCTGCAAAGCAGCAAGCTATTCCTTTTTTCTCCATCTAATGAAGATAAGTGTTCTGAGTGAATTTCTCTAGTAGTACCTAGCAAGTGACTTCTTTTATTCTATTACTTCAGTCCATGGTCATTGATGTTTGGAATTTGTCTTCTCTAACAATTTTTCTTTCAAAGGTGACAATGGTAATAACATATAAAGTATGATGAGCAAAGCTTAAAATGACAGCATGTGCTGCTGTGACATACACTGCTGTGTAATTCCAGTGACTCTCCTGTGAAATAGGGACCTCTCATGATGCTATGAAAATTCCTTTACCTTTAGTATAGGGAATAGAGCTGTGGAAAAAATATTATTGTTATTTTTATCTATTTGAGTTTTGAAAGTTGTAAGTTTTCCACTGTACTTCAGCATGACATAGAGACTGACCTACCAATAGGAAGTAGTTAATTAACTCCTTATTTTATTTTGCTTATGTCTGCAAGATTTTGCTTTAACTACTTAACTGTTTATAGCTCGACTTCATAAAAAGCTTTCTTAATTTCACTATTCCAATTTTCTTTCCCACGCTGCTGAAGAAGAGTGAGCCACCACTGTGTGGTTCTTACTTACCCACCGGGGTGAAGCCATCACTACACTGTATTCTGCAGAACTACAGAATTTTAAAATGTGGCTTTGACCAGATAGTAAGGTTTAAATTAGGTCATGTCGTTGGCTTTGTTACTTATTATAAATGTTGTCTTAACTCGCTTGTGAAAGACATAGGAACTTCTCTATCCCGTATCTTCTTTCCTGTGACATTAGCTATTATGGCACCAGAGATTCTGCAGAAGACTGTTTCAAACCACCTACATAGTTCAATAATACAAGCTTCATTCAAATCTTTTTATATTAATTTCTCCATGTAACTGTAGAAATTACCATCCTTATCTCAACTCAGTAAAACAGAGAGAAAGGAAAAAAATTAAATTATGGATAAATATCTGAATTATCTTAATGAGTCTTATAAAATGAAAGTTTAAAAATGAGGAAAAAGAATGTAATTGAAGTATTTTAAATTCTGGTTGGTGAATTTACTTGGGGTGCAGTCCATTTTAGAAGCAGTAAGATTATTTTATATACCAACTAAATGAAGTGTCTGACATGCCAAATCAATTCCTGCCAATATGATTTCTCTATGCACAAGGAAAGATAGTAATTAATTAGAGAAGGCTTCTTCAAGGATAATTAGTCCACTGTGTGAAACCTGAGAAATTGCTGACTGGATTGTTTGATTTCAATGTCATAAGCTTTGTTACTTACATGAACTGTTGTAGATATAAAGGTTTTTATATAATTTCAAACAGGAGAAAAAGGGATAGGAAAGGAAAGTAAGGAACTAACTACAAAAGAAAATTGAAAGCAAAGAAGCTATGGCATCTATTCAACAGAAATAACTATATCTTATAACCTTTTATTCTCTCCTTTGAAAGTTTAAACAAAAAACATGGATATTTTTCTGAGTCCACTACCCAAATTTTATTTTACACATAAGCATAAATAAGCAAAGTTTAAAATTGCATTTTTGTACATGTACTAAGATTCTCCAGGTTTTAATTAAAGAGAAAGAAACAAAAAGGAAATGCTTTTATTACTTTTGAAATCAAATACCCACTTCTTACAGGTGAGAGTCTTACATATTGTCATTGTTTCTTTTCCCTAAGATAAGACTACAAATACAATTTAAATGTTAATACAAAGGCTGCAGATGTCGTTTTTATAATTTACTAACACAATTAAGAAAAATTAGATGCTAAACTGGCATAGCCTTTTTGGTTGCAGATGTTATTTAATTCAGAGTCAAGTAAACATGCCAAAATTGTTACTGCATTGTCCTTCCCTCTCACCCTTCCCAGACAGAAAATAAACATTAAACAGATAGAAATGAAAAATGCTACAGAGAGAGACTGAAGAAGTAACTTCTTTTTTTTTTAACATGAAAAAGAAAAAAATAAAAATCATTATCTATTACAACATAAAGGACCTCTTGCAATGAGATCCTACAAATGAAAGAATCTTGACCTTATATTTCCATGTTTCTAAATACTGAAGTCAATTCCACTTGCGCTCACTCATAACTGAGTGTTTAGTAAGGTTAAATTGTATTAATTCCATACATTTATTGCTGTTTACTATGGCCCATCAGACTTTTGTTTTGTGGTAATGTCATAGCATAGAGACCTTATTACCATCTCAAAAGCCTTGAGGAATTATAATGAAACGTTACTTTTATTACAAATACATAATTTTTGTTGTCATACCAAGAAAAATAGCCCAAGATTAGACTGAAAAATAAAAATCATATAGGTGATAAGGCAGAATTGGAAAGAGAGGTTGACAGTTACTACTGTCTAGGTTTTCTTTTTCAATGAGAGAGGATTTAAAGTCCATTTCCTCTGTGTATTAATAGCATTTCTTTAGATTAATTTATTTCTTAATCTTTAGGTAATAAATGTTAAGTTTCTATCTTTCAACTGGATGTTTTAAAAATTCTGTTAACCTTTTTGTCACTTATCTTTAAATTGATATACATATGGCTAATATCTATTTCCTTAATTTTACCTAAAACTGGAGTGATTCATATTCAACGCTTTCCTTTCATTGCTCTCTCTAGCCAAAGATTAGTGAGGGACTGCAGAATCTATTTTAAATGAGGTTCTATTTAAAGTGTGAGGATGGGGAAAAATTAGAAATTTTTTTCCTTGCCAGCTAAAACCCAATGTTGCTAATCTAAGCTATTTTTCTAGATTTCTTTTACAGAGGAAAAAAAAAAAAAAGAAAAAGAGAAACACTCTTTTTCTATTTTTACTGTAAGCTTCATATAGAAGTTTCAAAACAACACTGTAAAGTATGATTTAGATATTGTACATTTCAGAGGAGATGGCAGAAAATCCATAGAGATATGATTACTCCTCCAAACACTTTTCTGTCCCTAATTTTTGAAAATTCAGCATTCCTGTACTTCAATATTTAAAAGGAAATGAAACTACAAACTTTTAAATGATTTCTATAAGCCTTACCTGTGAAGTCATGAGGACACACACACTGAACCAAAGGTTGTTCTTTCATTTGGCTTACATCAATGCAAGTTGCTCCATTAGAACAAATATTTGGGTAAATTAAACATGCATTTTCAGCAAACTGGCAAAATTCTCCTGTCCATCCTGGTGCACAGAGACACTAGACGTAACAAACATACAAACAAACAAAAAACAACAACAAAGGAAAACCAAAATGAATATTTAATATGAAAGTTCGTTGAAATTTATTTGGGTCTTGTGCTTTACTACTGAGTAAAAGGAGGGTAGAATGTACAGCTGCAACTGTACTTCATGTCTGTATTTGCAGACTGTAAAAGTTAAGAGAGGCAGAACTCACTCATCTATGATGCATGTTGAAAAATCGTGGAAAAAAGAGGACTCATTTGTAAGAGGAAATGGGAAAGATAATTACTGACTGTGAGGGATGGAGCTGCCTGCAGGAGAAGGAAATCTGAGTGTGAAAAATGGATTTAAAAGGCCTAGAGGTAAGGGAGAAACCAAGCAGTGACACTAAAACAGCCTGAAAGATAGACAGTAGCCAAGCTGTAATGACAAAACATAATATGGAGCTTCAGTATACATTCTATACATGACCTGTTAACTAAATTAACTATAAAATTAACTATACATGACCTGTTAACTAATTCTTAAAAAATTCCTTCAGAGGAAAGGGGAAGATTTGAAGCTGTATAGTGGTGTAGGCTAGAGTTGCTCCTTTAAGTAAAAATAAATTTCTGGAGTAATGGAGATAACATTGGTAGTCTTCACAAACTTAATTTCTTTTGCTTCGGAAACATGACAATGCAATCATAATTCAACAGACAAGGCATTTAATAAAATAATAATAAAAAAGACCTAAAGTACAGGAACAAACATGTAGCCTTACTATTCCATTATTATCACATAATTATAGTTAAGAATGAGTATGACAGAAATATGTTGGCAGAGTCTTTTTACTTTAATCTCCTTCAAGGAACAAAACACATTAAAAAAGGTTAAAGACATTGGTTATAACCATCAACACACACAAAAAACCCCCACACTGAAAATATTTTGTTGGAATACAAGCTTATATAAACATTTCTAAAGATCCCTGTGAGATCTATAGATTACAAGTGCCCTCATCAGGATATAATTAATAGTAGTTGGCCTTGAATCCTATTATAAGGGGAATAAAACCATATAGCAAACAGTCTCATAAAAGTATTTTTGATCACTAAATCTATGGGAGAGTATAGCCAGTCACGATGTATATGCATTTTACATGAATATGTCTACAGTTTGACCACCAAAAGGCAAGATGGATGTAGTTGCATATCATGCAAGAAACAAAAATTTGCCAAAGGATAAGATCAGCATAAGGCAGGGAACATAGGCAGCCATGTGGCAAGTAACATCAGCAGGTTTTTTATTCTTCTTTTTCTAGGGGACAAAGGGGATAAAATGGCATAAAACACCAAGACGAAGGCTCGAGAAAAAATAAGGCAAACTCAGTAAAGGCATGAAAGAACTCACCAGACAAATTAACTCAACCATGGGAACTAGGAATCACCAAGGACCACAGCCATCAGCACTAACTATACAGCACCAGGTCCATAGTATTTTATAATCACAGACAATTCAGCATGCAAGTGTTACAGATTACCAGTATGTAGGCATAGTGAGAATTATGAATAATGTGTAAAAATTTCAGCATGAAGTATGCTGTTTATGAACAAATTCAGTAAAGTTTTGTTTTAAAGTTTAGAACTGGCCCAACCTATCAATCTTCTAAACATTTCCACTACAGTGATCTCTGGTTTCTTAACTGATTAAAGTGATGTACTAAAATGAACAGTATTAAGGTGGCTAAGTGAAACCCCTAAGAAAATGTCAGTGATGAGAATCCCATGTGGTCAATGTGTGAGTTGAACTAATGAAACAGCAGATAGCTAAAGTGGGCTGTCATCTCCCAGGTGACCCAGATATAAAAGGAGCATGATGTGCAAAAAATTGGTGTGAGTTGTGTTCCCAGGGTCTGGAAGAAGAGAATGTTCTCCAGTGGCTGTATATTCCTTAGTCCCAGTTTTCCAAATTCCTATACCTGCATCTCCCTGCTGTGACAATACCCTCATGACTGCCATTTCCTGATTTCATTCCCCTCAATCTCCAGGTTAAATTTGACACTACTATAGACATGTAATCAATAAAAAAGGTGGCATGTTTTAGGTAGCTGTATCTATGGGTGGATCGACCTTTGTCATCAGTATACAAAGCTTCCCACAGACAAAACTATAAAAATATTTATTCTGTATGTCAGTATGTTTTGCATTCATAGACCCCAGAATAATTTAGGTTGAAAGAGACTTTTCAAGGTCATAGGTACCTAGTCCTTGCTCAAAGCAAGCTCATTGCTCAGGTTCCTCTCTAGTTGAGGTCTGAATATCTACAAGGATGGTAATTACACAGACTTTCTGGGTAACTTGTTGCAGTGCTTAACTACACTCACACCATATAGTGAACAATTTGTAATTAATACCTAATTTAACTAATTAAAGTCAGCATTTACCTTGTTGCAACTTATGTTTGCTGTCTCTCACCCACCTGCTCTGCGCTTCTGAGAAAAGATTTGCTGTCTTGTCTGTCATCACCCACTAGGGAGGTGAGGGAAAGACTTACATCCCCATTCTGCTTTCTGTTTTCAAGACTAAACAAGCTCAGATCCTTCAGCCTTTCTTCACCATCACATGCTGCAATCTTTTCTCAACATTGATAGCTCTCTGCTAGACTTATTCCAATTTTGTCAGTCTCTTTTTTTGTACAAAGAGGTCCCAAACTTCACACAATAACCTAGGGGTGGCCTCACAAGTGCAAAGCAGAAAGGACTAATGACTTAATTTGATCTGCTGACTATGCTTTTACTAATGAAATCCAGTATTAGATGAAGGCAGCCTTTACTACCTTCTGATCACATAATCCACTCCCTCATTTGCCTCAGAAGCATCCTATTTAGCCCTTTGGATATGTATGTACCCCCTTTGCCTATGTAGTTCCAAGTTTGGCATTCTTCTATTACTGATAGTACTTCTTTCCTCCAAATTTTGCCTCTCAGTATAAGGACTTGGGAAAGTTGAAAGCAGCGAAAAACAGTGCCTATAAAAAGGATGTTTATAGGATAGATTTCCCTTTATGATTGCTTTTCATAAGGACAGTGTTTATTTGGAAATTCTTATTGATTAGAGTCAACCTTTTATCTGCTCAGTCACTAAACTTTAATATTTAAATTTAAATGTTTAAATTAAAATATTTAATATTTAAAAGTTATTAACTAGCATTTTCTTTCTTTAACTATATTATTAAGTTAAGTCTGAAAAAAAATATTTTTCAAATAGGTTCACTTAAATCTAACCCTCTTCCTGGTGAATACACATTCTGTTTTCAGATTAAGGAAAAACGCCAGAGAATGAGTTGCTGTGAAGACTAATTTTACTTTTCATCTCACAAAGTGGCTTTATTGCACCCACGGTGAAACATATTACTTGCAAGACAACATTCAGCAAATAAATCACTGTGTCCAGATTATACCTGATTGGTTTGAGGATAATTAAAAGACAAGTCTCAGGGATGCTTAAGCCAGCACTTCCCACTAATCTTAAGTAATTTATTTTTTTAAGATGGATCACAATAACCCCAACAGCATATTGGTTCTTTCATTGAAAAGTGAACTTTTTTTTTTTTTTTCTTTTCAATTTTCAATTGCCTGGTAGGATGACTCGTAAAATGAAGATGTTCATGTGTATAGGATAGTCTGCTACTGTTAGAATACTTGGGGAAAACCCCATCTCATCCCAAAATGTAGAGATAAAACTGGGTATGAATGTTTCACATTTTGTTTTGTCTTACTATTCTCTTGTGTTGTTTCTCTTTACCCGCAGATTTATTTCTTCCTCAGTTTTTCCAAGAGGTATGCTCAACATTAGGAAATGCAGTAACTGGTTTATGAAAGAAGATTTGAAAGACTCAGAACATTCTATTTTGCCAAATGACAAAAAAAGTAGTACTATTTTAGGCCTGTGGATGAAGCTATGGAAATTTTTAAAGTAAAGACAACAAAATCCTTATCTTAATCTTACAACTTTTTAGTATGCAAAATGCATGCCTAAATTTAGATATTACTCAAACTGGGAAGAGTGGGAACATAAGAACTGCTAAAGTCATAAGGAAAGTTACTTAGATAGATAGATAGAATGATTAGATAGATAAAAAACATGTTGCTACATGTTATTTCACATAGATAACATGTGAACTGGATTGAGGGATTTATTTGTTGTTATCTGCCTAATCAATTCCTGCTTAAAATTGGAACACCTCTTTTTATGAAAGAGATGGTTATTGTCTTTTTCCTTCAAACTGTATGCAAAGAATTAAAGAGGGTAATTCTGGAATGGCTAAGGACTTAAAACTTCACAACATTGATTCATTAGCCTACAATACACTGGGGAATACAAACAATCTTTTAACATAAAAAGAGAAAATGAGTTGATCCCAGCTTGCTATCTTTGTGATTGCACAGGGTGAACATTTTTATTTTCAAGCATTACATTACTGTCTAGCAAATTATTGTGAGAAAAAAGAAAAAAAGGTAGAATTATTTACTGAAAATTTATTTAAGTCTACTTCCACACATACACAATGCTACTGTAACATATGCTGTTTTAAACTTCAGGAGCTGAATCATAGTGGTGGTACATTGCTTTGTCATGAGAATATCCCATCTAACAAATTCTACACTGTTAGAAGTTTGGAAACTCAAAGGGCAGAAATTTTATTTTCATATCTCACTAGTGATGCTGGTGTTGGAGCATCTGATCTCTCATTCACAGACTGCAAGGATTTGGTGAAAATGCTCTGGTTAGGTTTCTCCTTTAACAACATTATCTCAGAGTCTATTGGAGCTAGCAAAGTATGTGAGTGGACGGATTCAGTTCCCCACATACTGCTTAAGTTAATACGAGCAGCTATTAGCCTGTTGGTTCTTGATGGCTGCTCAAGTAACTGATCAAGTGGCTGATCTCTGTAATTCATCTGGTCCCAGATCTCATTTTCAAGGGGAACCACAAAGGAGGATCAGCTTTCTGCCAGGACAACTGAAGTATTCTGTGTACTGTGAGGACAGCAATTCACAGAATCACAGAATCAGCCGGGTTGGAAAGGAGCATTACTTACCACTCCTGCACCTCTTCAGCTGCTTTGACATACATAGTCCAGAATGGATATTTTTTCCATGTTTTGTAAGTGCATCTTATGAAGAGGTCAATTTTTTCAGTGGGATTATCTCAGGCAACAGCCTAACTCTGCAGATTCTTCAAATTTATTTTAGAAAGAGTACTCCAGTGAGAAGACTAATGTTCCTGTTCCTCTCTCACCCTATCCAGACCTCAGATGATCTAGAATTTTTTTTTTGAATGAACTTTATTTTATAATGTATAAACAAATATGTTCATCTATATACAGCAGTTGTAAAAAAAGGTAAGTGAGGCTACTGTTCCACTGGAGTTTAACCTCTCACATCAACAGATGTTATGAGATATTAATCACTCTGAACCTGGGTCAGAACCTTTGCCATTGATTCATATTCAGCAATATCAGGAGACAAGGTACAGCATCTACAATTTGATGTGCTCATTCATGCAAAACCCTGATTTCTGGTAAAAATATGAAGGGTATGGGCAGAAAAATGGCATAGCTTGAGTTAAGTAATTCATTTAAATGGAGATGATATTTCATTTTTTAGGTGGACATATGGAGGAAAACAGAAATGAATTGTTATAGGGTGATGAGTATCCTGCCTTCCTTTGAAGCAGAATTCTGTCCATACACACCTCACTTAGAAGGGGGAAAGATGAACTTGAATGTGCAGCTGGAGTACGTGTGACTTCTGTTTTCATCAGACTTCATAAAATAATGAAAAGTTATTAATATTTAAGTATAACCTGGAGAGGCAAATTAAGGCTGTTCAGTTTTTGAGAGTTTTGTAGTAGATGAGAAAAGGACAGCTGTTGAATGCTGAAAAATAACCAGAAAGAAGTTGTAGCATCTGTACTAGACCCTTACTGTCCAATATTGGACACAGCTGCTGGAGGTACTACAAAATTTATACAGCACATGAAAAAATGTGTATGGCATTAATAAACAGGTTAAAGAAATTTATTATAAGTTTAGCACTTAAGAAATACACAGTGCTGAGTTGGCTGGCTGAACTTTTATGGAATCTTTACAGCCATCCTCCTTATCTCAAGGGGCCAGCCTCTTATTATGCAGGGAAGTCAGAAAAGAAATTTGGGGAATTTCTGTATCCTTGAAAAGTGCTTTAAACTTCATCACAGGCTTGATTTGAACTATTTTCTTTAAAAAAAAAAAAATTCAAAGTCAGGTCCTTGAACTTTTTCATGAGATGTGGGAAATGAACTTATTTCACTGTTACAAAAGTTTTCAGTTCCATATTATTAAATTCATGCTTCCCTATGCAAGGTGTGGGGCTGAGCAAACAGCTTTCACATACAAGTGCAAATGTGTGAAGATTCAATGGTCTTGTAAAATACTGTTTAGTTACAAAGTCATAAAATATGGGGACTGGTGGGGGAGAAACTCACCTCTCCTGCTATTAACAATCATGACTTAGCTGGTATGAAAGGAACTGGTGTTCTATTTATAATGAAAATTTAGCCTACACTCTTAATAAAAGTCAAGTAGTATATTGTTAAAATTCGGTCCTGGTTTCTTATTTAGGTTACTGATTATTCTTAGAACTCATAGAGCCCAAGGATTTTTTTATTTTACCAAAAAGAAGCCAATCTTTTAGAATCCTTGAATCACAAGAGAGTAGGGAAATTGAAATTATGAAACACCCACTACTTCCTTTTCATTGTTCTCATGACCTCATGTTACATACACTTTTTTTGTTTGCTGGATTAATTTGCTCCTACCTGTAGTTAATGAAAACTGGAGATTTTTATCTCCCAGTGAGCATGCCCATTACCATGATCCTCTGCTACTCTGGGATGCCAGTTTAATTCTTGTTGGATGAAGATCATTCAATCAGGGCATCTTATTTGGAAAACTAGGGCAATTTTAAATATATGAAAAATAGTAAAAAAATTGTTGTTTTCATTATTTTATGCAACATAAACACATAAAAGAAAAACTTGGTGTTCCTTTCACTCCGTTTGTTATTTCTGTTTTGAGGATAGTCATTGCCATATGATTCATTGTTTCATTATTTGTATAAAAGTTTTGTGGTTTTGTGGAGGCTTTTTGTGATTCCATTAAGATATAAAAAAATTTTGTGATCCAGAACCACCAGTTTCTACACTGGAAAAGGAAATTCATAAAATAGAAAATTCCAGATATAAAGTGTATTTTAAATTTTGCACAACTGCCAAATGACTTTAGATATATTCAGCTGAAGTGTCAAGATGAAGAAGAAAATGCTGGCTGTCTAGCTGACCCTTAAATGTACTCAACACAACTTCAGTGTACTGAATTTTACAATTATTACATATTTTCATTAGGAAAAAGTTCTTCACTGATGAGATGGTCAGTCACCAAGCCTGTCAAAGTTCAAGGAGTTTCTGTAGGACGCTCTCAGTCAAATGATTTAGTTTTAGGTAGTTCTGTTAGGACTAGGGAGTTGAACTTGTTGATCCTTATGGATCCCTTCCAACTTGAGATATTCTATGATTCCATGATTCTGTTATTCCATGATTTTTTTGTGTTACCAATACTAGGTAAGTTTAGGGAACAGCTGATTACTCTGTGCATTTTGTATACTGTCTGTATTTCCAATCCTCCTATAGTTCCCACTGGAATACCTATGTACTCTATTGTTGCTGAACATATTTAGCACAGAAAACGTACTGCAATTTTGACTCGATACAAGAAGTCAACACATGCACTGGCAAGGGAAATAGAAAAAGAATATTTAGAAATCACATTTATATTTTTAAAAAAGCCATTGTATTATATGATAAAAAAATGTTGTTAAGTAATGGCATCATTTAACTGAAAAATTTAAAATTGGATATGTCACCTGTAAGTTGCTGTGTTCTGGTCTTTGCAGATGACTTTATTAGTTATGTAGTGTACACTATAGTACATAGAACAATTCAGGTAGGAAACAACATCAGAACACTGCTAGTAATATCTTCTGCTCAAAGCATGGTCAGCTGAGACCAGATCAGATTGCTCAGAATTTTACTCAGTTGAGCCTTGAAAACATACAAGTCTGGAGTCTGCACAACATCTCTGGGCAACCTGTTTTTCACTGACTGCACAGTCAAAATATTTCTCCTTATATCAAGTAGGAATGTCCTTTGTATCAATACTTGTACATTGATACATATGGATATGAACAGACTAAAAATCTTACCTAAAGACAATAAAATCACTTCTGGATGGACAGTTTTTTCATACCACATGAAATTAAGCTTTTCCACTCTCTTTAAAGCTTGAATTGCCTAGCTGCTATGTTAGGCAAGAACATATTATTTTAGATAATCATTTAGGACCTTAACATGTTGAAAGTTAATTTTTTAAATTTTTGGCTATTTAGTGTCCAACATGGTAAACTTTTACATAAATGAATTCTGGCTTCATTATAAAATTTAATAAAATATATTATTTTTACACTTTATTAAAAGCAAAATATATGGTTGCTCGTTAGCACTGTCCTTTCTGTGTTTTTACAACATGAAAGTGAATTACAGACATTTTTGTTTACATGTGGTTTTAATGATCACGACATTCGACCTAGGTACAGATTTTAATCTCGTTTTATTAAGTTAATTTCTTAACATATGCATAAAATTAAGCAACTGCACTGTAGGTTAGATAGTCTTTGGTATAGAAACTACTTCATAGTATGAAAGTAATAGGAAGTGTTGCTACTGTTCTGATTTGAACACTGTTTTCTTAAGGTTATTTTCCTTCTTCCTTGAAACTTCGAGGTATTTTTGTCTTTCCATTCCAGTTGTCTAAAACTCACATTATTTTTCTTTCACCATCTCAGAATCAGCCAATTATTTTTCTTCTGTAAACAATTCATACGAATGGCATTGCATTTTAACAATAAAAGGCAGTTTTTCATACTGAACATTTAGCACCTCTTTCACTCTAATATTTACTCATTTTGTGTATGTTATTTTTCAGTATTTTTGCTGGCTTATGCTTTTGTCTACTGATAATGGGTTAAAATGGCTGACATCTCATAGAAGACCTGCTTATTCTTACTGGCTATTTCTGGTGTGTTTTACTGTGTATTACATGTTATTATAGCAGATTAACTAAGATACAGTGAATAAAGATCATAGAATAAGAGAATGGCTAGGGTCAGAGAGGGTCAGAGATCACCTAGTTACAAACCCACATGCCACAGGCAAGGACACCTCTCACTAGACCACAAGGTCCCATCCAACCTGGCCTTGAACACTTGCAGGGAGGGGAGAGCCACATCCCTCTGGGCAACCTGTTCCAGTGTCTCACCATCCTCACAGGAAAGATTTTTTTACCTAATGTCTAACCTAAATCTCCCTTCTTTGAGTTTCAAACCATTGCCCCTTATCCTCTCACCACAAACCTGTGTAAAAAGCCCTACCCCAGCTTTCCTGTAGACACCCTTCAGGTATCGGAAGGTTGCCATAAAGTCACCTTGGAGCCTCCTCTTCTCTAGGTGTAACAACCCCAACTTCCTCAGCCTGTCTTCATAGGGGAGGTGCTCCAGCCCTCTGATCATTTTTGTGGCTCTCCCCTGGACACACTCAAGGAGCTCTATGTCCTTCTTATATCAGGGACTCCAGAACTGGACACACTACGCCAGGTGGGGTCTCACAAGAGCACAGTAGTGGAGGAGAATCAGCTCCCTTGACCAGCTGGCTACACTTTTCTTTATGCAGCTCAGGACACCATTGGCTTTCTGGGCTGCAAGAGCACATTGACAGCTTCTGGTCTACCATCACTGCCAGGTCCTTCTGCTAAGGGATGCCCTCAATCCTTTCTCTTCCCAACCTGTATTCATGCATGGGATTGCCTTGACCCAGGTGCAGAACCTTGCACTTGGCCTTGTTGAACTTCATGCAGCTTTCATGAGCCCACTCACTTGCATGAGCCTCTTAAGGTCCCCTGGATGGCATCTCTTCCCCCATCGTGTTGACTTCACCACAGTTTCATGTTATGGAAAGGTGTAGAATCAAAGCTTTAATAAAATATTTTTAATTTAAATTAACTCTTGGAAATAAAAGAGATTTAGTTCATTACATGAAGAATTCTACTGTTCATTAACTTCTGTACTGCTCAGAGATACTTAACAAAATGTATGAAATGCACATTTGGAGAATAAGAAAAGCAGGTCAAGAGAATAAGAAAAGCAGGGAAAGGCTGTTTCTATGAAGTTCAAATTAAATACTGAAGAAGCACAAAACTCTACAGGACATTTCAAAATTTATGTGATTACTTCTGTAGAATTACTGTTAGAGCGTGAAAGAAAATGGACTAATTAACTTGTGCAGAACTAGCCCCTAATGGAAGTATCTGACTTTGAACTACTGTTGTTTGAACAGTCAGCTGGAAGGACAAATACAGGAGAGACATCAATAGAATTAATGATGGTGGCAAAGTGGCTTCACAGAGATGAAACTGTATTGCTCAGGTAGTCTATGGGGAGGAAACAGTAAGAGAGACTCAAGATTTTTTTAAAAGGAAAATGACAATAATCTATTTTATATGTTGAGTATAAGTATAAAAGTTGCATCTGAGAGCAGCAGATTTTGAAGTGCCAATTTTCATTGCTTCTAGTAATGCTAGCAGAGCTGTTATAAATATTCATAACAATTCTATCACTCCAACCAACTGCTTTAACATAAAGTATGCCAAACATATTAAATGTTTGGGATTTTTTCCTTACAGCTTTTTATACTCAGAAAAAAATGTTGATTGATACAGTGCAGAGGACTTAAAAAAAGCCCTAGGGGTTGTTTTGTTTTCTTTAGTTTTGTTTTTTAAATTAATTTGTGAAATCAGGTAATGTTTTCTTTCATCTGTATTTGATTTTCAGTCTGGATTTTTTATCTAGAAGGTATTTCTTCTCTCATGCAGTAAGTAAAAATGGCTTCTCTAAGCATTCTCTAAGTCTGAGGCCTTTCCAGGGCTATGAGATCAGAGCAGTGTGACTGATGTAGCTCAGTTCTGGAGATTATTGCTAATTCTGCACACAGATGCTTTGCTTCTAGGTTATAAATTCATCCAGACTTCTCAAGATAAAGTATTATGAAAGAGTGTTAGAACTGAGAGTGGCTCTTCAGAGAAGAATTTAACAAGTGGCAAAGGGGAGCAGTGGCAGCAGAATTTGCACAGAGGTTTTTCAGGCTGATGTAGGATTTACTGCAGGCCTGTGGGGCTTGGCACTTCTTGATGCTCTTCTGAAAAGAAGTAGATTGATTCCCAGCCTGACACCTGGCTGAGGGGTCTGGCTATGCACCCGCAAGGGCAAACCTCATCTGGTTAGGATTGAAATTTGGGCCTTTGTCTGCCTGATTGCAATTTCTGTTGAATGCATACCACATACTGGCTTTCTGACACTGAGCAAAAAACATAGGTAAAAGTGAGATTCCTGCCTCTTTCCTTCACCCCTCCTACAAAGGAACATATTGCCTATGGTAAATGCAGTTCTTTCTATTCCAATTCCTTTTCTGCTTTACCAGAGAGCCATGATTATTCATTTGAACTCACATTTTTTACTTTATCAGTATATACACTCTTGGTGTATACTTTGTTATTGAAATATCTTAATTTCACCATCAAATTCAAAGTATAACAATGATGGCTTTGATATATGGCTGTGAGGAAAAGGATCACAAGAAACTAACATGAACAGCCATAGATCCACCTGCAGGGCAAGATTTTAGATGCCAGACTTACCTACTTTGTTAATTTTTCTTTCCTGGTTCAGTGGATCATATTATTTAATATACACTATCAAATACATGTCCATACAAGACAGAAAAAAATTGCACGACTGAGGAGCAGTCTGAAAGGTATCCATGCTGGTATTGCAATTAAGTGTTTTCTGGTTTGCTTCTGTTTTATACATACAAGTATATTGTTAATAGTATAATATATATAATATATATAATAGTATATATATACTATGTATAATATGGTACCTTAAAAGTATATTATAATATACAAGTATTATGTATATAATTCACCAGACATATGAAACATCTGATGTTTACAGAACATATATTTTGCAAATTACTTACAGCAGTTAAAAGCATGACTTCTTTTTGCTTAGCTTTACCCCTCCTTAACAGCACAACCTAGTTCCACTGCCCAGCATGAACAGTATCCAGAAATCAGCAGCAATTCCTGCTGCTCTCTTGGAGGGCAACAGGATGTCCATTGAGAATGATTCCAACATAAAATTTCACATTTAAGTGTCAGTACAGCTTCTCAAAGAAAATGTAAGTATTTGCTTTGAATGACCAACAGTGGCTGTAATTGTAAAGCCCATTATGTTAGCACCGATTACTCTTTCTTTAATGCTGCTCTAGTGTATATTTGCTTGCCAACACATCCCTGCTCTCTGAGCAATGTCTGTGATTTGCTTAGTCCTTGTCTCAAGTGCAGTGCATGCAAATAGCAACAGACTTTACAATGGCATTGCTTTCACTTCATCTTTAAGCTTTTGTGCCTATATAACACAGTTCCTCTGGTAGCTGTAAGTCCATAATATTGCATGGTTTGTCAGGATGACAGAAGAAAGGCATATTGACAAAATAGACTTGGATAAACTATGCAAACCATGTAAGTTGAAAGATAGTTGCTCGTGAAATAGTAAGAAGCTGTTAGGCAAAAAACTCCACAACCAAACATGTATAAAGGAGCAATTTTATACCGTGCAAGTAGCAGAATGTATTTTTAGTCTGTATGCTCTGCCACAAGGACTGTGTGTGTAACTGTTCCAAATTTTCTGCTTGCAACCCCTGCAGGGTTGCATCTTCTTTTCTGTCAACACACTTCTGTAGATAGTTAAAACTGGCCTATGAATTCTGTAAATTCTATTAAATTCAGTTCTTGAAAACAAAGAACACAATCTCCTCTCTCCCTAGAAAGCAAAGGCAGCTGGTATTCCAAAAACTTTAGTCTCCATATCTTTTGCTTTCCCAATGTTACATTTTCAAAACCGTTAACCTTCCAAAATTTGAAAATTGACAGTTTTGACAGTTCTGTTTTCCTCATAATTTACACTAAATTAGCTGAATCCTTTTATATCTTGGGGTTTTTTATTTATTTATTTTCATACTAATGATTCAGGAAAAAAAACCCAAAAACAAACAAACAAACCCCAGAGGTTCTTAAGCAGGAATAATTCTTTTGCCTTGATCTAAGCCTCTTGCTGTGGATAAAGAGATAAAGTCTATAGACTCCTGATCCCCCCCTGGGACTTAGAGGAAGGCTTTATAATCCCAAGGTGATTCCTTGTTTGCATTCTCTCTTTATCTGTTTTTACTGCAGTTTCTTTTTGCTAGAGTCATTGATGGAGCCAGTCTAGTTCACTGGGAGAACTCTACTCAAACCACTAGATGGGTAGCATGAGACAGCAGCATTATTAGCATGAAAGAAACAACAACTCTTTCTTCCCCATCAGATGTCCTTTGGAAATTGTTCGTTTTTTCCCCATCTACAAATAAAGATAAGGAAAACAGATACCTATAGCCATAAATTCCTTTAGACACTCAGATTAAAAGCACTGAGGAAATACTATCAACTGCCAGCTATGAACACTGACTTGATTTATAAAATTCATTTAACAAAAACAGAAGCTAAGAGAAAAAAAAGAGTTGAGAATAGAAATGCCTATTGAATTGTGTCAGTGTGTGCAAATTAAAAAAAAAGAAAAAAAAGTTTTTAAGAAGCAGGTTATATTGTCAAAATAATGCAAATGACCAGTGTAATTGAATAAAATTATACTAGAATTTACAGTTAGTTCACACTTTAGCAATTAAAACTATGGTAGAAGTCAAACTGGTTTTAACTTTTTCCTTAAAACATTGGGCCCTGTGTTCTAATACTGAGTAGATGGAGGTGTTCAGAATAAAGTTGTCAAATCATTATTCTATTAATTAAAATTTTTCCTATGTGATAGATATCAAAGAAAAATAATCTATATTTTCTTCACAAGTTTATCAGTGATTATACAGATTTCTAAAAGCTATTCCATCATTAAAGCTGAAAACAAGGAGACATTCAATAGCAGTGTTGTCTTGAAATAATTGACAAATCAACAGAATTTTACATAGCAGTATTTTTTAAAAGAGGCAGATCTATAATGTTCAAACATTTGTCCCCTCTTATAATGTGTTCAAATGATATCCATACTTTTGACACTGAAGTACAGCTACAATTTTATTTCTGTATTTCAGAAAAAAATTCACAAAGTAAACATCATCCCTTTGACCTTCTATAGAGCCCAGACAAAGTACTTGGCTTTGGGGTGGTTTTTTGTTTGTTTTTTTTGTTGTTGTTGTTGTTGTTCAGTTTTGTTTGTTTCTTTGGGGGGGTTGTGGTTTTGTCTGTTTGTTTGGTTTTTGTGTTTGTTTTTATGTTTTGACTTTTTGTGGCAACTCTGAGAAATGTGATCCTTTTCTCAATCAGTAGAACAAGTCTGCCCTCTTGACTGCAGTCCCCCAAAAGTTTTTCAGACTACAGTCTTCTCCAGGAATTCTGGGGTTTGGATCCCTCAGTAGCAGAACCCATGAAATACAATACTTGGTGAAGTTATCCACTAGGACAGGACAGATGTGACCTGGCCTTGCTGATCTGATGGAAAACTGCTACTAGACTGCATTAAACTGTATTTTATTAGCTAAAAATAGTAATTAAAAAAATATGTTCCCAGTATAATAAATAGTGTATAGAAGAAGCAGCTGCACAAAGCTATGCACAATACTGTTAGCACTTTCTTCCTAACGTGGCTTCAACATTTTGTGATACCTGGAGTTAAATATTCTAAATACAAGTGTTGCTTTGTTTTTCTTCTGAGGAAAACTAATAGCTCACGGACTGGCTTAACTTTGCGAATCTGTACATACACTTCAGAATACAGTTTAAAGTGTTGTTTTTCCATAAAACTTATTGTTAGTTGGGTTTTCTGCATTTTCAGCCTTGTTAAAACAATTTAGATGATATAACTGCCTATGATGTACTCTCTATTGGAAGATGCAGAAGTATGACTGCTTACAAATGCCTCTTTATACAGGTGTCTATTTCTGACTACAGGGACTGTACTTCCATCTCTATCAATAATGTGATGTCAAACGTAATAACCACCTTGAGCTTGAAGTTGTCTTCTTTGTCACTGGCTATCAGTAAACAGCCACTATGGTGTATCTCACATTCTTCTACCTAAGCATATTGCATTAGTCTCTTTTAGAAAACATTTTTTGTAAGTAGTGTAGACTGAGCACATTTGCTTGTTATTAACTATACTACAATTTTCTGTGGATATGTGTGCATTTCAACAGAAAGAATTTTGTATTTTCTGCTACTGCAAAGCAATATGAATCACTAGTCCAAAACCAACTTGCCATGAAACAAAACAAAGAGGACAATAATTCCCAATTTATAATTTTACTCTTTGACTACTTAATCATTTTTTAGTTAATTTAAATGCTTAATATGCTTTAAAAACAAGTCTAAATAGTTTTTTTTATGAGATTCACTAATCCTCAAGCCTATAAGAACTGGAGCACAATTACTTATATAATTTTTATTTTTAAAAAAATCCTCTGAATTTCTCTTCCTTGATACAGTGCAAAATATGGTCTCAGTAGAAAAGTAATTTAAAAATCCATATTACCCAGGTGAATTCTCCATGTGTTATTGATTTAAATAAATAATATACACATAAATGTATGTCCCTCTTGTCTCTAAGAGTAATGAATGTATTTGGAGTTTGGCTTGTCTGAACCTTTGGAGCACTGAATAAGTTTAACATATATCAAATTACTTACAGTGAATCCTCCAATTATATTAAGACACAATCCTTCATTCAGACAGTTGATGCTGAGCAGTCTGCAGTAGTCAATTACTTCCTCACAGTTCTTTCCAGTGAATCCTGGCGTACAACTGCAAATACACCAGTGTATTTTAGAGGACTTCCATTTTAAAAGTTAATTGTATTTAATTATGTTCGATAATTCTATTAAATAATGTTCTTGTGGTTAAAAAAACAGACCTCGTATCTTATTAAAAATAAACAGAGCATGGTTTCAAGCAATTAAAAATCAGTTGCGTGATTCTAGATATTTTTTCTTCTCAATAATTTTTTTCATTGATAAAAGCATTTTCATACCAATACTTCATATAACCTTTGAGGAAAAATAAAATTCAACTGAGGTAATATTTAATAAGAAGGTAAAAACAAGGTTTTGGAAATCTATTAGAAAGGATGAATCAATTAAATAATTTAGAAATTAAAATTATACATATGATGATATATTAAGTTGAAAGTAGTTAGCATCAATCATTATTAGTGATTAACAAAGAGCAGTCAATAATGATTTGCTTAGGTATATAAGCCATAACATAAGGAACCTCTAGAGAGGACAATGCATTCATGGTTGTTTCTGTGTTTGCTTAAGTGTAATTTGGTAATTTCTTTAAAGATAAAAATTAGCATACAGGTGTTGGACACTCTCAGTTCAATGTGATGTCAAAGAAAATAACTCCCCTGTGGTAAAAGAAACTGCAGGCATTTCTTCTGCTTCATGTCATCACTTTTTACTAGAAGGAGAAAATCTTTTACATATTTAGTCCTCCAGTGTTTAAAAAAACCCTCTTTGCATAAAAAATTGTGACACAGCTGGATAGTAAACAGGTCTTATTCAAAATCAATAATGGAACAGCATAGAATATATATAAATATTTATATCTTGCTCAAACTGTGCAAAAATTAAAATCCGGACAATATTCTATTGTGTTTCGATAGGTAGATAGTCCCTACCAAATATGCTTGATATGTTTAGCATGTTCCCTTGCCTGAAAGCTAATCCTCTTAGTATAGAAAGAAAATGCTTAAATCCAAGAGAAAAATTTCTGCTTGTAAAGGACCCTTAAAGTATGAGATCAGAATTTTCTTTACCTTTTCCTGAGAGGTAATCAGACATTAGAAGCTGGAAATCATTAAGATGAATCAGAATTATTTCTGTTTTTTCTTTGTTCTTGCTCCTAATAGGTAAAATTCAGTCATGTTGCTCATTTTTCCCCACTTTAAAAAATAACATCCTCCCTGGTTTCAGAATGCATGCAACCTCCAATATTATGTAGCACATAAAATTAAAGGATATATTTTCAGACAAAAGTTCAACAGTAAGTATCTGAGTTAACTGTATTTTCTAAATCAGCTAATGATGTCTAACCAGGGGGTATAACCATGCCTCTGAGGACTGTACAGAGAAATCTAGAATATCCAGAAGATTGGGTCACTTCTTAGCCTTCGGTGGCAGAAACACCCAGAGAGCATACACAGACCACGTTTAGAACCATTTGGACAGAGGTAGGTGGACAAAGGAAAACATGTTCTAAACAGTTACATTCTTTAAAGCTAGCATAGACATAACCACGGGTTATCAAGAAAGTTGATGGTAAAATTCCAGAAATGACACTAGCAGAACAAATGTTCTTAAAACACCATTTTATTTTTTTTGTGACTTTTTACTGTCCTAGAGAACAAAGATAATAGAAGAAGATAGAAAGTAAACAATCACAATTTATTGTGATGGATATCCTTGTTCACTGCCTATTTGAATTCACCTTAAATTTTGACATTTAAGAAAAAATGCTACTATTAGATTCTTAGCACAAAGGTATATATGATACAAAGACTTAAAGAATAGAATGAGAGTACAAGATAGTCATACATCATAAGTGAAGTGAAGAAAATTATATTGAGTCTGTTTGGTTATATGTTTAGAATGTAAGACAACTGCTTTCCCAAAGAATAAAGGATAAGCAGATAGAAGCTGAGATGGTGATGGATGTTAGGAGAATGCAGTTTGGGCATAATGTGAAGCAGAAAAAATAGGGGAAACCAAACCAAAACAGGATTAAAATATTAGTTCAGCTATTATTTTAATCTGTTTACACATGTAAGTTAAACACCATGTGAAATTTTAGGTAGTAGTATTACACTGAATGAAACACATGCAGTTTTCTATGGAGTAATTAGTCATAATCTACAGTATTTGACAATGATTACCACAAATCAAACGAAACCTCCACTTAAAACTTTGAATGTGCAGCTCCCATTTCCCTGAACAAAGCCAAGTTGTTGATGGTACATTTCATTTGGGTAAAATGAATTAAAGCCTGACTCACAGCCAGAAAGTTTCCATGTTCGTGACTTAAAAACATGAAATTGTTAAACCACTGTTCCTATATTCTGTGTTATATGCCATTAAGCTAATGCAAGACTAATTTACAAAAATTAAATCCTCAATTTTTGAATCCTAAAAACTGTAAGAACTTCTGATCCTTGACCCTCACTAAAACTTAGCACCTCTTCTACATTTCAGCACTATGACTTTGGCAAGACTGCTGCTCTCACAACCTTATTACTACGTCTGGTCTTGTGAAATGTGTGTGCTTCATGCTCCCTCACAAATTTTTCTTTCACCTAAATGTCTTCTTCCACACGTACAAGCAATAATATGCACAATATTTACATTTATAAGTATTTAGGATTAAATGGTAGAAAACTGCTTTTATTTTCAGTACACCAATGGAAATATATCAATGTTAAACCACCGGGACTTTCCATAGCTATTTTTATCAAGCTGTTTCCAAGGCAAAACAGAGCTCAAGCTACAGAACATGTGACCAGTGGTTTGTTGAATTGTAGACTGTTAAATTTGCATTGCACACATGGCCAGAATGTTTTTTGTTGGGTTTTTTTTTTCTTTTTTCTGAGGGACTTTATATTAATTATTCATTTTATTATTAAATACAAGCTTTAGGCATATCATACTCATGCTTGTACCACAATGCCATGTAAAAGACTGGCTATATAATAGTATTCTATTAATAGCTTATATTTTGGTTTAAAGTATTGGAAAATAAATGATAACACTGTTGTTCTGTGCTATACATATCTATTTGGGAACATCAAACTTTGTGCATGTGTTTGTGAATGTAAGCTTATATGTATTTAGGTGTAAGTATGAATAAAATTCTCTGGGTTTTTTTTGATTTGGGAAAACAGTAAATAAAGTTCTACTTATATTTTAATTTCCAGACTTCTCAGCCAAATCTCTTCTTATGGACTGTAACTATGTTCTATACTTCTGGGATGTACTTGCAGTTTCTAAGCTCATTCATAATATGTATTCAGTTTGTTTTGTACAGTTTTCAATTTTCTGCTTTTGTGAATATCCTGAAATTTGAAAGATGTTTACTGTACTTCAGACAGCCAGATAAAAGCCAAGTAAATGTGGTGTAAGAAAATAGTTAAAATGGAATTAAATTATATATCTATCAGGTCAGTTCTGTTATTCTCAGACGGGTAATTTATAGCATGGTTTTTCTGAATTAACTACTTTTTAATATGCTGTTTGAAGAATCAATCTAATACCTACTGATACATGTCTGTGAATCAGAAATCAACACAATCATCTTATATTTTCAGAAACATAGCATAAACATCATACATCCCGAATGGAGTGGTACCTATAGTCTGACTGTCTCACTTGTCATTAATGTGTCAGGATTTATGTATTTCATCTTACTGAATTAAGGATGAAACCATTTATAATTCCTAAAAAGTTTTAAATTTTTTGTAGCACTTTAAGAGTTTTCAAGAAGAAAAACACAGTAGGGAATCAGAATTAATTTAAAAATTGTTAAAAGAAAAGGTCATAGCTTCCTGTACACTCAGACTGATGATGTCTTTTATTTCTGCATTCAGTGGGATATCAAGTGACCCAACAAAGTAGTGAAATAAATTAATTTCTAATCTTACCGACAGTTATAGTTCTGCTGTTGAGCTACACAAGTTGCATTATTTAAGCAAGGCAGCAATTCACACGGATTCAGTATTCTCTCACAGAATTTGCCAGTGAATATTGGCAGGCAGATACATGCCACGTCCTATAAAGAAGGACATTAGAAACAATTATTTGTTGTAACCAAGGCAATACAGAAATTATTGTTTACTTCCATTACGATAGAGACACTAACTAGGACAGGGTCTCATTTTATTAAACAGTTTATAAAGACACAGCAAAAAGCAGTCCTATCCACAAATAGGTTACAAACATAATTTAGGACAAGTGGAATTGAAATCCCAGCACAGATTATTCCAGAAATGTGTTTGCTAGCTGGACGCATACCAGCTCTGAATTTGGCTGGCTTTGTGATTTCCTAACTGGATCAAGTAGGAGATATATAATTTATGTTCTTTCATAATTTCTGAATTTGTTCCAATGTAGTATTCACATCAGTCAAAAAGTAGCAGTGCACAAATAACTCAGATACCAAACAGTACTCACTGGCTAGAACAGGAAAGAAAAATAGTTGTATCCTTTTTCTGCAGAAACTATACATCGCTATGATGGTGAAAGATATCTGTTAGTTAATGTAATCTGTAATTTACACACTAAGGACAGTAAGTTATTTTTCAAAACAAAATATCTATTACAGATGACACACCCTTATTTTTCTGTATTACATCATTGATAGACCTTTTCATGTCTAAGAAGAAAAATAAATAGGGGCCTATTCCTGCAGTAAAATAGAAAGTGTTCAGGTGTTTCTTCTGAATCTACCTTAAAGCCATGAAGAGGGAACTTTATTTTAGCATCTGTTGAAGTTTTTTGTATGTGTGAAACTACTGCATTGGTCTATAGAAATGATTGTACCAAACAGTATGTGCTAGTTTATGTACCAGACAAAATACTCAGACAGATTGCATACATACTTAGAAATCTATCAATTCGGCAATTTACATGCCTCTTTATTTTCTCTCTCTCCAAGTGAGTATGTATCACTGGTATATCATAACTAAGGTTTTGAACTCTTTCATTTGTCTGTATAATCACTTCTATTTGCAGTAGTCACACTAATGAAATAATACTGAAATGTGGTTTGAAATAATACCAGAAATGACAATTATCATACGTGTTATTTGTGAATTGGCATAAATGTAATTATTTCTACAAAATGAAAAGAGAAAGAAGAAAATTAAAAATTAAAACTGATACTGAAGGAAAAGCAACAACAGGAAACAACACTAGGTAATAGAGATGACTGATATATTTTATACTAGGGTTTTTGATCGAGAGAAGAAAATGAAAAAAACATCAGTAGTTTCTTCAGTGACCTTCAAATATTAGAAATACTACATATTCAGACAATTCTCTGTTTCTTCATGAAGCATGCCAAGTTAACTTAAAAAGTTAGAAATAAATGTTTTGGCACTTTTGTGGAAGAGATCCTCCTGGAAGCTATGTCAAAGCATATGGATGACAAGGAGGTGATCAGAAAGAGTCAACATGGATTCACAAAGGGAAAATCATTCCTGACTAGTCTGGTGGCTTTCTGTGATGCAGAGACAGTGTTGATGGACAAGGGAACAGCAACTGATGCTATCTGCCTTGATTTCTGTGAAGCCTTTGACATTGCCCCACACAACATCATTGATGTGAAATTGGAGATATATGGGTTTGATGGATGAAGTATTAGATGGTTAAGGGATTGACTGGATTGTCATGTCCAAATCAACTGCTCCAAATGGAGATCAGTAATAACTGATATCACTCAGGAGGCCGTACGGGGACGAATACTGTACAATATCTTATACAGATAGTGGGACCAAATGCATACTCAGCAAGTCTGTGGATGACAACAAGCTGTGTGGTGCAGCTGATTCACTAAAAGGAAGGGATGTCATCCAGAGAGACCTTAACAGGTTTGGCCCAGGTGAATCTCATGGAATTCAACAAGCCCAAGTGCAAGGTCCTGCACCTGGCTCAGGGCAGCTACCAGTATCAGGACAGACCAGGTGATGAAAAGATTATGAACAATCCTGTTGAGAAGAATTTGGTAATACTGGTGTATGAAAAATTGGATATGACTGGCAATGTGCCCAGAAAGTCAACTGAATCCTGGGTTGCACAAAAAGAAGTGTGAAAAAAAAAAGAGATGATTCTCCCATTTTACTCTGCTCTCATAGGGACCTATCTGGAGAACTGTGTCCAGGTCTGGGAACCCAGCACAAGAAAGGTATGAACCTCTTAAACTGCATCTAGATAAGTGCCAAGAAAATGTCTATAGAAAAAGACTGAGAGAATTGGGGTTGTTCAGCCTGGAGAAGTGAAGGCTGTGGGGAGACCTTATTGTCTCCTTTCAATATATAAAGGGGGAAAATAGGAAAGATGGAAAAGGACTTTCTACCAAGGCCTTAAGTGAGAAGACAAGGAGCAGAGATTTTGACCTGAAAAAGCATAGGTTTAGACTGGGAATAAGGAAAGGTTTTTTTACCATTATGAGAGTGGTGAGACAGTGGAACAGGTTGCCTAGTGAATTTGTGGATGCCCTATCGTGAGAAGTGTCTAAGGTCATCTTGGATGAGACTTTGAGCAATCTGAACTAGTTGATGTCCTACAGCAGGAGGGCTGGAACTGATGACCTTTAAATGTCCCTTATAATCAAAATCATTCTATAATTCTATGTTCAAATAAGGATCTTTGAAGTTAATACTTACATTTGGCAAATCAATACATGTACCTCTGTTTTTACATGGACTTGAAGAGCATTCATTGATATCAATTTCACAATTGTGGCCAAGAAAACCAGCAGGACAACTACAGAAATGTCTGGACTGATTATATTGGCATGAGCCCCCATTGAGGCATGGCTGAGATACACAAGGGTCTCCAAGTTTCTCACAAAATGGACCTAAAAAAAACAGGAATAAAAAATTAGATTAGGGTGTGTTTGAGTGAATGTTTCTTGATATGCTGCCTATAAACATTATTTTGTGCTCTGTTGTGCTACCCTATTATTTCACATTATTTCTCGTTTGGTTGATTGGTTCTTTAAATCTCTCAAAATATCCCTCAAATATTAGCACAGGTTTTAAATCTGATATCCATACCCAAGTCCTTGACCTCTTGCCAACTTCCTGGTTCAGAACTTGAGTCATTCCAGATTTGGGTACCACTATAGTTCCTGGCTAGTCCATCTTAATCCCTGCTCACTAGGAAGTGTGGTAAGACAGACACAGTAAAGAAATGAGACTGCAGTGATTAGATGCTGGGCTCAGACAGGCAAGTGTAATGAGTCAAAGCCTGCGTACACTCAGCCCTTTTATCACTTTTCTTTGCATTTCCCCACATTTCTACTTCTCTTACCCACATTAATCTCTGTCTTTATTCACATTTTTTTTTCTTAAATGACCTTTATTTAAGTGTTTGCCCCTACTGTCCTGGTTTTGTCACCTGCATATACAAATTAAGTATATCTGATACTTGGCTTTACGTGGGATTACTGATAGTTACCCAGGCTCAGATGACCTTGCAAGAAAATATTCCCTGAAAAGTCCCCAGTTCCCTCTTTAATTATCTGTGAAGTTTTCCTGTCTCTCACAAAATTCTCCCTCAACCATCTGTGGAATGCAGTCATTGCTCATGCTACCAGTGACATCTCTCAGCCACCCACTCAGTCATTTGTTAAGCTCAGCAGCTTCTCACGTTATGTCCAGTAGTTTCTCATGTTCTGTTCACTGTAACCCCCAGGCAAGTATTTACTAATCTGCCTGCATAACTCAACAGTTATGAGCTGCATATGTAGTTTCTGACAATCAACATTTTAAAATTGTGCACCATCAAAGATACAGGAGAACTGCAGCAGCTAAGAATTTAATTCCATTTACTTCTGGAAAATTATGTAGCAAATATATTTTTTGTGCTTTGGTACTCTGATTTCAACTGCCTTCCTAACACATACTTAAAGATTACACCAGAAGCATTTTTCAATAATTTGCTGTACCAAGAGTAATAAATCTATTCTGAAGTAGTTGTATGTATTGATTCCACATTTTGTTAGTCACTTGAATCAACTGAATTAAAAGCAGACATTTATAAGAGAATGAATTATACTTTATAAAAAGCCGTATGGTTTTGAAATGGTAAATGTAATACTTTTAAGTTCAGATTGTAAACTCTCAGGTAAACCTATCTAATTAGTTCTGAACCAATTAATAGATATGTATGTGAGCCTCCAATAATTTGCTTATCAACACTGACTAGCCATACAGAGCAAATGTAAGTATGTGAAATAACATTTATCAGGAGATCCAAATATCACACTCTGTCTGTGCTCTATACCAGAATAGCTGATACAAACCACACTATAAAAGAAAATCCCACTAGCAGAAAAAGGATCAAAATAAAGTCTCCATTTTATCACTCAGTTAATTGGAAATAGCTGTTCCAACAAGACAAATTCATTGGGGATCTACCTTTTGGAACATGCTATTTACTTCTCTTTAGTACCAGAGGACACTGAAATAATCTTTTGAAAATCTATTGTCATCCCTCATCACCATAGTAACCAAATCACAGGAAAAGTATATTACAACTTGCAGATGTTAAGGCTTGTTAATAATAAAAGCCAAGAAGGCCATTTCTTAGAATGAGGCTGTTGTCTGGTATTAGTGCATACATAAGAGAATATTTGCAACATGGAGTGACATAGATTGGTCATTTTTTTCTTATTATTCAAATTAGTATTTAGCTGTCCTGTTGTACTTTTTCTGCTAAATGGTATTTTTCTGCTAAAAGAAAAAAAAAAAATGTAGGGCATCTTTATTTTCATTCTGTTATTCCCAAGCCTGATTCTACATTCAATCTGTTTGCTACAGAATATTAAAAAGTGACTTGGTTACAGCCCTTGGATGTGGGAAATATCAAGCACTAAAGAAATCATTAATTCATTTGAGAAAAGTTTAACAAAAGCAAATGACTGAAGAGAGAATCAAAATGAGATAAAGTTAGAAACACCTCACAGTGAAGTCTTTGTACCAGACTACCATGAAAGAACTGGACTGTATGGTTCCTTATGTCTTCACATCCATGTGTTTTGAAACATATTGCTATAACCACCTACAAGACAGAAGCCTTAATATACGGGTAAGCAATATAGCCTCACTTTGATGAACAGCTGGTCCTCTAAACTTGCAAATCTATTTATCTACTTTGACTCAAAGTATATAGAAACATCTAAATAGTTGTGTAAAATTAGAAATTAATTGCAAAATTCCACTTATAAATTTACACATTTTTGCCATCATCAGTGCTTCTTGTTTAGGTAAGTTTTTATTTAAACTTAACTTCCTAGTCACACTAACATTTACTGGTCTCTTGAATGCTATTAGAAGCAATGTAAAGAGGGAAGAAAAAAGTAGATCTGTATAATCTGAAGTAATATGTCAGCCCCTGAAGGCAGACAATATTTAAGCAATGAACAACGAAGCTGAGAGCAACACACCAGTCCAACATACAAGTACATATTAAAAACATTTGCATAAATTCTGTAGACCTGAGACTTCAGTTAAAAATGTGCAAAGCAAACTCTTTTAACTCCACAAATCTGATGCATGACTTTCTATTTTACTTTCATATCCATAACACCATAGTATGGACATATTATTTGACATAGGTGGTGTATATTTCTGTTGCCAGCAATTTCAACAAGTGCTCTTTCCTCAGTCATATTAAAAAACAGACATTTGCTGAAAATAATGAAGTGTCTTTTGTGTTCACTGATGAATTATTAACTATTCAAAGCTACAAGACATTGTTCAAATTCTCAGGAATATACATGTAGAAACCATATTCTAATGGGAGCTCATTCAAGAACCTTCAGTGTAGTAAAAAGTAATCATCAGCTTGATTAAATATCTTGAATAAAGAGGAAAATTCAAAAAAGTAAAGACATCATTGCTGTGGTCTTTCAATACAGTGAATTCTTGTTTGGTTTAATTTAATAAGACAAAAAAATAAAATATTAAAAAGAAGAAATGAGCATCTATGGACTGACAGGAAAGCTAATGAATTTTTTTTTAAGGAAATCATTCTGGTATTTTCTATTGCTTTACAGGTGAAAACAAAAACCATTCAGCAAGACCAAACACTTGACAGAAAACCCTCAGACTCTCCCTGCTTTGATTTAATTGTGTCCCTTCTAGTCTTCCTTAGTTTCATTACCATGTTATATAATCCATTACAAGTCAAGAAACATTCCTGATACCTTTGACAAGCATCGGTCAGTTCATTAAGTTAACACATACTGCCATTTACATAAATATCAGGGGTAATGATTAAAAGAAATATTTTTTATTTTCAGTTGTCTTTCTGGGTTTCATGTTTATACAACTTTTTCTCTTTCTAAGGAGTAAAACATATGAAAGAATACCTTAGCAATGAAACTAAACCCTATCTGCATAGCTTGGTTCCAAGTTTATTATAATTAGTACAATACAGTTCATTCCTTGCTTTTACTTTCCTGAGTTTCATTAGTCCTTTTAAATTCAAAACTGAAAATTATTTTCAAAAGTTCTCTTTATAGGAAGAATATATTTTTTATGTGTAAAAGTAGCAGTGAATCACAAGCTCTCTTCTTAAATATCTAGACAGTAAAATATACCAATATTTCTACTGGTGCACTAAAAGCCTAATCCTTGAAATATGAATACATTATTTGCATCTTCATAAAAATTTCTAATAAAAATCATTGAATGACAACTTAAAAAAATTTTATATGAAGTTTCAGTAAAGTTTGAATCAAATAACACCTACTTAAGGCACTGTAAATCTAGGAATCAAAAGAGAGTGAGTGCAAATCTCCAAGGACATTATAAGGGCTACAATCTTAATTTTAGTCCAAATAGGCAGTATCAAAGCTTACTGATGTGCTTTATACAAAAGCTCCAATCAGCACACTTGAAAATAGACATTTTGGAAGTAAATGAATGAGAACATTAGCTTCCATCAGAGAAAGGCCTATTAGATAGAAAATTACAGTACTGCTGTGAAAAAAAACTCTTCAAGACTCCTTGTAAACTTTTAGTTTTACTTCTTATCTTCACTAACTACAGTGTTCAGAAATCCTAAAATAGCCAAAGTGAACTGTGAGGTGGGTTGATTCTGAGCCTATGCTAAGCTGGCCACTAAAACTTCTGGAAAGCTATTATTCCTTGGGGCAAGAGCAGCACAAGCCCATCTCTCAAGCCTGTCATCCCTCTGGATGCCATCCCTTTGCTCCAGCATGTTGACTGCACCATGCTACCAGAGGTCATTATCAAACTTGCTGAGGATGCACTGAATCCCACTGTCCGCATGGGATTCCAAATTTTCCTGTCTTCAGTGGAGGAATGAGTGGTTCAGTACTTCTTACTGGCAATGACTGACTGTTCCAATCCTACAGCTTTTAATTTTTGTTGGTGCTGGAGTCAATAGGGTTTTTGCTTCCCCTTAGGATCCGAGTTGTGTAGTTTTCATAACTTGCCTCACTTCCTGAGGTCAAACTTTTTGGAAGCTCTTTAGCTTAGATACCTATTTCATATCAAAGGAAACATCAAAACAAGGCTACTCCCTGTCCTATAGGTAGGTATGTTTGGAACTTAGGCCTTGCCTCTTGAATCAGTAGCAATTTTGGGATGAAACTTAATAAATGTATCTATGAAACTGAGATGACTTGGTCATTATGCACAATGAGAGTAAAATGTCCTTGACACTTTCTTTTGTAAAAAACAATTTAAACATGTAATGTTTTCCTAATATTTCACCTAAGGATTGAGGAAGGTGTGGAGGTAGAGATTTCCTAGTGGGGCAGCTGTATTCTCTAATAGTCTACACAGTAAACATGACAGGGAATTTTAAAAATTGATTATGAGCTGTCTTGGAAAGCAGTAACTTTGTGGATAAAGTATATGAAATGAAAGACAAGCAAATTTTGCTATAACTTCTTAGTGAAAAGTGAAAAAAAAGTGTTTGCGTTTGTCATCATCATTATCACTTCAATAGTTGTTGAATACTGGAGGTCAGTAAAGGACAGACTGAGCTTGTTTGCTTCTAGTTAGGACAATGTAGAAACTTCCTACATTTCTGTTTTCCTTTGTGCTACTGCTTGAGATTCACAAAATTACCTGACAGTTTTACCAGATTACTACCACTCTGGCAAGTAATGTGTGGCACAACTCAACAAACTATTTTCTCAGATCTTGAACCAACCATCTTACAAAATTAACACAAACCTTCAATATTATAGCAATTGGAGTTATTTAAAAATTAAAACATTTTGAGAAGCTTGGTAATGTATTAGTGAAGTTACCTCTCCAGTCAGCTCCTTAGGAACAGTAAAAAATCTGTTATTAAGCAAAAGAAAAATTGTAGGGACAAAACAGCTTTTGTAGAACAAAACTAGGGTTTTACTTTTTTGGACTTTTTTTTCTCAATTGTTTCTGTTGAATTAATAACTGTATTTATGCTTCCACCAGTCTTGATTTACTTGTAGATTTGTTCCTCTCAGCTAAAACCTCTTCGACTTCAATGTGGAAAATCAATATTTTTTAAATTAAAGAAATAAATTAATTTCTTCTAAAGGTCTTTTGTTTGTTGTTTTTTTCTTTAAAATAGAGACTGACAAATGGATAGAAAGAGGAAAAGCCCTTCAAGAGGCATTGAATGAGGAGAGGTTTTGACAAGGTGCTTAATATTATTTATATGTGGGTCAGAATTACCCTGAACTATTGAAACCCTTTCAGACATTCTATTTTATAAGTGTTCACAACACAGGTAACAGTTTTAGCCACATTATGTCCAATCTAGTATTTTATGAATCTTAGCACTTTCTATCCCTGTAAAACTACAGGAATTTAAAGAACACAAAGAGTCTGAGATACATTCGTTAAAATATCTGAATAACTTGACATGGAAAATAAATGTGCTATGCGATATATCTCACTTAAGTGTCTCTTTTAGTATAGCTAGATTATTTCACATCTTAAAATACCTTGCATGAAGCAGTGTTATAAAAACCATATGGAATTTTAGATTTCATTTTTGGGGTGACTTACATACTTTGATATCCTGTGAAATCCCATTTTCAAAAATTACCCATACATATTCAGGATGGAAATTCCTTTGCAGGCACTACAAAATATTCTGACAAATGACAACTTTGTAAGGTCAAGTCAACCATATATTTTTTGAAAGTGATTCTTAACTCCATGTTAACAGTTTTACTGTAGTCCACATTAATTGACTGCCTTCTTGTCAAACTTTTTTTTAGTTAAGTATTATAGGTAAGACTACATGCATTCAAGTTTTTGGGTAGTCATTATAATTTGTCTTTGATAGCTTACCCCAGTAGCATCTCATATGTGATGTAAATCAGAAGAAATCCTATAAAATTTGCTGAACTCATATTGACAAAATGTATCAGTAGATACAATAGGTAGATTAATCAAATTCCTCATCTTGCTTTCCTACAGAGTATAAGTCAACAGATGAATAGTAAATTTTTGGTATTTGGACATCGAAAGCTTTAGGCTAGTAGCTATTGAGATTCAAATAAAGAAACGGACTTGCAGCTAGAAGTTCCCTAAAACACTTAAAAATTCTAATATGCCTATATCATGTGTCTTAATATCCAGCAATCTTGTCTACAACATAATAAATGTAAATCTTTAGGAACTGTAAAAGTATTCAGGGGTTTTATTATTATTATTACTACTTCTGCTACTATTGTTGTTGTTATTATCATCCATTCTTTTAGCAGTAACATTTTCAAGAATTGCTCTGAAACCAGGATAAATTAAAGATGCAACAGTTTAAATATTGATAGTGAACAATTCATTTATATGAACCCAGGAGGAAGACTCTTAAATAAAATAGCAGCTGGGAAGTTGACAGTTTGGTGTTTGCCTGCTAATATACAGACTGACTTTCTAAAAGCACATAGCATGTGATTAACTTAGTCTTCAGTCCCTGAATTTACCACAGACAGCTTTTTTTTTTCCTCATGATTTTTTTTCTCATTTTACTTTTTTTTACTTATTATTACTGATCCTTAGATATCACAAGTGTTAATGGCCAAGTCCTTCTACTACAGTGAAAGAGGATTTTCCCCAAGATGAATTCCTACTAAATTACTTAGTGTTCAGAAACACAACTAGATTTGAGGCAACTGCTAAAGATCTGGAAAACAGATGATATAGGAGATATATTAATTTGAAATTCAATAAGCAAGGTAAGGGTTGAGGAAGATATGTAAATTATAGGAATATATTCTGGGAAGGTGCACCCTTAGGCAAGTGCAGAGACAAGGGATGTGTGCTAAACAAGGGGAAACCTGAGTCAGTAATGGGTATTGAGCATATTGAGGAGAAGGAGTAGGATGACAGATCAGGTGATACTAAAAGAAAGCAAAAATAGCACTTGAATTTCAGGAATAGATGAGCCCCATCATAGTAACACAAATGCGGTAGGATGAGATGAGTAGCCACCAATAGTCCTGGTTTGATACCTCTTGTAGCCTGGGTAGCAGAAGGAAGAAAGAAAAGAGAATAGCTTTAAAAAAAAACCCTAACAATAAGGTTTCTAACCTTAATGTTGTTGGTGAGAAAAAAAATGCTGTTTTTAACTCAACTATTTTCATATTGCTGATATTTTAGGCTAGTTCCTAAATTTTAGGAATAATGGTTGTCACCAAAAAAGAGTTCAGTCTCTGTCCCAAGAGAACTCAGTTGTGCTGGTGCCTAAAATGAAGGCTATGGATAAAATGTGTAATACGTTGTTAAGTGACCACAAACCACAGTTCAGGCCCAGCCAGTTATCAATCAGGCCTCTGTTCATTCACACCCCCCACCTATTGTGGGATAAGGAGGAGAAAATTAAAGGCTCATTAATCAAGAGGAAAACAGGGAGGTTTTCACTTCCCAGTAACAGTAATAGGTAAAAATAGACAGATTCAACTTTAGAAGGAAAAAACCTAATCTAACATGAGAAAGTGAAGTCACAACCAGATCTTAAAACCTTTCTCTCACCCCTCCCTTCTTCACGTGCCCAAATCACTTCACTTCTGTCTCACCCTCAGCAGCTAGCTCAGTTGATGGAGCGTGATCTGTACGTTCTATTAGATTTGTGGTGAGAAGAAAAAGGTCTTCTTATTGTAACAGTTGATAATGTTATTAGGCTCTGAAAAAAGAGATTATTGTACCCTTTGAAAGAAAATCAGGTTTTGAACATTCAAATCTTCTTACTATTGTAACTTCTATTCTCCAAAGACCTTTGGTTATATTTCCATTTCCTGAGGCCAAATTTATCAGCACTGTTTAATGGGACAAACTGGAAGCATTTGAATCTCTGGATATTGTGCAGGTCTGGCAGCACCTGGCAGTTCTGGAAGCACGTTAGACAAAATATATCCAGTGACTGCCTATGTGCCATGACACTAATATGAGCTTTGAGGTCTCTCACAAAAAGTGTAGTCATCCTCAAAAGCTGATAGCACCACCATGGGATTATGATTCTAATAATGTAATATACAGAAATACAAGCCTGGTGTGGTAAAAGAGGACTTGAAAATTTTAGACACACAGCATAAAGCATAGAGCAGTGCAGGTATGGAATAATATGAGGTAAGGCAAAGGCTTGGCAATGGAGACCCCACAGTAGTAAACAACTCACCAGTGAACAGTTCAAGTGCAGACCTGGAGCTGGACAAAACTGGTCTTAAGGGAAATAAATAGACCAAAGAGATAGTATCTGACTTATATAAAACCCACCATATGTAGTAAATTCAGATATAATATGGACCTGCAGTCCAATGAACAAAAATGAAGGTAACTAGGATAAACATGATCTTGAGTAGATCCTAGAACAAGGAAGATGAAACCATCAGCACAGACATTATACTCCTCCTGTTGTAAGACATCAGAATCTCACAATAACACTCACCATAGCATATCAGTACATGCTGACACACATAATGGCAGCACAGTCACCAAACCAAATGAAATGAAATCCAGGGAAAGGAAAAAAAAAACAAACAAATAATGACTTTAAACATTGAAGACACTTGTCAGGCTAATAAAATGACCGCTACATTAGTACATGAGAACTCTAAAGCATAAGAAGACTACATTTTCTCTCACCATGTGGGAGGTCTGTGCTCTGTAATATAAAAGAGCTAGTTTATATAACCTAACTTGGGCCATATAAAAACTAGATGTTCACTCTAAGCCCCATTAGAACAAACTGCCTCAATTGGACACCTCTAAAAGACGGTTCATTACATCCACTAAAGATATCTAGGACAGATGCAATTAATTGCTCCTTTAATATCTGTTTTTCTTCTAAGTAAACAGTGCCAAATAAGGAAATACTTCAGGTTACATCCCAAATTCTAGATAGCTGGTGTTAAATAACACACAGATAGTCAATGAAGAATATCTGAAAATTTGCCAAATTAACAGATTAAAGCTAATCAGAGAAAATAATTTAACCACAGATTTGTCTTTAGAAGCATTCCTCTTGCAGTAACCTGCAAAAGCTAATTGATAAAACTAATCTGTTTTAGTCTGTTAATTTTACTGCCAACATGGCAAAATATGTTTTGAAATAACTTAATAGCATTTTGAAAATATCCTGCATCTTGCAAGAAAAGCAACTTCATATATTTTGTAATTCTACCTATGCATTTAGGAATTTCCTTCACAGATTCACTAACTAATAAATTTAAATGAACAGTGGTTAATGTAATGCTTTTTAAAGTTTCAATATTGTATTTTTATTTCTGTCTGTAATTTCCATTAATTTTCAAAATGCTTTAAATATCGAAGATTCAAGATTACTTTTGATGGTGTTATGTTTGAACAGTTCAGCATATAAGAAGTTTAAGGCTTAAATTAATTTTAAATTTTAGATTCACCAGTAAAATGAAAAAGAAACGGAATTCTCAATGCTTTCAAAAGGTTTTGAAATAGTGACTTTTTATCATAATTCATTTGGCATTACCTACCTAACAGTAAGATAAATTTGGCTTTATTTGTTTATACAGTAGTCTCTATAGCCATAATTGATTTATATGCAAAATAAACCCCCTTTAGGTGCATTCAGTATCTGATATTATTAAAGGTCTATAAATCTGAGAGCCTATCATGTGTTTAATTTTAGAAATCTGTTAGGAAGAAGTATAGATACACTATTTATAATTTTACTGAGAAACAGAGACTAAGGATAAGGTAAATATGAGTAAATATGGCTTTATTGTCTAGAAGCTAGAGAATTATATGGCAAATGTGAAATGCATAATATTCTTCATAATATCTCAATATTCTTATCCTTTCTACAGAGAAGGATAAGGATGTTCTGATGTCCAAAGTCAAGAATGAAACTTAAATTTCTCTCTCTGGGCTAATAAATTCCATGGAACATGACGAAATTTAAAAATGTCATCGTCAAAACAGTCTCACTTTATACAAACTAGGGGTTGCTCCTTATGACATAGACTTGCCCTGTGTTTTACTTCTGGGATTATATCTAATTGAAAGTAAAAGGGGCTCTAAATATTGTTATTCACACTTAGTTTAACACTATTTCAGCATTATTATCATAAGATATAAGGGTAAGGACAGTAAGAAGTGTGCAGTCCAACTTCTTTCTCAAAGTAAGATAAATTATGAGGTTGGACAAGCGTTAGTTAGGGCTTTATCTAGTCTAGTCTTTTAATGCAGCACAGATGGAGACTTTATAAGCCCTCTGGGCAGCCTGTTCCTGTTCTTGACTGTCCACACAGAGTAAAAGATTTTCCAATGTATTTCAACCCTCTCTTGTTTCAACTTATCCCTGTTGTCTCTCATTTTCCCACCACGCACCACTGTGGTAAGCCTGACTCCATATTCTCAGTAACCTACCTTGTAGGTATAGATGGATGCTATTAGGTCCTACAATAGGATCAGATGCTGAGCAAGGATCCTAAGGTGTTAAATTTCAGACATAAAACTGCAAGAAATCCTGAGGGTCTTAAAGGTGTCATTTCTATCTAGTAATGGTAAATTTAATCAAAAGCCATAACAGTGATAATGCATTAATTTTTGTTTCTAGGAAAATTTACCTTGTATTGTATTACTTTGTTTAATATCTTCTACTAAAACAAATATGAGATTTTGAATGTCAGTCTTCCTATGCATATGCTAAAGAATAAAGAAAACTGTACAAGGAATTCTAGTGTTCTCTCTCCATCAGCAATAATTAATCACTAACCTGGGGAGAAAGATTATTATACTGAATAGTAGCATTATCAATCCTGTGATTTTCTGTCTGGAAATATTTCCCAGAGCACAATCTTCTGGTGGTCATGTCATTATGCAAGAAACTTAACTTCAATTCTTAAAGGAAGAGAGGCTGAAGAGCTCTTCAGCCTTATTCAACCTACAGTATTATCAGTCAGGACATTTCCATTCAAGCTGCCACCTTATTTTTTTATGAACTAATTCTTAGGAACTAAATTTGAACTGTAAACATTAGCTAAAAAGAATTCTTGGGTTATGTAACTGCTACACTTTAATGCCACTGTTTCTGGTGCTGGATGATCAGAGCTACATTTCCAAAGGCACTGTTTTGAAGATGGAATAAAAAGCAAGAAAGCTTCTAGCTACACCTTCTTCTTTCACTTGTCTAACAACCAGTTTTACACCCTTCTGCTTGTGTTTAGGGTGGGATGATAACAAATGGGAAAGGTAGGATGGATTTAACTAGATAAGGAACTTGAGCAAGTGACCAACAGGGAACACAAGGGTCAATACAGTGCAGATTTTGACTGGAGAAACTTTGATTCTCATTTGTGTTATGTATTTGGTGGAAACTGAGAGGTACACACTATGCACAAAATGTTGTAAGTTACTGTTAGTTCAGTAATGTTTTAGCTGTCTGATCATTCATTCTCTCTACTTAATATAGAAACACCTAGGCCCTAAAATACCTATAGAATAAAATTTACTGATATTCTCTTTCTTTGGTGTTATGTTCACCCTTCCAGAGTCTCTCTGGAGCACGAGGTTGACAGTTTCGTGCTGTCTCAATAAGAAGAGCTCAAGCCTCAGGTGAGACAAACAAGCATGTTGATGTCTTCTTCATGAAAAGTATGATGTTCACAGAAGTGATTTCTTCCTCCTCTGTCTCAAGCTTAGGGTTGGGTTTTATGTATGTTTTTGAGGTTTTTAAAATCTATTTTCTAATCACAGACAATTTCCCTCTTCTTGCCTGCCAGCTGAAGCCTTGACCTCCAGCCTGGCAACCCCCGTGCACACAGATCACTATTTTTCATCTGGCAGGAGGTGGAGTCCTCACCTCCTTGGAGAGGCCACCCCTTGAGCTGAAGCTGGAGCAAATGAGGCAGCAGTTGCTGCATCCCCATGCAGATGTTAAACATGCAAAACCTGGATCAGGCCAATGTGAGGCCCTGTACTGCTGAGTCAGCACATAGCCTGAATGATTCTACTGTTAATAGCAAAAAATCATGTAAGCAGTGAACTACATAAACACCACACTCTCTCCTGAGTGCAAGATCCTACCAGCAAGCTAATCAATAGCATGTTTACACTCTAACTGGCAAAGAAAAAGGCAATTGTGGTGTATAGATACTGAAGAACTCATGATACCCACTTCAGAATGCACTTCAGATTATGCATCAATCTATTGCCTTGTTATCCAGATCTCTACCTTGGTGATATTACTTATTCCTCCATGGAAACTTGTTCTGTTCCCATTTTATTCAGAACATTGATTTACACAATAAAGAGTAAAGAACTTTTCAAATTTTCATCCATCTTCAAAGCCCACCTGATCCAATAAGCAAGGGAGTTGTTTTGTAAAATCCTTTTCCTTCAGTTTGCCATATTTTCAAATTCTGTCTTGTGCCTTGATATCCTTGATTTTCATTCACTTATAAATACAGTATGCTTATTTTTGTACTGGTTTTGACTGGGATAGAGTTAATTCTTTTCATAGTAGTTTTAATGAACAATGAACAATGATAACATATCTGTGGTATTGATTTAGCAAAGTACTAAAATTTATGCAAAGTACATGCAAACATATTAAAATTCCATTTTAGTCAGAGGAATACAACAACAGTTTGAGGTAGACATCTTCTTTACAGTGAAGTTTCAAAAAAACACCTGAAAGGTTTTTAAATAATAAAAAAAGAAAGGGCCAGATTTTATTAGAGCATGGGCTAGAAAAATCAATCTTTTAAACCAAAAGAACTCAAAATGAACCAAACAGCTAAAATCAAAGGCATTAATACATTGCTTTTTCGTCCTCCATGACTCTCAGCAGATTAGTTCTTGTTTGTGGGCTTGGTTTCTTGGCTAACCACACAATCACTGTAGCCCCGAGGAAGTTCTTTCAGACACCACTAACTCCTGGCTGGCTGATCCTTACTCCTCCCAGTAGTCTTCTGCATAAGCTGCAATCTCTTTTCCCACTATCCTGTTTGCTACACTGCCATATGGAAATTTCCTCTCTAATTCTGCTCATTTGTTCACCAGGGAGAAGCAGTCTTCTCAATCTCCTAGTGATTCTTTTCTTTACCTACATTTTTAAACGCTGTGATGGACGGGTGCCATAAATATAAACTGCTCATTTTTGTTATTTTAAAATTATACTACTGGTATCAGTTAACTGACTCATTCATAGTCCTCTCTCTTCTAGCTGGTCTGTGACTGTACAGCCTTATATTCTTCTTAATTTACTGCCTTATTGCATAGTATCATTGTAGATTTTGAATATGTTGTATGTTTGTGGTTACAACTATTAATTACAACACAGAAGATCTTTTTTCAAAGGATGTTCTCTTAATCTCTATCTCTTATGCCTGTAAGAGAGGTGTATGTGGGTTTGTGTACACTGGCTACTTTCAAGATAGTCCATAAAGAGAAGCTGTGAAAGACTATAGCTATTGTTGCATGGGACTTAGTTACTGATGCAGTCAAACAGTATATAGTATGTTAAAGTATATAGAATATTTAAGCATTTGGAATGAAGTTGTGATTGGAAGCTTATACCTACAAATATTTAATACATTATTTTTTTGACTAGATAAATAAAATTTTCAAACATTTCTTCTAAGAGGAATACATTTAATATGTTTTGGTTATTGGGCTCTTAGTTCAATGCACATAAGCTATGTTGCTTTTGTGTGATTATAGTCAGCATGCTGGAAGGTTTTCAAAAGATTTGCATTCTCAAAACACTGGCCTATTATATTTATAAGTTATTGTGAGTAAAAATTAAAACAAGAACTGAACTTGTTGAAATACACCAAAACTCCCAGGGTTCAGCTCCCTCTCCCTGAAGACTGATAAAAGATCTCTTGTGATAATGGCTCATTCAGAATGAGAAGAATTATTCTGAGAAGTAAACTAAATAATCAATTATCAATCATTCTCCACACTGCATTGAACTTTCTGTGTATTTTGCAGGCAAGAACACCAATGTCTAGGATGTATTCCAATTAAATCATGGGTTAAAGTAATTATTTAATGTTCTTTATTTGGACCACCTGACATGAACTACTATACACAAATGAAATGTATAATCATGAGTGTACAGACTGATTTGTCCACATAGTAAAGCACAAAACCATGAAAATTCTACATTGAAATGGCATGGTGAGAGACCTGAATGTATAACAAATGCTTCTTCAATAGCTTACATTTCTAGAAATAATAAATTGAACTGCTTTAATTCAAATTTGTTTACAGGAAATGCTGGTCTCTCCTGTTGTACTTGCAATTAGCTTTTTTTTAACACATAAACTTCAATCAAGCTTCTGGTTTTTGAAACAATGAAAAATATTTTCTTAAAATGAAAGACTGCCTGATGAAAAAAACAACAACAACAACAACAACAACAACAACAACAACAACAGCAACAAAAAAAAAACAACAAAACAAACAAACAAAAAAAAAAGCAGCTTTGCTTTCAAACATCGCTATCCTGTATTTCCATGACCTTGATTCATCAATATGTGGACAAAGTTAAAGTTAAAATAGTGCTGAAAGGTGTACTACCTAACTTTGGAGTGATTAATGACGAGACAAGATATCAGGTATCTCAGAGTTGAGAAGCCATTAACTTGGAAGAAAGCTGAAAAGCCAGAGGGAAGGAATAAGTCATAGTAACAAAAGAAGATGAAGAAGCTATGCAGTTCCCTTGACTATAGATTGATATGCTCCTGTAGCCATGCTTAGTGTCAGAAGAATTTCAAATTACTCCTCATGTACACTCTGGCTTTACATTCAAACAAACTACCACAAGTTGACCACCAAGCACTAAGGGCTTATGTAAGAGAAAACTAACATACGGCAGCAGCAAACTAAACAAATGATTCTCTAGAGTGAGTTCATAAACACAAGACAAGTTCAGATATAAGAAAAAAAAAACAGTATTTTTTTTCTCCTATTATCTGTTTTAAAAAAGGAATTGAACAGTATTGAATAGAATTGAATGTGTACAATATATGTTAAATCAATAAAATGTACAGAATTTTTTTTTTTTTTTCAAACTCTGGAGTGTTCAATCCGCTCAACATACTGTCAGCATAAAACTTACAAGTTTACCAAGTATATCCAGTGAACAAAAGGATAATATTTTGAATGAATCAATCTCAACAGCAAACATGCACAACGCTTTACATTTCTAAATTCTCTTTGTCTGCAGTGATTGCCATAATTTAAAAAAAAAACAACTTTATTCCTCCCATAACACAGCATTTCTTTGCAGGAATGAACTCTGCATATGATTTCTTGTGTTCATAGGCATCCACACAAGCTTCTGTATTGTACAAGACTTTAAAACAGTATATTAAAGCTTTTTGTGTTTTGAATAAATCTGGTTTCAGGAACAGTTCTGACTATGCTTTCTTTTTATGAAGCAATAGCAGCAAAAAGCCCCCTGAACATTCTATAGTTGTCAAGTGATGATAAAATGGTACCTGCTTAGTGATCGTCTACAAAATTAATTGAGTAGAGAGTACCTGCTGGTTTTAAAGACCACTAATAACAGTAAGAAACTGTGAAACTGTAGGTTTGTGTACTGAACACTTATTAAGCTCTTTATTCCTGCAGTGACATAGATGTCTTTTGGACAAAACAAATGGTGAGTGCACGTGTACATTCTCTATCAACATAACTTAATGGAATACCTCAAGGTACAGAGATGACGTCTTTCATAAGAAACTCAAAGGAGTGACAATTCTAAGCATGGAATACTGTGGAGATGACAAGGAATCAGTGGCTGAAGCCTCTGAAAGCTCACAAAAGCTTCTGTGCTAGTGCCAAGGACTTTGGCAAATGAGTTCTCTCTCTATCCAAAATAGGGATAAAATACCCTCTAAAAAGCTTCCAACTCAATCAGAACTCACTCTACAGGCATCACAGTTTCAATGTTCTATGTTTGTCTAACATGCAGATGCCATATTTAGGCTCAAGCTACCCGTTTGATGTGATCACCGTCTGTTTTCAGTGGTATAACTGAGATAACAGAGCTAAATGACACTTACTCACTTTTAATTGAAGGAATACACACTAAAGACATTACTTTATTGATTTTTTGACTCTCTGATGCTACTATACCCATCTTCAATAAAGATACAAGAATTAGGAGCCTCTCTCAATTTCTTTCTACAGAATGCATACACGTATGTTTGATTCATAAAATTTTGTCTTGTGTTTAAAACAGATATTCCAAAACTATCTTTATACATAAATATAATAATATCTGTGGACATGATATTATTGTATTGAGGAACTTCATTGTTTTAAAAGCCTTAATGAATGCATGTAATTAAATGAAGTTTGTTTTAAATAATACAAATATAAAAAATGCCTTTAAAACTGAAGTGCAGAAATACATGTGGTCTGGATACTTTTTTTCACACAAAACTAAACACAAGCTTAAGCCATTTGTTCTTTCATTGATTAAAGCTATGGTTATCTTGCAGATACAATTCAGGCCATTCAAAACCTATTGCTTGTAGTTCTAAATGTGTAGTCCTTTGCAGAATGCTGTTTGACTTGGGGTTTGCAATTTTTTTGTAAATGCTCACTGAAATAAATCCATAAAATCACGTTGGTCACACTGAAAAATGAGTTTGCTACAAATGAGAGTCTGAAATCACAAATTATTAGAATGCGTTTGGGACAGCTTTTTTCTATGGAATATGGATTTCAAAATACTTCAGAAAAGCGGGATGAAATCCAGTGAAATGTGCAGTCTACAATTAGATAAAAATTCTTATTTATGCAATGACTGCCTAAATAACAGCATTTAGAAAAGAGTTTCTTGCTTCTTGAGCACCACGGTAAAAATTTAATTCAGTAATTTCTTGCTGTTGCAAAAATTACTGTATAGATTTTCTGTATAATTAAAAAGTATTTTGTGTTATCTCTGAAATGTTTTCTCCTCTGCTCTTTTTATTTCGACATAGTTTCTCATTCTCATAGAATATTAGAATAGTTTGGAACAGACCTGTAAAGGTTATCTAGACCAATCCCTCTGCAATGAGGAGAGACTTTTTAAATTAGATCAGGTCGCTCAAACCCCTGTCCAACCTGACCTGGATCATTTCCAGGGATGGGGCATCTACCACTTCTCAGCTACCTCTGCCAGTATTGCACCAAACTCCTTGTAAAAAATTTCTTCCTTGTAACTAGTCCAAAACTACTCTCTCTAAGTTTAAAACCATCACACCTTGTTCTATTGCAACAGGCCCTGCTAAAAAGTCTATCCATATCTTTCTTATAAGCCCCCTTTAAATATCTGAAGGCTGCAATAAGGTCCCCTTGAAGCTCCAGGCTGAACAACACTAATTCTCTTAGCTTTTCCTCAAATTTGCAGATGTCAGAATTACCTACAGAGGATGCAGTTTGCTTTCCAGATGTTCAACATATAGAGTGCTACGTGTCTGCGAATTGCAATCTTTATCACTAAAGGCAGCATATAATAGCAAAAACCAAAAGATGACACAGAGCTATAAGCTACAAATCTTGTCAAACAAGTCAAGTTTTATGAAGGACAACAAGTTTCATAATACTTTTAAAATGCAGTTTAAAAGCAGTTGAAAAAAGAAAGTGAATCATTACAGAAGTCCTGCTTAAAGAAGTACCAAAAGTTTAATGAACATGGTTTACAACGGGAATTTGAATGAACTTGAGTTCAATATAAGAAAAAAATTAAGGCTCAGAGACGATGTGATATCAATTTTCCACTGCAAGAAAGATTTCAAGATTTCCCTTCTAAGAAAATCCTTCAGTAGCTCTAATGACAAAAACGGAGCAGCCCTTTCCCTGGACAGGGTCAGCATAGAGTGCTGCACGCTGCTTGGAAGAGTATTCAGTGCTGCACAATTCTGGATTAACAAAATGTATAGAAATATAAAATAATCTATACTCTTTTCTCTCTCTTTATATTTGTAGTCCTGATAGAAATAATTTTGAAGTATCATTTAGCATGATACTTTACAGAGTCTGAGTGCCTTTCTGACTGGGGTCATAACAAGCCATTACCCCAGGTAAATACCTTCATGATAGGAAGTATTAAAAGTAGAAAAGAGAGACATTGACCAGGACTTAAATTGCTATTTTGTGGCAACCCAACAAAATAAACTATTTTTTCTTACAAGGAATTTTACAGGTAGAGCTGATCCTGCACTGGAGAAGGGGAATGGAGTAGGTGATACTGAGATGAATTAGATGTTGTATTTATTTTATTTTTGTTAGTCAGGATGCAAGTTAGACAGCATGAACTATCTCAGATGAGGTTCCTTTCTTTGCCAAAGGCAAAAGATGACATGTGGGGTATGTTTTTTTCTTGTTTGGTTGTTGGTTTTTTGGTTTGTTTTTTTTATTATTTCATCAGAACACTGTAAAAGCATAAAATATTTGAAATAAAACCTTGAATAAAATGTACAAACTGGCACACAAGCTGCATACCATAAATGAAAGTTGTAAATGAAGAAAAGTATATACGCCAACAAAAATGCAAAACGGTATCGCTTCAAACGCCTCTACAGTGGCTTTAAATTATATATGCCCCTATGATGTTCTTAATGTACAACATTTCAATGGAGCAGATCAAATTCTGTCCACTAATGGAAAAGAAATTCTGAGTCACTGGTGCAAAGTGAACAGTTGAACACCATTAAATTATTCATCTATCATTTCTGACAAAAGGCTAAATGAAACTTAAGCTATCCATCAAGAGGCAGATGGTAGGAGTATCAGGTTTGTGATATACTTTCAACTACCGAACAGATGTATTAGAGACACTCAACAAAAACTGATGGTATTCCCACCAAAACACAAAAACAGAGAAGTCACTAGGGAGCCAGAAAGACTGCTCTTTTGACAAACATCCTAAGAAGAATATTTTTCACATGAAGAATTAATGTTCATCAGTACAAAAAGAAACAACACATCTCAGACCATCTTGACTCTCAGTGATAAAACATTTATGTTCTGGTTTTGTCTGGGATAGAGTTAATTTTCTTCATAGGATCTGGTAGGATGTGACGGTTTGGGGTTGTAATGAAAATATTTTTGATAATACAGGGACATTTTAGTTATTGCTGAGCAGTGCTTACACAGCATCAAGGCCTTTTCTGCTTCTCACACAACCTCTCCAGTGATCTGTCTGGAGGTTCATGAGCAGCTGGGAGGGGATACAGCTGGGACAGCTGACCCAACTGATCAAGGGTATATCCCATACCACATGACATCATGCTCAGTAACAAAAAGTTGGGAGGAAAAAAGAAGAAGGGGGCACATTCAGAGCTATGGCATTTGTCTTCCCAAGTAAGAGTTATGTGTGGTGGAGCTCTGCTTTCCTGGAAACAGCTGGACACCTGCCTGGTAATGGGAAGTACTGCATGAGTTCTTTGTTTTAATTTGCTCATGTGCATGATTTTTGCTTTACCTATTAAACTGTCTTGATCTCAACCCACCAGTTTTCTCACTTTTACCTTTCCAATTCTCTTCCCACATCCCACCTGTGGGGAGTGAACAAGTGGTTGTGTGGCACTTCACATTTCTACTGTGGTTGAATCACAACACTGACTGAGAAGATATGATTCATACAACAAAGGAAATTCAACAAAAAATTTTCGGTAGTCCTTCCAAAACCATCAGTACTATCAGCTATTAGGTTCTCTGAAGGTTTCTGGAAAAATTATTCAGACAAGTTTTCAAATATCTTTGTTTTATTTCATAGTGAGGTAGGGCACAGATCCTTGTTTAAAGTGAACTGCTTAGGTCTCTCAGTTGCAAAAAAGTTACAATGCAATAGCTTGTTGTATAGTACAACCTGTAAGTCTTACTTAAGTGGCATAAAGGAATCCAAATTTGTCAACATATAAATTAGAGAGATTTTATGCTGAATCAAAATGTATGTAGTTGCTGTACTGTGGTTTGTTCTTTGGCAATGATTATGCGCTTCTTAGTGTATAAGGATGTATGCCATATATTATCAACTCTGATCAAAAGAACAAGCAATTAAGCCTGCACAGCAACATAAATGACATTAGAATCCACACCCACATTCAGAACCCTGAAAAGCTAAAAGATGCTGAAATGTCTGTAAGAGCTGTGCATTCCTACTGAATACCTGAAAAATCCGTAAGTGTATTTAGCTAGGTTGACAACATCATTGAAAAAAACCACATAAACAACAATGCAGATTAATTCAATTTCTGTTTTGAGACATTAAAAACTCATCTCTATATTAAAAAGAAAAAAAAATTATTCTGAATAAAAATGTACTATATTAATTTTTCAAAACCATGAAACGTGCAGAAGTAACATGCAGAAGTTAAGAAAATTCCATTCATCAGAATAAACATCTCACTGCTTTACTCATAAGTCTGTACGAATGATTTTGCTGATATAAACTGACTGAATACAGTTTTCAACATTGAGATCATAGGCACAGCTGCATGCTTCTTTAAGAATGCTCTGGTCCAGGCATCTATATATCAAATAAACAGATTGCTTAAACCTATTTTAACTGGTCAGATAATATATATTTATAAACGGCTTCAAATAAGGCTGATGATATGTTACATGGACATGCTCAAGCTAAATCTTTAGTGCAGTGGCAGCAGTACCACCACAATGTGGAAAGCTAAAGGGTGAGGGTAACTTGCTGAATCAGAGAACCTATATATTGATACTGACAAGGCCTTCAAGCAAAAACTAATTCAATCTGTATGGACAGAAGACACCTTTCAAAGTGACTGCAGTGAAGAGTACAAAATCTTTTATGGTGTTCATCACACTATTGTCTACAAAACAGTGCCATAAGTTACAATGGCTACAAAAATGAGACTAATTTCTCATGAAGTTACAAAATTGAATCTTCTCACGTTGAGTTACACACGGCTCTCTAAAAATCCTGGAAATTGCATCTGTCTAAAGGAATATAGGGAACAGTTTGAGATTTAGGGTATTTGAGAGCTTTGAGCTTTGATCAGTGGAGAGCAGGGAGAAAAAAAAGACTGATTTTATTGAGAATGAGTAAGATGTACAGAAGCTGTAGGACAGAAATGTAGCTACCTAACTATCTAATTATTGTGGAAAAAAGTCTTTATGGACTGAAAAGCTTGGTAACATATGTACCTGCAATCAAATTAGCTAAGCAAATACAACTATTACCATTTCTGCCTGGATGTTCACAATGTGATTTCAAGTTGGTTCTGTAAGTATGTCTGACTACCATGATGAAAGCCAGCACAAGATTATTTTGTGGAGATGAAGCCAAATGAAATAACACATGTTCCCATTAAGAAAATATTTACTTCATTTTCATACATGCTGCTAGTATGTAATTTTTTTCAGTGTGTGGTAAACAAGAGGTACTTTGGGGTCAAGGCTTTTAAAGAGATAACTAGCTTTTTTATAACATATGGATAGGATACAGAGTCTCTCCTGCAGAAAATACTGTTATTCATTTTACTTCTGTGTACTAGTCAGCACTGATGCCATACCTTTTACTTCTTATGGTTACCATAGCAACTAGATTATCATGTTAATCTTTTATTATTATTAATAGATTTCTTTTGAAAGATCTTAATTTATTTTGTGCTTTTTAAATAAAGATTAATACACTCTTAAATAATCCTTAGTTTATTTTATATCATCAAGTTCTTAGAAAATCATTGGGTTCTTCTACAGCAGAGTCTATTATAACTTTTTTTAGTTATATAATGTAGCCTTTTTTCCCAGTATTTCTTTCTTTCCAATCATTTTAACTGTCCTTTCAAACTTCCTTTTTCCAATTAGTATTCATTGAGAATTCATATGAGAATGATATTGAGTGAGCTGAGTTGATAATATTACATGATATTAAGAACATATTATATTGAAAAGCTAATGCTACTTGGTGGCATAAATCTGAATTTGAGGTTCTAAACCAAATTAATAAATCAAGCCAGAATTACTGTATGTTTTTCAGGTTGTTTAGTGGCCACAAATGCAGGCAAATAACAACCCTCTGTTAATAAATACAGGTTAGAGTTACTATACAGGAATACATGGGACTTATTGAACTGAAGGGTCCCATGCCCTCTTGAAAGCAATAGGTTGCATATTTATGCTTATAACAATGAACAAGCAACATTTTGAGAGAAACGGGATCCACTTGAATAGGCAGGGCAAAGTATTACTGCCAGTAGGATGGCTGACTTTGCAAGAAGGGCTCTAAACTGGAAACAAAGAAGGTGGGGAGAGGGTTACCAGCATTCCTGTGAGGGAGAGATGGGCAAGATTGGCAAGTGAAATGATGTGAATAAAAGAGAACACAAAACATGTGAAACATCACTTAAGCAAGATCACCTCCAGCCTAAGGAACTGCCTATGAAGTTCTACTGTGGAAAAAAGCAACAGACCCTTTTTGGGAAATCAGCATGCTGAGGTATTTCTCTTAAGAATCCTCACAAGTGCACACAGCATAAGGAACTTGAGATGGATGTGCACCCCGAAGGGTGCAAAGAAGACAGAGCTGTCCACTGTGTCCAGGATCAGAGGCAATGGACGCTAACTAAAACACAGGAGGTTCCATCTGAATATCAGGAAAACTTTTTCACTGTAAGAGTAACAGCACTCGCACAAGATGCCCAAAGAAATGCTGGAGTTTCCATCCCCAGAGATATTCAAAAGTCACCTGGACCTGTTCCTAGAAAACCGTCCTTAAGGGTCTCTGCTTGAGCAGAAAGTTTTGACCTGATAACCTCCAGACGTCACTTTCAACCTTAACCATTCTGTGATTCATTTTACAGTTAGTCAGGCTGTATTTTTCTCAAGCTAGGTTTTTTGTTCTACAGAACATTCACAATAGCACAATGACAGAATTATTTCAAACTTTGCTTAGAAAACAAAATGTTGAATTTTTATATATATATATATAAATGAAGTTCATATAGTCTCACTTTCCCTCCTTTGTGCTTTACTTGCTAAACTTTACTCTTCTTGCATAAGGATAAGCAGAACTTTACAGAATATATGTCAGCTAAGTTTTTTACTTTATTACTGTGCTTTGTAAAGGTGTGAATAACTCCATATGTCAGTTGAAAATACCTTGAGTAGAATGTCACAGATAGCAATTGCCTTTTTCATGATGGTACTGTACTGATATCTCTGTGTGGGTTTCTTTGAGATTAGTCAGAGTACATAGGTTTTTTCTCTCCATTTAATGCTTTTATTAATCCATTCTTCCAGGTCGCCCAAATCTTCCCGTAAAACTGTTTGGTTTTTTTTATCGACAGAGCATTCTAACTGGTATGTTTAGCAAATTGCTTTACTGTAGTTTTAACTTCTGCACAGAAGTCATTAATAGTTTGTTGTTAAGTCAGTGCTGATCATCTCTCATGTATATTTGCTCACCTCACTTCCAGTCTTTGTAGGTTTAAATTTCCAAATGTAATCATCACCTTTCTACATAGTTGTTTGATTCAGATTTGCAAAACACAGTGCTTTTGAATGTTTCTAGATGAATGGCATCTGTCTTATTCTCTTTCTTTTCTCCTCCTCTGCATGGACTTCATAAGGTTTTATTATTAACACACCTCTGTGTGTAACATTTACCTTTTATTTTTGCTCAAAAACAGGGATTTTATTTCAAACAACCTCTCTTCTAAAAACCTGTTAGTTGCTTAATGTTGACAATTTGAAACAGTATGCTGTTATGAATGGCAGTATCTTTATTGACTGTCATTTTTATTATTTCCTACAGATTTTTCTTCTTTACAAAATTACTACTATTTTTAATATTTTCTTGGTATGTGTGTGAGACTTCAATATGCTGTCTAAGCTTACATTTTCATATCAGCTCATGGCCTTTTCTCTCACTAATTTATAACTCTGTAAGTGAAATGGCAGCACAGACAGAACTAAAAAGAAATACTACATCTCTGTTTTCATCAATATTAATCCAATATATTGCAAAGTATGCTTTCTCTTCAACAATCCAACTGTGATTGATAAATATGAATAAAGACAGTCAAACCTTGAGCAATCTCTGTTTGTTGAATTATCTTCCTATCTGTCTATTCATCCATCACACCAATATTCAAGCACTTCCATAAAAAAAAAAAGTAGTGATATATTTTGTAGACTTAACTGAGCCTTCAGTGTGTGTCCCATCTCAGGTACAGCAACGTGCTGCAGTAGAGCTCTTCTGTTCTTGGTATTTGCTGTGGTTTATGGTTAACAAAGAATGTCACATTTCAGCTACCTCTCATTCATCAGCATCTGGACTTCCATGCATTAATGGATATTTCTCACTCTCATTTTTGGCTTTTTGCAAAGGGTTGTTCTGTTTTTATTTCAACCACTCATTTTTCATTATTTTATTTCTCCTTTTTTCATGTTTATTTGCTTTGGGTTTTGTTTATTTTGTTTTGTTTTGGTTTTTTGGTTTTTTTAAAAGTACTGATTAATAAACTTAAAATGTTGTCTTGGGTTAGTGAATTGGTGTTTTGGAAGCAGGGGGCTGCAGGATTGGCTCCTGTGAGAAGTTGCTGGAAGCTTCCTTGGTTCCAACCCCTTCCCCACCTCTGCCCAAGGCAGAGGAGATATGGGAAGCTTTATGTGCCTCTGCGAGTAACATATTCAAGAAAGGAAAAATAAAACTGCAAAAATATATGAAAAAGACCCGCAGAGCACAGGATGAAGTGAGAGAAATGTCAGATAAAAGACACCAAGGTCAGTGAAGAAGGAGGTGAAAGGTGCCCGAGAAGAGATTTTCCTGCAGCCCATGGTGAGATTATGGTGGAGCAGTACCTGAAAGGACCACGGTGGGGCAGACTTGGGTTTGGAGCCCCAGAAGTGTCATAGGTGGGCAGATGTGAAGAAGCAGCCTGTGCAGGATCACAGAGAGAGTCAGATGTGGATCTGCAGCCGTGGAGGACCCTGTGCCAGAGGAGGTGACTGTGTCCCAAGCAGCCGTGACTCTGTGTGCAGCCCAGGCTGGAGCAGTCTGTGCCTGAGGGACTGCACCTCCTGGGAGGGACTCATGTCGGAGGGGTTCCTGAAGGACTTTCTCCCATGAGAGGGACCCCACGTTGGAGCAGGAGAAGGCTCTGAGGAGTCCTCTCCCTGGGGAGGAAGGACCAGCAGAAAACACCGTGTGGGGAACTGACCCTAAACCTCCCCTGCCCCTCCCTGTGCCCTGAGGGGGAGGCAGCAGCGAAGGGATCCAGGCCTGGGAAGAAGGAAGGAGTGGGAGGGAAAGTATTAAGATCTGGCCATGTTTTCTATTTCTCCTTGTAGAGTAAATTAGTTTTTTTTTTTCTTTCCAAGTCAAACCCATCTGTTTTTTGCCTGTTATTGTAACTGGGGAATGCAAACCTCCTTGTCCTTCTGTCAGTTCATGAGCCTTAAGGTGATTTTCTCCTCCCTGTCCCACAGTGTAATGAGGGATGAGCAAGTGGAGGCCTGGTTGATACTGGCTGGGCTGAAACCATGATAAATATCTGCCTCTCATTGTTCATTTCTATTCAGACTCTTAACTGATACCAAATTCTGAGCCTGTCTTCCATGAAGTTTCACAATCATTCAGAAATAAATCTCCTTTTCCTATATTTTTTCTGCCATTCCTGCACTATGTTCTCTTTTGTGGTGTCACTTTATATTCCTAAGTTATTAAGGATTTATTATTAAGTCTTGGCTTTAAATCCTTCTGGTTCTTCACTGATTATGCTTATTACATGAAACTGAGTATTATTCAATGGTGCTCTACAGAGCTATTAAGAAATGGTCTGGTCCTATGGAAGGAAGTGCTTTTGCTGCTTCCGATTGCTTGTCATACTTCATATACATTTTTTATACAAAAATATTACTACTGTGGTGTGATTTGCAGCTGTAAGAAAGGCAGCCTCTACCCTTCCCTTAAAAAAACCCCAAACAAAACCAAACTTACAGAACTGACTACCTGATAAATAGATACTATGGATTATATTCCCTTTCATAATGAATTTATAATATTTTATATAGATAAAACTCACAGAAATTCTCCATCAGATTTTGTGTGATTAACTGAGACATGCAAGTTGGTAGCTAGCTTTCTGTGGATGTCTTTAGTAGACCAAGTAAGATCAATGTATGTCTCCACTGACTTCATATTACGGTTGTGCTATAATCTGAAAAGAAGCACATTCAAAACTCCACCAAAAAATACAGTAGCTAGTAAGATATGAATAATAATTAGTTAAGAAAGTGATATATATACAGTGATATGCTTTTAAATACCAGTGCTGTGCACTGTGAGCTATTGAGACTAGAAACTAAATGTAAAAGTAAATAATTGCAAGACTGTACCAGAGGTCCCCAAGAGTCCAAACCAGAGGCTTTGGAGGTGCAGGAACATATCAAAGATGGCAATGCAATGCACACAAATGGCCAATTATTGATGTAAAATTGTACACCAAGGTAATGAATCTGCCCGTAGCATGGCTGAAGTGCCTTTGTAGGCACTTTATATGCACAGAACTACATGAAAAAGAACTGATTCTGCAGCTGTCATGCTTCAGAATTGGATATGCAGAGCTGATCACTATGACATGTAGTGCTATATATCTGTGATTTTTTTTTATTGTCATTAAAGGAAATTTTATTTAGTATTTGGTCTGAAGATTTTCTGAATGTGTTTGATTGGTCTGATTACCCATATTTAGTGACAGTCTATTTAAACTAGATATGACACTTCAGTTAAATGGACTCACAATTATGCATCTGATTCTACCTTCTTCAAAAGGAGTACAAACATCTGGGGATTTTTTCATCTCTCATTGTCTTTTCACAGTATACAAAAACTATTAATACAATTATCCTTGGTGCCCTTTTGAGTATTGTCTTCATGTTGCAACAGAGAGAGGCTTTAAAGCTCCTTGGATTATTAGAAGACACTTATATTCTATTCAGAGGTAGCCTTTCTGTTGATGCTTTTATTCTTGATAGAACGAGGAAACATATAAGGTGGTTTTGCTTGATTGGTTTTGGGTTTTAATTTGAAATAATGTTTAAGTAAATAGGTGCTATTATACAGTAGAAAATACATGCTTTTGCAATGCCCTTATCAACGTGTACCTCTTTTAACTCACATGAATAAAAATATTTACAAGCAGTTGTTGAAAATATAATTTAAATATGTAATCTAGGTCAAGATACATAATCAATGTAATGTGAAATATTTTGTTCAGTACAACTGATCTATTTTCTAAACTGAAAAGGAAAAAGATACTTATATGATCAGGATGCAAAAGAGGACACAAGAAAAATGGCATGACATTTTTAGATTGTTTAAAACACAAAATAGCAAAAGTATCTGACATTACTAGGAGTATTAAATCTATTTTATCCCTTTAGTAATTTAAACTAAGATGCTGGAGTTATGACCAGTTGTTAACATATGCTGAGATTTTTCAGCCATTTGTCTGACTGGAACTGCAGGTTTTTTAGGAACACAGCTTTTTCCCAGGAGTACTGAGGACCACAAAATATATTTCATGTTACCACATGACAAAGAGAACAACAAAATGTTCTGTTGAGCAAATGAGTACCATTAGTCAGGCTTGATGCCATACTGAGGCCTCTAAGAAATTGTCTAATCTTCCCTCCCTTCCTTCTTCATTTTCCTTCCTCCTTCACTTTCCTTCTTTCCTCTTGCTTCCTCATTCCTTTCCTCCCCCTTTCCTTTTTTCCTCTTATTTCCCATTTTTCCCTCATCTGACACATTCATACATTCAAGACATATGTACTGAATTTTACATCAGATGCATGGTCTATACATGTTCCCACATGACATGTACAGACATATTGGCACCTTTTATAACATATTCATCATGGGACATTCACAGTTGGTCACTTATTCCATGACTGTATGAAACCATGTCCATTCTCAAGGCAGATGTTTTGAATTAAAAGTATGGTCACTATTTGTCTGTCCAGGAGCTGTTTCAAGTTCAGGCCACTGACACTCTTACTGACCATAGGGTAACATACCCTCATAATATCTGCTGCCAATAACAGGTAGACTTGGTTTTATTAAGCCTTCTTGAATTATCAAAAGTCTGTTGAACTGTAATGGTTTTTGTACTGCAAGGGTCATTTCACCAAGGTAAAACATCACTGATTTAATCAGTGCAATTTAAGTGCTAAGACACTGTAGGATCATAAATATGCCATTAATGTATTATTTTGGCTTTGTTTTAATCTGTATAAAGCAGAAATTAATTTTCAAGAAAAGATAAAAACTCGTCAAACATTTTTCGTATCGGGTATTGTCTTATGCTGCTTCCTAAGTCATGAGTATTTTCAGCCTGTTATTCCACTAAATAGACAAGAGTCAGAGTGTATTGCTTTTTAGACCTGATGTCTGTCCACATTTCTTAAATGTTATATCCCACTTGCTTCATACTCCAAAGTAAATTTTCCTGACTCTGTAAGACTGGAGTATCATGATACTTGGATAGGACCTGTATCTGTTTTCAACGGATTTTGCAGGCTGTAAAACTCTGACTGTCCCTTAGAGCTTCTATTACTATTCCAAATGTTATAATATCATATGTTTGCATGGATTAAATGAAAAATACTGTAGACCCTGGATTCTACAATATCAGGTTCATTTTTCTCCCTATTCAGAGCAATTATGTGAAGTGCTTGAAGAAAATGCAGGCAGAAATTCTGCTTCCATCCTACACAACTCACGTCTGTGCTGATCTCCAAGCTTCATGGAATAGAAATTTGTATTCTTAAAATGTGTCCTTAAGAATTGCTTCCTATCATATTTTTTTATAAACAGAAAGTGAACTACAATTACATTCAGATCAAAATAAGCTGACAGATTTGTAAAGGGAAAATTATTATGAACGGCTGTGTTAGGTATCTGAAGAAAACAATGAGTCTGAGAAAGTGAAAGAAAAATACCCAACACCTTACTATGCCTTTGTATTCATGCTACCTTTTAATATTAGTATAGAAAACATGGAACACTGAGGCTATAGAAGTATCTGTATTATTGTGGAACCAAATTTAACAATACACTTTCTGTGGTTCAAAATACAAAACCCTGTCGAAGCACTTATTTTTCTGCACAATTTTCACTTTTGTTATTTACGTTGTCTTTATTTCATCCAGAGGCAACAGGAAGACAGATCTTTCAACAGGTTGTTTCACTGTCTGAAGCATTTGATTAAATGACTAAGGTTAAGACAGAATGAACTGGAACTTCTGCCTTATAAATTTTTTCACAAGACTTAGGATCTGGCACTATCAAATAAAAGGCTAACCAATAATAGTCTGTGATAATGGATGTTCTATACTCATTCAGTCAGAATGTTTGGGGTTTTTTTTTGCTTGTTTGTTGATTTAAAAAAAATATTTATAATGCAGCCTACAGATGTGAAGCCACATATTTTACCTTGTATTAATTTACAGGACATGGAAAGCAGGTAAAGACTGATTATGAAAGAGACCAATTATTTTTATACACAAATGTCTAAGAGAAATGAAATGTTGACCTGTCATAATTCAACCTAGATTACCTGGTTGAAGCAGGTGAGCTCAAGAGGTCTGTCCCAACAACAAAACTTGTGATTCATCAACTTCTTTCTTGAGTAGTATTTTCATTTGAAGCTGTTTTATCTTTTACTTATCTTTTACTTATCTACACTGAAGATTAGTGTAGAACTATTATCTTTTACTTATCTACACTGAAGTTCATCAGCAAATTTTTCTGCTCACATTTTTGCAGTCCTCCTGGGATTCTTAATTTTTGGCATGCCAGATATCTACCTGCGAGAGCATGCTTTTATCTGCAGACTTAGAGATATCACTGGTCATTTTCTCCTCCAGATCACTGTTGGAGATGGTGAATAAAATCAGACTCAGTGATAGTCTTCGGGTAATGCATGACTGACTTCCCTCTATTCTGAAACAATGAACATTAATTCCTACGCTTTGCTTCCTGTTCCTTATCTGTCTTTTAATAACTTCCTCTAGTTCCACATAACTTTGTTATTGTTTGGGGTTCTGTTTTATTTTGTGTTTGTTTCGTTTGTTTTAAATGCTTGTATGGAATGTCATTAAAGGCACTTTTTTTGTCCACTGGATTTTCCTTTTTCCATATGTTTAATGATAAGCTCTCAGAAAACTAGCTGATATTTAGAAGTTCTTTGCTTTAAAATAAAGCAGCAATTAAATCAGTTCTGGTTTTTATTTTGTAGGGAGATTGTATTTTTAAAAAGCTAGAAAATAAAGTTTCAAACCATGATGTCAGGGTAAAGATCTTTCTACTAGCACATATAATTAAATACAAACTGAGAGTGATAAATAAACTTCTTTTCATACAATTTTTTAATCTGACACTGCTGCCAATAACATTGCTGCCAATATTTACTAACTTCTATGATTCTACGAATATTGACATACAGTGTTTTGCAAAAGTGAAGACAAGGAAAAAAACATTTTCTGCACTGAGTCATATTTTAGCACTCTGCATTGCATTTCAACAGCCAAACTGTTCACTTCATTGCACCTCAAGCCTACATCCCCAAAGCATCTTATAATTAATATACTTAAAATCTGTACAGCAGCCACAAATGGTTGCCCATTGCTCTGTATTTCCAAATTATTTTAGAGCTGACAGTCATTTCTTATACAATAGGGCAATTTCCACTTTTCTGTAGAATTAAGTATTGTTATTCATCTTATGGTCAGTATCTTCCCTAATTTTTCTTATAGTTTCTTACAAATTGTTTCTTTAAGGATTTACTAGCTGGCATACTGGATTAGAATGTCAATGATATGTACAATTTCCTCTCCAAGTAAATTTATGATGTTATCATCATATTGATTTTTTATACTTAAGATTGAGGTGATATACTCAAGAGATATGAAAATTATTTATAAATCCATGATGCTTTTCTGTTAAAAAAAGAAAAAAAAAACCCACTCAAAAAACGGTGTGATGTGGGAGGATTATCAAACTCATAGGAAGTTCTGAAAAACAGACTACTGAAGAGTGTGATAAAAATATGTTAGGTCAGACAAAATAATTCACATCACTTGGTGTAGCTTTGGCAAACCTTTTCTGTTTATATATCTTTATTACTGGCTAAGATAGATTAATCTGTATCATGTTTATAGGAGTAAATTATAGCTATTTGTACAAGAGTTATATAGCAGACAACAATTGCCTAAACAGCTTCAGCTCAAAAGAATAAAATGAAATGTTCTGTCACATATACTCATTACCTAACTGCAGGGCATTTACCTTAATTCTGAAGCTAGAATATTCCTTCATTGATGAAATAATCTCTTCAGGGCCTTGGTTCCCTGAATCACTCTCTGGAAACACAAGCCCCTAGAAAACAGTCTTTATAAAAGTACCTTTATGAAACACGATCTAAATAAAATGTTGTGAACTTGCTGACTCTGAATTTAAAATAATTACTAAAGAAGCATGTCTGGTAGGTGGATCAGAGAGCAGGGACATGGTCTTTGCATTTTTATTTTCACCTCGGGGACCTGTGTTACTGTCAGATATTACACTCTGACATAAAATAGGTATGTAGTCTGGAGAAGAGCTGAGTCTCTTAATCATCAGATCAGTTTCACCTGTCATTAAGTTGCTTCACTTGGATACCCAGAAAGTGAGGAAAGTACTGTCTGTGGACCATGGTGAAAGTACAGTGGAACGAAGTGTCTCCCAAATGGTAGTTTATGACAGTCATTAAATTTGACAGAAGACACTGAGGAAGGCTTAAGCTCTAACTTTGAAATTTCTACTATAAATTGTTTCAAAAGAAGCTTAAAATAAACTGTAGAAAAGGTAAAGGAAAAAAAAAAAAAAGCAGATGTAATTCACATACAGAAATTAATTTATGTTAAAAATTAAAGTTTTATTGTTATTACTTGCTAATGGGAGAGATGCAAACTCTTACTCAAACCTTATAAGAGGGCTGGAGCACCTCTCCTATGAAGATACTCTGAGAGAGTTGGAGTTGTTCAGCCCGGACTAGAGAAGGCTCCGTGGAGACCTTACACAGGCCTTCCAGTACCTGAAGGGAGCCTACAGCAAAGCTGGGGGGGGGGGCATTTTACAAGAGCAGGTTATGATAGGACAAGGGTGAATGGTTTCAAACTGAAAGAGAGAAGATTTAGGTCAGATACTAGGAAAACATTCTTTTAATGTTAGGGTGGTGGGACACTGGGAACAGGTTGCGGATCAACCCTTCCAGGAAGTGTTCGAGGCCAGGCTGGATCAACAGTGTTCAGTGGGAGGTGTTCCTGCTTTGAGACAGTACCAAATCAAAAAATAGATAGTACTAAGGATTTTATGTATAAAATTTTAGGTGTAATGTTAATAAGGGTTTGGGTGTTAATTTTGGCTATGCATGTTTGTATTAGACAAACTGAACTGTTGAAACACTAATTGTACAAACAATAAATTCTTCTCTCCATCTGTAGTGAAGTTCTTTTACAAAGTATTCTGGATATAGTTCACTAATTAAGCAAACACACCATTTTAAACTATAACACCTGGATGATATAAACTGTAACAAAATGGCTTCAACCAAAACCATATTCTTGCAGTATCTCCTGAAGGGAGATAGGGAACTCATTATGCCATGTAAAAAGGCTAATTGGACCATTTGGATAACACAAGAAATATAAGCCTCCCTTACAGCAATATGTGAAAAAACAGAGTGTTCTCAAGTGCTCTACAGAGGGTTGGTATTTAGTCACTTTTCTTACCTCCCATCTCTCCACCGAAGGAGTAAAAAAACTTCGAAATTTAGCAAAACATGTTCAATAGAAAACTGTTGCTCTTAATTCACCAAACCTTGTCTATGGTATCCACACTAAGCATTAACATTGTACAGGTAGTTAAGATACTGTATTTCTTGTAGGTTGTGGATGAGTCACATTAACTTTCTGTCCATCTTCCGAACAGGACTAAAACATCCATCATAGTTTCTGAGACATCCTCTTCATTGGGGAATGTCTAAGAGGCACCTCCTCTCTGGGGCCTGAAGAGCTTCCTTCCTTGCTGCTGGAGCTCAGCCCAGTGCAACCAGAGACCTGTCCTAGGCCAATGGATGTAGCTGTTGCTTTCCTATCTGCTGTCTCAACCAGTAGCAAAGATGAACATATATGCCAGAGACACACATGTAGAGGATACTAACAATGCCAGCTACGTAGACTCTAGACACAGAGACGTGCTGCCTTTAACAACAGCTGCATGTAACACTGCCAGAACTCACATAAAACATATGTACAAATAGCCAAATCCTAATTCTATTGGACTAATCAGGATTGAAACTTGCTAATAAAAAGACTGAGCCCCTTACTCTCTTGCTCAAAAGGACAGACACATTCATGGAGCCCTTGAATATTAGCATGGGACCTCAGCTCAGATGGTATTGATGCCTAGATCCCTGACCTCCTACTCATTAGATAGACCAGCTTGAAGTCTGCTAATGAATTAAACACGCACATAGAGGCACACAGACCCATACAAGTGCATGCGTGCTCAATGTGCACATAGGCACACACACCAGCTTATGGCAAAATACATTCTGGTCTTCCCAGTGGCTCAAGCCCAGCCACACAGGCCTTATGACTCTTGGTAACCTTTCCACTTGCTGGTGGTGGGACTCTTACTTGCTCCAGTTGGCACAAGTCATGGGAACCACCATCATGCACGGTGTGATGTCAGTCTCTTAGCTCAAAATTCACTCACTGCAGACACACACTCCTATGATGTGTGGTCTCCCTTCTGCTGCTATGTTGAGACCCTCATTCACTCCAACTGCTGGCACCACAGACATTAGGACCACTATCACCAGTGATCTAACTCCAATTGCAGACCCCAAACTGTCATTCATCTCTCCAGTTTCTGGCACCTAGACCTTACAACACAAATGAGGAGAGGCTCAGGAAAGAGTGAAGAGTCCAATAGGGCTATTCTATCATTGTGAAGACAACGACCTGGACAAGACAACTTTTTTTTTAATGTTGTGTAAATACTTGTAAATAACTCCTGCAATTATGAATATAAAATAAATTTCTTATAATTTATTTACATCTCAACAATTTACAGTGGCAGTAATATTTCATACTTTAATTAGGATCATGTGAACTAGCTACAGCCAGTTTCTTACCTAAATTTAGAAAAAAAGGTATGTCAAAGTTTATCAAATATTAAGCATCACTTGCACATATCAGTATAGTTTTGTTGTATTTTTTTTCCTGTGCCTAAGTTAAATTTCAAAACAGAGGACTGTTTTGAATTTGCTGTGAACTTCACAAACTTAACATTTGAGAGAGAAGATTCATAATTACACAGCTCATCTTTTCTCAGAATACAATGCAACCACAATGAAATAACAATAGAAAAGTGTCTGTCTTCATAGAAAAAAAAAAATGTTTCCACATGGGTTGGCTTTTTCAGGTAACTGTCCTTGAAATTGCAAACGCTTTTAGAGAAGATCACAGTGAGACATGTAGACTTAAGGCAAGCACATATGGTCAGAAAATTATTAGAAAATTAAACTGCATCTTAGTCAGTCAGTCATGTTGCAAGGTATGCTGGTGTACTACATCCTTTCTTGTAAGAGCAGGACCTGAGGCAATTTTTGACAGAGCAAAAGAAAAAGAGGTAAATTCCTGAATGTCTGCCTTATCCTCCTGTGATGTTTATTATGCAAAATAAGAAAGGATTCTTGGTTTTTTTTTAGCTAACTGGAGAAGAAAAAAAAAAGGTATTTCACACTCATAGTCTCTTTTCCTCCTTTGCAATCCTTACCATCTACCTGCAGAGCAGATTGCAATGAGTGCTGCTTTCCACCAGAGCTGAGTGTATTCTCTAAAAGGAATGGAAGAAAGGATATCTAGACTGGGGTGCATACAAGCAAGCTGCCTGAGAAGCAAGAGACCTCGTTAGAAAAGTTAAAGCTCAGTTAGAATTAAGTCTAGCCAGGGGGACCAAGGTGATTAGCAAAAATTTCTAATAGGTATATTAAATGCAAAAGGAAGACAAGGAAAGCTATGGGCCCCCTCAGAAAGGGGACCTACAAGAAAGCTGGTGAGGGACTTTTTAGAATGTCAGGTAGTGATAGGACTAGGTTGGGGTAATGGATACAAACTAGAAAAGGGTAGATTTAGATTGGAAGTTAGGAAGTTCTTCACCATGAGGGTGGTGAGACACTGGAACGGGTTGCCCAGAGATGTGGTGGAAGTCCCATCACTGGAAGCTTTTAAGCCAAGGCTGGATGGGGCTCTGAGCAACCCAGTCTAGTGGGAGGTGTCCCTGCCCATGGCAGGGTGGTTGGAACTAGATAAACTTAAATGTCCCTTACAACCCTGAAAATTCTGTGATTCTACAAAACTGTTTTCATGCCATTATATGTTTGTGTTTGCTGTATCTGGAAGTGTGTTCATCCTTTCTCCTCCCCTCCCCTCTCTCCTACTCCTCTTTCCTTCTCTCCTGTCACTTTGAGCAGCCTGGTGTAGAGGAAGGTGTTCCTGCCCACGTCAGGCATATGAGGTGATGGTGGTGAGGTGTGTGTACTAAGATGATATTTAAGTTCCCTTCCAACTTATACAATTCTATGAAGCTATGATTCTTCAGAGTATTGCTACCTCTCTCATACCAAAACAGTAAATCTCTAGTGTAAAGTACAAAATAAATAGTGTTTTAAGTTTGGCTGCTATTATGGTCCCCAAGGAAAAGTGTTTAAAATAGGATGGCTTTAGCTACATTTTCTCATTTCAGTTTTTCTCATAAAAGTATCTTATATGTGCAATATATCATATGTAAACCTATTAGCTTTTGAGAATTTTTTTTTAATCAAGACACACCACTCAATCATGAGATTATTGACTCTCTAAATTATTTCCATCTTATTTTCCTCACACACTTATAAAGAGGACACTGAAATTATGAATATAGGTATCATGATCACTCTAAATCAACCAGCAAGAGCTTCTGATCCTACTCTTGCGAACGCTATTTGAGAGCCAGTAAGTTAGTGATTATGAGTCTTCCTTTCTCATAGGTAGTATCAAATTATGAATAGCCATTATCATTTATATGGTTTTACTTTAGCACAAGAATATTTTAGAATAGTCACATAGAAGTCTGATTTCTTTATTTTAGAAAATCTACCTAAGAAATCTACTTGAGAAGATTTCTAACTGTGCAACAATTATCTAAAATAGCTATTTCAGGAAATCACACTGGTCACACCACTATTATAACACAGGAAACCATTATTGTAAGACAGATAATAAGGGTGTTTCTTACCTGTAAAACCACTGTCACATTCACAAATAAAAGTGTTTGGAGTAACATTGCTGCAGTTGCCATTGAAACATATATGTGGCTGGCATTGTCCAACTATTTCTGCACAATTTTTACCTGTTTAAAAGGGATAATTGAAATATTGAAATTCATTATTATTTTTTTAAAGAAACGTCAAATTTAAATACAAACTATTTTTTCTTTTTATATAACATATAGGCCAATGGATATTTGTGCAAACGTTGATTGTGAGATTTCACCGAAATTACTGAGCTCATATTCAGCTGCTGTAATATAAGCTACTGTGTTTAACCTCATTTATAAAATAGTTCCAAATTCATGTATATCCTAAAATGCAGATATGTTACTAGTAATGTATTTTTAGTTTCTTATTACAAATTTACCTTACATTTTCTTCTACCATTACAAACAAAAGATTTCTTCATGTGGCAGTCAAATTGACTGAATTTTTCTAAAGACACAGCTTTCAGGAAATTACAACTAAAATTATAATTTATTTATGCTATTATATCATATGGGTCTAAATATGATATAATTATACTTGCCACATGAATTGTTGTTAAGATATTTTTCATACTTAAGCAATTTTTTCAAATTTAGGATAGACTTTATTTTATGGGAGGCACTTTTTTCTCCCTGCTCCTGTGCAGCCACATGCATAATATATAATGGTTTAATCTCCTAGTTCTTCTTGTTTACATATAGCTTATTTACTGCACCAGTACTTCCTATAAAGAGATATGGTATTAACCAATGCTGTCCAATACAGGCTAACAGAATATTCTAAGGATTGTTTTCTGATAATATGCATTGTGTTTGCTTTTAACAGAATTGTTCACTCACAGCATTTTGCACAGCCCCCCAGAAATCATAACAGACATAGAATACATGTTGCATATCATGATTTTCCAACTACTTTGCTAAACTTTGAATAACTCTGAAAATGGCTAGTCAAACTACACATAAACTTTTGATAATGGTGTTCTCACTGTTCTATCGCTCATTAGGAAAAATGCATTATCTATGCAACATTTATTCCTAGAGGGGAAAAGAAATACCTGAAAATTGTGGTGGACACGTGCATTCGTAAGAATCTCCAGAAAGTTCTGATTTCTCAGTACAGGTGGCATTGTTTTGGCACGGTTTAGTGGAGCATATATCAAACTTCTGGCAGAATCTTCCAGAATACTGTGAGAAACAATGGCAACTATATGCTTTTTCCCAAACATGTGTTAGACATTTTCCATGCCCAGAGCATATTGGTGAATTTGGAGACTGCTGGCATAACTGCTGCTTCACAGTTACATTCAGCCGAAGGCCCATGTTACACAGAAGTGGGCCCCTCTTATGAAGCTCTGCAAAGTAATGAGTTCCAACACCAAGCCAGTTAGGGTCAACCTGGTGCAGTCCTCTTACCTGGCAAACAAAAATCAACTGCTCTTGAAAAAAACCAGCTTTTGGGCAGTTAATAAATTCTTCTTTGGAGACGTTTACCAAATTCATTCCATAGGACTGAAAGGATGGCTCAGAGGAGATGAAGAGACTGTCACCTAATTGGAGCTGTAAGGGGCATATCTGAGGGATACTGAGATTTTGTTCTTCTGAGATATCCCCAGTAATACTTTTGTTCATATTCCAACATTCGGTGTAAAAGTCTGTGCAGATGTTTTCCCTTAGTGTCCATTTTATCAAAGTAGGTTTTGGTTTCACACGCCATTCAGCAGTCATCTGCTTCTCACATACTGTCTGTCCATTTACAATGTAAAGTTGAAGAAAGCACACCAGCATCTGAACTGCTGATTTTATAGTCATTGTTTTACCTGGAAAATGGGAGTTGTCTTTCATACCTGCTTCATTACTGAGGGTAGCTTCAGAGCACGTGCTCCTTAAGGTTCATCTGTCTTTTCCATGGCAGCCTAGGAATTCAAATAGAGAAAAAAATATTTTTTTTTTTCTCTCCAAATACAGTTGAATATCAAAGCCTCATTACAAAAATAGAAAATATACAACAAAGTAAGGTCTGAATACAACTACACTGATGCGAAACTGAAATAAGTCCAATTAACTGATCAGAGCTACACCACTGTAACAAAAGTCCTGCTTCCCTTTTTCTTTTTGCTAGTTTTCATGTTTTCATTTTCATTTTGTACATTTTATTGTACTTATGTATGGAACAAAAAGAGCCTAAACACATACTTACGTGTTTTTTCCCTCTCTCTGTTGACAAAAACTAAGTTAAGATAGGACATCTGTGGAAAACTAAGTAGTACATGAGAACCCCAAAGTTCTACTCATGAGGTTTTAACTACAGATGTTTTTTCTGATAATGACTTATCATTCATGATAAAAGTAGATATTCTGAAGGTGTATGCACGTGAATTATGGCTTCATTAAAGAAAATATACAAACACATCCTCATCTCTTCCATGTTAACATACACCAAGCAGAACAATTAAATCCTTAGTTTTCAAAGTATAAATCTGGAAACCAAAATCCTTAATCATATGCTTGAGATTTCTTGATGGCTTGCAGTCAAAACCAGCACATTAGAGAGTCCTCCAGGATTATTTAATTTATACAAAAGCCTTTTTCTGGTCCTTGAACATATCTGGCAATTCTTACTTCATTATGATGAGAGATTACAGAACACAAAAAACCCAAAAAACAAATAAGATTATGAAGCTTGCTCTTGGAGCCATAATGAAAGTGATGAAAACACAGTATGCTGTTTAATATCTTAGAAATTGTCAATAGCTTTGAGTTAGTAACAGTTTCATCTTCCTGAAATATGTTTTTCCCTATCCTGCAGTTCTCTAATGCTTTTTTTTCCTCAGTATATTTATCTTATACTTTAAGATAGCAGCCTCTAAATTGACTTTACAAATGGGAAAATTATTATAAAGAATAAACTGCATTCTACCAGGGAAGCTATTTAATAAAAAGAAACAATAGCATTTGTATTTTGAAAATTATTTTAATTTATTTTTACACAGTATGTGAATGACGTGGATGGATATATTTTTACACTTTCAGACAAATGATCTATCTCTAAAGTGCACATTAATTATAATGTGGTTTAATTACATTTAATTAAATGTCTTCCTCTTCCCCCATGTATTTTAAAAATATTTTGCTAGCATACTTTGGACTATGCTGAAAGATCAAAACAGGATGGGAAAAGTACTTTTTTGTGGAAAACTTGTTGTGGAGAGTATTAAATGACTCAGTAAGCTGTCATACGTTAATGTCAAAGGGTGATATTCAGTCTCCCCTATTGTCAGCCAAATTAAGATGAAACATCTAAAATTCAGCGATGTCCTATTGGTAAATTGTTGTGCATTTGAATGTGTCCCATTGACTTTTTTGCAGCACAGTGACCATCACTGTTTGTTCCTTTGAAGAAAGGTGTGGACTATGACTAACTAGTAGCAATAATAGCAAACTTGAGGCTTAGAATCCTAAAGTCAAAAGGAGTAGGAAAAAAAATTTGATCCATCTTGCAGAATAGTTTTTGTTTCAGTTTAATTACTGAATCCCAGTTCTGCCTTCATACAACTAAAATACTCAAACCACTTTGCTCTACAGCTGAGCAAATATTTTAATTTCTAATTCCTCTCTCTGTCTCTGTATTTCCACTCCGAGGAGCTATTTCCCCACAGAAAAAAAAAGAAAATATCATGGTTCTGCAAGAAAACTACTAGCCTTGTTACAGAATGCTCACAGTCTTTCTATTTTCAGACCATACTCTAATCTTCAGAATCTCATGATATTTAATGATACCATTAGATAATGTCCTATCACATGTGTAATTTGGATCATTTGGCATTTTTTTCTTTTAAGGTAGCAGTGTTGAATTATTACACCCATTATAGCTGATATTGCATTTGCCACTATTATCAGGTGTAAAAGTCAATGCTTTATATTAATATAAGTTTAGAAATCCTAAATTCAGCAACCCATCTTTACATACCTTTTTAATAATTAATGATATTAATAAATTAATAAGTCATCAGTAGTATTATAGCAGTTGACACTGTCTTCACTAAAATCATGACTGGTCTTCATGTAACTAGAATATTATTATGGCAGTAATAGAATTAATAGTGTTAAGTAAACAAATGCATCTTGTAAAAACGGTGAAAAAATAGTACAATGGAAAAGAAATATCAAGAGAGAACAAAGATTGTGTTTTTAGCAATAAAATAATAGAGATGGTGATGCTTATGATATGGAATGCTTTGTCTTTGAAGCTGCCCTGTGCTTCACCCATCCTGGCCCACTGCACCTGCATGGTTCAAAACCACCCTTGGCCTTGGTCACTACAGGAACTTGCTTACCAGAGCATCTACCTGTTTTGTTTTCACAAAACTGGACTCTGCAGTCTCAAAACTACTGTTTCTCTAAACAGAAAAATGATTTTAGAATTCTGTCCAAACAAAACCAAGACAAAAGCCTAACAGAGAGCCTCCATGACCACCAGCTATTCTGGGTACAAAATGAACATTCAAGGAGATATTTAAAAAGACTAGATTATGTCTTTATATTCATTATGATAGAATTCGATGATTTTTTTACAAGGGATTTATTAGACCTTAAACTGACTATAGAAGGTGTTTAAAACAAAGTAAACACAGTCAGCAGCAATAGTGAAGCAAGCCCCATGAAATACCAAGCATAAGGGAGCTCAGGGATTAAATAGATGAATTTGGTTTTGTGTGTAACTTCTTTCTCTGTTAAGGTATACTTTCTGCAGAAGAAAAAAAGTAATTTTTTAATATAATTTAAATTCAAGAACTATCTGTAAATGAATCAAAACAAATTGTTCCTTTCTTCCAGCTGAGTGCCCTACTGCAATCTCTCTTAATAATCAGTGAAACATGAGTTATTTTATGACTTATTTTGGAGGAGAGTTGAAAAGAGGATTCCTGTGAATCTAGTTTATCTGCTCATTGGTGATAGAACAAGGTAACAGAAGAATGAAGGAAATTTTTATATTTGGAGGAGAAGGTCCAAGAGACTTATGAGGCAGGCACAGTAAGAAACTGTGGCCTCCAAAGTGATGACAGTACTTTATAAGGATTGAAACACACAGAGTTTCAGTCAAGCCAGAAAGCTATTGAGATGTCTGGAATCAGTGATTTGCACAGCCAAATAGGTAAGAGCTATTAGTAAACCTTTTCTGTGTATATTCTGTTTTCTTTAATTTTCTTTGTTAAAACGGTTACAATAAAATATTCTGTTTGAATAAACCACGGCTTTATTTCTTAGCTTAAAACCTTTAGGGCAGCTTACTTGAATAGCTGGTCTACACATAACATGCCTGTATAAAGTAAATCTACTTCTGCAGTTGGCAGAGGATATGTCAGTATGCTTGTCTCTGTCAATATTCCTGATGCAGCACCTTTTCCTACACTCTCTGAATACACATTGTTGTGCTATTGATACAGGGACACAGTGAATCATATTCATATTTGGTGAAAACTGTGGTCACAATACAAACTACAGAAGAAAAGGACATACCCAGAAGTTTATATCTCAGATAGACCTGAAGAAAATTTCACAAGAAACTGAGAACTGCATTCTCTCTAGTGCAACTGACTTCACCCTGCTGAATTTCACAGGTTTGCTCTAATCACTGATGATGCTTATGGTGACTGGGAGAAAAAACGTTGTTGGAAATATTAACAATGGAAAATGCTAAGGAACATACTGTGTACTTGTGATAAAATTCCTTTCTACTATTTCTTCATTTCCATACTAATTTCCATATCATTTTAGTTAACTTCACTACAGCTGCATTAAAAGAGAGGATAGCTATAGCCCATTCACAGAACAAGGTACTGAAAGTGACCATCAGCAGTGATGATATAATGCACTCAAATATATATGAAGTCTTTGTTTCAGTTTCATTCTATCAAATAGCTTCCTTGATTAGTGGTGTATAAAGAATGAAATGAAAACAGATAGAGTTAGATTAGGATATACATTTCTATTGCTCATCATCATGTTACCTTTACTTTTGGTCATGCAAGTAAAGCTCATTAAATATTTTAAATATGGAAACAGGACTTTCAAGAAGAATTCATTAGAAGTATGATGTACGATGTAAAACTGTAAGAGGATTCTAAATAAAAAAAAAAAAGCTTAACTTCATTTACTTATTTTATATAGAATTAGTATGTAGTTTGGGAACCCAATGCATCAATATTTGTATTCTGCCACTGCCCACTGTGTTAACAGTTGCATTTGTCTTGAGATTTCTATTTCTCTGCAGTTCCTGTGATAATGTATTTCCACTGATGTTCAGATAGTATCACTTGTGTTGCTGATTTTATTATCCAATGTAAAACCAATTAGCTTTATTAAACAGTACCTAGGAAGACACATAAATTTGCCTTATGTGTTCTTCTTTATTTCTTTCATATTGAATAATCAATGTTTTAAAATTCAGTTTTCTGTCATACTTAATGCATTATGATTCAATAACAATGTGTTACTACTTTGAAATCCCAAAGACAGATATTATAAATTTGCTTCTTCATTACTGTTTCTACATATAAAAGTAAAATTCAAATATTAGTCTCATCTATAAATCCTCATCAGAGAGGTAAGAACGTCAGACATTAATTCTTAATTCCTTTTCCTTCATTTGAAGAATTGAATACTACATGCTAGTATTACTTTTTAGAAAAGTTATTTGAATTTTCTTGAAGAAACAAGACTTTATTCTGAAAAAGGCTGAGCAACTTAACAATTTGATATAACTGTAGTTAAAATCTGACTAAAAATCTAGATAGAGTCGGACAGTTGATTTTACAGAATCATGGAATCACAGTAAAATTTGGGTTGGAGACCTCCAAAGGTCATCTAGTACAACTCTTTCAGTAAGCAGGGACACCCTCCACTAGATCAGGTTGCTCAGAGCCTTGTCAAGCCTCACCTTGAATATCTCCAGGGATGGGGCCTCAACCACTTCCCTGGGAAACCTATTCCATTTTCCCATTACCCTAGGGAATTTTTTCTAACATCCAATCTAAATTTACTCTTCTCTAATTTAAAACCATTGCCCCTCACATCCTATCACTACAAGCCCTCAGAAACAGTCCATCTCCAGCCTTCCTGTAGGCCCACTTCAGGTACTGGGAGGTCGCTATTAGGTCTCCCCAGAGCCTTTTTTTCTTCAGACTGAACAACCCCAGCAGCTCCCTAAACCAGAGGAGAGGTGTTCCAGCCCCCTGATCATGTTCATAGTCATCCTCTGGAACTCGTTATTAAATCCCCTAAAATCTTGATGAATCTACTACTAGCACAGAATAATAGTTATTAAAATTGCTATATGTAGACATTTCAGACAGTATATAACTTCTTACAAATCAAAATAATTGGACTCATTCTTCTATAACTTTTACACTTTCAGAATGTCAATCTGGAACTATGTTAAGGACATAAGACTGATACAGAGCAAATTTAGCATTATTGTAGTATAAACCCAGATCCACAGATCAATTTTAAATTGATTATTACCCTGTTTCCATTTCCTTGAGGGTTTTTTGAGTTCCTACAGCAGTTTGTTTATATCAGTTTATTTTGTCAGTTCTGGAAGTGGGAAAAAGGCATTTATCTTCTATACTTCTAAACTGTTAGACTGATTCTTGGAATGACTCTGACCATTACCAACTCATTCTTTAACGTTCAGTTTTCAAGCACAATTTGTGCTAGAGATCAGGCCAAGGGTCATTCCCCATGTGGTAGTCAGAGTGCAGATACATATTCTGGAGGCTAAGAAAAAGTCATAGTTTGGGTAGGATCCTATTAAGCCTAAGGACTAGACAACAGTCTCTGTAAATATTCATGTAATAGAAAAATACCTTCAGGCCTTTACTGTTGGATGAGATCGTATTATATCAGGGAACCAGGAAATACAAGGCACAAAGACAATGTGTATGTCTACCTGAAAAATAATTGCCCAGAGTACATGCTCCAGAATATATGCCCCGAATATATGACTCATGTTTTAATAGTATTTAAAAATACATTAGATATAAAAGCAAAACAATTGGAGCTGTAATGAAATAATAGTAAATTGTATGACTGACGATTAAAAGGTCTGAATGATAATCATCAGTTCAGTAGCATTGTGTTTTACTTAATCCTAGACACTATGAACTCAAATTCTCCAACAACATTTTCCTTGGAAATAATCCATAGCTGACAAACGTGCACTAGCAGCACATGCAATATGTAATCACAGATAAGTATTTTTATGTTAATATAGTGATTAAATTCTATCCTTAACACAGTGCATAAATAGAATCATAGGATTACAGAATAATTTAGTTTGGAAAAGACCTTTAAAATCATCAAGTCCAACCATTAACCTAACATTGAGTCCACCACTAAACCCTAAGTGGCCCATCTATATGTCTTTTAAATATCTCCAGGGATGGTGACTCAAGTTCCATGGGAGGGAAGGGCATTCAGCCAAGGAACTCATACTCACTGTTAGTAGAAATGTTTATAATGTAAATCACTAACAGATATTTTTTTGAAAATTCCTAATAGAGGTGACAGAAGCTTACATTTAATTGTAGAATTGACCAAGTCATGCTACTTGAAATGTTAAGATTTAATATATTTGATATCAAGTGTACAATGGTGTATCTAAGCAACAAGAGAAATTGAGAAGAGAATTGAAACTGGTTTATGTTTAGCTGGATTACGCAAATTACTGCTTTACAAGCCAACAGGAATCAAACCACCTTCCCAATGCTCCTCCAGTTACATTCTCATATAGACTGAAAGGCTTGTTTCTAATTATGGGGAATTTAGTTTAGGTTTATTATCCAGCTTGTTAATTGTATTCTTGAAAAAAAAAAAATTAAAAAAAAAAAAAAGGTGATTTATGCTTCTTATGAATGTTATGTACCATTTTCTTTCTTTTTAGTTGTCTCCATCATAATTTTTGTATGAATTCACACAATAAAGAATATATGATCTCTGTTTCAGGAATAAGAATTAAAAATCTGAAAACTCACGACTATCATCATATTTATTCTGAAAGACCCAAGAAGTAACTAGGCTGATTCTCACTCTTTAGAACTCACTATTTACACTCTGAATATCAGCCAAGATCACACAAGTCAGGCAATAACCTGAGTTCTATCTACTTGAGTTAAGCTGCAGCAGGCGCAGAAGAAAAATCTTTCTCACCTAAGGCACAGAAAAATAAATTATATTTCAAAGCCAGCCCCACTACTAGTCAAGATGAGATGAATAGATTTTTAATCTAAATTTTGAAGAAGCTATCATGTGGGTTGCATGAGAGAACTTCACTCTTGATGTCGAATTATGTGAAGAGCTAACAAGTATGATGTTAGAAAGGAACTTGCAGTTCTCCTAAAACCTCAGCTGTAATGGATACTCAGGGAGTAATCAAGACTACAAATTATGCTCAGAAACAGACTTTAGTTGATTGTGGAAAAAGCCTTGTGGATAGAAAAAAAAAAAAAAAAAAAAAAAAAAAATGGTGTTCTTGGAGCAGTATTCAGACTGTACTTTTGAGTAAGCAGTATCTTGCCACCTGTTTCACTTGCAGAAACACACTATAGGATGGAAAGTTTTATGAAACCCTGATGAAATTGCGTTTGAATATAATTGCCTGAAAAGATATGGTTCGGACCTCATGTTGCTTTTCTTCAAAGTGGTGATTTTATTCAGACATGCTTGTGTTACTAGTCAAGCATCAACCCTTCCTGGATCAGAGGAAAAATGTTACTGATATATCAAAATTAATTTACACTGGTATCTGAACTTTGATTTTATCTTCTTAAAATAACGTTGCTCCAATGGTAAATTTTGGATGGATGAAACACACATATATTACTCAGACTTTCATTATGGTCTCCAAAAAGTAATTTCATGCAACTCTGAGAGATACCTTGCTGTTTTCCTGATCATTCATAAAAGTTGTGCATGTGCCAGAGTAGCTTTCAGCTCTAAGGGAAGCACGCAGACTGTAATTGTCGGAGCAAAGCAGAAACCGATTCAATGTGTCCTGCTGAGAGCACTTCATTTTTCACAGTAGGCTTTGGTAAAACTCAGCAGAACTCCAACCAACACACAAACAAACAAAACCCCATAAAGCACAACAAAATAAAACACTTAGAACATCTGACAATGGAAAACAACAGTAAAGTCTCTTCAGAACTTCTCAACCTAGAAACTGATTGATGGCTGCTGACTCCAAACCACATACAGTCTTGATATAGATATGCCTCTTTTCATTTTTTTCAGGAGACAGATTGTTTTGGATTTCTAGGATTATTAGAGCAAGATATTTAGGGCTGATAAGACAAGAAGAAAAGGATTTTGTAGACAGTGTTACTAATACCCATTTTGTAGTTGAATGGCTGTGAATGAATCCTGTGGTTCAGCAATTTTCAGAAGTCTTTTTGCATTGAAAAAACTCAATTGCTTTATCCAGGAATGTGAAAAATACCTATCTGAATCTCCTGTACTTTTTGAAGCCTCCCCTTCGTTCTTTCCAAGATCACCTTGTTCACACTTGCCAATCCCTATTTACTGAGGTTCTTGCTCATCACCTGCATTGCAAGAGTTTTCTCAAAAGCATACTGACCTGCAAGCAAAGCATCATCTTCAACTCTTTCCACAGAAGTGTCTATCTGCATCAGTTAGGACAGGGAACATATAAACCTTTCTTCTCTGCTGCCTAAACATGCTCATTTTAACACATATAAAAGACACAGAAATGCAAGCAAACACATACAATTGATACAATCTATTTCAAGGAGAGGGAGATTGATGTATCTTAGTGAGAAGCCTAAGAAAGTCAAGCTGGTCAAGCTGAGAAGGAAGTTCCAAAATCAAAGCAGATGATACAACAGCAGATGTCCACTTCTTGATCAGAGTGATTAAAAGTAAATGTTTAATCTGAATTTAAACACAAACTCTTGTAGTTTAGGAACTAAGGACAGAATTTCTGGGTTTTCAAGGTTTATTTTTCTTATTATGGCACTAGCCACTTGGCATTCAACATTTGAAATTAAGATACTGGAGATTTTTACCTAAATCTATACTCCTTTAGCCTGAATTACAAATAGCATCAGTCACAGTGGTATTTTTAACAAAAAAAAAAATTTCAGCATTAAGAAGACTTAAAGACAGTGTTTAGCACAGAGTAAATTTGGAATATTATATTAACTAACATGTAAAAATAGCTGCAAATTAATTCAAGTTATTGTTGATAAAATGGTTTTAATCTTTCCAGAAAGTTGTACTAATATTCTAGAAGCTAGAAAATATTTTTAATTAAAACCAATTTATTTTCTAAAATTATATATATATCCGGATAAAAATACAGTAGTTTAATTTTAGAAAATCCAATTTAGCTTATCATGGGATTTTTGTTGTTGTTGTTTTGTAGTTTTTGACACAAATAATAAATGAAAAAGGAATTAATTTCAGATATATTAACTGACATATCAGGGAATTCTCTTCACTTACTGTAGATTTGAAATCTAATTATGTTTTGTTCTCTGTTTTGGGTCTGATAAGTTTTCTAGCATTTTGTCTGCTTGTTTTGTGCATAAGCATTCTTGTTAAACAAAGCAGTATTTCTTTGAAACATTTAATCTGTTGACTTCCATAACCCATTACAATACATGAGCTATACTTGGAGATTTCAATATCCATTTCAGACATTTGCAATTACTTTTATGTGATGTATGATTTAATTCATGATCTTGCATTTTGCAATAGTACTCCAGCGGTGAAATTCAATTGTCACAACTTGTTTTCACTTCTTAGGATCCTTCATATCAGGACAAGCTGAGAGAGCTGAGGATGTTAACAAGGGAGCCAGAAGGCTCAAGGGGGGATCTTACTCACGTGCATAAACACCTGATGGGAAAGACTGAAGAAGAGGGAGCCAAACCCTTCTCTTCAGTCTCAGACAAGCAAAATCAGGCACAAACTGCAAAACATTAAATCAAGCCCCACTGACATTGTTAATACTATCTGAGCATACATGGCAGAAAGTAATTTATAAATATGATGTGCTTTAAAGGGACATCCAATTTGATTTTGGTAGCAGGTGTGTTACATGGGTGCTTTCTGTGAGAGGATGTCAGGAGTCTCCATGTCCAATAGATCCAATTTCAGTGGGCTCCAGGGCAGCCACACTGCTGGCCAAGGCCAAGCCCATCAACAATAGCAGTAGCACCTCTGTAATAACATTCTTAAGAAGGGAAAAAAAAAAAAATGCTGCACAACAGCAGCCAGAAGAGAGGCAGGGGAAAATGTGAAAGAGATTCTACACACACCAAGGTCAGTGAAGAAGGAGGGGAAGGTGCTCCAGGCAGTGGGGCAGAGATTCCTCTGCAGCCCATGGTGAAGACCATGATGAATTAGATTGTCCCCTTTCAGTCCATGGAGGTCCGTGGTGGAGCAGATATATCCACCTGCAACCCATGGAAGACCCACATCACAGCAGCTGGCTGGGTCCCAGGGAGCCTGTGACCCCATGGAGATCCCTTGCTGGATGAAGCTTCTGACAGGACTGGTGACCATTCCTGAAGGGCTTCATCCTGTGGAAAGGATAGATGGAAAGGACCCATTCTGGAGCAGCTTTTGAAGAACTGCAGCACATGGGAAGGACCCACATCCCACAGAGACAACGTGATGAACTGACTGTGACCCTCATTCCTTGTCCCTCTCTCCTGCTCAGGAGGGGAAGAGGCAGAGAAAATTGGGGTTGAACCCAGAAAGAAGGGATGGAGGGGAAGGTTTTTAAGATTTGTTTTTAATTCTCATTATCCTTCCATGACCTTTGATTGGCAATAAATTAAATTAAATTAATTTCCCAATTTGAATTTGCTTAGCTCATGACAGTAATTGTTGAGTGATCTCCATGTCCTTATCTAAATCCATGAGCCTTTTGTCATATTTTTTTATCTCCTATCCAGTTAAGGAGGGGGAGTGACAGAGAAGTTTGGTATCCAGCCAAGGTTAATCCACCACAGTCATCAAGTTCTTTGAAGGAGCTGGTAAGGGAGTGAAGAAAAGGGAGTTTAGATGTATGGATGATGTTGATATCTTTATGGATATAATTCTTAATTAACTTAAGAAACAAAAAAAGTAACTGATGCAAATCACCCCTTGACACGACAGTGGAATAGAAGGAACATAAAGACCTAAAACCAGGTACTAGAAACTTTAGTGGGCTGAAGCTTGGCCATACTGCATGAATCAGCCAAAATGTGTCCTTTGAGTGAACTTGACTAATTATAATACAAAAACCACATCTCCACAAGTTAGATAACCCCTGTCCTTGAAGACCCCCACCCACAGAGCTTGATCAGTAAAACTGAAAGACCACATACCTTTATATGAAGATGAGAATACCCTACATGAGCTTTAAGATAAGGGATTGTAAGCACCAGTAAAAAACTAGTGAGCAATAAATATGCTAAATATGTCAACTGATAACGTATGAATGTATGACTGCTTCAGTGTTGTGTTTAGTAGATTTGAGAGAATAACTCCTAGCACCCCTTTCTGTATACAACTACCTGGACTCTGTGTGTTACTGGCTTGCACACCAGTTTTGGGACAATATGGCTAAGGCCCAAACATTTTAGAATTCATATCATGCTTATGCTTAGAGTTATTGCTAGACAAAATCTATTTTAAATCCCAGGTGAAACACTGTGTAAGAAAAGACTGGTTGATCATAATGATCATCTGGATCTCTGTGATTTTTTAAATTCCCTTTCTTTATGGGTTTAGAATCATAGAATCCTCTCGAGTTGGAAGGGATCCATAAGGATTACTGGGTGTAATTCCTTTCCCCTCTCAGAATTACTTAAAACTAAGCCATATGACTAAGAACATTGTCCAGAGCTCCCTGAACTCTGACAGCCTTGGTGCTGTAACCCCTTCCCTGGGGAGCCTGTTCTAATGACTGAACACCCTTTAAGTCAAGAACCTTTTCCTAACATCGAATCTGAACTTCCCCTGGTGCAGTTTCATTGCATTTCAACAGAGTGGTGAAGAGACAGGTTAATAGACACTTCTCCCATTTGAAGTTTTACTGCTAAAGCAGCAATCTGCTGGTCTCTGATGTTTATTTCAGATTCTAAAACTTTCCAACTATACTTAATAAATCATAAACTGGTCTTACTGCTTGCTGCTGCTTTTATGATATTCTTGTTAAGACCTGAAAATGAAGCTCCTTACAGCTAGGGTTATAACATTTAAAATATTCAAAAGCAGTGGATGCAAACCCTGAGCTATCTAGCTGCCATGAGTTTCACTAACTTATCTGAATCTACATCAATTTTCTCTCTGATTAATTGGCCCCTTAGGACTCCACAGCACCCCTTGCCACTACAAGCTTTTTTATAGTCAAGATTTGGGCAAGATCAAGGTTCTAACAGAAACTGAACCAGAAGTTGCATAATAATTTATCATGGTCTGTGCTGAAGCTGGTGGGTCAATCCAACTTTTTTATATAGCTTTCAGGTAGGAAGTGGTTTATGACTGGCCAGCCTAGTTCCATAAACACAGAAAGTTCATTACTCAAATCTCATTTCATAAGTCTGATAGAAGGCTAAGAGAATGCAGCATTGCAAATATTTTCCCAGAAGAGTTATAAACCACTCTTTCCTGTTCACAAACACCTTATACAAATCTTAGTAAGCTACGTAAATATGTTTCAGTAAATGATACCAAGTGTTAAATGAATAGCCAAGTTCTTAGTAACTATGTACAGTTGGGAAAAAAATCCCTGCAAAATGTATGGTGTAGGTGTTACCAGAATGACCAAGAATGAACACAACTGTTGCAAAGAAGTTGACTCTATCTCAACACAAAGGGGACCACAGGGTGGCCTTTGTTTTAGATGAGCAGCTACCAACAGACGAATGGATCAATTGATGGTGCAAATGTCTTTCCCCGAGTTCATTCAAAATATGAATTCGCCCATGAGTTAGCCAGACCAGCATGAGGGTGTCCGTATACAATTTATACCTATGTATGGATAAATGGTTAATAACAGTTAAATAAACCATATAGGGTTTACCCATATACATGGATAAACCCAACAGAAAGTTTAAAAACCAGGGAGCTAGTAAACAAATTTTGAAGTGACTGTGGGGCTTGATCCCATTTCACTACACGTTTTCCTTGTGTCCATGGAGGACAATCAGCAGTGTGACAATGGGTGCATTACAGAAAAATTACTGAGAATCATACTGGTATTGTGGTTAAAAGGCATATTATAATTTTTGCAATATTTTACTAAGTTTAACTTATATTTGTATTATGTGACACAGTGTATTTTGTATAACTATTTGGTATCAAACATTACACCTTCCATGTGTGGACTATCTCAAAGAAGCTCGACAGAAAGTTTTGGAACCTGATGTGCTTGCCTGAAGAACTACTCAACCATATCATTTAATATGATTTAAATGAAGACTTCTCATATTAAAATTAAGATTTCTCTTATTAAAATTAGTTAATTTCAATTTAAATTTAGGACAGAAAACCTTTGTGATGTAACTATCATACAGTGCTGTCTTTTCATTCTTACATCCTTCTTTCATTCTTACATACCCAACTAAACTTGTAGCCTTTTCTTTTGAGTTTATTATATCATAGAATCATAGAATTGTCTGGGTTGGAAGGGACTTCAGAGATCATCAAGTCCAACCCTTGATCCACTACCACTGTAGTTACTAGAACTACATATACATGTTACTATACATACATAATATACGTAATGCTACACTGTTATATCATACAGAACATCTAATTTGATTCATAATATAGAACTGGGTTATGTTTGTTGCATTTTGTATTTTGACATTACACATAAGTACAATTTTGATTTTTCCTGTTATTAATAATAGGATAAATCTATTATTTTTTCCTTAAAAGAATATGTTTTTTAAGTAAGATAGGCAACATACTGTTCAGTGTTATTAGGAAAGTAGTAGCATAAATTTATATTTCTCTCTAACAAATGCATTAATAATTTTAGAATTGTGGTTGGTAATCAATAGAACATTTAGAGATATTGTAAAAAAAGAGAATGGCACCTATATATAAATGTGCTGCTAGCTCACCATTAGACTTATGTATTTTAAAATCATAATAATTCTTCATAAAGTAGCCAGATTTAACACCTCCTCAGCTAATTGATAGTAATAATTCTTACAGAAAAAGCCAGGATATTATCCTCTAACTCACAGATTGCTTTCATAACTGAAATAGTCAAACATACACTTATGACTCATTTTTAAATTCTTTTTTATTTCCTTGTAGCATCGTGCAGACATTGCAGAAGTACAATCCCACTGGCTACTCTGCAGCATTTGCTACCATTTAGAATCCCTATCTCTTTTGTACTTGAATTTAAAATAAATTGCCTAGAGTTAGGAACTTGATGTATTCCTACTAACTTTCTGCAGAAATACATCAGTGATATGCTACTTCATTTTCTACATTTGCTAGAGGGCAGCAAATTAACCCTATTCAAAGAAAACTCCCTCAAAGTAAACACAGCAACACAGGAAATTTTGATGCGGGGAGGAGAAGGCTGTGAACTGAAATGCTGAATACATAGAAAATTAACTGAGGGGAAAAAATGTCTTTTAAATAAAAATCTGGCTCAGCAGAGCAAGATCTTGCATCATCTAGGACTACGTGTTTACTGGTCAGCTCTCTCATTTACAAGCCAATTACCACCAGTGTATGTCTGTTCTCATTTTCATATCCTGTAAGTCCAGAGCACAAAACTGTTCTGAAAGACAGAAAGACAGAAACTAAGATTTATACATGGTTTCAAAACTCTCTACTCCAGCCTTTAACTGAGTGAACTTTCAGTGAAAATAATATTCACAGCAACAGTCCATTTCCAGGGAAAGCATGAAGGAGTGCTGCTGATACCTCATACATGCAGGAGAGTACTGTGAAAGATGAATTTACAGAGATATAAGTTACAAGCTTTAGGAAAATGAGATTTGATTATTGAAGCATTTCAGGTGGTGAGCGTAAGAACAGTTTATGAACTTGAAAAAAGGTGTTAACTCCCCTGAGACAATATCCTACTGGCTGGGAGGTAATGATACATATCTGCAGAAGTAATTACAACAAGAGATAGTGAAAGGAGAGCTAATTGAACTAATTATCACAAGTGTCACTATATGTTGCTGTATTAAAAACACAAAAAATCTATTACTTAAATTTGAAAAAAAATTACCACCAAAAAACCCACAAGCCAATGCTTAGGATTTATATTTTCTAGTCTGAAAAATAATACATATCTCCTTTCCCAACCAAGAAAAAAAGCATTGTAGGAGGTTAATGCTTTTGTTGATAGAACACAGATTTCAGAGTACTCTGATTTCAGAAACAGTGCTCAGTTTTCAGGTAATCCAGATTCATTGTGAAGAATTCTGTGATTGTTCAAAAAATTTCATAGATTTTAACAGGAACACAAAATAGCTGATTATCAGAATCATGTTAGGCATCAAATTTATAAAAAAAATAACCAAAAAACCCATAATCTATGTAATGTATATTGCACAATCAACTGCATTGATAAAAATGACAGCCCAGGTAAACAATAAGGCACAATATTGAACATTTTAGCCAGTTTATATCATCATCTGTGTCACGGAGAAAACAGTTCAAGTAAAGTAGACATCACTGGATGGAAAATTAAAATCCACTGAGCCTGATGTCCTTTGGATTTTTAGATAACAAGAAAATTTTAAAATGTTAATAATACTATCATTGGTAAGAGCCAGTGTCCCAATCCAAAATTATCTCTGTTTTCTGCTTTTTATAAAGCCTTTCATGTAAATTTTGTTTATGTAAAAATTTGTATGATGCACTTGAAAAGGATAACATAATTGCACTTGCATAGAAGAAGATTAAAGTTGTTTCATTTTTAGGAAATGATAGTTAGCCACAAAAGTGAATGTGGGACAGAAGTCCCAAAACTGAATTCAAACAATTCACATGTTATTTGACAACATCACTTTCAAAACTCTTTTGGAATGTGTTTTTGAATATAAATAATTTATATAAATAAATAATTAGTGTATATAAATAATAAATATGTAAATAAATATTTGTAAATAAATATAAATATAAATGTAAATGTAAATATAAATATAAATAATTTCATATATAAATAATTTTTGTTTTTAATTATACAATTAAGAGTTGTATATGTTTGTCTGAAGACAACAATGCTTCACAAACAGGGAAGACATTCATTCTGAAATCACCTGAGAGAACTTCAACATATTCTCACATTGTTTTTATTACTTCAAGTTATTTCAGATCTAAAATAACTGTTCATTTGTAGTCTGTGTTTACAGAGTTAAACAGTAGAAGGAAGCTCTTCCACAACAATTTTGTTATTCTTCAATCACAAGCTTCCTGACCTCTTTAACTGTGTAGCTGATGAAAGCATAATGTTGAAAACAGGAGTACAAGATCTCACATCTATAAAGCAAATTGTTTTGCAGCTTTCCTGCATACAAGTCCCCTCCCCAAACCCAAAACCCGTGGAAATCTTCACTGAAGTAAGTAATTGCAAAATCTACATATAATATGTTGCACTTAAACCACACAGTTACAAGTTTTAACTTCAGTAAACTGAATTAATGGGAATATATATACCTGGGAAATTAGAGTTAGCATTTCTAATTAGATTAGACTAGGTTAGATGTTAGGAAGAAATTATTTTCTGTGAGGGTGGTGAGACACTGGAATAGGTTGCCCAGGGAAGTTGTAGATGCCCTCTTCCTGGAAGTGCTGAAGGCCAGGTTGGATGGGGCTTTGAGTAACCCGGTCAAGAATCATAGAATAATTTGGGTTGGAAGGGACCTCTAAAGGTCATCTAGTCCAATCCCCCTGCATTAAGTAGGAGTGCTTAGAGTATCATCAAGCCTCACCTTGAATATCTCCAGGGATGGGGCCTCAACTATCTCCCTGGGCAACCTTTTCCATTTTTCCCCCACCCTCAAGGTAAAGAACTTTTTCCTAACATCCAGGCTAAATCTACTCTTCTCTAATTTAAAACCCCTGCTTCTCATCCTATCATTATAAGCCCTTCAAACAGTCCATCTCCAGCCTTCCTATAGGCCCCTTGCAGATACTGGAAGGTCACAATTAGGTCTCCTCAGAGACCTTTTTTGCTCCAGGCTGAACAACCTCAGCTCCCTCAGCCTGTCTTTATAGGAAAAGTTTTCCAGCCACCTAATCATTTTTTTAGCTCTTCTCAGGACCCACTCCATTAGATCCATTTCCTTGCTGTATTGAGGGCTCCAGAGCTGGATGCAATACTCCAGGTCAGGTCTTACCAGAACAAAGTGGCAGAATCACCTCTCTCGATCTGCTGGCCATGTTTCTTTTGATGCAGCCCAGGGTGCAATTGGTATTCTGGGCTTCAAGTTCACACTGTTGGCTCACGAACAGTTTCTCATCCACCAGCACCCCCAAGTCCTTTTCTGCAGGGCTGCTTTCCAAAACCTCATCCCCAAGCCTGTGCAGATTGTTCCAACACAGGTGCAGGACTCTGCACTTGGTCTTGTTTAACCTCATGAGGTTCACCTGCGCCCACTTCTCCAGTTTGTCTAGTGGAGTCTAGGGGGACAAGGGCTCTAGTATCCCTGCCCATTAAGTCATATTGGAAATAAATAATTTTTAAGGTCCCTTCCAATCTAAAACATTCAGTGATTCTATGGTGCCATGATTATGTTGTGTTTGACAGGTTCTTTTCCCAAGTAACAGCTGATAGGATGAAAGAAAATGGCTTATAGTTTCGTCAGGTGAGGTTCAGATTGGATAGCAGGAAAACTACCTTCACCTCAAGGGTTTTCAGGAACTGGCTGCCCAGGGAAGTGGCTGATTCACTATCCCTGGGGTTACTTGAAAGACTGTAGAAGACAGACTTAGAGACATGGTTTATTGGTGGACTAGGCATTGCTAGGCTGATGGTTGGATCTGAAAGTTCTTTTGCAGCCCAGATAATTTTATTACTCTATTTTAAAATTTACAGTTTATATTTCTTTTTTTTTTTTTTAGAATCATTATTTGTCAAATTATATTTATCACACAGAAATAGAAAATAGTATTGATTTTTTTCTGCAACAATAATAAATAAATTTTTTGCATTTTAATGCTAGGTTAATTTTCCTTGCTACTGATTTGCAGGTAATTAATAGTGATCCTTTTGACAATGACTATGATTGAAAAGGGAACTCATTAAGTAATAATGACACAAGAGAACAGAGATTGGTATAAGCTCCTTAGGCACTGTCTGAGATTCCCTTTAGCACCTACTAAAGGAACCCACCTGCTTCTGCACCTCTAGGCATTTTTTCTGCTCAGTCTGGCAGGTAGAATCACTACTCAAGGGCACTGATTTCCCTAGAAGAAATTTGACTGAGTAAAGTCATATGACTCTATATAACCAAAGCATTCACTGAAGAGTGATCAACAAAGTCTGCAAAAAATTAACATTAAATACTGATCACTGTTATGTAACTTCGTACTGTACATTACTCCCTTAATATTTAAAGCAAAATATAATCTGTTTTCCTTCTCCAGATCACACATTTCACTGTAAAATAAATATACATCTGTTTACAACAACGGTTTATGTTCATTCAAGTATTACTAGAAACAAATAAAACTTGCTATAATCTGTATTTCTATGGAAAACATAACCTACAAGATTTGATCAGTGTTTAAATGACAATGCCATTCGATGTGTTTTGTGACGACCATTATTCTCCCTACAAACAGTGGCAACTCAAAATTAAGGACGAAGTAATATGAGTTTATATCTGCTTATTTTTAATCAGAAGCAAATTATCTTAAAAATTATCTTAAATGTTGTCCACGGCCAGAATGCCATACTTACCCAATAGAAATAAACTGAATTTAACTTTAACTGATCAGTTTGGAGGCCTATATGTTTGAAGTTTAGTTTTACTTGATTGCCTTCATGAAATACATCTTTTATACTTTCATATATGCTTTTATACTTTTTTTCTTGAAAACGCCTCAGCTGTTTTCTGGATTCTAAACTTGATTTTCAGATCTATTCTACAATAATTCAGAAAAGCGATACAGCAAGCAAGTGCCAGGAAGTTATCCAGTTTCAGTGGTTTTTGACCTTGATCTTCCTGCATGAGGGTTTGATGGGGTTTAGGAGACAATGCCATAGCAGACAAATCTATTTACTCCCTACTCACTGGATGTCGTAGATGGAAAAGTTCACTGAATTTGCAGATCATCCTCTTTTTTCCACAGTATTAATAAAAGAGTTGATGGGCAGTCTTTCTATTGACAAAATAAAATTTATTCATAGTTGATAACTGGGCTATGGCTTCTGTGCTTTTCAGATTAACTTTCAACTATAAACTGACTCTTGCTAAAATTATCATGGGAATAAGAGCTTTGGTTCATGTCATCTTAAATATCTCTTTTCATCTTGTCAGAAAGGCTTTTGTGTATGTAGTGGAGTGGATATGAGGCATATTTGAGGTTATGTTAAGAATGGCAACCTGATGTTATAAAGCTTGGGTTAAGCGAGGATGAACAAAGATTATACCAATCACAAGCCTACTGTGACAGACAAATAAACACACTAGTGAATCATCACTAACAACTTCATGTTTACCACACAACGTGGGTTATATTATTCTCTTTACTCAGGAATACAGCATTGAGCTGAGCTCGGATAGAACAAACACCTGTATAGCTTGTTTCTTGTCTCTTTCAGTGGCCAGAAAAGAGCCCGTAACCTGGGCTCCTTTTTTTATCTCAGCTTTCAGAGACATGCAGCCAAGGAACAGCCTGAGCGAATAGTCACGTTTTATATTTCACAGATTTCTTGATTCATGAAAATTTTTTTCTCTTCAAGTCTTTTAAAACATAAGCGGCTTTGGACATACAGAAATTCCTATTTTTCACTAATACTCCTCTGGTTTTTGTCTGTTTTTATTGTTATTGGGTGGTTGTTTTTTTCTTCAGCTTCCAACATGAATGTAAACATCTCAGGAAAACATCAGAAAGATGTGTAAATCAGATATATGTGTAAATCTAATATTGTTTTCTGGGGTTCAGAGCTATTTCATGCCAATATAAAGAGCTGTGAAAGTAAAGTGAATGTTCTGTCTTTACCAAGGTAAAAAGGCACAAACACTCAGAAACTTCAAACCTTTTAGATGCTTAGTTCCAATTCCAAAATTCTTAAGCCTGAACTACAAATAAAACATTTTCTGAAGAGATGACAGGACATAAATATTTAATTTTCTTCTCTACCATCTACAGGCTTTATAAACTGCATTTTAAATACAATCCAAACAAATAAGCATGTAAGCTTCTGTACTGCATAAGAAATAAATGCTAAATTTAAACACACTAAATGACAAAGCAGGTGAGAAGGATGTTAACTTACTGATACAAAAAAATAACCAGAAAAGGTCTGTATTAGAAACTACACTATCTACTATACGAGGGCTTCTGCTTACGTGCCCACGTTCACATGAGGGCCCAAGGAACAAAAGCTTTGTCAGATTATGTTTCAGCATGAGCAGCTGCACTTTCCAATACTCTGTCTCTAATAGTAGCCAGTAACAGACACTTAGGAGAAGAGAGAAAGAAATGGAGCAAGTGTAAGTTGCATTTTGTCAGGCTATTCATTACTGGTTACTGATAACAGTAGAGTTTACTGATTGAACTGTCATTAGGTCAATATCCATTTTCCATTTCCAGAAATATGCTATGGCAAAGTATCTCACAATTGTTAAATAGTCCTTTCTTCTGCTTGTTTTAATTCTTTCAGTTATGAACTGTAAGATGTAGTGACTAACAGTTCTCAGTTCTTATATTATTTTAAAACCACCATTTGTCCTTTTTTCGGGATTATACATATGGATCATTCCATGTCTGGTAAAGGTAACTTTTTGCTCAGGAAACTATTCCAGCTACTCAGTCAGGAAATTAAATGTATTACTTATTTTTTCTATCTTAACTATTCAGGATACAAATGCTATCTCTTCCATTTCAAAGGAGAATGCTCTGAAAACTAGACTGCAGAATAGTCTTCATGCATTTAGTCCATACACCAACCAAGCAGCTAAATTTCCCCCCCTTCAGTTGGACTGTCTGAGCTCAAGATCAGATACATAACAACTGATGTACTTTGACTTGACCAACTTCATATAAAAATTAACTGGGAGCTGTTGACAATGGCTTAACTATTTATTCGATCAATATACCATTACTGGGTATAGGCCTGCAGCTAAAGAAAGTGTTACTGAAGAGAGGAAAGAAGGCTCTGCCTTTGCCTGGTTCTGACCTTCACATCCTGCATCAAAACCTTCCTGAGAGTAGATTAAACTGAGTTCATTGGTATGTGCTCAGTTTTGGAAAACGCTCTATAGGTGGGACCATGTAGTTAAGGAGAGAACCTGCAGTAGGAATAAGGACACATTTACAACTGGAAAGATACTCAAAGCTAAGTCTCAGAAACTGTGAAAAGAAGGCAACTTTCATGGGGATCTGTGACCACACGTTATCCATGATGACACATGCAGAGCCTCCAAAGTGCCAAAGTTACTGTCTGGAAAGCAAGATTACAGGAAAAGTTGGAAGGTCAGTCTGGATAAAAGGGAATTTGTTTTCAGGCTTGAATTTAATCCATTACACTGTACATTTCACTATCTGAAGTCCCACCTTTTCCCCATGTATCAATCTTAGAAATCAGAAGCTTGTTGCTATATGCTTAAAGGCTGTAAGGGACACCATGACACCCAGAACCAGTTCCAGTTAGTCACTGTCTCAGCTGAATGTTACTAACACCTGAGGCTCAAGACATGGCCTGTTGAAGTAGGTCCTGTACTAGAATGACAATTTTGGAGCAGATTTACTTAGGATTATACAGGATTACTTGCATGGTGTAATCTTCTTCCAAGATCTGACATATATTCATCTCCATGGATGACTTGAGTGGGCTTCACCTGTTCTTTGAAGAGGGTGAGATTTGACATAACTATACCAATTTGTAGTCAAAAAACCCAAACCAAACCAAAACAAAAAAAACCCTGATGCCCAGAGCAAGAGATTCACCAAGTTAAGCTACATTTCAAGTCAAAACTTAAATGTAAACATACAATTCAGAGGGAGATTTATTTTCTGAAAGCAAATAAAATCATATTTAAGTGTACCATACAGATATCAGACACAGGACAGACATTTAACGGGCATGGGGGAAAAAGGACACAAAAGTTCAGCTAACAGAAGAACATCTCTAAGGGGACTACTTGTGTTTCTGTAGCACACAAACATGATTAGCAAGTACTTTTAATCTCTAAGATAAAGACTATGATTTGTGCAGGATACAAGTGTTCTTACCAGTAATGTCAAAATGCCTACACGACTATTTTAAAAATTATTGTCCAGGATATATCTGAGATTTACTGTTAGCAAGAGTAGAACAAGTAAGTTCTCAAACCTTTAGAAGTTTTATCTTCCAATCTTTACAACATTCTGTTTCTTCACTATGGCTTTGTCATTAGGTACTATGCGATATTATAGCTCGTGTTTACATGTTCTGCTCCCTCTCTGCAAGAAAAGTATCAGTCTACTGAAATAAAAAAGTGGAAAAATGGAAAAGAGAATGTAAAATCTCTTCTCAAACATAGTTTTGCCATCACTGCCACAATTACATCATATAGCTGGATATCATACCAAAAGCATATTTGCTGTATATTTATGAAAAAAAAAATGTCCTAAATTATTTGCTGATAATAGGACAATGGACTGCAGGTTGGGAATAGGATTTTGGGGAGTAAGAATTAAAAAAAAATAAGTGCTTATAATTACTCCAAATTTTAATATATCAAAATAATATTTGTATATTAAAGTATATAAATATACTTTAAACAAAACAAATATATTCAAAGTAAAAATGAAACAATAAGATATATAGTATAATTTAACAAAGGAGTCAGAAATATCTATAAAAATCTTACTTTTTTCTTGTCTTTTTTTTTTTTAAATTTTGGAAAAGTAATTCAACCTGCACCTTCCTGAAAACTGTCATTCAGAGATTGTACCTGTTAAGAGACTGTCACATTGATCTCTATGCACAGCTCAGTGAAATTGGCACTGCTCCATAATTGAAAGGTTGTTTTTTTAAACCTCATTCAATGAGATAATATCCTTAGAGTCAAAAATATAAAAGCAGCTGCTTTTCTCATGTGGAGAACTTTTATCATGTCTTAAATTGAGTAATAAGTAACACGCTCTTGTATTTTAAAATCCTCCAAAGGCAAGTAACTGGATTAACTGTTCTTGCAGTCAGATTAGTGTGGATCAGGTCATGAAAGTGACGAATGGTCTCTAGTGTAATCTATGTATGAATGTTTTCATGGATAATCTCTCTCAAATGCAAAAAGAGTAACTAGAATAATCTAGTTACTATGTATTTGGCATATATCCTCCAGTGACACCTGAAAAAAATCTTTGTTTTTGCACTCATTTTTCAACAAATAATATTTAGTAAAGAATTACATTCAACTAAGGCTATTTCTGTGAATTTAAGATTAAGAAAAAAAAGTACTAAGTCGGGCATAATATTTCAATTAATGTTCAGAAATAAAAAACCCAATTCAAAGCATAAATACAAATAAATATCACAAGTAATTTTGGAGCTATTTCACATATAATAGACCTATAACATTCTCAACAATTAAGTGTGCATCCTGCTTCTGAATGTAATGCTTATTTCTTTTATGTTGCTATTCTGAGAAAAGCTGCCATGAACTTCTTGCATTTTCTTCAACTGTAGAGATGTGATGCAAAGTGTTTAATGCAGAGCTACACAAGGAATTATTCTGAAGTTGGAGGGCTGCAGTGGTAAGGTGTTTTATTGCAAAGAGAGAATATTCAGGGGATATATAAATATATGCATGTATGTGTATATATATATAAAACACAAAGGAAATCATATCTTTATATATATATAATTCCAAGAGAAACCACTGGACTGAAAACCAAATTATAGAGATCTCACTAGAAAGACAAAAAGGTAACAAAGTGTTAATAATATTTGCCTAACCCAAAGATACAGAAAGCATCACTGATAAAAGAGAATCAGAACAGGAAGAACTGCAGTCTGTGGAGACAGAAATGGAAATGAACTATATAAGCATAAAGTGTATGACTGCTAATAATAAAAGTCTGTATACATGGAAACTCGAAGTTGGAGAGGGCAAAGAGGGACAAAATCCTGTCTTTATCAAATCATCAACTAGCAGTGTTAATGGAGACAGGGGAAGCTCACTGAGTTTTGTAGGGCTTACCAGGCCATGGAAGGAGTTGGGCCAAAGTGCAAAACATGGTGGAGACTTCATCTGGAATATTGGTAAGAATTCCTGTGACCTACTTTTAGGCTTCTAATTGATCAATCATCATTATAAGAAAAGTCTGCCTATCCAAATAATAGAAACAAATTGCTTCAGAGTATGCAAACTGTATTCTGAAATATCATTCTGAATGGCCTGCTTTACAATTTTATCATGTGAAGAAACTTTATTAGATGGCTCAGACAAGTAATATGGACAGTTCTGGGTTCAGTGACATGTGCAAGTGTTTATGTCCTTCCAGATTAAGACAGACTTAACCTGTAAGACTCATAAGGGTTTTCACATTTATATAAAGAATTAAGGGGAATTCTCTTCGTAAATTCCTGAAAGTGTTTCAGCTAATATTCTTCTTATGATTTCCCATTTCCAGAATTTCAAGATAAATTAATTTGTGCAAGGCTAATTTTTCTTTCCTGGTGATCCTTTGTCATTCCAAAGAGTTGAAATGGAAGTACTTCCTGTCACCTAACAAATGGTTCAGATATGTAAAAAAAAAATAAAATAAAGAAATTTGCAAGTGTTTAGGATTATTTCAAACAGTAATCAGGACAATAATAATGTCAGAAAATATTTACTAAATACTTTTCATTTACCTTTACAGCTACTGGGAGTGAAGCACTACTACCTGTTGACAGAAATAACCTCATTCTTTCAGTAAAAATGCAGATATATATACAAAAGAAAAGGGCTCAACAATCTAACATGCCATCTCAGTGTTCTTAAAACATCATAAATTGCTTACTTTTTCATTCTGATAATAACTTCTTCTATACTTTACAGGTGTTATAACAAATACAGTTCATACTTGATATTCATTGAAGCTTTAAATGTAGTCCTGCAGCAAAATCTGCAAACATAAGCTACTCACAAGAAAGCACTGAAGAAAAACATTTAAAGAAAAACATTTCTTTTACCACACTACTCTAAGAAATGTCACCTTTGGAGAGTCTAGAAGAAGTAAAAGTGAGATGAAAGACAGATAAGTCACAGAACATACACTGTAATGGTTTAATTACGCATAATTTCAAAATTACAGAATATATTAAATAAAAACATAACATAGCCTTGTTCCTGTGTTTCCCCATATTATCAATATTTTTTAAAGTCACGTTACTATTAACTAGGCATCAGTTATACTATACTAGTATTACTATTACTGCAGTCATGATAATTGAAGGAAACATCACAAAAAGAAGGAAAAAGTAATTTCTAGGAAAGAAGGACATAATTTTTTATGATATCTGACGTGCTTTCCTCTATAAGCCAGGTATAAGCTTCTACATAGCTGAAAAAAACACATCTTGGAAAACTAAAAAAAAAAAGAAAGGTGAGAGTTTTCAGACACTAAAACTTCAGCCAGAGCGGGGATACAGATCAGCCCTCAGTAGTCCTTGATAATTCACTGATTTGAACAACTCAGACAGTCTAAAACACCCCTGCCAAAAAAAAAGCTGCACTTCTGATTACTTGTTGCCCCAGCACAGTAGTGCTTGAACAGTAGCTCAGTAGTTTGACAGTACTTGCCTATTTATAGATAGCTTATAAGCTACCAAACTTACAGTTATGTCATACATATCTGTCCATGTATTTGTAGGGGGCTATGACCTTGAGCAGCTGTTCTGTTATACAGGTAATTCTTAAATAACCAGTGAACTAGAAAATAAAGCAGGGGTTTGAATGACTCCATTTCATCTGGTCCAGTAAATGTTTTAATTTTTAATACGCAATTAAAACCACCAGGCTTAATCTCACAGGTAATTGAAAATTATTGCTTACAGTACTCTTGGAAAGGAAGGTGATTTTAAAAGCTCAGATAAAAAAAATAAATTAAATTAGATGTCCTATTTTCTGGGTGAGCACTTAGACACATATAACTGAATGACAGACAACTGATAGATTTTTTAATCCAGTCTCAATTTTCCTCCATTTTTCTTGTGCAAGATGAAATTTCTTAACTAATTTTCAGCCTCTTGAGTCACCTGTTGACTTCATAAGAAAGAGTTTAGAAAATACATGTGGACAAGAAGACTGTTGTTTAGTATCCTGCTCTGTTGTAAATGACCAGAGAATCACTTCTCTTTTCAGCGAAAATAATCTCCAGCTTTTAATGAGAGCTGTGTTAACAAATCCACTGTAGATGGTAAAGTACCTGAATACTATGATAAGGCAAATCAAATGATAAGGTTAGTCAAAGAACAATCATAGGACACGTAATTTCATAAATATATGAAATAACCACAGAATATTGTTCCTTATTTAATCATCTCCGTTTAAATGTTCTTTTCCCTGACAATTTAATTTTCCATTTCCTTCCTATTCTTTGTCAGATGTCTGCTTTTTCACAACAGCTGAATTTACTTTCTTATATTTTTAAAATTAAATTTTTATAATAATTGTATCCACTGCACCTTTATAAACTTTCTAGTTTCCTCTGAAGTTTATAAATGCTATTTAATTTCTTTTTTTCTTGTGGGTTGTTCGCCCTTCCCCTGCAGCCCTCCCCAACACCCTGTTTTTTCTAAATTCTGCTAAATTTATGGCAATGTCTTTCTTCATATCAGAAGACAGTGAAGCACTATTATAATAATTTCTGGAACAACTGAAAAGTTGTTTTTCTCTTTAGTGACTATAAAAATTTGTAGTCAAACGCCTGCTGATTGACCAGGTTGTAAATAAAGGTAACAATCTGAAATAGATACTGGCAAAAGATGTTTTTTTTCCAAAGTAAATTACAGTAAAGTTAGGAATACAAACCATAATAATAAAACTGTACTCAAAGTCACTTAAACTGTGATTCAGCCAGCAGATGGCAAGTGACGTTCAGTGAACAAAGAAAATAAAGCTGAAGTTCTCACATGTACCAAGTCAATATTCTTTGAATTGATGATCCTGACAAATCTTTCTCCTCACCTGCCCAATTACAGACTACATTGTGCTTTTGTTATTATGAGATGGAGGAAGACAATATCTTATGCATCCCAGCAATCTCAAGAATAAGATGCTGAAGACGTGATGAAGTGGTTCCTTTGTAGTGAACCTGAAGGGGCTTCATTTCATTTTTACTGGATGTTCCATTCTTGGATGGATTCATTCACTTAGGTTTTGGAGTATTAATCACTATTATTTGCCTGAGCATGCTGAGGGAGATGTAATGTGAAAAAGGTAAAGCATCAACTATTAAGGAAAACAAATGTAAAGTTCAGGCTATAAAAAATTACCTCTTTGAAAAGGAATTATCCAAGACAGAAAGCATAGCTGGAGCATGAAGTAATTGCTGCAATAAAAATAACAAATGGACAGACATGGAGTCAAAAATAATGTGGAAAAAAAAAGAGACAATAGCCTTTTTATTTTTTTTTTCCATCCAGTTAATTTTGTTGGATGTTAGTATTAGAGAACTAGATAATGCTAGTATTAGAGAACAGCTTCTGACTCTCAAAATATAAATGACTTAAAATACAGAATGTTTGGCAACATTTTGATGCAACATTTTGATGCAACATTTTGATTCAACTCTGTATGCATTTGCCATATTGTCTAAAATCAGTTCTCAGGAGAGGAGAATATCTTAAAAGGCAAAAGTCAAAGGTTTTTTTAAGAGTACCAGTAGCTTCTACTCTGTATGTGGCCAAGTACATGTATACGTATGTATGTTTCATCCAAACAATTTAAGAAACAGGCTTTCACAACAAACATTCCAAAAAATGTCAGCCAAACAACCGAAGAAGACATTTAGAGACAAGCATGTAGTATTTTCATCAGATGATCATGAAAGTTTTCAGTTTGTTTTTTTTTCCCTGTATTAGTCAACAATACTAATAGCTAGGTGCACAATTTTCTTTTGGCATTCTCTGCATTCTTGGTAGTCCTCACTCTTTCTTAAAATATGCATCTAATGTTGGATTTCTAAATATGCTTACTAACAGAATGCACATTAAAAGTGCATGCATAATTAACATGAAAATTATATGATTAATTAGCTAAATGAAACTAAGGAGTAAGAACATTGAAAGAATAAAAAAAAGCAAATTTGATTCTTCATCTTTGAAATAATTCTTCCTTTTCTAACAGTAAAATGTAAGTTCTGATGTGTATACAACTGTAAGCTGCATGAAGTAGTAGAGTCAGAAGACTAATTTTGTGGAGACTTGATGTTAATTGATGTAACAATCCTGCCAAAGCAATTCAAGAAGCAGTAGGTGGTTTGAGGATGATGCATATCATTGATGCCCCATCAAACTTAACACAATTACAGCTATATTTTGCCTGAGTGGATCCTGAATGAACTACTCACACAGGACAGAGATTTCAGAAAGACTCTGTTCAAAAGATTTCAGTGGTGAGTCACAGGAGTATTAAATGTTTTATACTTTTTTGGCTCTTGACATAGGATGAAAACTTGGAAATTGTCCCTTTAAAATGTAATTTTAAAAATGAGGAAGAAAGAATAAGTGCTGCTTTTTTGTGACAAAGAATTAGAAAAACCGAAACAAAACACAACCGAACCAAAACCACTCACAAAAAAAAAAACCAAAAAACCCAGACAATATGAGGAAAGGCTGAGGAAGCTGAGTATCTTCAGCTTGGAGAAGAGGAGAATGAGGGGTGACCTCATAAATACATAAATAAATAAAAAAAAAACTTATAAATACATTAAGGGAGAGAGCCAGGAGGATGGAGCCAGGCTCTTCTCAGTTATGCCCAATGATAGGACAAGAGGCAATGGATATAAGCTTGAGCATAGGAGGTTCCATATAAACACGAGGAAAAATGTTTTGTCACCCTGTGGGGGTGACAGAGCACTGGAACAGGGTTTCCAGGGAGGCTGGGGAGTCTCCTACTCTGGAGACATTCAAAACCCACCTGGATGCATTCCCATGTGACCTCCTGTAGGTGACCCTGCTCTGTCAGCGGGGTTGGACTCAATGATCTTTTGAGGTCCCTTCCAACCCCTGACTTTCTGTGACTCTGTGATTGTACTTGCTGAATTTTAAATATTGGTGCTTCTCGATAACTAATAAAGAAAAAGCAAGATGTTATAATTTGTGATTTTGAAGTATGGCTTAGGTTTCAGCCATACAACTTCAAATGTCTTCGAAGACACAGGGCTTGAACTCTATATGCAAAGTTTTAAAAATATATGCAAAGGGTGCAAAGAGTTGTTAACACTGTTAAATCAAACCACTCTAGCAGCAGCTGTAGCAGATGTCAGAATCTTTCTCAGCTACTTAGAGAACTTGTCAACAGTTGCAGTTGCTTCAGTTTCTTTATTCCCACTCTGCTTAAATAATTTAAATGAAAATGTCTTTGCAATTTCTTCAAACACTGTGTAAATATTCCATTAAAGTTTTGCAAAATGAAAGGTCAGTGTCTATCCTTGTACATTATTCTTTTATTCTTTAGAATCTTTTTTGAGAATCCAAAATCATGGCCTTTAACATAAGTAGAGAAAAAAAGAATAAGGAACTTAGGTTTTGGAACATAATTTGTCTTGATCTTTTCCATTAGTCATCTTATCTGAGGACCAGACTCCTATGTACTGTAAATCAGAATAGATTTCAGATAACTGATTTACTAAGTCAAAGGTTACTAAGAGGAGTATTACATAAAAGTCTTCTGCTCTCTCTTTTTTATGTATCCACTGTATGGTGTGGGTTTTAAAGTGAAAAATATTAATCTCAATTAAATTTTAGAATTTCAAATTTTGTTTCATGAAAATGAAAACTTCAGTCTTTTACTTCAGTATTATCAATAAGCAATATTTCAAAGTGGGGTTTTTAAAATTATTTTTCCCTGTAGACTAATTTTAGATGTTGGGTTCTTGGTTCTATCATAAAAATCTCATGTTTAATAAATAATTTTGTGCTAAGCATTAGCATTATACCTCAGGTTTCACTAGCACCCATCTGTAACTATGTGACCATATTTACCATGTGACCAATGTCAAAGCTATTCTGTGACTGTTCCACTGACAGGGGAAATAAAAATCACTGATGACCAAGTGGAACACAAAAACTTCAGAGTAGTATCATGCTTTAGCTCTTCTGGACAACTAAGCCTCATGCAGCCCCTTGCTTACAACCCCAAATGGGCTGAGGGAGAGACTCAGAAGGGTAAAAGAGTGAAAACTCGTGGGTTGACAGTTTAATAGGCAAAGATAAAGCTTTCCACATAGAAAAAACGAAATAAGGTATTTATTCACTACTTCCCATCAGTTCAGCCAGTCCACAAACACGAGTCACAAATCCAAAACATTGTCTCACACAAGTTACTCTGAACAAAATTAACTCCATCCCAGCCAAAACCAGTACACTGACCTCTGGATTATGGAGTATCTTTGCTGAGCTTGTACTATATACCATAATCTTTCAATCCTCTTTTCCTGAAATAACTGCTACTTAAGGCTTTAACGATACATTTGTTCCACTTCTCAAATATTTTCTGTAGCTTTTCACCTTTTAGCTTTGTTATCAAGCTTTTTTGAGGCAGCAGATATGAAAACAGTAAGAAGCATTCTGGAATTTGTTTCATGGGTCCCAAAATCAGAATCCCTATCAATTACGCATTTGTCTTGTTTAGCAGCAATTTTCTGGGAGGTCATCTTCTGTGACATTTTTTTCACAGGAATCACTGTTCAATAGTCACAGCTGTTCAATAGAAAGCTCCTCTTTTCTACAGCTATCTCCTGGAGTCAGTGCTTCTAAATACCTGACTTAGACAATAAACGAGAGTATATGATACACTCACCTAATCTCTTTAAAAATCCTTTTATTGACCTGCCCACCAACTGTTTGTTTTTGGGAGAATGAATCTGATTGCCTTCTTCATGTACAATCTGTGCAGAAGCAGTAGAATCAGTAAGGCACTTCAGTTAATTATGTGAAGGTAGATGGGACCTTGGTCGATTGAGACTTTCTGTTGTTAACAGGTAGCAAAAAAAGACTTCTAAATGATTATTCTAGTCCTGAATGAGCAGCATCCCTTTTTTTGTCCATCTTTTCTGATTGCTGTGTGTCCAACTTAGCCAAGATGTTAAGTGAAATTAACTTGTGACTTAACCAGGAATTTATTACTAGGAATTTCTACTATAAAATAGGCATTCTTAAGAATTAAATGTCAGAAGAAGAGGCCAACATAGGTCTCAAGAGACACATAAGTGTCTCATAATTTGTTTAAGAGCCAACTATGCAATGTGACTGCAAAAAATTAAAAAATAAAATAAAAAAAAAAATTTACGTACAGAGTAGTTTCTCCAGAAGCAATGGATATGTAATAATGCCATCACGCAAGACCTCAGCTGGCATATATCCTCAATAATGAAAAAAACAAGACAGGAAAATTTAACACAGAATTCACAGCTGTGATCAAGGAAAAAGAAAATTGAACTATGATTGGAAAATAGAGGTTACTTGTTTAACTAGGGAAATACAGGCTGATAGGGATATGATTGATGTTTATAATACATGAAGGTAAATATTAGACAGGAAAAAGGTAATGTCGGAAAAGGGTACACAAGCATTATGAGAATACAAGAACAAATTTAAAAAAAAATATTTATAACCAATGATAAGGGACAACCTTAGCAGCACAGTAGGAGAAAACTCAATAGTTGTATGACAGAGCTGCTCTTTTCATTAGATTAAAAGAAGCAGTCAACAGCAAGAAGCAGGACCAAGTTTCTCATAATTTTATATTTCTCAGTATTGTTATCCTGTTTTCCAGCTACATGCTTGTTTTGATGCAGCCCAGGATGCAGCTGGAATCTGGGCTGTAAATGTACCTGGCTAGCTCATGTTGAGCTTCTTGACAGTCAACATCCCCAAGGCCTCCTCAAAACTGTTCACAATCCATTCTCCAACAACCCTATAATTGTCCTTGAGACCTTGCCCTTGGCCTTGTTGAACTTCATGAGGTTGGCATAAGCCCACTTCTTAAGCCTGTAAAGATGCCTCTGGATGGCATCCTTCCTTTCAGTGTGGCAATCACACCACACAGCTTGGTGTCATCAGGAAACTTACTGATACAATCAATCCCACTCTCCATGTTTCTGACAAAGATGTTAAACAGCACCAGTCCCAGTTCCAGCCCTTAAGGAATGTTGCTCATCACTGTTCTTTATTCAGACATTAAGCTGTTGACCACTACTCTTTGAGTGCAACCACCCATCCAAATCCTTAGCCTCCAAAGCCCTGCTTTCCTGGAAATGGCTCAACACCTGCCTGCAGATGGGAAATAGCAAATTAATTCTTTATTTTGCTTTGCTTGCATGGACAGCTTTAGCTTTACCTATTAAACTGTCTTCATCTCAACCAATGATTTTTTGCACTTCTGCCCTCCTGAGTCTCTTCCCCATCACCCTGGGGCCAGTGAACAAGCAACTAAGAAGTCTGCTGCAGTTAAACCATGACAATCAGGCAATCTAATGTTGTAGAAGTAAACGTTACAGTAAGCCTGAAACTAATAAAATATTCCTCACCTGGGTTAGATAGAAAGTACATACTTCTGTTCTACAAGATATCATTTGTATTACATAGAAGTCTCGTATCCTCAGTAGTTCTGAGACACTATTACTTTTATCAAACAAAAATATTTCCTGAGAGGTAACTGAACCATATACTACCTAGACCAGAAATGGTAAAAGTTCTTTGTATTTGATCACAGTAAAACATCACTCCAAATACGCAAAGGATACATTTGTTTCACTGTATCCACTTTTTATTTCAAAAGGCGAAACAGGTAGCATCCTATATAAGAGGGACTGTGCTGTATAAAATATGCTTATTGGAAATTATTTTATTTTTCATCCTTCTCACTGAAGTGTTAGATCATACTTGTCAGACAAGTTGCTTTGAAAGTTACTTTTGAGTCTATATAGAAAGGAATTAATATTTCAGTAAATGGTGCATTAAAATATGTTTTGATGAGGCTTGTGACAGTAAGATGACACAACAAAATCATATCTGTGTGAATTTTGTGTGAGTTATTGCTTTGTTTGCCACAATACTTTTAAATGAAAACTGTTATTTTAAAATGGAATCTAAGGGAATGAAGTAAATAAATCTTATGTACATAGAATGGAATACGCTCTTCTGGTGCCTGTAGAAGTTATTTTAAAACTGTATGACCCTCTGCCATATTTTTCACGCCCATATCAATCACATTATTTTAATGCCTTAGATATGTTACTTAAATAGTTTTTCTTTCATGAGCAACTATATTCTACAATTATATGTATGTGTATTAACTGATCTTAAAGCCTCAGAGAATTCCTTGGGTATTTGCCTTCTTAACTTTATATTCATTTACTTCCCATGACAAAAGGGCCGTTCCAGTGTTGGAGGTGCCACAACATACCATTAGTATTTACAATGTGAACACAGAAGTACTATTAAACTCACATAAACACAAACCTCAGCCAGGCAGCCCCATACAAGAATAACAACATCAGCCTCTGCTCACATCAGTGACCTATACATGTCTCCTTAAACACTGGAGAAAATAGATAGAATTTGTACAATGCAAAATCAATACACTATTAGTGTCTTATCCCAACCTAGTGTCACACCATCAGGACTGATATACCTTTTCCATGAAGAGAAAATCCTAGCCTCTGGACTCTATTTCCAAAACAAAATAGCTTTTTTCAAACTTTTCTAAAACCCATTAGAGTTGGACACAACAATCATTTAAACCAATACACCTATCAGTGCAACAGTATACATTATTTTCCAACCAAACTAAAAACATTTTTCCACAGTGACAATGTCTTATTTGCTCATCAAAAGAAAAAAAAAAAAGTTATCTGTTTCTGTTTACCTGCTCAGCTTTATTGATGAGTTATTACAGTGACAGCCAATTTCTCTGACTTGCAGATGAGATTAAGCTTATGTTTATGCAGCATTGTAGGGAAGCTTCCACTTCTGCTGAAATGTGCTGGTTTCAGAAAAAAAAAGAGGTTTCAGTCTCTATAGAATAAATTTAGTATACTCTCTGTGTAGTCCAGTAACTAAAAAGTTGTATGCATACAAATATTTTAAACAATGATGTTTCATAAATTGATTTCAAGTGCAGTGGGGAAACCTGATAATCCAAATTACATAGTAAAATGGACAGTGTGTGGAAGACAAAGCTTGTGCTAACCTAGATAACAGCATGCAGCAGTAAATACTGATTTGGGGGAAGCTTTTCATAGCATTTCATTGTGCTTTATGCAAGCTGATCCCCCTGTATTCCCCACTCCTCAAAAGAACCTGAATAAATACATGCAACAGCAAATTTCTGCCTATAAAGACTGAAGGGTTTTCTACTTTTTCCCTTTGTTTTTCTTTGAGGTGGATTTTTCTAACACTTTTGGAGCAAGAAAGTGTGTCAAGTTTCCTGACAAAATGTGCAGGTCAACTAGTAAGCTGGTATAAGAAACAACTAACTGTACAGGTCAAGTGTAACAATCACTGTGGATAAAATGTAAAGATCATAAAAAGGCTACTGGGATGTTACAGAGTTAGATGGATAATTCAGTTATGAAGTGTCTGTAACATTTGATTAGCTGGGGCCAATCAGAGAGAAAGCAGAAACAAAAAGATTTATGGAGGAAGAAAGGAAGGCCACGTGTAAAAATATTGCATTCATTTTCATGAAATGTAATGACTCTGGAAATGATTTAAGTCTGAATAAAGCAACAATTCAAAATTAATTTATACAGAATAGTGTGAATAGAGAAGTGATTTCCATTTATAAAGGTTTTAATTATATTTTCATGACTACATTTTTTAGATAACAAAACGTGAAATAGAGCAAATAAAACACAAAACTGATCTAAAAGCACTGATGAAAACACATATAATAAAATCTTAAATGAATTAAACTATTTCAGTAAGAAAAATTTCCTAGTTTTTCATAGATTTTTCATTCCTTTCACTAGAAAAACAAACCCAAACAAATTAAAGGATTTTCCAGTGCAGAGAAAAGCAAAACAAAGTTTAATAACTGGAATCAAATTTAAATAAATTTATTGGATGAAACATGTGCCTAATGAGTCAAATGGTATGTCAACTGATCCTTTATTAAGGAGATGTATTCTGTATACTTTTTATCTTAACCAAAAAAAGGAAACTACCGGAAATATGTTTGGCCAAGTAAAAAACAACAACAAAAGAACCCAAACAGTTTTTGGTCCTTTAAGAATGTATTATTACACAGTGAAACAGCTTTTGAGACAAAATCCTCGGGCTGGATCTTCTATTATCTTTTTTAATGTAAATCCATGGTATGATATCTCTACTGGTATGACAAACAAATATAAAACTAAAGCAGTAAACTGACTTTAGGGATATAATTCCTTTTTTAAAAAACAGTAATGAAATTATTCTCTAATTGCTTTTGTTCTGTATCTTTCAGTGAGCTCCTGTTTCTTCATAACTGTAGTATTCCATGATTGAGATAACAGCACTATTTGCCAAGATAAATTATTAGTCAAGCATCTAATGTTGACAGTTAAGATTTTTTTCCAACTCTTGTAAATTGTGCATAAAGTCATAGGAAAATCAGTTATTACACTCACTTCGTAACAAGTATCAGATAAAAAAATCATTAAGCCCTTGTCAAAATTACATGTATATGCTTGCAATTTAATTTTCTACCATTCCACATGCTTATGCCGTTTTGACTTCTACAGTAAATTGTGGATGTTGAGAGAAATTATATGACATATTGTTGCTAGATTTGAAAGTATAACATCAAAATATGTGTAATATTGAAATAAATTATGACATTTTGGACAACTGTTATCTCAGATTACCAGAAGATAATTTTCATTGACAATGTGCAAAAACAGTGCATAAGTTAGATAAAAAGAATCTAACGAATAGCTGATCATCCTACATTTTATATATATGGTCTTGAAAAATGGGCCAGTCTTGCCCTGGGTCATAAAAACCACGTAATGCAACTTAACAGATTTCCTGCTACATTTGAATCTAATATATTGTCCAAAAGCAATAAAATCAGAAAAAACTACACTGGATTATAAAAAGACCAGATGTGAAACAGCTATGTCTAGGAAATAGAGCTGAAATTAGGTGTCTCTTCCTTCTTATGACACATTTGAGGTGCTATCTGACTGAGACTTTGACGGAATTAAATAGACCAGACTACACGCCCAAAGGAAAAGACAAAGCTGAAGAAATATATAGTATGACCTTTAGCTATTGAAAATTCAGGGTTTTTTCCCAGAAACTAGAAGGTCATTTATAAAACTTTCCAGTACACATAAACATTGTACAAGGACACCTATTAACCTCATTTGTTATTTAAAAATAGGTTGCCTTAAATCTTTGGTGTAATTTATCACTATAACCTGACAGTGTTATCCTTTTTTGCATAGAAAATGAGATGTGAACCATGAACTACATTGTCCTGTACATTCAGCCATTCCCTTATGAAATAATTGCTTCAGCATTTCTCTTAAAAAGGTGAAGAAAAAGTTTTGCTTTTCTTTTCTTCTGTATCTGTGTGGCCCTTTTGAAACAATATTATATGACAAAATCATTACATATTTTTGCCCAAAATGATCATGCCAACTTCTGCGGTGGAAAGTAGCCACCTGCTACAGAAGGTGCAATTAAGCCTAATGTGGCAGGTATTTGAAAAGTGGTAGTTCAGTACAAAAGAGAAAACAGGCACGGAGGCTCATGGTATCACTTAAAAACCTAGTTGTAAGATCTACTCAAAAATGTATAAATTTAAAGAATTACAAAATAAATTCAAATAGTGGATAAATCTCTGAGATACGTAAGATTGGTTTAAAGATAGTATCATCAGGATATTTGGGGAGGAAAGGATATTTTATGCAAAAAAATGTTTCTGCCTGAGTTCTCAAGAGCCTGAAAGAAGACACCATCTAGGGTTGTAATGAATTTGCATAGAGTTTATTTGTATATCTGCTGACCAAGAGATAATTGCTTGTCCTCCTATTTGTATTAAAAGAACACTCCTCTTTGTGTCTACCTTCATACAGATCCTGGATATGGAACTGTATCTGTTGTTTCTGTTTTACAGAGAGAGAAGCAAGCAGTGAGAAACCAAGTACTGTTTGGAAATCTTACAGGAAACCTGTCTGAGATGCAAAATATTAACAAGGCTTCCCTAAAACATGATCAAACAAGGGGTTTTTGTGTGTCCAGTTTCTGGCTTAACAATGTTAGGAAAAAATTGAGAGATCCTCAAGTCATAAGGATTCTAGTTGTTTCTTATTAATATGCTAATAATTCCCAAACATTCTACAATGCTCAAAACACGTATTGCGCCTCAACACTTCCCTTCCACATTGAGTGTCAATGAAATTTTATCAGTAAAAATACTTGAATACTGATTTAACTTACTTTAAAATGTTTTGTTCGTGTCATTCTAAAGATTTGTGAAAAACTGAAATTAGTCTAGTCAATGAACCAAATATCAAATATCACATGTCATCTCAAGATTTCTGTTAGCTTTACAATGTTTATTGGTATTAATTCCTGAAAGCACAAACCTAAGAAAAACACTATTTTTTCAATGCTTCTATTTCAAGATATTCTTGGGAATTTAATAGAATGCAGGAGAGCTTCAAGTAATGACTGGGTATCTTAGAGAAAAAGGATTTTTTTGTTTACCCAGATACAGGTATACATCATTGTGAGACTGTTTTTTAGGTTTTTTGTTCTTTTTTTAATTTGGAAAATACAGATGTTATTTACAAAATTAGCAGAGTACTAAAAGGACATAATGTCCAGCTAAATATTACTACCATTGGTCTAAAACATAACACAAACTGTAGCATAATCATAATTTATTTTATAGTTATCTATCATTTACACATTTAAATCAAGAAACATACAAGACCAAGATCCTGCACTACATTATTTCACTCCAAGTCATCTGAAAATCAGCTCTTCAGGTGAAGGTAGTCCTGCTAGATCTCTATCATTAATAAAAAGAAAGAAACACGTAACTCAATTAGATGCCTAACTGATTATGGAATGATAATGAGCTATCAGTGTGACTCAGTGGAAGCAAAATAAATTCCAAGTTATTTCAGCTAAAACTTTCTTCCTAAAATCAGGGAATCAGCTCTCATTACATTCTGAAATGCTTTTTCCCCAAGTTCAAGACTGATAGCAACAAACTACAGAAGTTGCTGACAAAAGCAATGGCAATGATGAAGTGAGGGGGGAGCTGATCTTAGGAGAGAAAATGGAAAAAACATGGCTTGTTCAGGCTAGCATAGTATTCCTAATACAATGCCAGGAGTTAAAATTGCAATGTTAGAAGCATCTTGCTATAGATGTGGAAAGTATGAGCTTGCCAAAATATTTACATTAGCCAAGGAACTATTATTTTTCTAGGATTGAGGCAGTAGAATTCTGTCTGTATCAGACACAAGGTAGCAAAAGAAAGACAGAAGAGTACTATATCTCTGTACAAACACATCAGGGGCATGAACAGCAGCAAAGAAAAAATTACTGTTTAAGAAGACAATACTGGCAGAGTGGTATATAGGTATGCATTCCCTGTGGAAGCATTTGAATGAGAAGTTAGAAAAATGTCTAATAGCCACTGAATACACCCTAAGTTGGCAGTCATAAGGAAGCACAAAAATTAAATCAATGTAAAGAGAAGTCCAACTATTTTAAAATGGAGAGGTTTTGAGCTATGATCCTACAATCATTCAGTCTTTAGTTCTGACACCCAGAAGCTGTCTTTCAGAGCTATGTTACTAAACACTTGCTGAAAATGTTTTCCTGCTGTGTCAGGGCCTTTATTCTCTTGAAAAAAAAAATATTTCCAATTATACTGGAAGTGGTATTCTCAGACTTCCATTGCATGGTGCAAATTATTTCCCAATGATCTAAGTAGCAACCTTTTACTATTTAACTATATATGTAGACAAAAAACTGAGAGGAATAATTGTTGGCAACGAAAAAAAGAAATAGTCCTATTGATGAGAGCTGTACAACAAATATCTAGCTGCTTTAAGGGATAAAGTTCTCACTCAGCACACAAAGAGTTTGATAAAATAGTGCAGCAAGGTTTTTTGGAGCTATGACTGAAATAGTGACTTAATATGACTTAAAATGACTTAATAGGTATGACAACTGGAGCTATAACTTGAATGTTGTAATATATTTACATTTCTTAATTATCAAGTATTGTCATCCATACCATGTAAATATTAAGAAATTCTTCTTAAGCTATAACTTTAGCCTATTAGTCACAAGTAGGCAAGTGATGTTTACACATAGGTGTTTTACAGAAGAAAGAGGTGTGAGACAGCTGCACAAGAGGAAACAAAACTATTGAGCTTCATCTGTTGTCCATGGATCAGTTACATTTTTAGTATCTGAATTTCTCAAAATCTATAGTCTTACAAAAATACATTACTAATTTTGACCATCTCTAATATCATCCCCATATTTCAACTGTTTCATAACTGTTTCATCTTATTTCACTAGTTTAATATCTAGAATCCTTTTTGACTCAGAAGTTAAGAAAAGCTTTGGTCTTTCTATGGCTTCAGTTTCAGTTTGCTTTGTATGGAAAAAGGTACCCCAAATCTCACCCTAAACTCTAACCAAGTTGCATAATAATAAGCTGACGATGCTCTAATATCAATCGTTAGAAAGTTAAAAAAAAAGTTTCTCATGCAACCATAGGTCCTATCCACCAGAGTACACAACACTTGAATAGCCATTGTTTACCTGTTCAGCCCTATTTTCTTTAGCTTTTGTATATATATTTATATTTGTTAGCAAACCCACAAAATATCACTACAGAAATTCAAGCTTTGTGGAAAGAGGTAATACCCTTCAACAGATGCTGAGAAATAAGTAGAAAACCAGAAAAGATTTCAAGCATACTAAATTAGTGTTCTTGTTTATCATCTTACCTGAGTAATTCAAATATTGCTAAAATGTAACTTCAAAAATCTACTTAAAGCAAACGAGTGTGTAAATGTATTAGCACAAGTCATTTACTTTCTGTAATTTTTGTGTTGGCCAAATCTGCAGGTTTCTTATCAGTTGCCTACTATAATAAGTAATGAAAGGACAAAATTATTAATTTAAATGTATGAACAGGCAAAATGGAAACTCCTGTATTTGCATGCTACAGTGAACAAGGGGACTTTGGAATAATGTGATTCTCAATACGTGAAAACCAATTTGACTATGCAATACAAGAAAAATCACAAAAGAGACAAATGAGCATAAAATATCTGTGAAATGAAAAACATCTATTATGCTGATATCTAAACAAATAGCTGAAATATTATTTCAAATGAAGAATAAAACATAGGTAAAACCTTTTCATCGTTCATTCCAATTAGTTGTATATAACTGATGCTTTATGTTTCCTGTACACCTAAACTGCAAGTACTCAACAACACTCAGTGTCTTGTACTTGAAGAAATACCATAACCACAGGAAGATTTACAGGTTATATATGTAAAAAATTAATTTGAACCCATCTCTACCTATGTGTAAAGATGATCCTAAATTTTCTGAAAAATTGTATGCTGTTAAAAAATGCTAGTTGCTTGATTCTAAAACATTAAGATGGAGGTTGAAGTATTATACTGAATAATTTTTGGTCACTTGAAAGTAAGACTTCAAGGGACACAACAGTGTGTAGCCCAAACCAATTGACTGTTCTGTTTGCTGAAGTGCTTTTGGGAGCTGCAGCCCAGAACATCCTGTCCTGTTAGGATTTCCATCTGTCAGTCACAACTTCGATGATGTTCTCCTGTAGGTAAAAGTGAGCAAACATTTCTGAAATAATGTTTGCCACAATTTTCAGCTTTTTTGGATTTTTTTTTCACAGTGTTATTTAAACTAAGCTCTGTTGAGATGATATTTCAGAGTAATCCAAAATCCATTAAAAATAATTACTTCAGGATAACACTTTGCAGGTTTTTCTGATGCTATGCTATATGGAATAAAATGACTGATTAGTATTTTGTGTGCATGTTACGAAACAAAGTTTCCTAAACCAAAAATATTTATGACCGTAGTGCTACAGTCTGTGTCAGCAAGGAGAATAGTTACTGATTGCTGATACAGTTGCTGATTGCTGATATACTGGTGGTTAGGGATACATTTGAGGCAGTGAAATTCAAACTTTTCTGATGATACACAAGAATTACTCAGGAGATAACACCTTTTTGGCAAAGGAGACAGTAACCAGCAGATTTTGAAAAAGAAAAGGAACGTAACTTACCCTCATAAGCACTAAGCTGTAAGGAAATGAGAGAATAATGGGCAAAAAACCCCAAGAGACATGTTATATGTAGTAGAAGTGAATCGCTATTGAAAAGCTCTTCTCTGAATTCTGCAAAATGACCTTTTACAGCTAAATGTTGTATAAATGTAGGTAAAAAGGCAACAAAACAGGCCTAAAGCTATTAAATATTTTCATTGTCCTTTAAAGATGAACAGAAATTCTCCATTGTTTTGTATTATGCTGTTTCCATTTCTGTCTAGTAAGATCTGACCCATGGTCGATGCTGTAGGAATGCTGCCTAAGTACTGCAGTGCTGCCTAAGAGTTCCCCATGTTCTTGTCATATCTAAGCCACCTTAAATTGCGGTTTAGAGATAGTCCTAACCTCTCTGATGGAAAAGTGGCTTTTCCTGCTATTGTAATAAAGTATTTCAGACAGAGTGAGTGAGTGATCTTTTAGTAACTTGGAGATTTTGTTTTGTAGTAATCTCGCTACCAAGAAGAATGAAGAATCATGAAGAATGAAGAGCATTACCTCTGCTATACTCATTCTTCAAGGCTCACTCAAGGATTTCTGAAGAACAGGAGCTCTTGGAGGGATATTTGTATCCTTGAGTTCTGCCCTCTCTTGAATATGACAGTCTAGGGATTAATGGAGATCGTTCTAGGGAGAATGAGTGGTGCCAACGTGGCATTCAGATAGGATCTCTCTTCCAAGGTTCTTCAGATCTGATGCATCAGCTCAGCTCCTCTTTGTTCTAGCAGAGTAAATACAACTTGTCTGGGTGTTGCTCAGTAAACATTCTGCACAAAAGTCTTAGACTGGTATGGGCAGTTGGAATAGCACATTTATTTAACTGGTTAGTGGGTTTCAGAAGTGGTGTTTTGGTCTCTTTTTTTTTTTTTTTAAGTATGTAATAACTGTTCACTGCTGTAAGGCTGTTACTTTTCTTGCCTTTGGTCTAGCCAAGATTCTGATTTTCTGTTATTTGCCAAGTAAAATATGCACAGGAACTCCTATATTCAGAACTTTGCAGAAATGTTCTGCTTCCTGTTTGATTAGCTATTTGGTAAGTGCACAGAACAATTTAGGTTCAAGGACAACTTCAGGAGGTTGTTTAGTTCAATCGACTGGCCAGACCAAGGCCAACCTTATGTAGTAGAAGGATATGGGTGATGCTGATAAGAACTTTTGTCCAGGGATAACGTGTGGGAACAGTGGCAGGAAAATGGAAATACTTGGTGCAAGATCACACTTAAGAATCTCGGCAAGAAAATACTGCAATACAGACAAGACTAATGTTAAACTATTAGGCTAGACTAAATGATCTCTGTGCCACAGCGACAAAAAGGGCTGCATGATGGGAACAAGGAGTAATACAAATCCAGTTTAGGAGCTCAGCAGTTCAGTGAATATTAGCTTAAACCCAGGACCTCTACTCTGCCCCAGTATATGGTTCTCTACAGCATCTTTTCTTAGAAAGTCCCTGACCAAAATTAAAATAATATACAAAGTAATTTTTAAATGCTTAGACCCAAAACAATACTAAAACTTATAGCTCACTTTATTTAGAGATGTTTTACTAGTTTTTTGTGTCTTTTAGTAGGTCTTTTTGGAGCAAATATCAGCAACATTATTACACAAGATATTTAATTCATTGTCTGGCCATGGCAGAGTGCCCTGCTTAAAGGATTAGCAGACTTTTTCTTGCTACCTCAATACCTAATGACCTAGGACCTATTTCCTTCTGTTCCTCAAAATTCTTTATGGGTCTTGCATGTCATTTCCATCAGGCAGCTGTACACAAATGCCTAAATGAAGCAGCTGTTTTCATTCATGCAAAATACACTGCACTATTCAGTATGCCAGGCAAGTTTGCAGCTACTCCATTTTTATTTTTTTTAATCAATTTCCATACATTGATATGTTAACGTTTTTGCCAGAAACTATTGTTATCCAAACAGTAAAATCTGAAGGTTTTAGTCAGGGTATTTTGTATTTGGTTTTTGTTTTGCTTGGGTTTTGGCTTGTTTTTTTGGTTTTTTGGGGTTTTTTTGTTGGTTTGGTTTTGGTACTGGTTTCTTAGTTGTTGTTGGGTTTTTTGTTCTTTTTTGTTTCTTTTATTGTTGTTTTCCCTTTAAAAAGCTATTGCAGTGCAATTTGTGAGTAAAAGGGGAACTATTATTTAATATGTAAGTATATCTTCCTTTATATTGTATGTGAAAATCTTATTTTCCTCTTGGGAATAAAGAACATGTTTAAATGCATTTTTTTATAATGACTGAATATAATGACTGAAGCATTTCAGGCATTTTTGGATGATAGCAGAAAATATATTTATTTTACCTTTAAATTATAAAAAAGACTGTTATAAAACATTTTATATTTGAAATTGAGGTATTTTCCTATATCACAATTTAAAAATAATCTATTTTGTAAAGCAAACCATCAGGTTTGTTTGTTTGTTTGTTTATAATAAATAATTAAATTATTTTATGAGCTTGTAATTCTGGTAGAATATGTACCTCATGAGAAGAACGTCTTCTGGGAAGAACTTACGCATAAATAAGTGGTACTATTGATTGAACAGGAATTAAGGGAATTAATCTAGCTACTTTCACAATCATAAATCCTTAATCTGATTTTTTTTATTCTTTTCACAGGTTAATTATCCAGGTATACAGTGTAAGCCACAATGATACTTGGGTTTGTCCACAAATGCAAATTTCTGGAGAAAAATTGCTTGACTTATTCCTTGAAAAGAGGAACTGCAATCATAAAATATATTATAGTCTATATTGTTATCTTCTTTCTTATTCCAAAGAAGAGCCATTTTTCTGGGTCATCTAAAAATACAAGCTGCTGGATTGTAAGTGCTGAAAACTATGCTGACACTGTCTCATTTTTTGTGTCTCTTGGTTGGCAGCAGTGGTCTCTGCCTATATTCTTGGAATATGGGGCAAACATAATTCTGCTGTTTGCGAAAGACAGGCAGACTAAACCACTAACATAAACTCTGCACAGATACCTGAGGTCCTCTTTACTCCAAAATGTGGCTTCTCTCCATGCTGTGCACTGCATAAACTGCTTCAAATGTTTTGTTTATCTAACTCTGTTTAAAAATATTCAGTTTCTTGTCTGTTAAAAATAACAGAGAATAACAGGTAAAATAAATTGTAGTACTATTTATAAGAATGGATGGATAGTTATTTAAAGTCATGATGGTTTCAGTTCAATAACATGGTTGAGTAATGACTTGCCTTCAACAAATGTAGTCCAACAGTACCGCAATGTTCTTTAAAGCCAGAAATAGATTTAAAGCTGTATTTAATTATATTTATAAACTCAAATACTAAGTATTTCCTTTTACAGATAAAATAAAGTCAGACATTTAATTCCAAAATGACAATTAGTCATTTTTATTCATTTTTATATTTCCATGCCCTGATAAAAATAGAGAAATATACTCTGGTTTAGGAAAGAAAAATTGCTATGAAAATAAAATTTTAAAAGTGAAATAGAGAGGCTGAGTTGAAGAAAAACTTTCAATAAATATGAGTCACCTAATATCCTAAGTTACTTGGGCTTCCTTAACAACACTGATAATAAGGATTAGGTGTCATTTTGCAAGTCACTTCCCAATTACTGCATAGAATAATGTGAGATAACTTCATAAGAAAAGGAGAAACCAAAATGAATCACTCAACATTTTTATTTATTTAATGATAAATGTTTAATATTCACTGCCTACGACTGTGCATGCCCGATCCATAAACAAAGAATTCATTTTGCAAATAACACAAAGTAATGAGACTTTTCCCATAAACTTCCCAGAACTAATTTCTCCAGAACCAACTCCAGTGACAGAGGTTTCAGCTAATTGGGCCATGGTAATAGAACGCACATGTACACTTGCAGAAGCTCAGCTGGTAGTCAATAGCTTATTAAACCACCAGCACTCTCAATTACTTTTGTCTGTATTGGAGCCTTCAATATATAAAAGCATTCATTTCTCAATCTGAGGCACAGGATTCTAGCATCTGCTTGCTTCAATTGTCACTTTACCTTGAGAATTTCGAAACCATAACCCTAGGTAACTAGAGGTGCAAAGAATTGGTTTAGAGAATGGCTGGAAAGAGAATATAAGGAATATTGAGCAACAAGCAAGCAGAAGATAATCCAGTTTTTAAAATAAGGTGCTAGAGAAACCTCTGATTGAGAGAACTGATAGCTGCTATTGCTGAAACTAAAAGCAAGGTAGGTGTATATGCTTCAGTTAAAAAGGCCCAGTTAAAAGTAGATTTCCAACTGCAGCAAGTTGGGATTCATCCACTGTAAGGAATCCTGCTAAAACTTTGTGCCTGGGGCACTGAGCTGCACATTGTCCACACCAGATGATTAATATCTACAAAAAACAGTAAAATAGAAATTTACCATTAAATAAGCTTAAGCTACTGAACAGTGTTTGGTCGTGTGATTTTGTTTCTTTTCAAAGAAAGAGTTCAGGTCAGTTATTTACTGTAAGTCAGTAATAAAGGCTGGTGATCTAGAAACATAGAATTTTGAGGAATTCAAGGATACTAGAAGAAAGAGAAAGGTCACAGGCTTTTGGCATTTGATGGAGGCTTTGAGTGGCATTCTATATATTGCAACATATCTAATAGAGTGTGCACATTTTTTAAATTAAGCTAATATAACTTTGATACTATGGGGATATTCCGTTACTGGTGAATTATAAATCAGAGTTACTTACTGAAATAATGTAGCATAACCAAGACCAAAACTAATTCTATATGCTCAGATGTTTGGGACAATAAAATATAATCAATTATCAACCAACATTTAGTAGTGAATGCTTGTCAGTAATGTGGGTTTTAGAAATGCTTGCTTGTTTACCTGTCATACTACAGCATGCTTTGCAAGCACCTATCTGGAGATCTGTGTTAGGAATATTTACAATGTATTCTGGTAACCTATTGTGTACTTATAATACAATGTGCCTCTTCTTCTCAGCTCCTCCTCACTGCTTTTAAGAGTTAAAAGAGATCTTGGAAAGGGGGAAGTGGGACAGAAAAAGATGGTGCGTTTTGAAAATGCATCTTGAAATTCTATAGTTTAGTGGAAAGTAACTGTGCTATTAATCAAGGGTTTGTACATATTTATTTGTTCTTAATCTACTTAAACATTTACATCATGTATAGGCTAATCACTGAGTTTATAGTTAGTTAAATGAAAGAAGAATCTCAAATACAGTACCTCTGGATTCTTGGAAGCAGTATAGTTCCAAAATTAAGATTACATAAGACTCGTAAAAAGAGGAAAGGAATTCCAAAGCAAAAGTCTTTAAGTGATGAAGCACATAATGTAGAATTTGTAGGAATGATGGAAATTATGATCTCAGATATCCCAGGAGGTCAGATTTCTCAGGCTTCACAGAAAGAGGCCATAGTTCTTTGTCATTATATTTTGAAGGCAGAAATTGAAATAACAGTCCCAGTCATAAGTTGAAATCTCTGTCCCTGAAATAAAAAGACAGCTGTAGGTACCATCATTGGGGACTTTGTGAGGCTCGGTGCTCAGTGAGGATTACAGTTAGATCAAGCCTCTGCTGCTGAAGTCAGAATATCAGAAATATTTGGGGTAAAGTTTTTCCCTTAAGTACAGGCATTCAGTCTACAAGCACTTTTTCAAACTATGATCATTACACAGAAAGGCTTCCATAATCCCTGGGATTTGGAAAGTTGCTTTCTGCAGGATAATGAAAATGGTAGGGCACTCAGGATAGAGATAAGAAAGTGCCAGACTTTCTACAAAGACTCTCTGGTATCATTAACCCAGCATGAAGTGGATGTCTCTTAAAATAGACATGCTCTTCCCTGCAGAGGACATAGAGGAGAAATGGAAACTTCACTCCCAGAGGGGTGAAGCTACATTCAGAGAAAGGCACTGCCATAGGAAAATAAATAAATAAATAAATAAATAAAATAAAATAAAATAAATTAAAACCTAGAAGTTATGAATGTGCCACATAATCAGAACTGGGCCAATCTTCCTCTTCCTGCTTCTTTCAATATGACTAGAAATGTGCCCAAAATTAATACAATAAAGACAAAGTAAAGCAAGGCTCTTGCCCTAGTAACCTAACTGAGGAGAAACAGGAAAAATATGAGCCTGGTTTGAAGATTTGTGAAGGCAAACATACAGACTTGAGGGAAAAGAGACATTCGCTGAAGAGATAATATAAGTTTTCCAGTTTGTACATTCTCTCTACAGGCTGTCTCATACAGTCCAGAAATCCATCATACAATAGCCTGATACAATGAGAATGAGAAAACATGGAAAATACTAATTCCAAAACTGTTAGAACAACACGATAGGATTAAGAAGTTATCAGCAATCGGTTTCAAAATCTGTCCACTTGTGCTCCCAAAGTCACTTTTTGTTGCTTAAAAAATGTCAAAGATTTTAAAAAATAAACATGTACCATAATGCTAAGTATATGGAAAATAATTTCCAAAGCCCCTTGAAAAGTTATATTCAGAAACATGATACTGTTCTATGATACATTAATCTGCTTGCATTTAAATTTTCCACGTCATTCTACATACGTTTACATTCTTTGCTGCTACAGATTTTATTTTTGTTTCTAATAAAATGTTCCTGAGTATTAGGCATTACATTTTTATGACAAAACCAAACCCCTTAGTGGCAAATCTCAAAAAAATCACTTTCTATTTAGACCATTCTGACTTGTTCTGGTGGCTGGTGAGTGCTTTTTTAATACAACACAGAAAATAACTGTTTTCTTTAATTATGGACTCTGTGAATTTTAATCTCAGTTTTCATGGAATTTTTTTTCATTATGGAAAAGCTAAAATGCCTATAGTTAAGAATTTAGGAATTATGGACAACTATTTAAACATCTATGTAACAATGCCTTATTGTTCCAGAATTTCCAGATTAGTAACAGCAAATATCTTAGCAACAGCAAGATAAGTTTGATATACAGTTAAAAATAAAAAATTTAATGTATGACTACCTTTTTCAAACGTTCAGAAGTCATTTATTAACCACTGTAAGAACGTAAAAAAGTTGTACTGTTTCCAGCACTGGCCGGAATTAGATTTCCAGGAAATATTGTTTTAAATAAAGAATAGGCATATAGCAATGCATCTTCAAAGTACCCTCTTAATTAGCAGTTCTTTGCAGTCAGGAACTTACTGAAAGAGATGATAATATAGCTGTGATGAACAGCCATTTCTGTTCCTTCAAGTTTAAGTAACTGCTGGGTAAACTGGCACCTGAAACTTCTGAGCTCTACTTTTGGTCATAAAAATTGTTCTGGCCAAATTTTCTTAAAGTTAATTGAGCCTTTCAGTGGCTTACTTCTGGAGGTACGACCTTCTGTTAACATTAAATCTGTATAGAGAATAAATCTTCCTGATCTGTTTCAGCTGTTAAAGGTTGTGAACTCATACAGGAAACCCCAGAGTATCTAACCTTGAGTCTTGGGAGGTAAGTGAAGAAGGAGTTTATCTGAAAGTGCTTTTAACAATAGATAAAGAAAAACAGCTTCTCTGAAGGAAAGTAGAGCAATCAACCTTGACAGATCATTCACAAAAGAAAAAAAAATACCAGTGAAGGCTAAGGGAAAAACTTAACAGAGATGCAGATGAGAAGAAAAGTCTTCTTCTTCAGAAAGAGAAGAAAAAGAACCTATGAGAGGCTTCCTAATGGCTGGCCTGGGAAAGTCCTGTGCTACTGATCAATACAACAGGGAGTGTTCTTCCTCTGCAACAGGACACAATGTCAGTTTCTAGCTGTGCAGTGTTAGAAGTCTCAGAGAAAGTCATTTATAGTAAAATATTATTTGTTAGAAGTAGAGATGATATAATTCAGTCTTTACCAATCAGTACAAAGTATCTCCAGGAATTTTTTCTAATTTAATTTATTTCCAAAGTAAGGGTCTGTGATTCTTTATCAATTTTCAAACTCATAGTACCATCAGAGGAATTCATAGCGATATCTGGAAACTAAAATTCCTGCGTTATCAAGTCAAAATGAAGAATAACCATGATAACTTGGTGACAAGGAATAGATCAGAGCCTTACTCTTATAAACAGTTATATTTAAGGAATTTTTCAAAGGAGTTTTTAAAAGATGGATAAAAAGTTTACACCGTAGTTTATATGATAACTCAAAAGCTAACAGAAAAATAATAGAAGCCAGTATGAACTAAATTATCTCCTCCGCCCAGCCTACTCATGTGTGTATGTATAAACACAAAAGTCTATCCATTTTTACATTAATTAATTAACTTTGGAAAAAAAAAAAAAACATTTCATATTTTGGACTTTTATAAGCTATATGAGCCCTAGATATTTAGTGGCTACTCAAGTAGCAATTTCTAAAACAGAATAGCCCGCTAACTAAAAACCTTGGTCATCTAACTACTGGGACACTTAGTGTCACAGTCAATTTGAATAGTCATTATAAAAGTCCATATAGATTTTTTCCGATCACTGAGCTTTCTGAACTGTCTTGGGAGGGGTTAAAAGATGCTTGAAGTGAATAGGTAGCCTTTTTAATTACAAAAGCAAACCTAGTTAAAACCTCTTGCTACAACTTGCAAACCATCTCAAACCTTTATTTACAAAATCGATCATTACACAATAAGAATTTGGTCTAATTTAAAGACTTTCTTGGGTATGTTTTGTGTCTAAAACCTCTGAGATTCACATATATAATGTGTATTCATCTGTCTTAATACCAACATAAACAAAAGTGGAGCTAATATAAAAATCATTAAAACATAAGTTGCTTTCTTCTAGCTTTTTCAGTATCTGAATTTAGTTTAACAGTTAAAGGAAAGCAAATACACTTGATTAAAAGTAAGCAGTTGAAAGGTACCCAATACTCTCAGTTCTTGCCTTGATTATGAGTACAAACCTAAGGAATAAGTTGCATATAAGTTAAAGATTTTTTTGTCAGTATTGGTTGCATCACCACAGTGATAAACTACATTTAATTTAGGGAATAAAAATATAGCTTTATTTTCATCTATAAATGCTGTTACCTGTCATGAAGACTATTTTCTTTTCCATGTGTTTTTTTCTGATAGGTGACTGGCACCTTTAGAACATTACAGGAATCTCATTCTTTAGAATGAAGAGGGGTTTTTAACTTTTGTTAATATCTATATTGATTTTAAAGAAAAGACCACACAAAATTGGCATTAGTGGGTGAGTTTTGGAAGCTTTTGAACTTAGAAAACTGTAGTTTTTGTTGTCTCTGCTCAGAGGTATATATTGAACTTAAGACTCCATGGTAGAGCTCTTGCATATGCATAGAAAAATTTCTTTAGGAAATCTGGTACAAATCAAAGCTAGAACTCAGGTAGGATAAGAATATTATTTTTGTTAAAGCACAGATTTTTATACTAATCTAGTAGCTGAATGTGTAGTTAAGAAAGAAATCTGAAAGTCTCATTTAGTCATGATGCACAATAATAACAGTTAACACTTCTTAAAATGTACTATGTGCAAAAAAGGAACATGCAGTATCTCTGTTTATTTTTAGTGACACAAAACAGTCTTTATTTTATAATGGCCAGTTAAGGATCAAAATTCTAGTGTTTTACTTATAGTGTGAGTATATGAAAGGATTTGCAATTCACTGTCCAGTCAGGAAAGGAACATAATGTTGCTTTTGAAAATGTGGAGTTCATGATAGGACATTGAACAGGCAGTCAATACAATAATGAAAAATCTATAGATATGAAGATACTGCATTATTGGAAATTATGTCCAGTTTCTGTCAGAATCAGCATAATGATTTACTAAGTAGGTACACGAATGTCTATCCATTGCAGATCTAATACATGATACATAAATATATAAAGTAAGTAATCACATCTTCAAGCAACTAATTTACTTTTGAACAATGCTAAAAGCCATTTAAAACTTGGCTTCTGTTAAGAGGCATGAAGTATACCTAAAAAAATTTTTTTAAAGGAAATTCAGTTTATATGAAATGCACCCAGATTGGGGAAAAAAAAATTGCTTTGTTACTTCCTCAAGAACCTAGTCATTTATGCCATATAATAGTATGTCTTTGAGCAAATCTTTTTAATAAGCCTAAAAGGTTGTATTATTTTATGCATTTACAATAATAGCCCATTAAAAAAAAATGTAAGAAGGACTAGCAAAATAGGACTTGACAAACACATCAATTTTAAGAAACATATTACAATTGGAATTTCATCTGGAAGTTTCTTTTAGAATTTCTTCTAGAAGACATTTCTTTCATGTTGTGTAAGTCACTTTTTTCCTACATACTGAAAAAGTGTCAAGGATTATGTTCCTATAGTGGCATATATGGGATCGAAAATAAGGTTTGTTCTTCAGTCCCCAGGAAGGATGTTCAACTTTCTCTTTGTGGAAGTGAAGTGGCATTTTCATTTGAGGGGAGAAATAATATTACAGAAAGTATATCTAAAGCACTTTGAACATGAGAAGCTGTAATAAAGAGCAAAAAACATACACTACACAAACTAAGGCAACTTCCTTTGACAGATGTCTCAATATTTACAGAAAGTAAAGCTAAAGGGTGGCAGGACCTATATTGCAGGTAGAGGGAAACTAAGGCTTAAAGATGATGAAGAGGTGCTGACTATATCTAAAATACATAAGTTCCTTAGAAGAAACTGCAGGAGCAACACAAGAACCCTATTTCCTCCTGTAAGACCTGCCTGAGAATGTTCAGTAGATTTATTGAGGGCCCAGCTCATCCTCTTTATTAATATAGAATGTTATTTCCTATTTCCTCAACTGCAATATGAAATATATCTCCCAACTTCAAGAACTGAAACTAAAATATTTGTGTCTTTTAAGGTAACACATCATTCCTTAGGACAGAAATAAAAACAAGTGCTCCTTGTGACGTCTTCCATTGCAATAGTTAGCAACGGTTAGTTTTCTAACTAATAGTTAGTTTTCTTTTAAAAGTAGACATTTTATAATCTATATTTGTATTGCATGAGTTTGTATGTACCTCCCTGAAGCTTATCATGTGTCAAAGTACCTAAGCTTTATAGTACAATTACTGACAAATATATGTCTCTTTTATAACAAATTCTAACAGTTAGGAAACTTAATAACTTTTTTTCAGATATTTATTTTTCTAGTTATTGCTTTTCGGAATACACTAAACAGTTTTCTTAAAGAATAAGGAAGTTTTATAAAATCTCTCATTTGAAATGTATAATGCTACTGTACTATCTAGAGAGGCTCAGATAGATAAATGTGTTGAATTAGTAGGTTAATAATAACTTCTACAGACAAACAAGGTTATGAAAGCTATGAAGTAGACAAAGATAAGACATACTTCCATTTTTCACATTTAAGAAACTGGAACGTATTTAAACACTTTTTTGGTTCCTAAAATTAGCTTTCTGGGGGAAAAGATTATATTATAAAGAATGATAGATAAGTCTCCCTCTCATCATCTGCTCCTTGCTAAAGAGAGTTTTATCAGTTCATCTTATTTTTATACTTTGTTCCACTTCAGAAGTAGAAAAATATAATTAAAAAATATTGTCTGTCTGCTAGTGGTAAAATTTTTAAGAGAGAAAGAATGTCATACATAAAACACTTGAACGTTAGGAAATTATTTAATTGACTTACACAAAGAAACGTTTTCAGTCAAACTTTAGCAGTAACAGTATGATATCCCCTCTCTGGAAGTGTTGAAGGAAAGGTGGGATGCAGAGGTCCTCCTGTCACATCAGGTTGGTGGATGGTCACCAGCAGGGTTCAGTTGTATGGTATGGAGGGTGTGCAAAACCCAAATACACAGTGATTAAGGGAGGAAAAGACCCTTTGTGCTTATTTTAAATAATGTAGAAAAAAATGTGTACCTTTTAAATTAGAAACATACCAGTAGCTTAAAATAACACAATCATTTAGAAAGGCTAAAAATTAATACTTTTCCTTCTAATTTCCACACTAGCTCTTTTCCAGAATGTAATATGTATTTGGTTATTAAGAATCCTACCAATTCCATCAAAGCAGGAGGAAATGACTAAAATTATTGAAGGATAATGAAATTTACTTATTTGTGGAGAGATCAATTGTTTACAGATTTTTTCTTCAACATTATTTTTCCACACACCAACTTCTTTAAATCAAGCTACAAATTACACTGAAGACCCACAAAGAGGTCTCATCTCCCCGAAGAAAATTTTGAATAAGATCTTTATCACATTTATGAGTACATATACTTGGGAATGTTTGTGAATGGGATATTAAGAATCCAAATATGGAAGAAATTTCACTATTTGAAAATACAAAACTATTAAAACTTTTTATGCTTAAATGAACATTAGTTTCTATAGTATACTATTTTTCTATAGTACTGGGTTTTATATTTTACATTAGAATAGGATAGTTCCAGTTTATAAGAGGGTTGGAAAGTTTATGCCTTTAGTATATGAAAAGAAAATAAAAATAGCCAAGTATCATTTTAGAGTATACTGCAATGAAGTCAAAAGTTCTTTGCCTATTATAAGACCTTAATCAGGTATTTATTAGGTTGCCATATTCATATCCCATGACTTTCAGCAAACAAGTTTATTGGATTAAATATTTTATGAGTAATATATTTGCAATAAATATTAGTACAATCATTCATGCACTTCTGTAATTACTTTCAGTAACCCAAAGTAAAGTCTGTAATTGTAATTAACAGTGATTAGGCAAAGTTGTTGGTATGGTTTGATTATACGAAAATGTTGAAACAAACGGACTTGATTTTGCAAAATGCAGTTCTAAATAATTCATAGTGGGTTTTATTATTATTTTTATTTCCTTTTCTATACCTTTTATTTTTAGAATAGGAGGCAAATTCTGTTCACAAACAAATGCAAAGAGAACAAAAAGCAAACAAACAAACCAAAAAACAGAAAAACCCCCACCCCTTGCCCACTATATTCATATCTGTTCATCTACAAATAAAATTGAGTTATCTTTGGTTGTATAAAACACGTAGTGAAAGTATATGAACACTATATTCATACCAAATAACATAATGTATATAGATATAGATATAGATATAGATGATATAGATGATATAGATATAGATATGGAAAGTAGTTGGGAATGTCACACACAATATCCTCCACCTTGACAAAGACATATAAGAAATCAGAATTTTCCTGAAACATTTAAAGGTTTGGATGTTTTTCTTCACAGTGCATTAGATAAATGCAAATGCTACTGGCAATACACTGAAGATCTATGGATCAACACAGAAGTAGCAGAAAATGTCATTTTATGTGCTAAACTTTTTAACAGGTCCCTAGATAACTTGTATGGAATGACTGTTTATTTCTCTGTCACTTCTAATAAGCTGAAGACATTGAATTTATTATGTCTATTGTTTACTTTCATCTTGTTTTGTCTACTTTTATGTCCTTGAATCATATTATTTCACTGTTATGGAAATGAACAGTACCCAAGTTTCATCATTACTTGTAGAAAGAAATAAGGATGACAAGATTTTGCAAAAGCACTTTGAAATCTCAGATCTCAAAATAACAGTTGTTCTGTTTTATTAGTAGCATAAAACATACTTGTATATATTGCATTGTTTATAGCAAAATAAACTTTTATCTTTAAAAATTCCCATTTTATTTCCCCCAAATTAGTCAAACTCTTATTTTGCAGATGATCAGAAAATGACAATTCCCATTTTCTCATCCTGCATGGCAGTACTGTTTTCTGGAAAGCATGACAATGTTAATGAATATTACAAAAGGAGAAAGTCCTGCATTGCTTGTTTATTTCAGAGGTTTTCATTGCATAATATCAAAATATACATAACTCAGAACACTTTCTTCAAGCACTGCCTCAGGCAGGGAAGCTACTTCTTCATTTTTTTAATAGACACCAACAAAACAAAGCCACATTACCCCCTATATTTTGGTCTGAACATGCATATATGTCAGATTAAATAGTCATACATGTAATGCCAACAACCTTATTCAAAAGCTGTGAGTTTAATATTTCACAAACAACAGTGACTTTAGTAGTAACAATATACAATTAACTAGCACAATATGCCTATATTTATAGACTTCAGGGAATTAAACATTCAGTTGAGGAAACTGAGAGGTTACTGAATACTCTAAGAGCCAAGGCTGATTTCAAAATAAGTGTTCAAATCAATTTTGAGACAATTTTACAGTGAAATCACACATTGTTGCATGTAACATCAGAGTCACTTTTATTTGTTTAGAGGTTAGATCTTTGTGAATATGGAAGCCAGTGTAGTAAAAAAAAATAAAATATATCTATCAGTCAGTATAAAAATGAAAACCTATTGCAACTCTAATAAAGAAAAGTTGGCATCACTCTTCTTCTGCATTATGCCAGTTAACAATTAAGCAAATTGCCTGGAAGTCTAAGTATTTGTGTTATGAAGAGACTAATTGTTTTATATTAAGGAAACAAGAGCTTGTAAAAATAGAAAGAAAAATCTGCAGATTACTACAGACAATGGTACTTCAATATGCAACAGAAAAAAATAAAGATTGTATGAAGCTATCTTTTACTCTAAATGAGAAGTCATTATAGTTCTTTTCCATTTCTATTTTTATCTCTATGGAATGCTTTTTAATTAACAGACATTACGAATACAATCTATTTAACAGATGTAGTTTCTTGAGCATCATTTTTGTCTTATATTAAAAGTAAGTTCTACCATCTGAGAGAGAAATATAATTGCTCTGTTCCGTGCAGCAATTTATCTTGAGAACAATTGCATCCCTCTAGTCCTTGAGAGAAGGACATCTTCAATGTAATAGAACCAATCATTGAACTTTCTTTTCAAATCAGCCTGATCCCAGACAGGTAAACACAGAATGAGGCAGACACTCCTTGTATAAGGGAGCATGAAATTACTGTTTTTATTCCACCCTATGTATACACCACCACCAATAATTGTCTTCCAAGCTATTAGTTTAATTCTTAAGCAACAGTAGTCACAGCATCAATATTTTGCCTTTTTATGTTCTCCAAGATCCCACAGCCATCCAGTGTGATGGAGAAAGGTCACAGCTGGCAGGAAAAATATTGCTTTGTATTTACCCCACAAGAGTGCCTTGATGCTTCCACTCATTAACCAAGGTCTCATCAGACCAGACAAAATGGAAAAAAAAAACAAAACCAACCCAAAAACAACAGATAGACTTTTCCCACAAAGAGCTCACAACTAAGTGATCATCTGAGCAGCTCACACAAAGATGAACAAAGGACTAACTTGACCACCACTATGTTCAGCTTTATGACTACTCACTTAGAAGAAAGGCCAAAAAAAAACATTAGCAGGATGCCTTTCAGGTCTACATCCAACAGTGGTGATAGGAAGGGGATGTCATATTGTCCTACTGTACTTGTTATGCCACTATAGCTGGCCTTAGTAATGAAGACAAGACAGTACCCTCTCCATCCACCCCAGTTCTGCATTGAATGACACCTATGAGGCACTGGCAGATGCTATGTAAAGAACAAACTACATTGCCAACCTCAAAATACCAAGAATAATAAATATGAGTTTCATTAAATAAGCTCTGATACAGAGAAATCACACACTCTTTAATCTGAGTTGGGCTCTTAAATTCATCTTGCAATTTCTAATGTATGCGAGATTAAGAGTGTCCCTATGCTTCAATGCACATCTTTCTGACATTTAAAAAAAACAAGTTCATTTAGCTACATTCCTTTCTGCTTTGAAGTAGTAGTGTGATTTGCAGAAGAATACCTTTGCAGCAAAACATAACACATTGGTCAATATTGGTTGTATTCCAGATGTGTCCTCACCAGAGCAGAGTAGAAGGAGAAGAGAACCTCTCTTGACCTACTTGACCCTCTTGAACTACACCCCTTCTAATATATCCCAGGATGCCACTGGCCTTCTTGGCCACAAGAGCACATTACTGGCTCATGGTCATCCTTCTGTCCACCAGGAGCCCCAGGTCCCTTTCCCTTACACTGCTCTCTAACAGCTCAGTCCCCAACCTATGCTGGTACACGAGGTTGTGCTTTCCCAGATGCAAGATTCTACGCTGACTTTTGCTTTGTTGTATTTCATAAATTTCTCCCTGCCCAACTCTCCAGCCTGTCCAGGTCTTGCTGAATGGCAGCACAGACTTCTGGTGTGTCAGCCACTCCTCCCAGCTTTGTGTCAACAGCAGACTTGCTGAGAAGATACTCTGTCCCATCATCAAGGTCATTGATAAAGATGTTGAACAGGACTGGACCCAGCATTGACCCCTAAGGGACTCCACTAGATACAGACCTCCAACTAAGACTCTGACCACAACTCTCTGAATTCTTTCCTTTAACGAGGTCACAACCATTTGACTGCACACAGATTTCTAACTCCTCCTATTTATTACCCTTGCTGCATGCACTGGTGTACAGGCATGTCAGGCAGCAGCTGAGCACATTGATTCAACCTTAGGGGGGTGGGAGGCCTTCTAGTCTTGATTAGCACTGGAACATTGTAACGCTTTTGCAAACCCAACTACCTCTCTACCCCCCTTTGAATCTCCTTTAAAACTCTATGAATGAGACCTGTCAATTCTTATCCTAGAGCCCCTTTTCCCCTTGGAAGATAAGGCTCTCCCATGTATTATCATCAGGCCTGGTGTATTGTAAAACCAGCCACGATCAAAGAACCCAAAGTCCTGCCTATAGCACCAGTCTCTCAGCCAGGGATTTGCAGACTGAGTCCTCCTATTGCATCCCATGTCATTGCCCAGAACTGGAAAGGGGGAAGAAAAAATAACATGCACCCCAGAGTACTTTACCAGCCATCCCAGGACCCTGAAGTCTCTCTTCATTCCTCTTTACTATGGGATGCAGATTTCATCCACCTATCTGGAAGACCAGTAGAGGGTAGTAGTCTTATGACCACACCAAGTTGGGGGGTTTCCTAGTAATATCCCTGATTCGAGCTTCAAAAAGACTACAGACTTCTCTATGATGGGGGTCAACTCGGCACATGGGGCCCTCTGTTCCCTTTAAGAGTGAACCTCCAACACTACAAACATTCTCTTCTTTCTTGTAGAAGATGTTGTTTTATGGCTGGTGGGCCTATGTAATAGTGGCAATACCTCTGGTATAGGTTGCCTGTCATCCAAATCCCCATTAGACTGGCTGTCCTTCAGCAGGGCCTCAGATCTATTCGAGATAGGACCTTAATCTCCGTCCTCAATTTCCAGAGCCCGGTATGTGTTATGTGTGGGCAACTGGGAAGATGAGGGAGGTCAGGAGAAGATTTGCCTACCTCTCTGGGGAGGACTTGTTTCCATCCCTATGTTTCTTAGCTCACCTTCTTTTTCCAGATGTCAAGAGAGTAGGGGATCCCCTGCTTCTCGTGAAGGCTGCACCTGCTGTCTTTTTATCAGGGACGGTAGGGTCCAGCTCCACCAGTCTTCTTGCACCAGGCTCCACCCTTTCACACTCAGTTACAGTCTGTAAGACTCTCTGTCTCTCTTACAGTCAGATTTCCTCCTTGAGCTCAGACACCATGCTGAGCAGACTGTCCACCTGCTCACATCTCACACAGGTGTTGCCTCCTGCACCTCCGATTACAAGTGCCAGGCCCAGGCACTCTCTGCAGCCGGGGGCCCGGACGCCTACATGTTCATGGGACCTCTGTCTGGGCCCCCACATTTCTTTAGACAACAGCCTTTGGCCGGATCATGGCCACCGCTGGGCTTCGAGTGACTCCGGCAGGCAGTGCCAGGGGAGACCCAGGTGCTCACCAGGCTCCCTGCGGAGCCACCAGCGCTGCCGCTCCGCCCCTGCCCGCGGTTGCCCCTGCCCCAGCCGCGCCAGACTCTCGGCTCTGTCCCGACACTTTTCGGGTCTCGCTGTTCTCCCTCGGGCTTCCCTAACTCCAGGCCGCCTCCAGGAACCCGCTCTCCGTCTAAATCTCTCAGTCTTTCAGAGGCGCAGCACTCACCGCTGGCGCTGTCTCCTCGTGGTCTGAGGGAATAATTAGTTAGATTTCTGGAGCTAAGTCTAACAGCAATGAAAGATGCCAATATAAGCTGGTAACCTGAATAAAAGCTTCCTCGCTCTTGGTTAGACCCAAGGTATACACGGAGATATATTCAGAAAGGTTTATCGGTAAGGTAAAAGCCCCAGGATTGTTTGTTTCCCACTTCTCTGATAATGTGCAACAAGATCGTCTCTTTTATATTCTTTATGTGCAAAATAAACAGCTGAAAACCGTACCATGTAATAAAGGGAACCCCACACTGTAATATGAACCTGTATTAAAAACAAGATGCACAGTCGTATTCAACTGAAAGCTGTCTGGTTCCTTGGGAAAGCCATAATGAGATTCTCAGGAAAAAAGTAACATCCAGAAAGGAGTCTATGTGTAGGAAAATATCTGCCAAACATTTTAGACATTCCTGTGGTCTGCTTGCATATTGAGCTCAGCCTGAAAGGACTTGGCATAACCTTCAAAACAGCCAAGCAGATTCTCCCAAGCATGTAGTCAGGGAAATTAAGGTATTCATGATGCCTTTTGGTGAGCACCTTTGGAAATAACTTAGAGTTTCTTAATCTTGAAAGGCATTTCTAAAGGGATTACATGCTAATAATTTGGAAATCTTATAAATTTTCCTTTCTAAATGCTTACAGACACTTTCATTGGTAAATAAGGACTTTTCTTTAAAACTCATGTGTAGAAATTTTCTACTCAAATTAAAAACAAACAAATAAATAAATAAGCAAAGCCAAAACAACTTTTACTTTTTTGTTTAATTGTTTGTTTTTAATTTGAGTANGCTCCACCCTTTCACACTCAGTTACAGTCTGTAAGACTCTCTGTCTCTCTTACAGTCAGATTTCCTCCTTGAGCTCAGACACCATGCTGAGCAGACTGTCCACCTGCTCACATCTAACACAGGTGTTGCCTCCTGCACCTCCGATTACAAGTGCCAGGCCCAGGCACTCTCTGCAGCCGGGGGCCCGGACGCCTACATGTTCATGGGACCTCTGTCTGGGCCCCCACATTTCTTTAGACAACAGCCTTTGGCCGGATCATGGCCACCGCTGGGCTTCGAGTGACTCCGGCAGGCAGCGCCGGGGGAGACCCAGGTGCTCACCAGCGCTGCCGCTCCGCCCCTGCCCGCGGTTGCCCCTGCCCCAGCCGCGGCAGACTCTCGGCTCTGTCCCGACACTTTTCGGGTCTCGCTGTTCTCCCTCAGGCTTCCCTAACTCCGGGAACCCCCGCCTCATCTCAATCTATCGCAATTTTTCAAAGCGCAGCTCTCACCTCTGTCTCTCTCCTCTCGGTCTGAGGGAAGCTCCCGGTACCGCCGCGCTTCGATTTCCTGGCACGGCCTCAGCCACGTGGTGGCCCCTCGGCTCTCTGTTCCCGACTCTTTTTCTGGTGGTCTTGCTCTCACCCGGGCTTCCCCGCCTCCAGGAACCCGCTCTCCGTCTAAATCTCTCAGTCTTTCAGAGGCGCAGCACTCACCGCTGGCGCTGTTTCTCCTCGTGGTCTGAGGGAATAATTAGTTAGATTTCTGGAGCTAAGTCTAACAGCAATGAAAGATGCCAATATAAGCTGGTAACCTGAATAAAAGCTTCCTCGCTCTTGGTTAGACCCAAGGTATACACGGAGATATATTCAGAAAGGTTTATCGGTAAGGTAAAAGCCCCAGGATTGTTTGTTTCCCACTTCTCTGATAATGTGCAACAAGATCGTCTCTTTTATATTCTTTATGTGCAAAATAAACAGCTGAAAACCGTACCATGTAATAAAGGGAACCCCACACTGTAATATGAACCTGTATTAAAAACAAGATGCACAGTCGTATTNTGGTTATTAAGAATCCTACCAATTCCATCAAAGCAGGAGGAAATGACTAAAATTATTGAAGGATAATGAAATTTACTTATTTGTGGAGAGATCAATTGTTTACAGATTTTTTCTTCAACATTATTTTTCCACACACCAACTTCTTTAAATCAAGCTACAAATTACACTGAAGACCCACAAAGAGGTCTCATCTCCCCGAAGAAAATTTTGAATAAGATCTTTATCACATTTATGAGTACATATACTTGGGAATGTTTGTGAATGGGATATTAAGAATCCAAATATGGAAGAAATTTCACTATTTGAAAATACAAAACTATTAAAACTTTTTATGCTTAAATGAACATTAGTTTCTATAGTATACTATTTTTCTATAGTACTGGGTTTTATATTTTACATTAGAATAGGATAGTTCCAGTTTATAAGAGGGGTGGAAAGTTTATGCCTTTAGTATATGAAAAGAAAATAAAGATAACCAAGTATCATTTTAGAGTATACTGCAATTAAGTCAGAAGTTCTTTGCCTATAATAAGACCTTAATCAGGTATTTATTAGGTTGCCATATTCATATCCCATGACTTTCAGCAAACAAGTTTATTGGATTAAATATTTTATGAGTAATATATTTGCAATAAATATTAGTACAATCATTCATGCACTTCTGTAATTACTTTCAGTAACCCAAAGTAAAGTCTGTAATTGTAATTAACAGTGATTAGGCACAGTGATTAGGCAAAGTTGTTGGTATGGTTTGATTATATGAAAAAGTTGAAACAAATGGACTTGATTTTGCAAAATGCAGTTCTAAATAATTCATAGTGGGTTTTATTATTATTTTTATTTCCCTTTCTATACCTTTTATTTTTAGAATAGGAGGTAAATTCTGTTCACAAACAAATGCAAAGAGAACAAAAAGCAAACAAACAAAAAAAAAAACAGGAAAGCCCCCACCCCTTGCCCACTATATTGATATCTGTTCATCTACAAATAAAATTGAGTTATCTTTGGTTGTATAAAACATGTAGTGAAAGTATATGAACACTATATTCGTACCAAATAACATAATGTATATAGATATAGATATAGATAGATATAGATATAGATATAGATATAGATATAGATGATATAGATATGGAAAGTAGTTGGGAATGTCACACACAATATCCTCCACCTTGACAAAGACATATAAGAAATCAGAATTTTCCTGAAACATTTAAAGGTTTGGATGTTTTTCTTCACAGTGCATTAGATAAATGCAAATGCTACTGGCAATACACTGAAGATCTATGGATCAACACAGAAGTAGCAGAAAATGTCATTTTATGTGCTAAACTTTTTAACAGGTCCCTAGATAACTTGTATGGAATGACTGTTTATTTCTCTGTCACTTCTAATAAGCTGAAGACATTGAATTTATTATGTCTATTGTTTACTTTCATCTTGTTTTGTCTACTTTTATGTCCTTGAATCATATTATTTCACTGTTATGGAAATGAACAGTACCCAAGTTTCATCATTACTTGTAGAAAGAAATAAGGATGACAAGATTTTGCAAAAGCACTTTGAAATCTCAGATCTCAAAATAACAGTTGTTCTGTTTTATTAGTAGCATAAAACATACTTGTATATATTGCATTGTTTATAGCAAAATAAACTTTTATCTTTAAAAATTCCCATTTTATTTCCCCCAAATTAGTCAAACTCTTATTTTGCAGATGATCAGAAAATGACAATTCCCATTTTCTCATCCTGCATGGCAGTACTGTTTTCTGGAAAGCATGACAATGTTAATGAATATTACAAAAGGAGAAAGTCCTGCATTNGGGGGGGAAGAAGCCCACTTCTAGAAATAAGAGGTTGTTTTAGCCCAGCATTCCAGACAATGAGAAATTACTGAGTTCCCTTCAGAGAGGATACCTTGGCTCACATTAGCAGTAGTAACAAAATGACCTCTCTTTACCTGTCTTTCATTTAACATACTGATGCTGAGTTAAGGAACTGTGAGGTAGAAAGAACTGAGTAAAGTAAAAAGAGGCTCAAAGGTGTTCTTACAAGGTTATTATAATTAAATAAAGATAATACGTGATCAGATATTGTGACTGTTTCAATTTTCATGCAAAATTTTCTATTGAATGATACTAAATATGATTTTATTATACTCTGTTCTACACTTCTTACAACTTCTTTGTTTCATAACTTGATCAGACCTGACTTGATAAAGTTACCAAAATAGGGGTATTTCCCTTTTCTGATTACTGTGTATGTTATCAGTAGTTTTTAAATGCAGATCAAAGAAAAGATATTGAAGTAGGGAAAAAGATACAGACAAGGATAAAGTACGGAATACACATCTACAGGTATTTATGTTTGTAACAAGTACCTACTACATCCCTCAAAATAATTTGCCTTCTAAACTTCTAGGGAATTCAACAGATTTTTTTCCAGATTTGGGGTTTGGTACAAACATTTCAGCTACAGTGGGTTCCTCACCTTGCTATGGATGTTTGGTACATAAGTCTATTTAACTGTCACATTGAGTCTTTATCAATGCAGAAAAAAGTACATTTCCTTATGTGGACAAGGAAAGTTTAATATATTTCTACTGCCCTAGTTAAATTATAGAGCTACCATTCTTCTCTTTCAGCATGTTATTTTCAAGGGAAAAATAGATACAAGTTGTAAAGTATGAGATATCAGTTATCATATAATGTTGGTATTTAGTTATTTTATTTCAGAACAATTACAAAATATTTCAGTATGTTTCAAAACCAAATTAGGAGGAGAAAGTAAAAACAAAAATTAAACCCCTGAAAATCTTCTAGTTAAAAACGATAAACAAATAGCAGTGATTTATCACATGACTATATAAATACTTATGTGTACAGAAAGAATTGTGTATGTTCCTTGAAGTGTTCACTTTGCCAGTTTTTTAAAGGTCCACCCTATATATTCCACTCAAATAAAAATACATTGGATTTTAACTTTGGTTATATTAAATACCTTATAGCTTACAGTCATAATTCAAGCATTTAACACATGTATCTATGCTATAAATTATTTTTACACATACACTGAAATTTTACTTTTTCTTACAAATTTATTTACATGCCTTTTTAAAACTGTGATTAGTTAAGAAAATCATAAATTATTCACTAACCTGCCTTGATGCTGCATTCTTATTCTTGCTACAAATGACATTAAGAAAGAAAATATCTTAATGTTTTGTAATGTTTCTTGTGAATTCTGTTCTTACAGGTGTTGCTTCCACACAGTCTAGCCACATAAGGTTAGTCTACCCAACCCACCAAAAAAAGTTTTAAGTCTGCAGGACTGTCAAAGTTTTACATATTCCTGTGAACTCAATGGGTCATGAATAATTTGTTATCATGCCTTCTTGACAAAGATTAACAGGAACAGAAGATGGCTTGGCATGAATCCATTTTGTGACAAAAATTGCCATGAGAATACAAAATAGCACAATATTAATCTATTCTCATGAAAATGATGGTAATGAAAATGAGAAATGGCATCAGCTAAATCCATTTTCATTATTCTGTTGTGATTGCAATCTTGTAGCTCTCAGATATGTCTGCTGACTGAAGAGATCTATATTCTAGCTACATTTTTAATGTCTTTCATGAGCATCTCCTTGCCACTATGCAACATTTCATCCTATACTTTGAATTCTTGTTTTAAAAAACTTTTAGAACAGTTCCAGGTTTCTAAAACTGACAGCATATTTATTAATGGTCCCTAAAAATGGCCCATAAAAAAATAAAGCTCTTCAGAGCTTTACTTCAGAGCTATGGCGTTCTGAAGAAACTGGAGTTTCATGACCTCATCAGTGAAAACACAGAACCGCCTATGTTGGTAATAAAGTTATGTGAAAATATAGAAGCATTGCATAACACTGTAAATGCTCAGATCAAATTGATTTTTCTTTTAAAAAAAGTCTTAAAATTGGTCTGCTGAAATGAAATAATTTTTTTTAGGATTCCAAGTGCTTTAACATGCTCAAATTGCTGGCATTTTTAGTAGCATCGGGATTTCTATTACATTTGAAAGAACTGTGATTACAGTTAAAACATTACTTTCTCACTGTCAGATTTCCAATTTTACTAACACTAAATTATTTCTGTATTTTTTTCTGACTAAGCATAGACGTATTTTGTCATTACTGTAATCCCTTACTTGATGTGGAAGAAAAAGTCAATATACAATACTGATAAAAATAAACTTATTGTTAAATATTTATGTGTCAACACAGAGAAATTTAAAATATATGAGGCTTAATACTCCACTCAAAAGGAATCTGTAAAGAATCATATCTTTACCTACACTATGTATTAACTATTTTTGTCACCACCATGGTGGCTACAGTGAGATTGATTTGGCTGCACGAATAGTTTTATTCAAACTTATTTCAGCATTTGCTTTTAGAATATAATTACAAATGCTATGTAATTATTACTTGTAAAATATAATTTCTAGCAAAAACTATCAATTTGTATGTATGCCCCACTTTGATATACTTACATCTACTATATATTTAGCTCTACATTTTCACTTGCATTTTTTGAAAGCTGAAACAGGTCCCCATGCTTTGTTTTTCCAAGCATCGGAGAAACTAGTACCCAAGATTAGGATTAACCACATTCCAAAAATACAGTTGTGGGTCTTTTTAGCGTTTCAACAGGAAAAACTGAGCAGCCTAACAGATGCAGAGGTAATTTGAGTATTCCACCAGGAGCTTCCACATTCCTACCTTTGGCTTTTTTTGTGGGCTTCCTTTGTGCCACTGACCTCAAAGAATTCCCCTTCTGCCTACCATCAAAACAAGGTTACTGTAGGACAGTGTTTGTAGATGATAAATCCAGGATTTTCAAATTCTTACTCTATCCTTTTTAAATAAAGGAGACAAAGTACCTGACTATCAAATTACTTCAGCAAATAAAAGTCTTGTTTGTGGTTATGGCTAAATTACAATGAATGACATCCAAACACAGGGTAGAGACCTATGATAGTCTCTTTTCACAGTTCCCATCACAACATCAAGAAATTTGGTGACCAAAAGCTCTTGATAAAGTGGTAAGGAGAACTTCCTGCTATGCTAGTGTATCACACAAGCCTTCCTGAGACCAGGACACACAAAGATGAGGCAGCTCTGTTGTAGCCTGGACATTTACAGCAGCTGGCCTGCAGGTTTCTTCTTTATTATCTGTTTACCATAAACTAACATAAAAATCAAATATTAAAGCAGTATGATGCAGGTCAGCCAAAGATCCCTGTGGTAGGTTTTTTATCATAGATCAGGCTCATGAAAACACATGCAACATCTTAAAGCTTTAGAATGAAATTCATTCCAGGAAGAAGACATTTACTTGGTCAGTTGTAGTCTATATCCCTAAGCTTATCTAACATCTGTTCCCTTTTTATAAAATGCTGTGTTCATGTTATATTCTTAAAAAGTAACAGTATAACAAGTTGCATTGTGTATCCATGTCTTTTTATGTGCCTGTTTTTTTCTTCTTAATGATTGTTTCTGTGAATTATAGATCAATATATCACTCAGAATTTTTTATTAGCATGAATGCTGTTTACCACGTCCTGCAGTTGGAAGCAGTGGTATATTTACATCAAAACAATACATGAAAAAACAGGAGAAACACAGAACTCAACCTGATTTCACATAATCTAATGGCTATCCAACACTTCAAAGTTCTCATGACAAAGAATTTAATAAGAATAAAACCTAGCTCATTAATTTCATGATTTCTGAAATATATATAAGGGTGAAAAATCTTAGATGGATTAACATAGTGCAATTTTGAATTAATCTTGCAGTTTTGCCTTGTCCTATATACTTTATCCTACAACAGTAAGTCTGCCTTTGGTCCTGGAATCCTAATAACACCCAAACTGACCCATTATCTTCAAAGCATAGTCACTGTCACTCTTCTTTACTCCCTACTACAGTTTTGAAGTTTAAAAGTTAAAGAAAGCAGATAAAGTATACTGATTCAGAATGGTATTAAGCAACACCTTTGCTCAGTGCTTTATTTCATCTGAGCAATTATCTATTTTTTAAAAGAAAGTTGCTCTTTCTTCACTTGAAAAGTAGTTTACACATTCAATTGCAGTGACTGTAATAGGCATGACTAACATTCTACATATATAAAGTCCATTTCAAACTTTTGTTCAAAAAGACCCTTGAAATATTAGCTAAGTTGGCTTTTGTCTCTCTTTTTTTACCCGTGGAGTCTTTGTGCCATGCCTAGATATCTAGCTGCTTAATGATGTCAGGATGCTGCCTCATAGGAGCTAGCTGGTACAGTTCTCCTAATGAACAAAACGATCTCTCCAGGCAGTGACATCAGACACTGTCTTCAAGGTGATCCAGGCTCTTATGAAGAGTTAGTGCTATAAAATTATATATATACTTTCTTGAAAGTCATATCTAGGGCAGTTTTTGAAGAGATCTGCCAGCGTAGACAGTGGGGAATCACAGCACTCAAATCTCAGAATAGTTAAAATAGAACTACGTGAACCAAGCAAAAGCTGAGTGGTACGGACCATCTGAAAATTGGTCCTGAACGCCCAGATTCTCTGACTGAACTTCTTTGTGTAGGTTCAATGATTTTTCTAAGGACAGTTGTTACATTAAGTTGTAGTGCCCTTCACAAGGTTGCTGTGTCAACTACTTCACAAAGTACCATTCTTCTATGTTCACTGTGACTTTCAACTCGCAGCTTGTGGCCAGGATACATGATGGCTTCTGGCTGAAGAATTCATCAGGAAATACACAGGGTTACAAGTGCTATATGATTGGAGAAGAAAATTAAATACAGATAGGTAACTAAATGTGTAGCATTTAGCAACAGATGGACTGAGTTCTCATGCTTCCAAAAAGAAAAAGATCAAATCATATACATATGTATATAGGATGCGAAAAAATCCTAGAAACAGAGTTAACTTTAATTTGGGAGAAAAACGCTCTTAATGCTAACTAGGGAAGTAGTATTCTCTATGGATTATGAATGGGAAGATAATATGATTCATTGAAATGAAATTACAAAGTACACTAATTATCTCTCACAGCAATATTTCTTCTTTAGCAGATATTAAAAATATTTTCTATATCAGACATTTCTTTTGACAGTGTGGGGAATTAATCTATGCATGTATGTGTCTGATTAATGCTTTTTGATGTAATGATTTCTTTGACGAGTTTTTCTGTACTGTGGTAATCCATGTTTTCTTAGATCGCCCTTTTTCCTTTTTTCCTATTAGGAAGACAGAAACTGATAGTTCTGTTCTGTGACTATGAATGAGACTGACTGCCTCTGTGGGAAAACAGAGGTACAACATAGGCAAAGCCACTGATCTGTAGAAAAGAGAAAGGATTAGCTGTGTGTTTACATTAAATACCTCTAAAATGGCACTTGTCAAAAATACAAGAACAGTGGAAAAAACACTTGCTGCTTTTTGAGCAAAAGCAATATTTTTCATTGTCACTCTTGCTGAAAGTGATGGCAATTGGTCACAGGTGTAAAAAAACCAGAAATTACTCAAAGGGAAGCCAAAGAGTTAGGTTGCTACTCCTCTGGAATTCTGAAACACTGTACACACTTCTGGATGTCAAGAAACTCAGATGATGGCAATCTATTCATACACTTGCCCATTGTAGTAGATGTCTAAGTTTCTTGAATTGTCTATGTTTATATACATACCTACATACATATATATATATGTCTTTCTGAATGTCCTTTGCAAAATTCTGTCTTCCATAATACTGTTGTACAATATTACATAGCAAGAAGAATTACAAAACGTGTCTTTGCTACAGCACAATTTGGGTTATTTTAATTTGGTGAGAGCATAGATATCAGTTTAGAGTCTGCCACAGGTTAGAACTATACTTCATGTCTCTTTAACAACTACTGAAAAGATTGGTCATAAAAATGGCAGGCAAATGGTGTCCTGCTTCACTGGTGATAATCAGAGACTGGTAGTTGCTCTCTGCCCTGGTTTTCATTACTGAGTCTCACAATTGATTTACCTTTAGCTGTGTAGTATTAGAAACAAAACAGAGCTTCTGATGATTAAAAGCAGCATTGTTTTGCAGCACAATAGAGTGTCTAAAATAGTATCTGTGTAGGAAAATATTTTGTACAAGTATACAAAATTATTGCAGTCCTGTTGATGAGCCAGGTATAAGCAGTTTATACCTTGAGCTCTAATGCTAGTTTCCTTAGAGGGCCAGAAGCACAGATATCCTCTGAATCAGTCTCATAAAAAGATGCGCACAACAACAAAAAACAGATTTCATAAAAGCAAGGAGACATAAAATGAAGGTCACACCAAGTGGCATGATGTAAAGGTAGCACTAACATCTCTAATTCACCAAGTTAAATTTGCACCTGATATAGGAATAGTTGCTGTTGACATATTTTTTCCTCTTTTGAGTCAGCGTGAGATGCTACCAGTAATATACCATATAAATGTCACTAAAACACAGTGTAAAAAGGATATATTTCTATACAAAAGAAAATCCAATAAAAGATAAGCATGCAATTCCTGTCTTGATTATAGGACTTGCCTGAGTCTTTGTTTTTAATAAGATACATTTTGTGTGCAGTCCTCATATCACACTGTGTCTGACTTAATGTGTGAGGCATGATTGTTTTTCTACTTCAGACAGCCCTCCAGCTGTGGGCCAGCACTTGGTCAAACTGATTTGTTCTTTGCAGAAAGCTAAGAACACATAATGCTTTCAATTGTCCATTAAGACTTTGGGGACTTGTGGTGGGAAACAGCCAAAGGTGTTTTCTCAACACTTTCAACAGTGTACACTTTGGTCTGCTAATCAGTTACAACATCAGCTCTTCCAAGGGAGTAGGCTAATGGTAGTTTTCTAAAAATGCTGTTAAGTTTACAGCAGTTTGGTAGTCTCTTACACTGTATAACTACTCTGGTCTGTTACATACTAATTCTTATTATTATGACAATGATTTTAATGAGAACAGGAAATTGTACAAGATTAATATCTTCTTGTGATAAAGATTTTTGGAAGGATTTGATAGAGTACAAAATTAAACCCACCTTCTTAATAATCATAAAATTGCCATCCACTGACCTCTTCAAATGTCATAAGGCAGGTGACTGTTTTGACAGTATCAGTCACAAGAAAAGACAGCAGGTCTGTGACTCCCTCAGTGCTGTGTGTCATCATGCAGAGACTGTACTGTGACTGAAGTTGCTACTTATTAATGGACAGTCAAGAAATCAAATCTTTTAACTTAGCCTAAAAAGAAGGGATGTAGGGACAAAAAGCAGAGCTTGGGCAAACTGACATGTTTGGCAAAAATTCTCTTTTTTTAATGTTGGGTTGAAAATTTGTATAATAGATCAAAAAGATAGATGCTCAGTCCATCCTGCAAGTCTCATGTTAGAAAAGACTCTACTTTTTCCAACACATTATAGTTTTTCACTTTCTTACTTCACTTGTTATTAAGGCTGGTACCTGTATTCTATTACAAATTAAGACTGAAAATAATTTTTGTTTGTTATATGTTTTGGCATAATCAACAGCAAAGTTTCCTTGAAATGAAAAGAAAGAATACGTTTAACTATTCCAGTGATTAAGATATTACGAATAACATACCATAGTCTTTTGTCAACTTGGAAGATAAAAATTCTGCAGTTTAGAGAAATAATTGGCATATCAGGCATCTTTTATGTTGCTGTCATGGGCTTTTAGGCTGTGTAATATTCATCAATGAGTATTTCCCTTAACTAGTTTAGTCATATTGCTGTACTGACTGCTTAGGATACATGAACACCAATGGGCTAAATTTACAAAACTTGCCAGTGGTAGTTCACAAAACTGAACCTTAAAATCTTTTTTTTTCCTGTTTAGGCTGTGAAAATCCCATAAGACTAAGGAAAGCTAGGCTAATTCTCCATTACATCATAACCTTTGTGTAAGCAGTATGTAGGTTCTTCATCTTCATATACAGCTAATGGTTTTTTAATACAGTTCATAGTACTTCAGCTAAGATAATCTGAAAATCAATATATTCAAGATGTTATTATGTTGCACTTGTGGTTATAGGATGGGAGATAATGTTTAAGAACAAAAGAAGAAGATAGATCTTTACTGCATTTTGTTTACATGAAAGGCATTCAGCACAAATGAGGCATGATAAGCAGTGTTTCAGGGTCCAATTCCAGAAGCATCAGTTTTCTCTTAGGATAAGAAGAAATATTACCATTTATTTTAAAAACAAGAGAACAATTCAAGACTGTGGTGCCATCATAATGTCCTCATATTTTTCCCCTTTATGCTATAAATCACCATTTAAATTCTCACTGTACAGAATCCAGCCTGTACAGAAGCAAAATCTGACACTAAATGAAAATGAAAATAAACTATTTCATGGTGAAGAAAATATGGACACATTGTAACAGAAAATTACATGAAGTTGTACCATGATAAGGACAATCACATTTTAATGATGAGATGTTCTTAAGATGTCTTTATATGTACATGAGTGTAAATAACTACTGAGCTTTCAGAAATGCATCATTTATCTGTAAAAGAACACACATGCACTGAAAAGCAACAGACAGAAAATAAATTCTTATCAATAACATTACATATGAGGTACTGTATGATTTGCAAAATGTCAGGAAACTGTCCGATTGTTTTCTTACCTAAAATTAACATAACACTGTGTAACACAGAGAAAGAATTAATGAGAAGAACAGTTTAATTCCTTAAAATCTGCCACGGCACTGAGTTCAATCCCCTTCCCACATACAACAATTGATAAATCTATAATAGTCTGATAAATATAGAGGACATCATAGAATGCAAAGCTGATTTCCTTACAAGATGACAAGGGCCATTACTTTTTGAACATTTTTTTAGGAAGTTTTTTCCACAAAATTTTAAAAGATGTCCAGATACCTGACTCGTGCTGTTTTCATAACCTTTCACAAGGATGCTGTATTACCTAGAACACAATGGAACAGCAAATCATGAGATGCCAAAAGAAGGAAATACAAGGGTGTGGTAATAAGACTATTCTTCCTAGTTTTAATTTCTCTCTCTTTTTTATGGTTATCCCAAGCCTTTATCCCTTTGGACAAAGCCAGGAGGACGCTACTCTGCAAAAAGACTTCTCAGATCTTGATTTTCATTTTAAAAACACTTTGTTTCAAATACATAGTAGTGAATAAAGAAACAGGAAAGCACAGGGCTGAATCTATAGCTGAAGGAGGAGCTGTGCTACATAGTGTTTTCATTTGGATCAGGAATGTGCATTTTAAGTGAGTATTCTGATTCACATCACTTACGGTGCTTCAGATCACATCTCCTAGCACATGAATTTCTGTTCAAATGAAATTAAACTAGAATATGCACTTCTGATGTGTAGCTAATAAATCCAGCTTCTATCAGGCATTCAAGTCCCCAGGTAGAAACCAGAGTAAATCCAAAATAAAGATCCAGAGGACACCCTAGAATGCAAAGCTGATATCCTTACAAGATGACAAAAAAATCTTGCTGTCAAGATCCACTCCATTTGGGCTATGTTACTTGCTGTGTTGGACTGAAGCTTGTTGGCCAATGCTACCAGAGACATAAAAAAAGCAGAATGTCTGTCATTTTGCACACCATGCTCAGTATTCTTCCAGATTTCCTTTGGACAACTGTTGTGTTGCAACCTGAGACATAAATACTCACTGTAAGCACATATGTTTCCCATTTAAGAGCTATGAGGAAGACCAGACAGAATTTTGGTGTCTATGTTAAAATCTACTTCAGATAAGCTTTATTGGTGGCACTTCTGCAATGAATACTCCTCATTTTGTGTTAGAAGTTTTTTTAAATATTTATGTTTGTTTATATTTTTATTTAAATATTTAAAATGTTTTTTAAATAACCATAGTTTGTTAGTTTAACTTTCAGTTGTTATCAGTTTACAATGAAAAAGACCTCACTTGGGGAAGTCATAGTCGTCTAAAATAATACTCTCATATTAAATAACAACAACAGAAAAAGGCTCCAAATACACAAAAAATCATAGAATCATAGAATTTCTCATGCTGGAAAAGACCTTCAAGATCATTGAGTCCAACCTTGCCCTAATCCTATTACCCTGTTTCCGATGACCCACCATGAAACCATGTCCCCAAGCACCACATAAAGACAATTTTTAAACACATTCAGGGATGGAGACTCAACCACCTCTCTGGGGAACCTGTTCCAGTGCTTAACAACCCTTACTGTAAAGAAGTTTTCTCCTGATATACAACCTAATTCTCCCCTGATGCCACTTGAAGCCATTTCCCCTTGTCCTGTCATCTGTCACCATTGAGAAGAGACCAACCCCTCTCTCACTGCAACCTCCTTTCAGGTATTTGTAAAGAGTGATGAGGTCTTCCCCCAGCCTCCTTTTCCCCAGACTACACAGCCCTCACACCCTCAGTTGCTCCTCAATAAAGATGTTTTCCAAACCCTTCTCTAACTTTTGCTGCCCTTCTTTGGACATGCTCTAGCACCTCAATGTTCTTTTTGTACTGAGGTGCCCAAAATGAAACAATACTTGAGGTGGGGCCCCACCAGTGCTGAGTACCTGGCAGGATTACTTCCCTAGTCCTGCTGGTCACACAATTTCTGATACAAGACAGAAAGCCATTGGCCTTTCTGGCCACCTGGGCACATATTCATCCGACTGTCAATCAATTCACCAAGGTCCTTTTCTGCCAGGCAGTTTCCAGCCACTCTTCTCCATGCCTGTACCATTGCCTGGGGTTGTTGTGACCAAAATGCAGGACCCAACACTTGGCTTTATGGAATTGCATACAGTTGGGCTCAGCCTGATGATCCAGTCTGTCCAGGTCCCTCTGTAAAGCCTTTCTACCATCCAACAGATCAATACTCCCTCCCAACTTGGTGTCATATGTGAACTTCAATCCCCTCATCAAGATAATTAATAAAGATGTTGAACAGTTGTTAAACAGGGCCCTGGATGACAACACTTGTGACTGGCTATCAACTGGATTTAACTCCATTGACCAGAATTCAACTCTTTGGGCCCAGCCATCCAGCCAGTGTTTAACCCAGCAGAGTATATGCCTATCCAAGCCATGGGCAGCCAGCTTTTCCATGAGGATGCTATGGGGGACACTGTCAAAGGCTTTACTGAAGTACAGTTAGACTACATCAACAGCCTTTCCCTCATCCACTAAGCAGGTCACCTTGTCATAGAACAAGATCGGGTTTGCCAAGCAGGATCTGCCTTCCATGAACCCATGCTGACTGGGCCTCATTCTCTGGTTGACGTTTAACTGATCTATAATGGCTCTTGAGATTATCTCTTCCATGACCTTCCTTGGTACTGAGGTGAGACTGATAGGTCTGCAGTTACTGGGATCCAGGATCCTCTTTCTGGACTTTCACAGAATCACAGAATTATCCGGGTTGGAAAGGACCTCTGAGATCATGAAGTCCAACCCTTGATCCACTGCCATTGTGCTCACCAGATCATGGCACTGAGTGCCACATCCAGTCTCTTCTTAAAAACCTCCAGGGATGGAGAATCCACCACCTCCCTGGGCAGCCCATTCCAATGCCTGATCACCCTCTCTGTAAAGAATTTCTTCCTAATATCAAACCTAAACCTCCCCTGGCAGAGCTTAAGTCCATGCCCTCTTGTCCTACTGATAGCTACTTGGGAGAAGAGACTGACCCCCACCCGGCTACACCCTCCTTTCAGAGAGTTGTAGGAGAATGATGGGGTCTCCCCTGAGCATCCTCTTCTCCAGACTAAACAACATAAACAACAGATATTAAATATTACATTGATTCTTTCCTTTCCTACACAGAGAAATAATTGTTCTAGGTGTGATTTTTTTTTTTCAGGGAAATGGATATTCTTATCATATCTCTTATATCTTACTTGCCTAGTCTAGTGGTGTGTATCGGGTAGAGGAAAGTCTGTCACTTCCATTTCTTTTTTTTCCAGTTTCCATCTTCTAGCTTTAGCTTTGTGTACCAGTTTCTAGATTATGCTTACATTATTTGAAAATCATTTACCGTATATGAAGTATCCCTGTTAAGCAACCTTTAAATCTTTCATTTGAAATGTTACATTCTTGAATTCTATCACTAAGAGTTAAGTTCAGCAAACCCTCTAAGATTTTTGCAATTCTCAAGAGCTCCCTTTCCAATTCTCAGCATAAATGATACTACCTCACTGGTATCACCAGAAGCAGATGTAGGAGCATAATCATCACTCTAATCTCTTTTCTTTACTTTATTGTTAATTATGGAGTTGATCTGCTCTTTTTAAATTCCACATAGGAAAGGCTGTATTTTTTTTTTAATAAATGTATTTACTTTAGAATGTTTGTCTTTTGAAAGTTCCCTATTTTTATGTCATTCATATGATGAACATGTCTACCTATTTTGACATATTGTAAAAAAATAAAAAACACTTTCCAAGTTAAGACTATGTAAGAAAATTATCAAAATTAAGTATATAATATTTTGATAATACTAACTTTGATGTCATGTTTACACTTCTGTTCAATATTATATGGCAACATAATTTTGCATCATAGAAATATGAGCATCAACACTAATTTTTCTGATGGTCTGCAAAAATAAAATTACTTAGAGACTTTGCATGTCACAAACATTGTATTAATGATAGTTTAATATTCACTGTCCATGTATAGTTAAATAGGACTAGAGGAGCATTAGACTTTTAGTTCAGTAGATTAAAATAACTGCAGAAGGAGTCAACTGATCAGTTTAGATAAGAGAAAACAAATCATTTACCTTTTATTTCGTTTTGTTCATTGATAGGAAAGAAAAAATTTTTTGCTTCCCAAGACAAACCCAGTTGTGCTCATCTTAAGGCTGACTGTATAATTTCTATTTCAACAGTTGCAAGGTAGATGTTATTTCATGTGGCCAGAAAAATAACCTTTCAGATTGAGTAGTTCAGGTATTTTCTAAATGTTCTACATCCTTGTAAAGTTATTTAAATACCAAGATTTCAGTTTTTCTCAGTATCTCAATGAAGCTAACCCAAATTATATAAAACATAACAATCCAGTGAGCAAGTAAGCAGATAAAAGTATAAGTATAAATAAAAGGCTAAGGCCCTCCCCAACAAAGTACAAGAAGTAGCATAAACCTTGTAAGAAGTTTGAGACTCCCATGGAAATCCATGTTAATCTCTTGACTATAGAAGAACATAAATATCTCCACATTTTCAAAATTACTAGCTGTCCCTGGAGAACCTAATATCTTTCTTTTGTTTTGTCACATTAAAATTTTCTAGGAACTTTAAATTCCCTCTTCCTGTGACGGGTGAGAAACATAACTCTCATTTCCCACCTACTTTCTTTCCTTTTTTATGGAACAGTACTTTGTGCACTCACCCACGAAGGGAAAGACTTGTGCGTAACTGATACCTGTACTTAGGAAATTTTAATGCATATACCCCATCAATGGGCAATGCATATGTTGTCAGCCACACAAGCAGCATCCACTCAGTCTGTGGAGCAACTTGCATTCAACAATTACAGGTCCTTGAAAATAAAAAGAGGAAAAAATCTGTGAACATCTATGAAAAAAAGAGGTCACAGAATGCCTGACCTGAAGCCACTTGCTTGTATGAGGATCTTCTGCACAATCTCTGTTTTCATGCTGAGTGGCATATTTACCCTATTTAAGTTTAGGAGTATTGATGCATTAAAAAAATGTCAGGTACTATCTTCCAAAGGTAGATTTCCAAAGGAACACACAGTCTGGAAGTCATATAAATTAGAAAAGCTCATGAAAGATTGGGACCAGAAAGGATCTACAGACACAGCAGAAGCTTGACAACAAAATATGCCGATATTTTACATCCTTCACTAATGAATACCATTTATAGAAAAAATGAATCTTTGTCTGTTTTGATTTAATAAATAATTGTGATTTATAAATTCTGCAACCATTAGGCTGATCCAGAAAATAAATGTTTAAGAGTTATTTGTATCTAATAACAGCTTCCTCATCATGTAATTTGGAAATCTTTATTAACCTTAAATATCTTTCACACTTGAGTATGAAATTTACATTAAATACATTTTAGGATGAAGGTGACTTTTACTACAACTCTTAACTGAGGCATGCTTAGCAATATACACGTGGTCATCAGGACTTTGAGTGACAGAGTACATTTCTAATCTGGCATTCCACTTGCACTTTTGACAGTCATTATCTGTCCATTTGATATGTGAACTTTACAAGAATCTGTGGGGTTTTTTTTTAAAATGCCTTGCAATTTAGCATTAACAATGCAGTTCCTTTATCATTTACTTTGTCATTTGCATATTTTCCAGTGAAATTATTTTTCACTAGTGAAACTGATGACATCAGTTTTCTTTCTCTATCAACTCCATAACAAAATGTGCCTCAGGAATCTGGAGCTCAGATGTGACTAGTTTGACTGGAACAAGGGAATGGATGCTAGGCTGACAGGATGGGAAGATAGTAACAAAATGCTTCAGTATGGACATGAAACTGCCATTTTGCTGCATCTGTCAAATTCTTGTCAGCCTGTCTGTTCTATAATAAATTTTCATCTCTATATCCACTAAATGTTTATGAAAAAAAAATAAAATAATCAGAAACCACAAATCAAGACAATGTATGAAACCAGAAAGAAAATCAACTCTCCCAAATGGTTTTGGGAATACAAATCATCTAGGTTTATATTTGCCAAATATGATGTTATCTAATTTTTAAGATTATTTTCATCAATTTCGGGGGGGTCTTTAGAAAAAAAGGTAGATATTAAACCTGACCTATTTTTCCCTATTCATGCATAGTCTCACTGATCCTGTTTGGGAATATGTATAAAGAATGAGAAACATAGGAAAACATGGATGAGATTGTGTGAAAATGTCCACATATTCTTTGCAATGTAAGTCCATACCAGAATTAAAAAGTCATCCCAAATTTGTTCAAATTTGCTTAACATGTACTTAGCTGCATTACTTACCTATAATTTGAAGGAAAAATACTAAATAGTTAACATTATGAGTAGTACTGAGAAAATCATGACACAGATAAGCTCTTATCTGTGACTCACCAGGCCAAACAGTTTACTAATGACTAAATGAATGAATTCTGCCTCCATTTAGCTTTAAATACTCAACCATGTTCCCATGAGCAGAACTGTTTCTCCAGAAACAGTTTTTTTAACAGGGTGGATTGCTTTGTGTTTTGCATGAAAGACAAAGACACAAGGTCTAGCTAGACACTCATACAGCTCGAGTAATTATATTATCAAAATATCTCAAAATATTATTACCAAAATATTGATCACTTTGTTGAAATGTCACTGGTACAGTAGAAAACTACCAAATCCATTCTGAAGGGAAAAAAAAGTAATTTAAAAGCAGAGGTTGATTGAGAAACTTGCAGAAAATCAATAAAATTTTGGCCTGACTTCTACAGCTGTTTCTGCTTAGGCTGATGGGTCCAGACTGCTGCCCTGCACTGTAAAGACATTCAGGGATCTTTACTAGTTTGAGGTACTTAGCACTGTGTGCCATTTTTTATGACCTATGTGTAGTCATGATGCAAGGGTGGTTTTGCAGCTCTCCCCTTCCTATCTTTTCCTATCATTGCAAAAGAATGATCTGTGCCAAAGGTCAGAAAAGGGTGGATTTTTTCCCTGTTCATCTTCAAATCAGTTCAATGCTGGTGCTAGCATAATATTTCATAGTCAAGGGACTTCCAATTTCCAGCTACCTATCTTATTGGAAAATATACTAACCAGATATCTCATATGCACAAAATCTTCTGCTGGGTTTATTTAAATTCTGTTCACAGATGTGCAAAAACCAAGTGACATTTTTGTTGTGCAGTGTTATGAACCTAAAATACCACCATGTGAAAAGAAGATGTCTTCTGATGTCTAAAGCATTCAAAATGCCATGTTAAATGATATTTTTATATTTGTAACATTTTTAGTAAGTATTTACATTCCTTTTACGTGATTATCAGCTCACTTTCATATCACACCATTCTTTATCCAAGGGCGTACCCTTTGCTACCACTGAATTACTTGGAAAAGGCTCTTGAACAATGACTATTGTTGGTTACTTCAGTAAAGAGTTTTAAGCCTTAATTAGGTTAACATTTTGCTTTAATGGAATTGCTTAAAGACTTACTAATCAACTTATATATATAATCAAGTAATCAAATTATAGTTATAATTAAAATAATTTAAATAACTTTTACAATTATATAAAGGTTAGTGTAACACATAATGTGATTTTATTACAAAACAAATATATCTACATGTCATCTATGGAGATGCCTCACAAAAAGGCAAAAATACTGATTCCATGAAAGTTCTTGATAATTGCTACAGCATGTCCTGGGCTCAGTGAAGTCCTGTCTCATTAAAAAATAACAAAACATATTCTCATAAATATATAAATGAAAATGCTTATTATACTGAAGTGTTACCTTTTTTCTTCTAGTCTTCAGGAGCATAGAGGCACAATCTCTTGGCTTAAAATAAGTAATAAAGCAAGAGTCACAACTGCTTTTTCAACCTATATCATAGCTTTCATGATTAACACAGCCAAATTTTGTATTAACAATATTTTTGATAAATATTTCTTCCAAAAAATGGATACTGCACATAAGTAAAATTCATGAAAAGCATCATGCCTGCTATCAGTTGTAATAACAGAAGAAAATAATAACAAGAAATAATGGATAATTACTAAAATGAAACTCAAAACTCTACTGATTTTCAAGTTCTCTATGTTAGCTTCGTGGGCTTTCTACTGGCTTTAGGAAAATTTGGCTGTTTTAGAAATTAAAATAGTTAATTTTAGAAAATGTTTTCTTTGTTTTTAGTGAAAATAAAGAAAAGGTTTTGGTTTTATTTCTAATACATTAATAAATAAAACATTCAGTCTCTAAATCACATTCAGAAGCATTTTGCAGCTTTTCTTTATGAAAATCATGAGTTCTGGTCACAGTTTTTAATTATTACCCATTTTGAGTGAAATGCAGTTGTCTCTACTGTGAACAATAACTTCTAAACGAGTTACACAATGTAACTTGCATTTGCTTGCTATTTCCAGCCTGGAGAGGAATAACAGTGTGGAAACAGTAATATCAAAAGAAACTTTAAACTCCTTGGGAACATGTTCATCCTGTCAAATTTATAATCAAACGAAAGATTTTTATAATAATAATTTTTTTTTGTAATAAAGTTTTCAAAATTTAATATCTTAAATAAGAACTAAAAGCCCTGTAACCTCTTATACTTTTTGCAAAGTAAACTCTTAAGTGTATGTGTGGGCCGACATATAGCCCAGACTTTATCTTTCTAATCTGGTGATGAATACAGCAGGCCACCATCTGGTGTGCGTGTACATCAACAACTAAAATACAGCCATAAAATTTAATAATCACAAGCTTTAACTTCTACTTACCACTTCTTTCCAGATACAGAAGGTCTCAGATTAAATCTGTCACAAAAAAAAGTAGAAAACCAGAGTGAGTTTAACTGTTTTTGTTCCAGATTTCTGATGCAGACAGTGAAGCAGGGAGAGCTCTTCTGTTGCTAAGGAAACCTGAAGCTGAGGATTTAATGACAGCCTCAGATGGTATTGTACTGGCTGGTATTGAGACTGTCTGCTCAAGGGACTAAACAGCAATCCTGCAGATAAATAAGAATATATTCCAAATATTTTCTATTCCTTTCATTGCCTCAAATGTATTAATTTGATGACAGATAAAAAGAATTTGTGTTAATATTAGAAAAATAAATACTAGTGAAATATAATCTGTCTGGAAGCCCTCTAAAACAGGTAACTAATCTTCCACAAAACCTTTACTCAATTGTAAAGTTTATACAATTAGTACTGTATTTCAAGTTTTTGATCTGATGAAGATATATTTTGCTTGTTCAAATCTTTAAACTGGAATCTTATAGAAAACAAAGACATTTAAAATTTTTGCATGTAAGTTTATTAATTTGTAAGAAAGAGATCTAAAGATGAGAAATTTCCAACAAATTCCAAATTCACAGAGGCCTCGAACTATTAAAATTCAGAGATTTATGTCATACTAAGTTGTTAACTTAAATTTGTAATTTTTTTTCTGATGTGAAGTTAAAATACTGTAATAATTTAGAAACAGTATTTCTGAACGCAGAAATGCAAACAGACTGCACAAAATGCAAAGTATCACCTGTCAGAATGCAGGTCGATACATGTCTTTGGCTGTTCAAAATTTTGTTTAATAAAGTCCTTTTCTACTTCACAAATAATTTGGTGTTTCATCTCCCTCTGCTAATTAGTTTATCATTATCAGGTTAATTAATATTATAACAATATTTTCTGAAAGCAAAAAGCATGATTCATATATCAAATGTTTCTTTTTTTTTTTTAGTACCTCTGAGGTGTAAGGTACTAGTTGGTTGGTAAGTTTATATAAATCTACAGAAGTCATATTTTATATTTGATTGAGAGTCTTTCTTTCTTTCTTTCCAAGGTATTTTACAAACATGTTATGTGTTCCAGCCCACAGCATAATTCTAGGAACCCTGTTGATTTAATTCACAAAAGCAACTCCTTTCCTTCAAGGATAAGGTCACTGCAACTTTACTTTCCAAACAGAGCAGAAAGGTTTGCCATTTCAAAGGTCCAAACCAAACATCACACAAGAGCAATTGATCTGTATCTGCCTTTGAAGGCTGAAGATTGATTCAGTCCTACTAGGATTTAAGTCTGTATTTCCAGGATACTTGGGTGTTTTAAATCTGAAGATAACACCATCAATAGACCTCACCATTAGAACCAAAGGGAATTTCTGATTATGTCACTGGAAGGTCCAATACCTCCTTTAAAAAAAAAAAAAAGAGCTTGCTTAGGGAGATCTTACTAATATTTACTCTTTTTCGAAGAATATTTGTTTCTTGTTGATTCATACTCAAATTAAATGACAAAATGTATAATTTTTTATACATTTTTTATTTGTATAATTTTTTTCCCATTGATTTTTGAGTAAGAGTTAGGAGGTTAGGTAAGATATAGAGTACAGTTGTCTTCAACAGTAACAATATTAAGACTAGTTTGGAGTCATTGTAGGTAATCCTGTGTTAAATACTCTGATCCTGTTTGAACTGAACTGTTCAAGACTATCTTTAGAAAAAATATTTACTTTCAAGTTAAGCATTTTTAAGTGGGAAATAACTTCTTGATTAGTCAAAAAAAAAATCCATTTTCATTTCAAAAGTGAACTATGTTCTAATTTTTTTGGAAATACCCTCATATTTTAGCCCAAACTGCTCACCAATTTAAATCTGAATTTCTTATTCTAGACAACTTCTCTCAAATTCCTCTCAGGGCGAATGTAATACATGCCAAATTAATTAAAAAACCCCACAGTATATGTAGTGCAATAGCTTTGAAAACTTCCTTGAAGGAGCATTTCCAGAATGCTGTAGAATATAATATGAAAAAGAATATATAGCATTTGAACAGAAAGTACTGCAGGTACATTTGCTTTTCTTATCTTAAGAGTTAGAAAGAAGAAAACCTTTGAAGAGGATCCAACAGTGGCTGTTAGGAAAACATAAAATTATTCTGAAGTATTTTGAAATAGGGGAAGTTATTAGTGGAGGCTACCCAGCACACCAAATGACATTATAGCAATTAATACTATGTTAAAATCTAAAGAAACTAATTTTAGACTCATTTCATTAGAAATATATATTTGAATTGAATTTGTGGCTTGAATAATTGTAGCCTTTTTTTTGCTGCTTTTTTTTTTTTCCTGGTTTTCACTGTATGTGCTATTAAAAGCGTTGAGAATGACTGTAATTTCTGAAAAAAAGAGAGCACTCACTCTTTCTGGGAAGCTACCAAGCATACTTAGACAGAGAAAGTCCCAAAGGCTGCAAAATTTTGTATAAAGAACATGAACAAAAAGCATCACAGTGGGAGATCTGAATTTTATGCAAAGACTGACAAACTGTTGAGAAGACTGAGGAGCACACAGGCCTCATAGGCCACAAGTGGGCCAAAGGGAGATCATGCAGATGTTCTTGTAACTCAAAAAAAGCCACTGAGAAGGTGAAACCAACTCAGGGAAGAGGAACTCCCAGAAGGTAACATGTATAAGAAGAGGGTTATAAAACCTTTCCATTTCTATTTCTTAGTGCTGTATACTCTGAGTATCTTTCTTACTCACTGTATCAGTCAGTGGCTTTCAAATGTCTTGCTTTTCTTAGCTGAAAAACTTATTTGTTGTTCTTTTTATGAAATTACTAAAGGAAAAAGAAACACATCCATGTTGTGAGCGAAACAAAAACTTTTTTTCAGTCTTGAACAACTCTTGAAGGCATGCAACAGTGAGGAGATAAAAAATTACATTACAACATACTAGACGTACCATATAATGATGTGCTTTCTTTAAATGAGTGGGACATAGGTTCATTTTGATAAACTACTTTATTTGATAAGGCTAAGTGTTTGGACATCTGGCAAATGATTAGGCTGTTTGATAGCTGCAGATGGAGCAGTACGATAAGCCAGACACATTGTTCTGATTATACAAGGTGAGCCTGCTTCTGCCCCCAGGAGGAGCAAGGTAGGAAAGAAAGAGCATGATTCCTCTGGCTGGCCAGCTTGATCCAGACAGGTAGATCAAGCACCTTGGCATCATGATGCTGGTGAAATTTCCAGGACTGATGATGCTGGCAGCTATGGCAACATTTTTTCCTAGAAGGCTGTAGGATGAAGACCATCAAGCAAAGGAGATGATGTGCATTTGAAATAAGTTGACTATATGTTTTTTTAATCCTTTTTTTTTTTTTTTCCTAAAATATAATTTAATTAATTAAATGGTGAAAACAGTCAGGAAAGCCTGAAGGAACCTGAAGTGACTGTTAGGTGAAATTAAGATCCTTGTATTCAGAAGATTTAACAGCATTAAATGTCAGAATGCTTCTCAGAATTCGAGCCACTTGTTACATTGTTACTTCCACTCTAAAGATACCATACTATACATAACCATAGTGGAACAGAAGTAGGATATATGGGAAAGAGTATGATGATAAGTCACACTAAAAAAAAATTGGTTCTTATTGTGACTGCATATGAAGGCTGAATGTCAAGTCTGGAATGTAAATACTCCTGCTTTGAAAAAGCTACTGTTGTTTATTTTAGAATGTAATAATCTCATACTATTGCTGAATTCACATTGAAAGGGATGGAACTGGCTTAGTTAAAATAGGCAATCATTTATGTTGTATGAACTATTGTCTCTTAAAAGCATTATTTACTAATAGGCAAAAATATGCTACAAAATTAAGACAAATGTTAATTATAAAAATCATGTCTTGGAAAATCAGAATTGTAGCTAATTATTGTTACAGCTAGCTCAGTTTACAAAGACAGTTAGCATTCCAAGCCATCTAGGGATCCCACTAACAGTGCCCTCTTGGAATATTGCTTCACTATTAATTCTCAAATGTATCATCTCATGTATTATTATAATTTAAAAATGTATGGTCAACCCAGTAATTTTCTTACTTAGGCATTATAAGGAATTCACAGCTGCTATAGCACAGTTATTACAGCTGTGGATTAATGTAAAGTATGAAATTAATGGAGATAAAAACAAAGTCCCCAGGTAAACAAGATAATGTGGATATTTCAATCTTTGAATGTGTAGCATCAGATGAAAAGTAGTGAATAAGAGCAATGTCCTGCTCTAAAAAAATCTATCTTGATTTTGGTTTAAGTGATTCAGTTCCAACAGCACAGAAGAATTCATAAAGTGCAGTATGGCTGAGTTATAATTAATAGTTTTCTAGTCTGAAACTCACAGCCAGTGGCATATCTAGTGTTCATGTCATTTATTCTGTTATAGATACTATATACATTAATATAATTAACTATACATGTATATGTGTACACATCCTACTTATATTTGGTCTAAATATTTATAAATGAATGTTTATAAACAATTAAAAATAAAACTTTATAAATCTACAGGTGTAATTCCTATATCTAATGAGTGTACTGAGCATGAGTATACTAAGGGAATTTTAAATTCTTCTGGCTGAGTTTTGTACTTTGTAGATAGAGTGGGAGATAAGCAAGTTCTACATATTATCTCGTTCATACCCATTTTTCTGAAAGTCTGTCAGTGTACCTCCTTATTGTTACAAAGTGGTATACAGATGTGTTTGGTGTTTCCCAGCTTTCAGCCATGTATACTCCTACATTTGGACATCTCCTCCACTGGATCCTAGTTCAAGATGTGTAAAATGTGCCTTTTCTTTCCCAGGTACATGTGTGTACAAATCATCCTGTCTTTGAGTCACTCTTGTGCCAGTGCATCCTGCAGGTTGTTTATAAAACAAATGACTGCTCTCACAGGATCAGTGAGTGAGTGTTATATTTTAGGCCTACCCCTCATGACCCTAATGACTCAGTGATGGGAAATTGACATTCCAACTTCCCATTGATTTCAAATTTTTATGGTTGGAAAAGACCTTTAGGATCAATAAATCCAGCCATAACCTAACTCTACCAACCATGAACCTAATTTACCAGGTCTAGTGCTTAAACCATGTTCTAAGCACCACATCTATCTGCCTTTTAAACACTTCCAGGGATTATGATTTAACCACCTCCCTGGGCACCCCATTTCAGTGTTTAATTACCCTTTCAGTGAAGAAATTTCTTCTAATACCTAAATCTCCCCTGGTGCAACATGAGACCATTTCTTCTTGTCCTGTTGTGTATGAGGGCCCAAACCCCTCCTCAGTCCAACCACCTTTCGAGTAGCTGTAGAAAGCAATAAGGCCTCCATTCTCTCCAACAGACTAAACAACCCCAGTTCCCTCAGATGGTCCTTATAAAACTTGTGCTCTGGACCCTTCACCAGATTTGTTGCTAATCTCTGGATTTACTCCAGTACCTCATTTTACATCCTGGATAACCTACAGCTCTGAACAAATTACCTTGCACTAGCTACTCTGCTAATTTAAATAAAACAGCTCGTTCTGTTTGGTACTGTCATGGGTTAAGCCTGATTGATAATGAAGGACCATGCAGCTACTCACTCCTCCTTTCCCATTTTGGGATGGTGAGGAGGAAATCCACCTAAAATTGTGTGGGTTAAGACAATGTTTAGTCTGGAGAAGAGGAGGCTCAGAGGAGACTTCATCACTCTCTACAACTCCCTGAAAGGAGGCTGTAGCCAGGGGGGGCTGTCTCTTCTCCCAGGTGGCTATCAGTAGGACAAGTGGGCATGGACTTAAGATCTGCCAGGAGATGTTTAGGATAGATATCAGGAAAAAATTCTTTACAGAGAGGATGATCAGGCATTGGAATGGGCTGCCCAGGGAAGTGGTGGATTTTCTATCCCTGGAGGTTTTTAAGAAAAGACTGAGTCTGGATGTGGCATTCAGTGCCATGGTCTGGTAACCATGGTGGTAGTGGATCAAGGGTTGGACTTAATGATCTCAGAGGTCCTTTCCAACCTGGCTGATTCTGTGTGATTCTGTGTAATGACTGGGAGGATTCCCTCACTAATTAAGGTCATGAGCAAACCAGACTCCACTTGGGCGAAAAAATCAATTTAATTTATCGTTAATCAAATAGTAACAGGGCAAAGAGAAAACACTAAACAGAGCCTAAATACTTTTCTCCAACCCCTCCCTTCTTCCCAATCTCAAAGTACTTTGTTCTTGGTGTCTCTGCCTCCTCCCTCCACTGTAACACAGGGAGACAGGGAGTGGGGTTTACAGTCCGGACGTCACAGGTTGTTTTCTGCCGCACCTTCCTCCTCAGGGAGAAAGGTTTGTCTTCCCCTACTCCAGTGTGGGGTCCCTCCCACGGGAGAAAGTCCTTCACCCTTCAACACAAGTCCCTCCCTCAAGGCACAGTTCCTCATGAGCAAATTGCTCCAGTGCGGGTGGCCCAGAAGGGCAAGGAATACTTCAGGGACAGTTCCCTCCACAGGCTGCAGGTCCACAGCTGCTCCAACGGGATCCTTCAAGGGTGGCAGGTCTACAACAACTTCATTTTTACCACTTGGAACCATTCCTTTGGTAACTGGTCTGGGGCTACATGCCAAGAATGGTGAAATATAATAAAATCTCAGAAATTCAGGCAAGGTCTAGGGCTACATGCCAAGAATGTAATAAAATACATATTATATAAAATATAATAAAATCTCAGGAAATTCAGGCATATTAAAACTCAAAAAGCAAATGATACAGTTAATGCATTGATAGAAATAGATGCAGTTTTAAATTTAGCTTTTAACCTAGAGGAAAGATTATTTCACCTTAAGGATATTTACTTTACAAAGAGATATTAAGTCACTGTAGAGCCCAGTATCAGATACTGGAGCCTTTTTTATAAAGTTATCTTCAAATCTGATAGTAGAACACTAAAAAATAAAGTTAAAAAAACAATTTTATATGTGCCTTCTCATGTAACAGGTTATATGAAATATTTTAATTTTTTCTGACATACTACTTCTCTCTATACTATAATTTCTGCTATAAAAAAGCACTTGTGAAAACCATGGTCTGTAATTTTCAAAGTTCAGATTCATAAGATATTCTCTCTTGTCACAATTTTAATTCTCCTCTGATTAGTCCTATTGTTTTTAAAGGCACTGTGAATGATGTGAGGTTATGTCTTTTTTAACTTGACTTTGTATTTCTTCTGCTTTCATATAAAATCCTGTAAATGTCTCTTTATATGTCCACATTGGTACCATTAACATTAATAGTAAATTCATCTATGCAACAAGCAGAGAATAAAAGCTAAATCCTTTATTTCTCTCTCTAGAATATATTTCTGTAAATTCAGAGCATACAGATGTCTAGTTTATGACCCATTCTCCTGAAATCACCTGTGAATTAACACTATTGCATGAATTTGAAACATCCATATAGCTAAGTTTCCGGAGACTAAAATTATTTTCCAAGGTCTAGCTAGTGGGAGGTACTTCCTTTCTCTTCTTCTGCTCGTTTGTTCTCACATATGCCTAGAAAGCCCCAGAAAAAGGGAGCCCTGTTTTCAGTTGGCTTTATAGTTTGTAGCAGAAAAAACCTCCTCAAATTATTATATTTTTGTGGTTATTAATATCTGATAGTGAGCATGAATACAAAACTAAAGAAGGTTTGGAAAATTGTCATTATTTTAGTGACAGAGGAAGCAAAAATGGCTGTGACAGAAAAATCTGAATATGCAAGCTTGCTCATGTCATGATTCTTGTGCATATTTTCTGCATCCAATTCCTCATCATCCTCATATCTGGTTTTGATAAAGCGTGAAGGGCCTGAGTATAAATGCCAAGTTTTTTACAATTGCTGTATATCTCTTTTTTTGTGAGGTATCAGCTAAGTAGATACTGTTTGATTGAAGCAAATGTCCTTCACAATTTCCCTGAGAGTGTATCTTAAATAATAAGTAAAAACACATAGGGATAGTTCTCTGTAAATACTATTAAGTCTTAAGACATCAAAAACACAAGAAGTCCTTCCATGAATGTCAGGGCCAAGGACCAGACCCCAGGATATGTATTCTAGGAGGTGATGTGCAACCACCATTTTAAGCTCCTCATTAGCAGATCCTCATTAGCATTCCAAAGGGACTGCCTAGCAAATATGGAAAAGTCTTCCATTTGGAGACAATGTTAGAGATAAGGATTGGGGACTGAGGGCAGAGGTCTGCTCCAGTTTTTCAATTTGATACATCTCAACCATACTTAATAGGCCCATAAAATGAGGAGATGGTCTTTGGGAGTTTCTTTGACACCAACCCTCCCCGGCTGGCTGGCCCAATATCCAGGACTGGTGACTTTCTGTTATCTATCTCTCTTAACTTTTCTTATCCTACTCTCTTGCTTTCTGTTTCTCTCTTTCTCTTCCTCTTTCCATTAATTAACCACAATGTTTTTCCCAGGTTAAGCAGCTTTAGCATCCATGCTTTTGTGATCTAATCAGCCTTTATGACTGAGCAGCCTGAAGACATATAGTGATAAAAATATAAGCTTTTATGCTTTTATTCTTTCTATAGTTCTAACTGAATCTTATGTTCAAATAGAAACTCTGAGTGTCATTTCACCTTACTCCAATCAAGGGGTATACGATGGTCCGAGGGGTCCATCATCATTCCTTGAAAGGAACTCAGGCCTGGGAGGAGGAATCTCCTTTGTCTGTCATCTGGGTCAGGTCATAGGACGTGACACTGCATTTAATCTAAGAGACAATTTTGCTTGGAAAAATAAATGGACCTTTTAATAATGTTCCCTCAGAATTGTTTTTGGGTGGAAATCTGAGTATTTTATTAAATATTTCATAAAAGAGGAATAAACATTCATTTCAGGAACAACAGAAACCCAAGAATGAAACATTTTTGTCTGTGATCCCTAAAGAGTTCAGTTTGGTAGAATTGCTGGCATACCTCAGGAGAATTCTAAATTCAATGCTTCAGATCATCTTCTCTGTGAATGAGGTTCTACAGCCCGGCTGTTATCTTATTACCAACTGTATTTAAGAGAGAGAAGTTTCACTTTTCAGAAAAAGGGTTACTCTGTTTTAGTAGACAAGTTTATTACAGCTTTCCTCCATGCAGTTTGTAATTCCTTCCCACTGTGAAAAACTTGTTTGAACCCTTTTTGCATACCCATTTTAATGGTAGAAGTATTTTCAGAGCTGCTGTTTAACACTATCAGATCAAGTGCCCTTTAAGTCAAAAGAATTCACCCTTTTATGAAGCTAAAAGAGCTGCATTGTGTTCAGAGGAAAAAACAAGGTGTTAAGTGTGATTTTATCATTAGCTGTCATCCTCTTAATTTTTTCCCATTTCAAAAAGCATTATTAACCAAAAAGAAACAATTTGCAAGATACCTTGAGAGCTCAATAATCTACTTCCTTAATATGTCCAGCAACAAACAAGTCAAGATGAAGCTAGTAAAATGTATATGTGCTTAACAAGAAGGATAACTTTTCATCCCTTATTCCCTTTTACCATATAGGTGTTAGTATAGTGTAAGATGAAATATCCCCAACCAATACAGGTAACAATTTAGGATTTGACTTGAAAAGATGCAAAGGGAGAAGGTTATTTCTAATAATGCAAAGGCAAATATACTCCATAGGAATCTCACCTGCCACAGTGAAGTATTTGGAATTACTTTAACTTTCAACAGATTCAGTTTTCCAGACATATATTTAAATCATAAGCCCACAATGCAGAATGTGTAGCAAATGTGATTAAGGAATGCCTTGAGTGTTCTGCAGACATTTGTTCATACACCCATATCCTGTTATCAGTCAATGCACTTCCAATGTTGTCATGTTTTCTTGTTTGTTTATTTGACCATGTTTTTCATCCGTCCCTTTCTATAAATATATACTTGTACATATATATTTAAACCCAGAAGAAGTAAAATTCCATTGGCTATATTTTCATATACACCCTCTTCTTGAAAAGATTTATCTCACCTGATAATTACAAATAATGCTGTAATTCAAAAGCAGAATGCTTATCTAATTATTCTTTCTTTTTCTAGCTATACTTCTATAATTTAGTTATGCCTGTGCAAGCTTCTTACTTTAATACTCCAAGTCAAGATGAGAAACCACTCACAAGCTATTTTGTCTCTTTTTATGCATTCCAACAAAGGTAGGAAGTGGGAGAAAGGAACCTGTCATTTAATCTCCAAAGCATAAACTAAACTGAATGCTTATTTACTGAAGATATAAATTAGATGGTATTTAGAGGGTACTTTCTGCAATATATTGAAAACCCCAAGGCATGTTTCTTTATTAGTTTGTGTATACAAAACCCAGAGGAAAAGGACTCTGGCCCAGTCACTGTATTTCTTAAAGCATAGTGAATTACAAAACTGAAATCAGCCAAATGAGAGCTTCTTTGGAGATAGTAAAAACAGGTTCTGATCTGAACCTCATCAATAATTACAGAAATACAGAAGTATTACTGCCTCTAATTCATTTTACAGCATTAACTGAGATGGAGATAAATTTGTACCTATTTTTTCCAACAAGCAGTAACTAGGAACTCGGTAGTTTCTCATAGGCTTTCTCTGAATGCAGTTTAGCCTGTGCAGATGGCCTGCACAGGGATGACACATCACTTAAATCCCAATTAGCTCCTCACCACATAATTTAAATGGGATTACATGTTACATAAAACCTTCCTGGCACTGTCTGAAAAGAGATGATTTAAAGCCTTTGAAGTAAAAGGCTAACATCTAATGAACCAGTGATTTAACTACTCTACCATCTTTTTTTCCCCCCAAAAAAAAAGATACTGGAATATAGTATTTTCTTAAAAATTTTAATTGAAAAATATTTTGGCACATTTAGTAACTCTAATTCTCAAAGTCTGGCAAATGACCAGAAGTATCACACCCGTACTGATGTGGTTCTTATCTGTGATTACTGAGAAGCCTGCATTTGCTCTGCATCTGTGGGCTTCAACACAATAGCTTCCTTTCTTTTTTGTCTAATAAAATATTATTAACTTAGAGAGCAAAACTGAAGACATCATGTTTTGCTCTGCCCAGATTAAAGATCAATAATGATACCTGAAATGTTTATTTCATATTCTAGGAAAGGCATACATCAAAGCAGTGGATGGTCTTATGGTCCTTCTGGGATGATTGCAGTACTTAGACATGTAAAGGTTGCAACAAAAGGCAAAACCAGATTATTTGCTTGCTGTGCACTCTCCTCCCTAGAATCTTGAACTCCACCACCTTGTGGTCCCTGCAGCCAAGGCTGCTCTTGAGCTTCACATTACCCATCAGTCCTTCCATGTTGGTGAGAAAAAGGTTCAATGTATAATAGCAATATACAAAATGAAGCTAGAATAGATTTAAACTTGAAATCAGACATATTTTAAAAGCAAAACTAATACATCACTCAGAAGTCAAGTCTTTATTGTCCTGTCAGGTACTGTAAAGAACCCAAATCACGATTAATATTTTTTTTGCAAGTCTCAATGCTTTTGTAAGAAATATGTAGCAGACTACTACAGAAAGCAGAAAATAATGAATTAATTTATTGTTACCTAAAGGCTAGTGTTACAGATAGCGTGTACATGACTACAGATTTTTTTGGCCACGGAGTCTATTACTACATTTATTAATATAGAGGGGCATGAGATTAAGCTCTTGCCCATGACTGTCCATTTCTTTTGTAGAATACCTTGCAGTATTTCAATTTATATAGTGTCCTTGCTGATTTATATTTTCCATATCATTACTGAACTTCTTCCATCCAAAACGCAGGCTGTCTTCCAGCCCAATCTGGAGTGCATCTTGTAGCTGAGTTGTAAGGGAAGAATTCTTAGGGTGCTGCCGTCAGCAAGTTGGGATCAAACAGAGATCTGCACTAACAGCCACAACAAAACAAGTATTGTTGACCCATAAGCTAAGGTTAAGTCTAAGCCTAAACCATGAAATTGAATTAATTTCCAATATTGCCACTTTTCATAGAAAAAATACAGAAAGTTGCATATTTCGATTAATTTTTAATGTAATATGCTTTGAGTCTAACAGCATATTTTATCTGAGAATTGTCCACTCAGTAAATTTGTTAAATTATAAAAAGATGTATTTTAGCGTGCATTTTAAAATACGTGTGTTGCAGTTTCTCTGTTAAATATTTCTTGCTTTAACAAATGGGTTTCATTACACAATATATATAACTTCTGTTTGTGTGTCTGTTTCATAATGTGATTCATGATCCTAATGGTATCTATTTTCATACTCTTCCTTTCATAAAAATTAAATCAAGTACTATCTGTTTATCTGTATCTGTTTTTTCTCATAAGTAATAGTAATTGGAAGATGTCATGCATCTCTGGTAAAGCTCAGCCTGTGCTGCTTTCACACATTGCTGTATTTGTATTTCACTGTTTCACATCTTTGTATTCCTATGCTTCTCAGGTTTTGGATGGACAAGAGCACTGCTCCTTCCTGTCACCTTCCTGCCTGTTAGATCTTCTCAACAATGAGACCATGAGATCTCTCTCCTTTTGCCCCTCATATTAACACCGCTGGGGGAGAAAGCCATGAGCTCTTGTCTGGGCAATGGTTAGAAACACCCTACTGTGTCCCAGAATTGGAGTTGATGAGGGATGCACTGCTTCTTAGATATTATTAAGAAAGCGTGGAAGCTGCAAGGGGCAGGAGATGTAGATGAACCTGAGGAGATATGTAGGAACATATAGAATAAGACACAAAAGGAAAGAAAGGAAGAGAAAAAAGAAAGAGATTTGTGAGAGGAGACACAGGCAAACATAAAAAAGAGGACACCAGAGGACAACTGTGAAGAGGTGCAGTTTTGGAGAAAATGGAGGAAGTAGAGGAGACATGGAAAGGGACACAGTTGGGAAAAAAGCTGAAGACACACTTGTGGAAGAAGATCCATCCTCTATGAGGACAAATGCTTCTGAAGGAATGCAGTCATGGTTACCTACGCTGCAATGTGGACACCCCTCTTGGATTGAAGCCCATAGAGTAACCCATTCTAGTATAAAGGAGAAGTATAAAGTAGGGAGCATGGAGTTGTATTTGGCTTGCATTAAAAGGTTTAGGTAGTTGGAGGAGCTACAGGGATGGCTTCAGTGAGAAGCTTCTAGAAGTTTCCTCATGTCTAATTGAACTAATGCCAGCTGGCTCCAAGACAGACTATCTGCTGGCCAAGTGTGAGACCATCAGGAATGGTGGTAGCAGGTTTGTGTTAAAATATTTAAGGAGAGGGAAAAAAACAACAACTGTGGGGCAAACAGTAGCAGAGAGAGGGGTGAGAACATGTGAAAGAAATAATCCTGGACACCTAGGTCACTGAATAAAGAGGGGGATGAGGTGCTCTAAGCATCCAGAACAGAGAATCCTTTGCAACCCATGGGGAAAACCCTGGTGAACCCTAGATTTTCCCCCTGCAATCCATATAGAAGTAGAGAAGTGGAGCAGATATCCAGCTGCAGCCTGTGGACAATGGCACTCTGCAGCATGTGGATGCACCTGAAAGAGCCGCTGATACTGTGGAGAGACGAGTCCATGCTGGAGCAGGTTTGCTGGCAGGACTTGCTACCTTGTCAAGGGTCCATACTGGAGCAACCTGTACCTGAAGGACTGCATCCAGTGGAAGACACCTATGCTGGAGCAGTTTGTAAAGAACTGCAGTCTGTAGGAAGGACTCCCATTGATTAAGTTCATGCAAGACTATCTCCGATGGAGTGATAGTCTCATACTAGAGTAGGGGAAGGGCGGGAGAAGTCCATTTTTTTTTTTTTTTTTTTTTTTTTTTTTTGTAAGTCTACTCTGATTTGAGTGGCAATAAATTAAATTCATTTCTCGACATGAATTTGTGCTGCTGATGGTAGCAATCGTTGAGTGATCTGCCTTTCCTTATCTTGACCCATGAACCTTTTTTTATATTTTCTCTCCCCTGTCCAGCTGAAGAGAGGCATGAAAGAGTTGCTTTGGTGGGCAATGGGCATACAGCCAGAGTTAACCCACTACAGGAGGAAAATAAGTAAGAAGGACTGAGTGGGAGAAGGCTGGCAGGATGCTACTACACACAGACTCAAATACTCTGTGCTTTCCGTCACCTCACCAAAGGGATTATGAAGGGCTGGAGGATAGCACACTCCAACAAGGGATTTTTATCAACTTGGGAAAACCATTTGAAAAAGACACAGTAAGCAAGAATGTTAGGTAGGAAGAAAAATGCCACTTTGGGGCAGTCAGATTTGGTGGAAGAAGAAAAAAAGTCATTTTTTTCAATGGACACAATTAATGAGTCCTCATTATTAGACATAATTTGTAACTGTACACAGCAAGTTCCCAGCAAGAACTTTAATAACTCTTCAAAATAGAACAATTTATTATAGTAACACTTTATGACATAGAAAGAATAATACAAATCAGAGACTGAACCTTTCTCTTAATTTTCATAAACTTATAGTAAACAATGCCTGCAGCATTTGTTCAACTTCTTACCTATTTTTCAGTCGCAGCACTTTCTCCCCCCATACTTCATCACTCTGAATGTAGTATTTGTCCAGAGGTCTTGATAACAGCTAGTTGTGTTTGATTCTTTAGAACAAAAAAAATAATCTTTAGATTTCTTTCTCAAGCAACAGTGAAGAGTAATTTTTATAGCATAGTCTTTCATTTAATGTGTATTAAAAGTCTTTGTGCCTAACTGAAGGATTTAACATTTAGTACTCTTTTACATTTAGTACTATTACAATAGTTGGAGAATTATTGTGAAAACATAAGTTATTTGGTCAAAGTGACTGACTTCTATAAAATACATGCTTGTCAGAGACGAACAGTTGCATAAAACTGATTCTCATGATATGAAAGATAAGGGAAACCAATAACAAATGTCAAACTACTACACAGACTTCTGAATTCTCTCTTATGTTGCCCATCAGTAACCAAAGAAGGAAAAGAGCCTTGGGTTATAAAGTTATACATAATGTTTAAAACTCAAGTCTCCTAACTGCTGAAGGCCTAGAGCTATGCTTCTTGTTCACCCTCTAGCAAAGAACATAAGGTAAAACTTTCATAAGGATGGCAGTGAATTAGAAGTATACTTGCCATTTTCAAATGTAAGGTCATGCCATATTTTAAGTGTATGTTAAAGACATTTCTGTAAAATTTAGAATATAAATTTGAAAGCACATTCCTTAGCAGTATAAATATCATAACCATTCAATGACATTTAAGGTAGATTTTCAAGGACACTTTTTTATTTTCTAGGAACACTTGTTTATTTCAATGAGTAGATTGTGACATCAAAATTTTTGGAATGTTTAATTTCTCCTACACTATCTGGCTGGCTCTTTAGTCATAGTAAATAGGGGATGGGTTTCTATTTCTTTACTTTTAAAATAGTGGGAGTCAGAACAACACAATTAGACGAGATGCCTTGAAATAACTAAGATAGAGACAATGATGAGATAGGCAAGAAATATTTAAAATAAAGTCTTTGTAGTAGGTTTTTTCTTTTCCATTCTGACGTGCACATGTTTATAAATGCTGTAGAGGAAAAAATGACCTTTCGAATTTTATTTTTTTAAGAACATCAAAGGACTTACATAAAAAATTAAAGAAGAGTTGATTTTCAAAGTTATTGTGGTCTGACAAAGTTTGTTTAAACAGTAACAGAAGGTCTAGAATGTTTTTTGGCATTCACATGCCTTGTGAAATCAATGAATAATCCTTTCTAATCCCAGAAAAAAATTTTCATGCAGATATGAGAAACTACAGCTGATTCTGTTCATCTGGTAAAACATATATTGGCATATGAACTTTTTGCACTGCCAGTTCCTCCCAGTGGAAGCTGCCTTTTTATATAATAAATTCTACTCCATGATACAACAATGCTACCATACAATCTGTTTTTCAATACTTAAAGGAGATTAATTTCTCCAAAATAATTGACATTCATATAGTTGCTTTCTGATTATATAAACCACTAGAGGAGAAACATCAAAACAACTTTTTTCTTTTTCTTTTCCTCCTTTTTTTGTTTTTTTTTAATCTGGACCGATGTACATGTGAGTTTGCTCAGAGATAGCAGCAAGGTTCTCACTGCAGATTAATATATTTTTCACATGTTGCTTACCAGCTCTTCCTTGCAGCACGTAATGTGGTTCTTCACTAATAGGATTTCAGGCTTGTATTTTAAGTAGAACGATCCTGTTTACAGAGCTCTCACTTCAGCTCAGAGTAATGCAGGAAATGCATCTACATTAGAAATACAGCCCTGAACGGCTTGCTTGTTTCCTGGTCTCTTCTTGATGATTTTACATCATATGCTGACAGTGGTTCTTTGAGTCTTGACCTCGAACAGCCTATACTTTCAATATTATGTGTGCTTAATACTGAGGAAAAAACCTTACAGCCCTTAGTGGATCACAAAGGTCTCTCAAAGCCTGACATTCCTTTTTCCTTGCTAGTATAGATCATTGGTAACTGTATGGAACAGGTAAGTGTTACGCTTCCCTCAAACTAGAGTGAGAGCAGACTGAAACACAAAGACCTTTCAAAGATTCTCATCACCTACTTTGTATCAGACATTTGAAGCCATTGAAGCCATTAAATAGCTAGTGGGATTTTCCATAACAGGAGGAGCATTAACCCCAGTGTCCTGGACAAATTCCAACATAAGTAATTACATTGTGCCAGTAAATCCCCCTGCATTTTATTTGGACACTGTATTTCTTTTTCTTCTAGTAAAACATTATGTGGGATTTGCTGTGCATTGTTAAACAGGTGCTGAGTTTTACCTGAAGTCGCTACGTTTCAAGGTTGTGTGAAGTGACCTTTATAAGAGGCAGGAGGGTCTTCATATATCAGTTTGGCATGGATGCTGGTACCCTCTAGATAATAAGCACTATATGATGTAACTTTTTATGATTTCATTATTATATTCATGCAGAGGAGTGCTAAAGAAACACAAGAGTCCTAAGTCTCTGTAAGTAGAATACACTAAAATGTTCCTAAGAAGTACATTCACCCATTTTCAGGAGGAGAGGGATAATAATTTTTTTCCTCTAACTTCTCAGGATCTTAAAGATATCCCTGTTTCATAATATTATAAATATTCTGGTTTTATGATTTTACTGATAGAAAACAGGAGTGCTTACAGCCTAGAGCACCTAGTAACTTACAGAGAAGTTCACTCCCTTTTCCTCCAAGAGGCTGGCATTCAACTTCCTGCTTATTTTGAACACAGTTAAGGTCTTAATCTCCTTTCTCACTGTATCTCTTAAGACAGATGCTCAGTTATTAGTACAGTCAATACTCTATTAGTAAGTCAATTCTTAGTCTAAATTTTCCCCCAGGAAGACCTGAGGGGGAAAGTGGCCAAGGTCTACATAGGTTTTTTGTATTATTTTTCCTGTAAACAGCTTTATTCTGGGGCACTATATAAGTGCTCTGCAATGGTAACATAAAAAATGTGAACTTTTTCCAAGCTTGTGTAGGTGCAACAAATGAAGCACTCAAAATTTGTAACTAATGAGATATTGTTTGCACATCTCTTCGAATACACAAAATACTTGGTTAATTGCTAGGCAGTATTACATAAGACACAGTCCACTACAGAGATAAGAAGCATTTTACTGTGTGACCTTTTTTCACATTTTCTGTAGCAGCTTTATGATATTGTGTAAGAAATCAAAATTTGTATGTTTTACAGAATTACTTCCTGAATTCATTTCAGCATATCCAAGATCTTCAAATCATGGCCTTTCATTTGCTTAAAGAAGAGGAAGTCTAGACTACAAATTGTATAGCAATTTAGCTATAAATTTTACTACCTGAGTACTTTGATGGGTATCTTTCTAAGGTTTAGATACTTTGAGACATTTCCAGCAGCTCCATCCCTGTCTCTCCCTTTGGCAACTGAGATTCTTGACTTCTTGGCTAGCTTAAAGTCCTGAAAGTTGGACCTCAATTTCCAGATTTGTGACTCTGTGTGTTTAGTGAACTGAGATTCCTGCTTGCTGAGTACCTACACAAGACATTGATGGGACTTAAGGTGATCTACATGGTAAATTCTGGGACTGCTTATAGTTAAACAACAATAAATTCTTATGCAGTTTCAAAATTCTGATATTCTGGCATGGAGGAAGGGGGGTGGGCAGGGTAGGAGAGGTCTCAGCAGTGGAGCGGTTCTAGGAGCAATTTTATGTCTTCCAAATGAGACATGATTTTTCATTTTTTGTGTAAAATAGGTATTGGTATACTTCAAACCTTCTTACTCACCCCATGTTTGAAAATGTTCTATTAGTTCATTTTGGAGAATCACAGAGCTGTAGTATTAAGCTTGAAGCTCTAAGCTAATTTGAATTTTATTTTAATTAACATTAATCTTCAGCCATGAGTCACTAGGAAACATATTTTCACACAAATGTGTTTTTAAATAGTTGTTAACTGGAGCACAGCTTCTCTTTGGACTTTTTTATAGTATGAAGCCTGCAGAAGGGGTGTCTATGCTGCTTCTATTTAAAAGTGTAAAGTAATACTTGTTCCTGACCACACTTCTCTGGTACTCCTGGAGGCACTCTTTCTGCATCTACATTCTGCCAGCAGAATGCCTGCAGCAAATGTCACATGGTTAGTGCCTTGTTTAATCTGCATCATGTGATAGGGCAGTTTACCTCACTCCTTCCACCATATGCTCAAGAAATGTGACACTGTAAAATGGATTTTCTGTGTGTTTGACTCTTGAGGCACATTTCTATGAGCCCAGTTGAACTCTTGAGCCCTGTGCTATTTTAGCATAATTATTGCTGCCAACAATATTGTTATTACTGTTATTGTTACAGTTGCTATTATTTTCACTTAGAGATGATTTAGAAAAATACAAAGCATGTTTAAATAATTTACTGTCACAGTATAGTGCATTCCTGTGAAATGATAAATACCTACAGGTGCTCTTCATTCCTTATTTATTTTCATTCTGCAGTCTCTTACTTTACCTATACTGTGCAAGAAGAACACATCAGACAATCTGTGTACAAACAAGAAATTTCTATTCAAAGAAATATGTTTTTCTTACAAATAATGAGTCCAAAAAATATTGCAAATTATTTTTGCTATTGATATTTTGGATATCCAATGATATATTCAATTTTCCCTTGAGAATGTGCACTTGGATCTGTTACTAAAAGAATTCAATGTATACGTAAACTGAAAAAATATTCCATTGAAGTGATAGTTCCTTAAAACTCGAATTTCAAAATTAAAACTGTGAAAACATGCTTCTCAGTCTGGAGTTAAGCATGCTATTCCATCAAAAGTCTGAGACAACAAACAAATAATTTTTAATAATAAAGAATTGTACCCATTTAAGTAATGTACAACTTTTAGCAACATCATTGAGTTTTTTGTCAAGAATTTGGATGACTAAGCCAAAAAACTTTGATTGTTAAGTCTATTATTTATAATCATGTATTAAAATTATTTCTGGAAAAATTATAAGCAATACTAAGTATTGCTAATTGTAAGCAATAATAAAATGTCAATAAAATCCTCCAATGGGCTTTCTTTTGTTATATGGGCAAGATGTTTGTGGCACTTTTGATCCTGAAATGCCATTCTCAGTTAATTTTGGAGTATTCTGAAAATCACAAGTGTGATAGAATATAAAGATTTATGGCAGCATAATTCCCTAAAGAGATTCTTACACAGACATTATTTCTGTCAAAGCAGCTGCAAGTTCACATTAAGTAATGATGAACTCTCAATTCTCAGCATCTATAGCATGCAGTCTGCAATATTAGAACCTTTGTCAGATTAACCAGATTTTGGGTTGAAAAAAAAAACGAACACAAAAGCAAGCCCAAACTTGCTTTGCATCTCAGGGAAACTGAAAAATGACATGGCTGGCAGAATTAACAAAAAGATGGGGAAAAAAAACCAAACTAGAACTTTTAGTGTCATTCTTTTTATTGCCATTATTATTTGCCAAAACTCCCACAAATTAGACCTAGAAGGCTTTTCTTTGCTCTGCTCTGACTGTCATTATTGATACTGTCTTAGCTCCACAGTCACATGGCTCTGACACACAGAGGAGCAGTAGCAGGTTAGTGAGGAGTCTAAGGCTCTTCAGAAATCCATGCCAAAATGGAATTGAAGGTCAGATGCTGTAACTGATACTGTGATGTGTTCCACTGTACATAGATCTCTTCTAAGTGTTTTTCAGTATTGTCTTGGAAAACTGGATACGATTTCCTCAGTATTTGCAGTGCTACAAAACACAGAGAATAGATCTGGAAAGTATAATGTACTGACTGAGGACAGAATCAGCTGTAGTCAAGGTATTCCTATCACATTTGCTTTACCTATTTAAAAAAAAAAAAATCGTTGATATTGATTCTAAAAGCATCCGGAACAATGTATTACAAAGTTTAATTACCCTTACGAAGCAGATATACATTTAAATTTTTTAAATATATAACCTAAACATCCCTCCTTGCAAACTATACTCATTATTTTTGGGTGAATGGAATTAAGAGCAGTTAATTGTAGGCAGCTACATTGGAAGAAACAGATGAACACAACAAAGTTTATTAACACATGGCTCCATGGCTGGTGTTGCTACCATAGTTTTGGGGTTTTTTATAATGGGATGGACTACACAGCACCAGGCTGGCTGGCATCAGTTAAGGTTCACCTTTCTCAAATGAGGAAGAGGGTCTTTACTCAGGAGCTTGTGGTCCTTGACAGACCTTGAAACTGGTTGATAAAAAGCTCAACATCAGCCAGAAATTAACATTTACAGCCCAGAAAGTCAAGCATAGCCTGGACTGCATCAAAAAGTGTGGCCAGCAGGTCTAAGGAGGTGATTCTCCCCCTCTCATCCTCTCTCATGAGGTCCAGCCTGGAGTACTGTGTCCAGTTTTGGAGCCCCCATCACAAGGGGACATGCACATCTTGGACCTAGTCCGGAGGATGGCCACAAAAAGGATCAGGGGGATGAAACACCTACAAACACAGACTGAGAGGATTGGGGTTGGAGAAGGGAAGGTTCCAGGGAGACCTTATAGTGGACTTCCAGTTCCTGAAGAAGGTCTGTCAAGAAAGCTGGGAGGGACTTGTTACTGGGATAAGGGGTAAACTGGAAGAAGGCAGATTTAGACTACATATTAGGAAGAAGTTCTTAACTGTGAAGCTGGTGAGACACTGGCACAGGTTCCCCAGGAAAGGTGTGGAAGTGTTCAAGGGCAGGTGTGATGGGGCTTTGAGCACCTTAGTGGGAGGTGGGTTTAGTGGGAGGTGTCTCTGCCCATTCAGAGAGGTTGGAAATAGACGATCTTGAAGGTCCCTTCCAACCCTGAAAATCTATGATTTTGTGATCCCTTCCAACTCAAAATATTATATGATCCTATGACACATTATTCTACAAAGTGGTCTAATTTTTATTATTCATTTTGGTGGGAAATTTTTATTTGGGTTTTCCCCTTTTCACAGAAAATATATGGTATAATTTCTTTTTTTTCCTCACTTTTTTTTTTTCCCCCCCTCAATCTATAAACTGCAGCACAGTTTCCTTTAATTTTTGTGCAGTCATCTACTACCAGCATTTAAATATTTGCATTATATTATTTTTTTCTTCTCTTTTCTTTAACCTTTATATAGTATCCTATCTAAACTGAAGCATTCTGAATACATTTTGTCCCATGAGAGTAGTCTTCCTCTATTTTTGGCACTAATACTATTTTTAAATTATAATTGTTTCTCTTTTTTATTACTTTACTATCAATGCTGATATGACTCAGCATTCTAGAGACAAGTATGATTACAGACTAACTGTTCCCAAGAAGGGTCCTTAATGAGGGTGTATTTGCTCTTACAAGTTAATGTGCAATATCTAATGATTTTAGAAGCCACCCACTACACTACAAGGACAGAAAAAATACATCGTACAAGAATTTTGGGGATTTGGAATTTCTTTGTTTTCTTGAATAAAAGGAAGAATTTTAGCAATTCATTTGCATTTTAAAGTACACAGAAACCCAACACTGAATGTCTGTACTAAGGTCGTAACTACTTTCAATGTAGCATTAAGCAGTGAAGTTTGACATTGGACATACTTTGTAGGGTAAGTGGCACAATCTAACATCACTTGCAGAGGGTTATGTTCTCATTTGTATCTACAAACTCTTATCTGTCTGTCACGAAAATTGCGTATTTCCATGGAATTCTGTAGTTTTCACACACCTTTTTTCTTGTCTTGTCAAAAAAACCAAACAAACAAAAAAAAAAAAAAAAAAAAAAAAACCCCAACAAAATGGGACAGCTGCAGTCCCATTCAGTGAGGCTTTTAGATGAGCTGAAATATTAAGGCATCTTCTAGTGAGCTAAGAAAGGTGAATAAAGTGTACAGAGACGTAACATCTATATCAGTGAAATTAAGAGGACCGTGGTATGGACTTAATGACTGAAATGTACTTGATCATGCTGTTAAATTGCTAAAGTGGTCTGTGGCATGGCTTTGATGCAGTTGCACCTAGGACAACTCTCCACGGACAGCTCTCCCCAGCCACCTGTCCACAGGCAAATCTAAGTGGGTCACCACATCTCATTTGATGTAGCTGCCTTCATCTCATCCTCCCTGGCAGGTGCCACCAGTCCTCCCTGGAGCACAGGAAGCTCCACAAAGCCCTTTAACATCAGCAGGGGTTGTGCATGGCACCAGAGGGAGCCCTGAGCACCTGGCATCGAGTGGTCTCTCATAGGAGGTGGTGGGGGGACCATCACTGAGTTCATTCCTGCCCTGCTTGCAGTATACAATTAGTATCTTAATACATTATTAGTACATTAGTAGGAGGAGGTACACAGACAGGGGGGCAAGTAGCAGCGAAGATGAGGGGAAGCAGTAGGAGGAGCAGTTCTGGTCACAGCTTCTGGTATGGGGAAAAAAAGACAGCTACCTGAGCACAGAGGAGGAGAAAGCTGTCTTCTTTCTCTGCTAAGACTCAAGCAGGATGCAAGATGGGGAGAGCTACATGATGGTTTGTCTCAGGAAGCCAGGGAGTAAACATCTGCCTTGCTGCCTCCTGCCACCCACTGAGGCCCTGTAGCAAACCTTGTAGGGGTACTGCCCTGCACATTTTACAGATGGGGAAGGAGCACCACAGCATCTGGGACTGCTGGGTCCCAAAATTCCTAATGAGGATGCTGCTGTGGTGAAAGAAAAGAAAAAAAAAACCAAAACACTCAAGGCCAACAAAACAGGATCTCCCACAAGGCAGTGCTCAGGCATCATTGACCCACACAGAGTTGTCCCACAAAAAATTGCCCCTGTAGAGCTGGCTGCAGCATGTTGTCCCATTCCACCTCTCTCCAGATCTTGAACTTAACTGTGATCTTGATAATAATTAAGAAAGTCAGTACCAGGAGGCAGCTGCCACCAAGCACATTGTAGCAAGTAAACAGTAGCTTCAGCTGTCAGCTGTAATTCAAGGAGCAATGACCAAATTTAGTGCAGAGAAATTAGCTATCACTGGATGGTGGTTTCAGCCAGCAGCTCTGACCTTGCTTGAAACATGTTTAAGCAAACTGATTCAGGCAGAGATTAAGCCAGGCCTGGTGGGTGGTATCGGACTGAGTTCAGCTGCATCCTAGGCTAAATTTTTATTTGTGTTTTTGCTTTTCCTATAATTACATATGAAGATTTTTATTTGGTCAGCACTAGATTTGAATCATGTGGGTGAAGAAGACAGCCTCATTTTGGAGAAATAATTTCTGTGTCTCTAAGCACACTTCTCCAAGCAGGCCATTCCTCCAGATGACACCTCTTGCTTTGAGAATGAAAACCATCAAACCAGGTCTAGAAGTAAATCTCCACTCCTTGGCTGAAGAAGTGCTTAAAAGAGATTGGCGTATTTGAAACTGTTTGGTGTTCTTTTTAATTAATAAAAACATTTCAATCTACAGTCACCTGAGCTCAGGTGAAGTGAGTCAAAGAGCCAAGATCAGATATAATCAGTATCTGTCTAACATACCTCTGGCTACTATCACCTTTCTGAACAGGCCACATCTTCTAAGATCTTTCTGATCATATCCACTCTTCCATATGTAAAATAATTCATAGGAATATTCATAGGAATTCGTAAGAATATTAGTTCATGTTCATAGGAATAATAATTAGGATACTACATTTATATTATATGTAATATATTTTATATATAGTATATAATATATTTTATATATAGTATATATATCACACAGTATGAATATCCTAATAATATTGTTATGAAGGGAAACAGCATAGTATAAATAGAAATCAATAAGAATAAATGGAACAATGTTCTAGGTATTTGGATTATCCTTTTCTTTAGTGTCAGTATGAACATCCTAAGTGCCTTGTAGTTGTTTTGGGTTTGGGTAAAGCATGAAAAAATATCAATAGTGGCTCATATGCTCCTGTCTCCCTAGAAAGATTTTGCCAAATGGCCAAAAGGCAAATTCTATTTCAAATATAGTTTCTTAGCTTAAACTTCTCTCACATGTTTCTAGTGTTTTTCTTATCCTTCCCAGGGCATAACACAAACATTTGAAAAATATAACTTTATTTAGTATTCATGGAGCAAAGTAACATCAATGAATATAAGGGTATTATAATGTTAATGCATATTATTTTCTTTCCACTTAGAGTTGAACTTCTTACATATTTTTTACAGTCACTGGGTTGTGTGAGTTTCCCTCAGTGTTACCTAGATTTGGTTGCTTAGCAAAGACCAGTCATCTCTGATTATGAGGAAGCTAAAGAACGATGTGTACTCAATAACTTCAGTATTTCCATGAGTGGTAGGATAAATTGTGAGGCGAGAATGGAAAAAGTTGTCTTCAGTTTTTTTCATTCTCTCTGCTAATGCAAGAGATTAAGTTATTCCTTTTTAAAAATTAAAAGAAAACCCAGATCCTTTATGATTTTATTTTTCCTTTTTTTTGTTATGAAAGGATCATTCACAGGGCTTGCTCCCAATTCCAGAATGTTCTAGTAGGCACAAGACTAATTTTTTGAGATGAACTATCCTTATCCATAATCCAATAAACCGTGAATATTTTGCAGGTGATCTTTACCAAAAGTCAGTAATATGTTTACATATATGTGTGTGCACATATATATGAATATGTATATATGTGTGTATATATATGCATATATATGTGTATATATGCATATATATATATATGATGTTTACAAATGTAAAGGTTGAATATGATGCATAGTCATTGTACTATCTTACACTAAAGCACATGCATCCTTTGGAGTGAGCACATTTTACATTTTTACATTTCTTGAAAGAAGAACTTGAAAGAAGCAGAAAGGAGATGGCTCTTTATATGTTGAGGCAGTGCTGTCACTTCCAAAGGAGGCACTTTAATTCAGTGGAAATGTCAAACTTCCTAGAAGCCTTCTAGAAAATAACTTAATTTTTCTGCAAAATTGCTCAATTTTTATTTCAGAATGTTCCTTTCATTTTTTCCTTCTATCTTTCTTTGTGTGTTCTTATCACAATATATAAAAAAATTATTAGGGATTGGTCATTTTTTAATCACACAGTAGTACAAACTGAGGTCTTGCCAAAATTATGCTTTCTCTTTAGGGCTGTGTAGTGACTGGGCCATGTGAATATCTAATTACAGTATTCTCTTTTTCATTAAAACATAATACAAGAGTCTTTTAAAAATTTAAAGAACAGACATTGAGAATAATGTATGGAGAATAAAGTAAAGATTTTAAAAGTGACAACTTATTTTTCTTTTTCTTTTCCTTTATCATACAGAGATGGCAAATAGTCTGGATGCTGATGTTATGAACTTAATCGGATGGAGTTTTCCGTTCATTAATTAGGAGTTAAAATACAAAGATGAGGATGTGGGAAGATTTTGTAAACTACCATACAGACACTCTAAGTCTTTCAAATATGTCTTTCATACTGCACATTGTGACTTATTAATACCATGCATGAGGTCAGATTAAAATGATTCATAATGGGATATTTTACATATCTGAGAAAAAGCTTTGAATAATCTTTTGTTAACTCAGCATTTCAAATTGTCAAATGATTCCTGAGAAGAATAATTCAACCTTGTTTCCTATGACCTCAAAGGAAAGATGTATTAAGGCATTTTTATACAGTTAAGGACTTAAACTGAAAAATTTTTTGGGGAAAAGGGGAAGACTGATTAGTATACATACATATGGTATTTTGGAAGACTTCATTTACCTCTCATACACAGCAGTCTCCTCTAGCAATATGAATTGTTTCTTTGTTCATTTAAAAAGAAAGAATTAAGAAATATTTTAACTACACTCCAGAATTAAACCGGATGTATTTTGGTGTTCTGCAAAACAGTTGTTTTCCTAACTTATGATCATAATTCAGATAAAATTAAGGTCTCATTTCCTTTTACAACTTCTTCAAAGTCAATTTTTTTTTTCTCCAGTAGCAAGCATGCTTAAAGATAAAGCCAGGCAAAACTTTGGACTTAAGTACATCCAAAACGAAAAAAAATTTAATTTAAATTGAATAAGAGATAAATTTTCTGAATTTGTTCTGAATTATAACTGTTGGCACAGAAATAAAAGTTATCAACTTTCTAATAGGAAAGAATCAAACACTTGAATTATCCAAACTGAAGTAATCTTGCTGAGAAGATATCATCACACAAGCGAAGAGATGTTTCTCATGTGGCCTTTCATATCATGAACCTAGATCAACTAACGTACACTATCTGTAAAAAAAAGTAAAAAAAAAAAATTATAATTTATCTGGTTTCATAGATACAATACTCATTACTGCTTTCCTGTATTGGTTCTAATAAAACATAAATAAATTATTCCTGTTCCTAGTAGCATTTATAAAACTCTTCTATTGATTTAAGGAACATATCCTGGGTTTAAGGTTCTTATTTTTCCTTAACTACATATATAGTATACATAAACACATATAGATATGTATCAATATTTACACTCAATTTTGTTTATTTTCTTGGCCTTGATATGTCTGCAGTATATGTATATACTAAGTTTGTCCCTGTGGTGGTGAAGCCTTGGCTAAGAACCAAACTCCCACCCAGCTGCTTCCTTACTCCCCCTCTTTAGTGAGATGGATGAGAAAATAGGAAGAACAGGAATGAGAAAGCTTGCAGTTTGAGATAAAGACAGGAAGTAAGTACAGAATGCAAGTAACAGCTACTGTCATGCAAAAAACCTGACTCAACTTTGGGAAACCAGCTTAATTTATTGTCAATTGATGCAACTATCTAATCACTGGTTTGGGTATTGGAAAATAAAAACTAAGAAAAAAAACCCAACCAAGTATTACAGATCTGGGGAAAGAACTTTTCCTCCCTGTTTCACAGGCTCTTCATCACTCCTGGTACCACTTGTCACCCCTTTTATAATGCTGCAAGTTACTCTCAGTCCCCTCATGAGGCCACCAGCTGTGCAAGAGGCATTGTGACAGGAGGCAGCAGTTTCTCTCTGCATCTCCCTCCTTCTCCTACCTTCTGCACACGCTGCCACAGAGCTGTTGTTATTCCTCTTCTTCCTTTCATCACCTCAGTGTTCCCTCTGTTGGGGACACTGGCATTTTCTGCCCTTTCTTACCCCCCACTAGCTTGGCTGGGGGATGTGGTTGGAGCCAGATGGAGCTTGCTAGAATCGTCTGGAACTCACAGTGTCCATCAGGGGACACCCCAGCCTCTACTCAGAGACCCTCCTGCTGCCTCCTCTGCCAGCACCGGGGCACAGGCACACAGTACAGCTCCAGAAAGATCTGTAATTACATCTGCACTCAGCTGTCCCACATATCACAGATATTTCCCAGTTGGGCAAGTTTCGTGACAAAGATTCACTGTTTGGGAAAGACATCTCTGTACATACATTTTAACCTTTTTGCCTCCACCTGCTGTGTCTCTTCCACAGAACTTTGAGGTCACTTATTTTGCAGAAAACTTCAACTAGACTAAAGAAAAAGGCAGAGTGCACCAGACTCCTGATCTTCCCAAACTTTGTAGCCCATGTACCTTAGCCCTTCTTCTGATAAACCTGTGGGTGAGCCAGAACTTGAATAAGTATAAAAGTAATAAAAATTACTGCAAATGTGGTATGGTTTTTACTATATTCCTTAGTCCTATGTTTGTTTGGCTTCTAACGTTTCATACTTAATGTTTATATTGTGCTTGAATACATGATTAAATCAACTATTTTTTGTTCTAAATGACAAAACAAAGGCTTTTTCTAGTTGCATCACAATTTAGGTGACAAGACACATTTTTTGGTAAGAGCAGTACTTTAGATCAAGATACCTGTGAAAGAGAAAGTGATTACTTACTCAGCACATCTTCCACTCAGCTTTCAACCTTGTGTAGGTTATAAATGAAATAAACAAAGTTGAAACTCCAAGTTAGGCCCAGCAGTTAGGCTCTTCAAGTAGAAGTAAATTTGATACGTATACAACTGAGGTCAAGACAGTGTGAAGTACCCACACAGTATTTTCACAGTTCCCTGTCTGATTACAATCATTTGTATCCCTTACTGATGTACCATGGTCACTGATTTATGCGTTAACTCTGGAAACATCAAAATAAATGAAGGCTTAGCATGTGTTACTTCACTTCTTACTGGATATTGGCACGAGGAATACAAATACCATTTTATATATTTCCCTGATGAACATGCTCTGGTATTCCCACCTGTCTTCACTGACATTTTTATAACTATCAGTTCCCCAAACTATAGGAGAATTAAGCTTCCTGGGGGAAGTAAACAGGTTTTGCTTATATCTTGGTTTAAAGAAAAGCACAGTATTATGCTATCTTGTGGCTGTCATCCTAAAATTTCCCCTTCTCTAGAACAGGGGATTTTAAATGCTGCCACAGTTCCATGGAATTCATACTTAGAATTCCATTGAATTTCAGTTTCGTATCTTAAAACTTGCCTCCCACATTGCTCTTCTTTGTTAGGATGGGAAGTTCTTCTAGCAGCCAGTGGATGACATGAAAGCACAGCAGCTGTGGCAGCATTTTTTTTTTATGGATGAAAAGTATCAGGGTCAAACTCAGATGTGATTTAAGCAAAGACAAACGTGTTCTTAGCAGATGTTGACCCGCTTAGAAGGTCCATTTTTACCTCAGAAACAATCATTGTTCCTACATTTATGGCTAGACATTGATGTTACATGTTAGAAAACACTGAAGTTCTGCTAAGAACAGAAAAATAGATAAATAAACTGGAAAAGGACAATAAAATACCATCATCTTTAGTGAAGTTTAGCCATGATTTCTACTGCATGAAACTTTAAGACCAAGAATATGCATGTGGTGATCTTTTATTATCTTTGAGTTAAATTTTCCATTATCCAATAATATGAAAGGTTTTTTCGTATCAGGGTTTTGTCTGTTTCTTCCAGAAATGACACTCGCTAAACTTAGTAATGAGCAATCAACAAAAGGAAGAATTACTGAAGGAGTGTATCCCTACTTTGATTTTACTGAGGGTTTTTTCTTGAGTAGGACCTACATGATAAACTGCACTTGAAAAGACCTGAAGGCAGCAGTGGAAAGGATTTTTCAGCCTTTCCAATTATTAATAAAAATATAGACAGGGAAAAAAGATCATTAAAATACACTGAATATAAGTGGCTTTATATTTACAAAGTAAAGCATGATTTCAGGGGAAGAAAATAGTTTTCTGATTTCTATTAATGACCTGGTGACTGTCCCAATCCTTGTTTTTTGTAATTTTGGGAGTAGAAAAGACAATCAACTTAAGTCATGCTCCATAAGTTTATTAAAATAAAACCTTGTCTGCATTATCAACGCTAATTCTAACAATAGAGTGGTTTTAAATTTTCATTACAATTGAGGGGGAAAAAGGGTTTTTAATGATGGGTCTTCTACCTTAGTTCAGGTTTCTTTAGTTGGTTATTTTTGTTTCATGAATTGTTACATTTTCCTTTATTCTTGGGATATGGGTTGCTGTCTCAGCTTTTCTGATCTGATTTTAGTAAGATTTTGAAGTTTTCACTTGAACAATTTGTCTCTATACCCATTCAGGTATATACAGAAAAAGGAAGTTAAAAATATATTGCATATGCATGTGATTTCAGAGCGGAGAGAAAACAACACTATGGAGCAACTCTTTCCTGAATAGCCAGTTAATACCTATAGTTTGTTTGGGTTTTTTTGGTTGAGGGAGGTGATTCTCCCCCTCTGCTCTGCTCGTGTTAGACCCCCACCTGGAGTACTGTGTCCAGGTCTGGAGTCCCCAGCATAAGAAGGAAAGAGATCTCCTGGAACAGCCACTAAAATTCTCAGAGGTCTGGAGCACCTCTCCTGTGGAGACAGGCTGAGGAAGTTGGGGTTGTTCAGCCTGGAGAAGAGGAGGCTCTGAGGTGACCTTCTAGCAAGCTTACAATATCTGAAGGGGGCCTACAAGAAATCTTGGGTAGGGCTTTTACATGGGTGTGTAGTGAAAAAACAAAGGGAAATCGATGAGATTTAGGTTAGAAGTATCCTAATTTTCTATCGGTATTTAAAATTGTCTAGCTTGTCATACTTAATTTGTAGCAAGAATTTCAGCTTCAAGGTATATTTTTACCATGTTTCGTATTTTTAATTACTTTTAAGATTGATTTGAAAAAAAAATTAACGTAAAAATAAATCTTGACTCTCCCAAGTATTTGTTGCAGTAGAAATTGTTTTAGCAATTTTTGAATGGGTTAGGAAATTAGCTCTTTATATCAATTTCTTTGTCCCAGCAGAGATTTTTCTATTGAATTAATGATCATACTAATAACCTTAAAAATAAAATAGCTTTTAATGTTCCTTATGTCTTCCAAAGGCTGAGTATGATGAGCCTTAGAAACAGTGTAAGGTAGTTTATGCCCTTACATGAATATTAAAACCTGAAATATAACACATGACTATATGATTATTCTTATACCTGGAGTATTGCATCCAACTCTGGACTGCAGGAAGTACATGGATCTGATGGAGCAGGTCCAGAGGAGGGCTATGAAAATTATCAGGGGGCTGGAACACTTCTCCTGTGAAGACAGGCTGAGGGACCGGGGGTTGTTCAGCCTGGAGAGAAGAAGACTCCAGTGACCTCCCAGTACCTGAAGTGGGCCTACAAGAAGGCTGGAGATGGACTGTTTGTGAGGGCTTGTAGTGATAGGACAAGGGGCAAGGGTTTTAAATTAGAGAAAAGTAGATTTAGATTGGATGTTAGGAAAAAATTCCTTACCATGAGGGTGGAGGAAAAATGGAACAGGTTGCCCAGGGATGTAGTTGAGGCCTCATCCCTGGAGATATTCAGGGTGGGGCTTGATGAGGCTCTGAGCAACCTGATCTATTGAAGGTTACCATGGTTACTGCAAGGGAGTTGGACTAGATGACCTTTAGAGGTCTTTTCCAACCCAAATTATTCTATGATTATGCAAAAAATTCAAATATTGTTCTCTCTTCTACTTTTGTTTGCTGATTTTCATTGTTAATGGACCAGACTAATTTTAGCTTCTAGCAGATGATACTAAAATCTGTGGACTGAGATAAAACAGTTCATCTAATTTGGGTAACTTGCACCAAAATGCAACATTTTATCGTGAGAGTCCTTAGATAATTCTGGAAGATATTAGATAATATTAGATATTAGATAATTCTAGAAAGCTTTTCTTTGGGCATCTACAGTAGACTGCAGCTCTGCTGCTTCTTTCACAGCTTTTTTTCAATATTCTAGTATTCTCTTCCCACATCTTTTCTTGGACATCACTTGCTTTTGCTGTATCTACTACAATATGGACAAAATGAGGCTCTTAATCTGTGTAGTCATGCTGGGATATACGGGCATGACCAAATGAGAGATGATGGTTATTTCCCCTCAGAGAAGCGAGAAGAAATTAACTAAAGTCATCTTTCTCTTTTTCCTTCTAGTCATAGTTTTAGAGAATCTTCAGACTTTGGAAGAAAAATTCTCTTTCTATTGATAATCGTTAACAAAGATCTGTGGAGAGGATTCTTCTAATTGAAAAAATGCATTCACATTGAGAGAAGTTGGGGTGGTTTTTTTGATGAACATTTTTTCTTTTAATAAAAACACAGATATATGGAATTAGTTTGGAGAGTCTTTGTCTGTCTGTTAAAATTCAGTACCACAAATCATAGAGTTATCTATCTTTCAAATTGGATAAATATGCTGTTTAACTTTAAATTTTTGGCAAAACTAAATATTTTGTACAGCATGAAGTATTTTAAGATTATGCTAAATCACTCATGCTAAAGAGAAGAAAGGGGCACAATATGATAAAGGTATCTTTGTATAGACTCAGAAAATAAAATATTAAATTAAATGATTTTCCAGGCATATGAAAATATAGATCTATGTGGCATGGTCTCTGTGGAATAACACTGGTTTAGTTTCTGATCAATAGAGAGTGTTGGTATCTGATTGATTTATTAATCTCATTCATGTGAAATTGGATTTAATCTTCTGAGAATTTAATTGCTTTTATTATATGATTAATTGGGTCAGGGTGCTTGGAGTCTTGGGCAGGCTTCTGTAACAATTTACAGATGATTAAAACAAGAAAATATTAAGAATTTTATGAAATGAAAATAAAAGAAAACAAATCCTTAAATTTGGGAGAAACAATACTTCTCTGCTTTAGGATATGCATGGTTAAGCACTGACTTAAAATTAATTTTTTTTTAGTGCAAAGTCAGTAACAACATTTGAGTTGAAATGTTTGCTATGTGTTGTAGAGAGTATATTGGTTTTTAGCCCTATGATCATTGAATTTAGTCTAATGTTTTCAAGAGCTCTATGTTTTTTCAGTCCTCCTTCTATGTATTTACCATTCCTCCTAGTAATTTAAACACTATTAAGTAGGATATCTCAGCTAAATCAGCCAGGAATTCACAAATATACATACACTAAGTTGTGTTGGATCTGCCTGGGATGGGGTTAACTTTGCCCGCAGCAGCCCACATTGTGCTGTGCTGTGTATTTGTAGCTGAACAGTGTTGATAACACACCAGTGTTCAAGGAATTGCTGAGCACTGTTTCTGAAGCATCTAAGCAGTCAGGCATAGCACTCACATACCTGTGTGCATTCCAGCAGGCTGCAGGGGGGGCAAAAGTCTGGGAGAAGATATAACAGGAACAGCTGACTCAAACTGAACAAAAGAATCACAGAATCACATGGCTGTCACAATTGGAAAAGACCTCAAAGATCACTGAGTCCAACTGTCAACCCAGAGAAAAACCCACCATGCCCACTAGAGAATGTCCTGAAGTCCCACATCTACATGTTTTTTAAATGCCTCCAGGGATGGTGACTTCACTACCTCCCTGGGCAGCCCATTCCAGTGTTTGAATACTCTTTCCATAAAAATATTCTTCCTAACATCTAGTATAAAACTCCCCTGATGCAACTTCCTTTTCCTCTAGTCCTATTGCTACTTACCTGGGAGAAGCCACCACCCTCCTCCCCACAACCTCCCTTCCAGTAGCTGTAGAGGTAGGACCCTATTCACCGCCCTATTTTCCAAACTAAACAATCCCAGTTTCCTCAGCCTTTCCTCATAGGACTTTTTCACAAAACCCTTCACCAGCTTGGTCACTCTTCTCTGGATGTGCGCCAGCAACTCAGTGTCCTTCTTGTAGTGAGAGGCCAAGAACTGAACACAGTGCTTGAGATGTGGCCTCAAAAGTGCTGAGGATATTCCATACCGTATGATATCATACCTGCAATAAAAACTATGGGAAATTGGGTGGGAAGCCCAGGGCAAAGAGGCACAGGGGATTTCATTTTTAAGGTTTTGTCTTCTGAAGAAAGTGCTAGGTTTATTGAGGCCCTACCTCTCAGAAAGTAGCTGGACACCTGCTGATGGGAAGTGCAGAATAATTTGGTTTTGTTTTGCTTTGTTTCTATGTGCAGTTTTTGTTTTCTTACATTAAATTATCTTGACCCACTGTCCAGCAGAAAAGGAGGGCTAAGGAACAGTTTGGTGGGCACCTGGCATCCAGCCAAAGTTAATTCAACACATTTGTACAAAATGAAACTAAAACCCCCAGACCTATACCCACCTTTACTTCCAGTATGAATTTCACAAATGTTCGACTGCTTGTAATATCAAAAAATGGAGCTCCTTGAGGACCATACAGGAGAAGGGGTGGAGAGTGGCCACCTACCTTGTTGTGTTCCCTAAAACACATAACCCTAAAAACATCAGAAACAGCCATTTATGGAGTGAGAAATCCACAGAAAACTGCTGATGAGCATGAGACTTTAAAATCTCTACCCTTTCCACCTTCTTGTCATACCACAGCTGTGATCTCTTCAGGGAAACCAAATATGTTTACCAGTCTGTTTTTCACCTCCATCCTTTATCTGTGAACTCTTTCTGACAGCCAGATGAGAACGATTGTGTAATCTCCTCCCACCTGAACCAAATGAATTGACCAGACTTTTCAATTATTTCATAATTTCCAGGCCAATGAAACCTCATTTTGAATGAATATCAAGTCTGCATCTATCCATAGAAAATGTAGTTTAAATATTTTTAAATTATTCCTTTACAGAAGTTGACACTATGTATTTTACTCCACAACAAAAATCCACAAAAACCTACATAGATGAATAGAAGTTCTGAAGAGAAATACAGTATTTTATATTTTTGTGCCTTTTAAAATCTTTGTACTTTTTGATTGAAGACTAAGGAACATACGGTTTAATCCCTTGGATGCTAGAGACAGAAAACACTTAGTAAAATGAATTTATTGCATGTTATCTCAAGATTTCCTGTTATACACGTTCATTCACTCAATTATTCTTCCTATTAACCTTTATATGACTCACATTCATTAATATTTTAATTTTGTGATAAAAGATGTTCTGTGGTACATTGTAAAGCTTCAACTTTTGCCCAGTCTTCCCTTTATATATAAGAATAGCACTGTCTGACATGTTCTTCCCTCAAGTCTCTCTGATATGTGTTACAGATCACACCTGCCAATGAAATCACTCTTCCAGTGATCTGTCCTGGTGTTATAATATGTGTTGGCATCATATGTAGAGTTAGATTAGGAATTTAACAAAAAACACTTCACTATGCTGACATTTTTCTCCTGTGCCCTGTACAAAAATCCCCACAAATATATATAAACCACTGAAGTAAAAAGGTTATCTAAAGAAACTACGAAGAAATTAGTCCAACAGTGAGAAAATAATTATTTTTTTTCCCCAGTTCGATTACTTCTTGTCTTCCATGCACTTTATTTTGAAATCAGTTTTAACATAACTTTTTTGTTTTGTTGGTGTTCTTTTTTCTTATTTTTCTTTTTTAGTCAACCAGATTTTACTTCAAAAGTGCCTGCATTTTTTATTAATCCTTTTGCACATTATCATAAGTTTTTATTGGGTATCAGCTCAGGCTTGGAGTTTTCTCTAGATTCTCATGTCTAAGGTACTCAAAGTTAGACTTTTTTTTTGTTTGTTTTGCATAATGGCTCAAAGACACCCTTTCTATGAGTCTACATCACTAATAACCTTGTGCACCATCTCTCATCTTCATTATCTAAAACATTCTTTCCACTCAGCTTAATGAAATTCAGTCATGCCTTTCTGATAAAGCTAATGCAAAGCTTTTTTCCAGCTGCCACTTTAACTTTACATACCTGCACTTTTCTACTGGCTACTTTTTTGACTGTCTTATCAGGTCTAAATTATCAGTCAATATCAAGAGACTGATTCCTGTTTATGATCAGCAGTTGAGTTTAGCTTCATCATAATTATTATGGGACAGAATCTACATGAATTCCAAAAGGCAGTGGGAAATTACTCTAACCTACTTTGCTGATGTTTTAACAAATGATTCCCACGAGTTCTTGCCAACACATCACGTAGACTGGCACAGTAATGGGTTTGACTCTCCTTCTGACTAATTCAGTTTTCATGAAATGGGAATTAAGTCATAAGAAATATGCAGGCTCTTTGATAAGTAAAAATAGTTTAATCTTCACCTACTTTTAAATCAACTGTGGCAGTACATGACCTATAAGATAATGTTTGCTGAAAAATGCTTCAATTTTCTAAATATACCCTGTGAAATGGAAACTATTCATTCCTACTGCCATCTTAGAGAAAAGGAGTTCCTTGAGGTATTGCTCTAGTTCTTTTTTCATAGCCATTAGATCTTTTATATTAATATTATACATTTAATCACTTATTTAAAGAAATAAGTCCTCTTTCTTTTTCCCCTTACAGAATTATAACCTAGCATAAAACACTAATGACCTTTATTCACAAAGGAAAGTGCTAGTTTTCCTTTGGGAGTTAAACTATTGACAAAGTATATCCAAAAAAAAAAAAAAAAAAAAGCCAAGTAAAATATCCAGATATCTCCTACCAAAACCCAAAAACCTAACACAAATCTGGCATCAGAGTTGCCATAGAGAATATAGACTTATAGATAATTTTTTGTGTTGCAGTGACTGGACAAATAAAGTAATTTTAGCAAAAAAAAATTAACAAAGACCTACTGCTAAATTGTGGGAAAGAGTAATAATAATTTAATACAGGAAGATAGGTTAGTACCGTAAGGTGTAGAAACTTGTCCTATTTTCATGAAATAGCAAAACTGTCACTGGTTTTAACAGAGCTGGGTCTTTGGTCACGGGTCTTAAAGTTTGCCATATCAACATTATTTCTGTGTATAAAAATTACCAGAGTGTGACATAACACTACCAGTCAGTTATACCTCACAATGACTGATTAAAATACAGATTTTTTTTTTCCTCTCCTTTCTGTAAAATGTAGAAAATAAAAAAATAAGTATCTTTGAATACATAGGTGATTTTCTAGGAAAAAACACTTTTTAAAAGTGTTTTACTATGTATTCTGGAAGCTTCCCATGGAAATCACAAAATAAATGGCTGCTGCTGCATTAAGAAAGCTCCACTTATATTCTGCAGGCACTGGTTTTGTTTTACTCTCAAATTCCTAATGGAGTTTAAAATTGAAATTAATGTTTCTGTTTACTTTCTAGTGTATTCAAAAGCCTAATCAATGATGTCAGCACATCTCAGTAATAGTGTTTCTCTATCAATGTCTGATACAGGCAGTAAAGGAAACATGGGGCACTGTTCAGTAGGCCCATCACTGGGGGATTTTTTTATGTTGTCAGCTGTGAACCAACTGAGCTGTAATAAATAGTACAATGAGTGGAAATAAAATAGCACAGAGATGATATGGAGCAGGACACTACAAATGCATAATCTTTTAGCCAGAACAATTAGAATCTGAACAGAAAGGAAAAAAACAGCAGCTCATCCAGAAACTAAAGGCATTCTTGGTTTCTCAACCCCAATTTTAGCTTTGTGTCTTTTAAAATTCTTTATCTCACAAACATCGTGGTGTTCTACCTTCCATGGGTGCCCTTATACATTCCTGTGTGTCTGGTTTTGATGCATTCCAGCATTCACAAATGTTGATAGGTTACCACTTAAAGCTTTTTTTAAGATAATCTTTTATATGTACTTCTCCCCCTGGAGCTGTCACTCCATCAATTAGTCTTGATAGCTCTCTGTATGAATCATTATGTCTCCTCCACTGACACTGCTTAGGTAGCAGCTGTTGTATATGAATCTTTTGTGTTCTCATAGTTTTTGCTGTCACAATCCCAGTAGTCCTAATTGTACACTGGCTTTGTTGGTTTCAGGTTAGTGAGCTTATTTAAATCAGTTGAGAACCTGGATCTAAACCTTTGTGATTAACATAATACAAATATTTTATAGGGAAAAACAAATAACAGGTACTTGAGTATAAGCCTTCCTTTTAAAATACGATTTAAAACATAATTTATTGATGACTTTCACTTGGAAAACACACAGAAGAGAAGTAAATCTTTTACATAGCAAATGTAAAGCATGAATCTCAGGGGAACTTGACTGTATTATACTATGTCAATATAAGAAAAATTGTAATTCAAAGTTTGTCACTGTTTTATAAGTTAAGCATTTAAATTCTCACAATCAATAAAGTACTAGAGACTGCAACTGTAACTGCCATTTCAAATAGATTCCTCTCTTAGTATGCATTTTTTTCTGTGCATCTTAAGTATACAGATCTTTTAAGTTACAGAAGTCTCTTCAAAATACTGCATGAATTCACACTGTACATCAGGTTCAGTTTATAGCATCATTTCCTGAGATATGTGAATATTGTACAACACTTTCAGGACATCAACAGAATTTACAAGGTCAGAATACTATTGAATTGTCATGATGGTTAAGAAAAATGGTCCCCATTGAGGTACCTCTTAAGAGTAGCTAAGCTCCAAACAGAGAACTGAATTAGTTCAGCATGCTTTTGATCAATATACCTGTCAGCCATTAAGCCTTTAATGTTGTCACTAGTGCATTCATTTTCCACCCTATTATGGTCTTATGAAATTGTTTTAAATTTTTCTTTAGTGGTTTAAAAACCAAATTAAAAAAATAAAAAAGTAAAATTTAGCAGATGACAATTCATCTTTTTATGCTGAAGAATATTAATATTCTGATTAAATTTAATTAATAATCTCACTTAAAACACAGAGCAACCACTTTGCAAAAAAAAAAAAACTTCATTACTCTTATATTACACAGTAATTAATGAATATTTTTTACTTTTTAGTAAAAAAAATATAATGGCATATTAAAAGTTTAAAATATATCCAAGCAATACCAAACCAGTATTAAAATAATATCTACTTGGATCAGACACTTATTCTAAAAGAACACACTGCAATACAATATAAAATAAATTACTAACACTTTTTTAGCAAGGCATTCAGTAGATTCTCAATGTAATTTGTACTCATTAGCTTGCGGTTGACAAATGAAAATAAAACCAAAGTTATCAAAGCCCAGAAAAGAAATTTAGAAAATAAGCATTAGTAGAAAGATACATACAGCATGAATGATCCTTAGCAGATTTCATAATTCCCAAAATTAAATATGCCCCTTTCCCATTTTCAAAATAGAGTTCTTCTAATTTCAGTCAGAGCTGGAACACATTCCTGGAGGTGAAGGTGAAGTTGTCACTCTGTGTATATATTTCTTAATCAGCTCCAGTTTCTATCCACATATTTTCTCATCAAGGTCACTTGTTGGATTTCAATTCTGAAGATAACTTTGGTACCAACTATTAAATCTTGTCTTTTTAAAAAAAAATGTGAATATTTCTCAGAATATGGTGCAAGTGCATTCACTTAACAGAATTATTGTCTTGATTAACCTTCAATGCCTGTGATTTGTGACATGCCTTGCCTAGTAGTCATCTATGAGGCACAAAATAGAAGTTATGATTCTTGAATACAGAATTCTTGATGCCTCATTCTGATTTTTTTTACTATTTTCTGCTAGCATCATAACTGTATTAGATTTATAAGATCTTATCACAATAAAAAAAAAATGTCATATCTTATCAAAACAGGAATAAAATTGTTAGATATTGTGACCAAGTGAGAAATAATTTCACTTATGTATTTGTCACCCAGACATAAACTGGTGCAATGATTAGCTGGGAGACTAGTGCACAGGTAATTGAGATGAATTGCATAATTATTACTTTAGTCCTCAGATTAATTCTAAGATTACTTTGCTAAGGGTATGACTACCATTATGTCACAAAGCAGACGGTGTCAATATTCTTGTCAGTTCATTTGAACTCTGTAAGCATAAGATCTACTCATTCATTTGTGCAAGAAAATATGCAACTTTGCAATCAGAGATACCTGGGGCTCTGCACCTTTTCTTAACGTATGTGGATCAAAATGAGTCAATCTGTATTTTATGACCAAAAAGAAGAATGCATAAGAGTGGTGTTTACTTTATAAATTATTAAATTCACAGCCAATTTAATGTAACCATGGTCGACAAGACTTACAGTGGATAATGCTGGAAGGTCAGATTCACCTATCTTTACATGTTTATTTTTCTCTCTCTTCTAGCTCCTGTGATTTAGGCAGTAACTCTAAGAATCACAGAATGGCTGTGAAATTATCAACACCAACCTGTCTGCTATGGGCAGAGATGCCTCTCTACTAGACAAGGTTGCTCAAAGCCTCATCCAGCCTTGAACACCACTAGGGAGATGGCATCCACAGCTTCTCCAGGAAGTCTGTTCCCAAGTTTCACCAACTTCGTACTGAAGAAATTCTTCCTAATATCCGGTCTAGACCTATTCTCCTTCATCTTAAAAACATTTCCCCTTGTCCTATCACTGGAGACTCTTATGAGAAGTCCCTCTTTAGCCTTTGTGTAGGTTCTCTTCATGTGTTGGAAGGCAGCTATAAGGTCTCTCCAGAGACTTCTTCAGGTTGCACAATCCCAGGTCCTTCAGCTTCTCCTTGTAGCAGAGGTGCTCCAGCCTCTCAGTCATCTCTGTGGCCTTCCTCTGGGTTTGTTCCAACAGGTCTATGTCCTTCTTATGGTGGGGACACCAGAACTGGATAAAGTATTCAAGGTTGGGTCTCACAAGAGCAGAGTATAGGAGGAGAATCACCACTCTTGATCTGCTGTCCATGCTCCTCTTGTTGCATGCTAGGGTAGAGTTGGCCTTCTGAGATGCATGAGTGCACTGCCACCTCATGTTGACCTTCTCATCAATCAACACCCCCAAGTGCTTCTCTTCAGGGATTACTATCAACCTACTCGGTACCCAGCTAGTAACTGTGCTTAGAACTAGCCTAACACAGATGCAGGACCCTGCACTTGGACTTGGTGAACCTCATGCAGTTTGCACCAGACCATTTCTCAAGCCTGTTAAGTTCCCTCTGGATGGTGTCCCTTCCCTCAAATGAATACACCACACAACACATCTTGGTGACATCGTCAAACTTGCTGAGGGTGCACTCAATGCCATTGTCCATGTCACTGACAAAGATGTTAAACAGCACTGGACCCAGAACTGAAGACCGCTGGGAAACTCCACTTGTCACTTGTCTCCAGCTGGACATTGAGTCATTGATCACACTGTGACTGCAACCTTCTAGCCAGCTTCTTACCCACTGAGTTATCCATCCATCAAACCCATGTCTCTCCATCTTAGAGACAAGGATGTCATGTGAGACAGTGTCAAATGCCTTGGACAAGTCCATATAGATGACATCACTTGCTCTTCCCATATCTACCAGAGCTGTAACTGTCGTAGAAAGCCACCAAATTTGTCAGGAATGATTTGCCCACAGTGAATCTGTGTTGGTTGTCACTGATCACCTCACGTGCCTTAGCACATATGCCAGTAGGATCTGCTTCATGATTTTATCTGGACTGGAGGTGAGACCAGAGGTGAGAACTGGTCTGTACTTCCCCGGTTTTTTGCTCCTTTTTTGTAAAATGGGGGTTATGTTTCCCATTCTCCTATCTGTGAATTTATCCAGGCTGCCATGATTAGCCTTGAAAAAAACCTCTGGTCTTGTACACGATGTTGTATTAATGCTATTAATTTACATTGTCTATAAATTTTGATATTAAAAAACAATACCTTTTTGCTATTTGCTCTAATTTTTCATGAGGTAAGCAAATAATAACAGTATGTGATTTTTAAATCTTGAAACATTAAAATGTAAAATACTAAGTTATTTTTCAAAGTCTTTTTTTTAGTAAAGACTGATAAGCTGCTTCCCTCTCATGCATGTTTAGAAGAGATTTGGGGCAGAGACAGTGGACATATGTTCTTATAGCTTTTTTTTCAGTTTGCAACATGGCAGTGACCTGGGTTGAATAACTGAAAGCTAAATGTGTCTTATAATTGAAAAAAATGTACTTTTTAAATGTCTAAAGACAGAAATATATTGATAACATGGTTTGTTCAAATTCTGATAGAATTCTGATACATAAAATAACTTACAATAATTCTTACATAATAACTCTTTCTATGTTCATCTTAATTCCACAGCACTAATTATACTCTTCAGACATATTTATGCTTGATATTTCAGAAAAGATGTCAGCTACAAGATTTCCAAAATATCTCACTATACCAAATTACTCGAGTACTTCTTTGAAGCTCATCTTTGATTGCATATGTGTTACTTTGATCAGCTTTGTATTCAGATAATAGACTGCTTAAAGATGAAAAAGCTATGGAAAAGCTATTTAAGGCTGAATTTTTATCACAAACATCTGGCAATTTGTTTTTCTTGATTGTGATTTATTTTTAAAACAGTGATTTATGTCAGTAGTGTTAGAATTCATATTTTCATTAATATGAGCAAAGATTTTTAAGAAAATCATAGTCAAATAGTTTAGCTATTAAGTGTTAAAGAATCATTATTAAAATGAAGCATCAGTAAGGTTCCTTAGAGGCCTGTGCTGAATCCAATGTTAGTATTTCCAGTAATCATATAGATGATGAGACAGAGAATAATCTCATTAAATTTTAAAATAATATGAACCTGGAGGAGGTTAACACTTTCTGTAAATAAGGATTAGAATTTTAAATGAATTTAGGAAATTGGATAAATAGTCTGAAAAAATATATAAGCTATAATTCAACAAGGATGAAAATGATTCATTTTGCACTTAAGAACAGTCATCTGGATAAATTCAGGATCAACCTGAATCAGGATCAAGGCAAGTAGTGATTTCAAAGAAGTTAACATGAGGAAGTAATCAAACTCCACATAAATCAAACTACTGTTCTACCATGAAGAAAGAAAGAAAAAAAAAAAAAAAAAAAAAGACAGGCAATATATTGACAAATAACTGAAAAATCTGTTTATAGGGTATGGAAAAACAAACTTCTTCTCTATACTACATTGCTGAGGAACAGAACCCAGATCTGGACACTGTACTTCCTGAAGAGCTCAAGAGCTCAGCTCATGAATCAAAATGAGAGTAATGTAAATTAACAGTCTCATAGAAAACTGAATACATGAGGACAGGTTTAGAAGGGAACTTATTTCATTTCTAAAACTTAAGCCTGAGTAGGGAAATGTTAATACTTTCCAAATAAATCGAAGGCTAATGGTAGGAGGAAGGGAATATATTCTTTATGTCCATACTAAGTGGATTTCAATCAGAGCAAAGGAGATTCAGATTACAGTTTAAAAATAGCTTTCTGATGGTAATAATAATGAAAGACTGGAATAGTTTAATATGATGAGATTGTTGATATCTTTAAAAAGAGGTTAAGGAAACACCTATTGGGATATTACCTAGAACTAATATTGCTTTAGATCCAGAAGCCTGAGCCATTCAGAAACCTCCATGGAGGAATGGAAGTTTGCCTAAATGTATGTAAGACACTCAGGAGGAAAAAAAACATCTAGCAGATGTACTGACAAATGTTGTATGTCACGCTCACATTTCATTATCAGACTGTTACACTTCTGTTATTGTAAACTTCTCACATCAGTGAATCATATGAATCTTGTTTGAAATTGTGTGTATTTTTATATTTATATATGATCATAAAATAAGAAAAATATTAATTGCTTCAGGAGCTCTGGCAGAATAAAACCAACTAGAAAAGACCACTTCTGTTGGCAAAGGGACTAATGATCAAATACTTACTTCTTCGGTAGGTGTTCCGTGTTCTTATGTTCCCATAAATTTTTTAAAATCTCTGTATTCCATACATAGAGAAATGTTAGACAATTGTATTTCCCTTTTGTTTTGTGTCTTTGAGGATTTGTCCTAATCTGCAAATATCTATAAATCTTTCCTACATGATGTTTATAACAGCCTAAACAGAAGTTAGGGCCTATGCAGCAGTAAGTTTCAGATGCTTTTCAAATGCTTCAACACCGAGCTAGAGTTTATTTCAGATATAAAATAGATAGAACAGGTGCTATCAGTTTTATTTCCTTTGTGACATGAAGCCTCCGTCTCATGAATGAAAGCCCAGGTCTTTCCAAACATTAAGTTTGCAGAAAAATGGATGGAAGAGTTTAACAACGATAACCTCAAGGTGTAAGAGAGACACTGCTGTGGAGATACATACCTAAGAAAGTAGCAGCCAAACTCAATGGGGAAACAAAATGGGAAAATCCAGTTTTTTTAATGCACTGAAATGAAGGGAAATTTCTCTACATACACTTTTTCCCTATAATAAGAACATTAAAGAACAACAAGACTAAGTTACTAGCCTAGAATATTTACTTCAAAACTGATCTAAATGTTACGATTTAAAATGTTTACAGCAAGAAAAATACCTCTCAAAATTTCTGTTTCGTTATTTATTTTTCTACACTTTAACAAAAAATTATAGAATAAGAAATTAAATTTTCATTTCTTACTGTTATTCTTGATCTCTTTGATTAGAAGGAAAAAAATAAATGGAAGAAAATCTTGTAATTTTCTAGGTCTAAACCAGCGTGGTTCTACAGCGGATCAAAATCACATGGAATGAACCATTTGCAGTGTGGTTTTCCCACTAGGATTTAGCTATACTTCAAGTTGTCTCTGTAGACAAGGTAATAAAAAGTAGCTTTGATTTTTGTCAGGGTTCTAGTCTAAAAAAATTAAAGGACTATCATGCCACTCCTTCAAAAATATTTAATTGGTTATGACATTAAATAGATGGATTTTGATGAAAAAAACCCAAAACAGATCCTTTTCAGTTGATTAGTTCTAAACATTTATTAATTAAAAAAAAAAAATTAAAAAAGATAGCTTACAAAGTACAGAAAACAGTTGTCTTTTAGTGGAAAGGAAGGACATCAAGTTTTTAATGCTGTATTTGATGAACTAGAAAAAATAATAGGGTAGCAACAAAATCTGGAAAAAAGTTACTGAAGAATTATTACTTATTTTGGAGTTTACAACCAAACAATTTAAATCAATGAGTGGTGCGAGAAGGGCAAGATAATGAAAATTATTATAAGGTCCATATTTATCCTATCTAATTTAGAGTGCATAAATATTGTACAAAGAACTTGTATGTCTGAGGATCTGTACAATGTCAATGTAGAGAGACAGACTTCTCTATATGGTGCTTCATTTCATCTCAAATCTTAAAATACTTTATGAAAGTTTTGTCTCTTGAAAGGTAGTGAATAAATTTTAAAGAGACAAAACTGGGACAACCAGTGTTATCTTAGTAGAAGGATAAAAGGCCTGCATGCAAATCAATGAGACCCAAAAAAAAAAAAAAAAAAAAAAGTAATGAAAATATATTGAGAACTGATACATCTGCCTGAAGATGACTTTCAACGGTACTGCTATATAAGATCTAAGCATACAGAGTTCGAGAACTGTGGCCGTATTGGTCCATGACAATTAACCTTGAAGTAATTAGTCTGAGTAGTCAAAGCTTTTTAAAGTATTTTGGACTTTTTTTTAAAGTGATTAAGGTGTCTCACATCTTAATTCAGGAAGTCTAAAAATGTAGAAAAAAATGATTTAAAAACAAAGGGTAAACACTTGTCCTTATTCTATATTCCAAATTTATGATAGTAGAGAATATAAACTTATTCTATGATTTATATTATTTGCAAAGAATATAAAACCAGAACTATGGATATTTCAATCAAAATTGTATCTTCACCTACTAAAATTTTTCATAGAATTCTTTTTTTCTGCATTAATAGGCAATGACAGTAGTGGATCTACTTTTCTATTGTCTTCAGTTTACAGCAATGCCAGCAGAATAATTAAACTGTGAAGTAGCTATCTAGGACTCCATAATTACTTTCCCTTATTCTAGTTCTAGCAAAGAGTAAAGTATTTTAGAAATTGCTCTCATGTTAACTGCTGTCAGAAGTCCCCAAGAGAAAGTATTCAGTCTTGATGTAATTAATATATATTATATATAAGTAATATATATATTTTTTTCTCTCTGAAATGTATTACAATTCAGTGATGAAATATGGTAAGGATTGTGCAAAATGAAAGAATATTCATCTGCCTTTTCTTTCTATTCCTGGTATACAAATATTAGCAAATACTTGTTAGCTACTTTCATTAAAACAATATGTATATTACTACATTATTTTACAAATTTGCATATAATATTTTTACCGAAAAGGGGGGGCAGGCTAATCTCAATGATATCAAATTCTGTTTTCTGGTGGAATAGCAGTTTTCCTAAACAATAGAAAAATAAGTTTCAGTGTTTATTCCTAATCCAAAAAAATATTTAGCAGAGTGTAGGTATTTCAATGCAGACTGACTTTCACAGTCCTCTTTCTTCTGATTTTACCCAGTTTCATAATGAAGAGTGTCTCTCCACTATGAAGAGTGTCAGACAACTCCCAAGTTTACAAAACTGTGAGAAGTTATATATCTCCAGTGACTTTGATTTAATAAGCTGTTTCTATTTGCACCTTACAAAAAAATATATATTCCATTCTGATATAATTTTATGCTGATACATTTTACAGATGTTCTACCAACACTTACAAAATGACCATTGACTTTTTAAGTGAATGTTGCCAAATTTACATGCCTTTCAATCCAGCAGATTTTTAAAAGTAGGAAGGTAAGAATTTTAGAGAAATACTCTTAGTCTCGTGAAGACACAAATAGTGCAGTAATTCTCTGTCTACATAAAGTATTTAAAATATCATATGTCATATTTCAAACTGCTGTTTCTGACAGCTGAAGAAAAAAGAATTGTAGAGTGTGCAGGAAAGTTTTGGAAAATGCAGCAAGCATAAATAAAATAAGAATTAGTGCTCTGTCTTAATAGTACTGGGTTTCTGTCTATGAAAAACAAAAACCAAAACAATCTAAACTGTCTTTGATGACACTGTTGAATATAAGAGACAGTAAGCTAAACTCTAGCCCTTACACGAGTACAGCTGTCACTAAAGTCAGTAGGAATCCTGTTGTGTATGGAAAAGGGATATTTGGCCCTTAGTGGCTGTGAGCAAAGTATGTGTGGCAGTGATGCTCAACAAGCGTGGAAATGACAGCTGGAAAATGAATTTAAGAATAAATTGGAAGTGACAGTGAGTCTGACTATATACAGTCTTTTTTATAGAAATGAGATAAAAGTACCATCTCAAGTATTGTCATTCTTCTTACCACTAGCATCTATCTTTATATATCCAGACTAAACAAAGGCCAAATATTTCTGTGGAGAACAAAACCAGAATTGCTTTCTGAAGCTGAATGGGATGCCTGCTTTACTGATAATAAAACCAACTGATTTTAGTTAAGAACTGTAAGCTTTGAGATTCTCAAGAAGTAATACTCACTAGCACTATTCATAGTTTTTTTCTAACTGTAAGCAGACTATTCTATTTTGGAAGAAGAAAAAGGAAATACTGAATATATATATACATATATACACATAAGCAGTGGCAGAGAGTCAGAACAGTAGTAGTAGTAGTTTTAGAGTGTGCCATTTACATTATTCTGTCTAGAAGTAAAAATTTTTATAACATTTGGAGTTCCTGAAAGTGGCTCAAAGCATTACAGGTGTCTTTGTTATTTTATATTTCAGGTGGATATAAGCTATATTAGTAAACTGAACTTGAAACAGTGTACTGTGTAAGTATTTTTAGTCATGTTCGAATACCTGGCATTGATACTCAGGTTAATTGCTATTTAGGCTTTTTTTTTTTTCTTTTTTTGGTGGAAGTATAATGAGGTATTTTGTATTAAGGATTCCTTCTTTGAAAATTAGGTAAGCATAAATTAGCCCAAGACCTAATAAAATTGAGCATCTGTACCCGTCATATAACTTTAATTGTATTTTTCAACTAAGCAAATTAATTATTTTCAAGAGAAACAGCAATATAAATTTGGGTGGGAATAAAAGTCTACGGCTTTTTTTCTAGATATCACACCTCTGAAGAGTGCTATTAAATGAAAATTTACATAGGGCTTTTTGCATGCTGTTCATAAATCTTAAAAAGAAAAGGCATTACCTGCTTTGTGGATAACTAGGGAAGGCTGCTTAGGGAAGAAAAATATTTCAGAGAGGGCCTTTTATGATGAGTAGCAGATTTTTTTTTAACTCTGGAAGTGTGAAGTTCTCCTTGGAAGTCAGCTCAATTCAAAGTGTAGAAGAGATAAAAAGTAAAACCCCGGCAATGTGGGACCTGAGTTCCTTGTGGGGAAGGACAAACACAAAGAGCTTTGTACATAAAGAGGTTTTATATTCCTCCTTAAGGAGGAAGTCCTTCAAGTCTTTTGTAAGACTGACCATAAGGAAAACACTTTATAAATGTATTTATGTATCCATATTATTCAAATTTCTTTTACACTTATTTTGTGTAAAACTGTCTCAGCCTGTCTCTGATCATCTTCATGACCCTGAGAAAGGAGATAGATGCACAAACAAACCAAAAACCCCAAAACAATTAACTCACCAACCAAAAATACCCAAAGCAATGCTAGATACACGGGTTCTGGAGTGTTTTCAGGAAGTAATCTCAGTAGCAAAATAATTTCCTACATTAGTTTTGAATCTTGAGCCTTTTTGCTTTTTTAATAAATATCGAAGACTTCTGGTAACTGTCATTGCTCAGCTCCTCCTGCAATACTGTAATATGTGCTCTTTAATAAAAGAGCTTTGGAAGAGCATTCCACTAAGCAAATATAATAAAGTTCCAAGCTGCATTCTGAAAAACTCCATCCAGTCTCCAAATAAATTCCAGCTGTTTCCATAAAATACTAAAACCACAAACCTGGAGCCACTCTATATTTGAATGGCTGTAGCTTAGAACAATGTTTTACTTTAAAATTTATACTTCAGTTTGTCCATTAAAATCACTATAATTATGTATTAGCTAGTAAATGTTAATTTTGTTTTTGTAGTGTGGTGGCTAAGAAAGTATATCTTTGTTTTATTCACACAGGTTCCTCAAATTCATAAAAATAACAATGTTTTATCTAATAAATAATTCTAGTTCCAAAACTTTAGTTACCTTACCCTTTTGTATCTCATTTGTAAAACAGGGTTAATAATATGTGCCAAATCTCATAAAACAATATTGTGACTATGAATGCTTTTCAAATATAAGTGTGTGAGAACTCTAATCAAAAAGACTTTCAGTAAAATAAAAGTGTCTTTATACAGTGCAACATCTAAATGAAATACAAGAGGTAAGTAGGGCTGCTATGCTGAACAGTGCAGACAAAAAGCAGCTTTGTGAGTTTGCCTCATTCTGTAACTATTTGTATGTTTAAAATTGAAAGATAAATCCAGCTCTTGGAATCTGAAACTGAAACTGAGACTAATGGTGTCATGAGATGATTTATCTTATGGCAAAGATCAGTTCCCTGACATTTGACTCATAAAAGCATATTTTCCAGCAGATGAACCTAAAGCTAAAACAATTTTTCTTTTACAGCCTTTAAAAGAGGTATTTAATACAATATTCCTAACATTATGACAGAAGACAGAATCAAGCACGCCTGACTTCAAGAAATTCCGAATAGGAAGATAACATTTTAATTACTGTTGAAATTTACACTTTAGGTACTATCAAAATCTCTATAAACAGTATTTTTTCTTGCAGCTACTGTAAATGTTGTTAGCCCTCATTGTGCAATTATCTTTGTGTTTTCCAGTAACAATTTGGAAAAAAATTGTTTTGGAAAGACTAGAGAATCAAATCGCATCTGGTAAAGTACTGAAATAATGAGAACATAACACCATAATAATTTTCGAAACAAAAACAAGATACTACTGTAACACAATGAATCAGTAGGAGAAGTTGTAGAATACTTAGAATAGAATATATTTTAGGCAAAGTCAGCCAAGTCAACCAAGAACCATCTCCAGGACTAGTGTAACAAAAAATGATCTGACATTTCACTGAAATGAACTAGGAATGCTCAAAGGGTTTTTCTGTTGGCTTTACTGTGGAAGTAGTAAACCCCAGGTAAGTGCTGCCCATCAATAGCTGTCAAGAGTAGTGTCTTCAATTATAACTGCTGCATTCAGAAGAAGACATACATTTATGCTGTAAAATCATGACAAGGTACATTTATTTTGTAACTTGGTTAAAAGCTAAATATGAGTGACTCAGTATTTCCGTAAAGAAACTATAAGCCATTCTGTGGCAAAACTTGCAATGATTTGACAGGGTACTTAGTTCTGTTTTAAATAGAAGTAGTTTGGGGTTTTTTATTAGTGCTCTGTGAACAGTGTTTTTAGTGATGGTACATGGAAACCTGAAAAAATGTAGCATTTAAATAGATATTAACACAATGTGTGGAACATTTAATGTTACAAAATAACGAAAAGAGTAACAGCCTAATTAGAAATAATTGTTAAATACTTTCTTCTGTGATGTTGTACACCTGAAGAAAAACAAAACCAAACTTTTAAAAACCCCAGTAGAGTAATTTAAACAGTAGTGATTAAGTCTGAATTTGGGATGAAATGGTAAGAACTTCAAATCACAATAAATGTAATTCTCATGAGGACCTGAAGCAGAAATTCTTCAAATACTTAGGAAATTTATATTCTTTCTGTTTCCAAAGTTTTTGTTTTTATTATCATTTTTAGTAGTGCTTTTTTACTTTGAAGAAGTGGTTTTAAACCTATCAGAAAGAATTTAATTATAACATTTGCTATCTGTCACTTGCATTCTGTTTTTATAAATTTTTAAGCTATGTTGAATAGGTCAGCAGCACAAATTGTGGTACTAGTACCAAATGTAGATTTTACTTGGTGAAGTAGTGATTTAAGCATTATATCATTTTTCAGGCATGTATGTATGCGCATATGTGCATATCAGAAATCTAGACACTATTGTGATGAGAAGTTTCAAACAAAAAATTATGACGTTTACTAAATTTATTAATTAATAGCACATTATCCTACTGTCTAGTTCTTACACAATATTAGTAGTTATTACTGCTTTTTCAAAACTTAGTCTATAGTTCTTATATCTTAAATAAACTCTAAGCATAACAGTACTGTGGAGCTGGAGCTATTTGGTATCATTGACATCATAGAATCATTGAATGGTTTGCATTGGAAGGGACCTTAAAGATGCAAGATCCAATGCCCCTGCATGGGCAGAGGCACCTTCCACTGGACCAGGTTGCTCAAGGCACCATCCAGCCTGGCCTTGAACACTTCCAGGGAGGGAGCATCCACAACTTCTCTGAGCAACTTCTTCCAGTGTCTCACCATCTTCACACTAAAGAATTTCTTAAAATATATTTCTTACAGAATATCTACAGTCTTTGGTGACAGCCTCTGAGGCCCAGGAGATCAGTCTAGGGAGCTCATTGCTTAAAATAATTTAGAAATGCAGTGATGCTGTCTTCTTTCTTTGGTGATGATCCTTGGTTATACCTGTTTTTTCTGTACCATTGTGCCTCTCACAAAAGGTCTGTCAGGCGATCTGATATGATCCTGGCACTGCTTTCTCAATTTTTTATTTTACCAGTCATCTTGCTGATATATATGGATGCAAGATGGATATAAATGCCTTGCCTTTTTGAAATATCTTATCTTGCTTTTCTTGTCCATATAGTAACTTTTGTTTCTTGAATGTTTCCAACATGCAGCTACATGACTTTCGTTGCCTCTTTGGTGGTTGTGCACCTCATAAGACTTATGCAAAATATTCATACATTGCCTTTAGCTATGCCAAGACAGTGGTGCAGACTACTTATATACTACTGCAGTTTACACTGTTTTATACTAATTTACTATGCTTATAGTCAATTTTATCCTGGGTAATGTAGCAGTTTCTAATATACATTTCATTGGCAAAAGGACACCACATTATTACAATTTTTTTGGGAGTACCATTAGCCTTTCATACATTTTCCAGTCCTGATTCATGAGCTCATTAGGGTTTGGCAATCTTTTCAGCAGTTGTTTAAGAGTAAGTACACTGTAAAAGTTAGTGGAGCTTGTTACATAGTTAAACATTTGTATTGGTACTTTGATGAGACAACTTCTGAGGCCACACCTACACTTTGCAATAGTGTACAGTAGAAGCATCTTTATAATCTTTTGATCTAGCATCCTCCAGGATGAGAAGGGGCATATACTCATGCACGTGACTTTTTCTGGATGAGAATGAAAGGCCTATAGCCAGTGTGAAAAATGACATCAATGTCTGGAGTGCATTGGAGAGCCCAACTTCAATGCCTTCATAGTCTTGAAATCGTTAAACATACCACCTGGTGTCTCAGTGCTGAGACAGAGTATATTAATTCTATTGAAATACTTGTATTTATCTGCTTTATGTTGTTTCAGGTGGAAAAAACTTACCTGTAGGAAGTTTCACTAGAAGTGTAACACAGATTCTCCGTATAACAAAATTCTTGGCTATACTAGGGTAAAAAGCTTTTTCCTCACTATCTGGAGAAAGAAGAGCTTTGACAAGCAAGTGAGATAAAATGGAATAACAGTTCAGACATGTCAAAAAATCTATATGGACTAGCTGAATTTTGATCAATTAGAACTGACCTTATCCATTTTGTCCCTCAGTTACAAGCATAGCATAGTTACCTCTAATACTGCAAACACCAAAAATAGCAAGCCTAAAAAAGATAATGAGAAATAACAGAAAACTGTTCCATGCTATGACATAGGTTCAGAGTCATGGGGGTTGGTACCAGTGTAAGACTTATTAGTCTATCTAGCAAACACTTTCCTGAGAAAGGCAGTCATGATTGCAGTACAATTATGCTCATTAATTATATAAGATTTAAGTTCTGTGTTTTGCATATCAAGTATTTTCAGGCTGTTGTTAAGTGTACTTGAGAGTAGTACAGATTGATCATTCATGTTAGTTAGTCTTTCACTTGTCCATTACACAGATTAGGAATGATAATTAAAGACAGGAGAACAAACAAAGTCTGAGAATCCTACAGAAAATATATCTAGAATGTGCAGAAACAGTTATAGCCTTCTAGGACAATTTCAGACTTGCAAATAGCTAAAATATGCAATGAAATATCATCCTGATTTTTTTACATATACATTTAATAATTTAGTAAAGCTGTGTGTTTACTCAGTTGAAAGACTAGTTGCTTAGAGAATACCTTTACACTGTAACATTAAACCTTCCTGTACTGCTTACTGTTTTCCACATACAGTTCTGGTGTGAGCTAGGGTTTTAATCATAATGAAGAATGTTATTTTCTGTCAATTTGTCATCTGTAAAAAAGCATATTTGTCACAACATGCATTGGTGATGTTATTTCTACAGTGCTATCAGTAGAAGCTTGAAGATCTCAATGAGAAACATTTCTTTCTTCACTTATTTTATTTCCAGTAGAGAATAAATTAAGAATGGTAAAGGTTGTGCTGATATGTTTTGAAGGCAATTAAATTTTCACAGAATCATAGAATCATAGAATGGTTTGGGTTGGAAGGGACCTTAATCATCAAGATCCAACTCCCCTGCATGGGCAGGGACACCTACCACTAGACCAGGTTGCACAAGGAAGGCTACATCTTCTGGGTGCATCCCTCACCAGCCCTTATTTTTTGGTGAGAACAAGGTCCAGCATATCACCTTTCCTTGCTGGTTCCTTGATTACTTGGAAAAGGAAGTTGTCTTCTACTCAGATTAGGAGTCTTCTGTATTGTTTGTGCTTTGCAGAGCTGTTTTTCCAACAGATATCATGGGGATTGAAGTCCCCCATGAGTACCATGGCATGTGAAAGTGAAGCTGCTGCTATCTGTCTGTAGAGAGCCTTGTGTATACTACCCATTGCCAGGAAGAGTTCCATGCACTCCAGCTGGTCTTTGGCATAGAGGGCAACACCCCTACCTTGTCTCCCCTGCCTGTCATTCCTAAGAAGTTTATAACCTTCCAGACTGATGCTCCAGTCATAGGAGCCATTCCACCAGGGCTCAATGATACCAATAAGATTATATCCCTGCAGGCAAACATGCATCTCTAAATCCTCCTCTTTTCCCATGCTGTGTGCATTTGTATAGATGCATTTTAGCTGGGCCTCTGGTGAAACTGACTGACTATATGGAAGGGCTGAGATTATATTATGCAGCTCTCCAGGTCTTCCCCTGCTGACCTGTGCTGCTTCTACAGGTTCAGGGCACCTATTACTGATGCCAGCATCTTACTGAAATTGATTGGCAGGAGATGAATTGAGGTTCCCTCCCCCAGACCCATCAGTTTGAAGCCTTTTTCACCAGCTTGTGCAGTCTACAGCTGAGGATGCTCTTCCTTTTTTCTGATAGGTGGATCCCATCAGCCCCCAGCAAATCAGACTTGTCAAAGCTGGTCCCATGACCCAGACAGCCAAACCCCTGGCTGTAGCACCAGTCATGTGGCCAGCTGTTGATTTGCCAGATCTGGTTGGCCCTATCTACCCCCTTCTCTCAGAGAAAGCCCCTTTTTGACCATTTTTCTACCCCAGTGTGGGAGGGGGTGACTGTACAGATTTTCTTATTCAATTCTATCAGTTCTGGTTTTGATGTTTCAATTTCTCAGTCCTGAAGTCTTGATAAAGTTCTAAGAGAGCTAAAGAAATTGATTTTATATCTGCAAGGGCAGAATCTAGAAGCGATAGTACAGGATATGTAATAGAAAGTAGACATTATTCCCAGGTCATAAGGTCTCTAAGTAACTGAAGATTGACAAGAATATGTATTAAAAGGAAGTTTGAGTAACACTGCAAAATTTTAAAATATGAAATATATTTATTTTTCTAAATTAAACTGCCAAATGTAGATGCATGAAGGGTTTTCATAAAAGAGAAACTGATTTCCATGTAATGTCTAAGATTCTGCAATACTTAAGTTCAAGATAGGTATTTTTTATACAGAAGGATTTTTTCTCTTTTACTTACTGTGCTAAATTTGCTGTTGCTTGTTGTTATTTCAGGGACTGATTTGATATAATTTCATTGGCCTATACCATTTATGTTATAGGATTATTATTCTTAAGACTTTCAAGTAGAGTTCATTATTTATATTTAACACAGAAACATCTTAAGCATCTGTCCAGCATTTTGAGTTGGTGAGAAGAAGAATAGATTAAAGAAGAATAATACAGAATTAGTGAAATATTCTTCAACTTAGAACTAGGGAAGGATAGTTGACAAAAAATAGCCAAAAGTTTACTAACACTCACGGAGCATGATCTTTTGATACCACAAAAGATATATTAAGTCTGTTCATTTTTTTCATGATAAATGCTTTATTGAGTATGTAAAAACACATTGAACATAAAAATATATTAACATATTTCCACATTATTTTAATATTCTGAGGTAGTGAGGGAGAGAAATAGGAATGAAAGTAATCATAGGAGAGAAGAGAGTGATAATAGGAGAAGCAGAAAAACTGGAGTAGTCATGAAATGATACAGAGAAGACATAGAAAGGAGGGAAACCAGAAACCATTAGAAACCATTAGAAAGCTGCAGCCTGAATTATTCAGGGCTATACCTTTAACAGTAGCTTATTATTGTGGCAGGAAGTCTGGAGTGGATCTCCAAATGCTTGTAATTTTATTAAACTCAAATATCTGCTCACTGCATTATCTATCTAATTGACCACATGCCCAGAATGATTACTGAACCCACAAATCTAATAACAAATCAACAGTGAGAAAAGAATATTTAGAATAAAAATCAGAGATATTATTTTGATTACATCACACGTCTGCTGGCTGTAAGAAGATGAGGTTATTACTGAAGACTCAGATTTAGGTTCATACTTAGACAAGCCTTTGTCCCCTTGGAAAAGATTTAGTTTTCAAATGAATATTTTTATTCTTAAGCTCATAGGGTTTAAAACACAACAGGAGAATACACAACAGCTAGAGAATAAGCTACACATTTAAGCATACACGTTATGCCTATAGTTATAACCCTGGTGTGTCTAGGTGTGAGGTCACTGTGTTTCTTTTATGTCCCATGTGGGAATAACATGATAGATAACACTTTTATCAAGTCTTCTCATGGTGTCTCAGATCTAAGAGATGACAAAGGCCATGTGGAAAAGTAGACACAAAACTTCTTGGTGAGAATTTCAAACAATGGATTTGAGGATAGAATAATCTGGCATAGCACAATCTTAGTTACTTTAGAAGGAATGAAACCAAGGTTGTTCTGGAACAACTCTGAATAACCTTTTTTTTTATACTTAGGTGTTGTGATCCTAATTTGTAATGTGGTAGGACTTAAAAATCCTAGTACTAAGCACTATGCCATCACAAAAACCAACTACTCTAATGTATGAAGATCCTCTAAAAAGGGTGAACAATATCTATAAATATCCATGTATTAGTAATCAGGTAAAATGCATATCAGTAGTGCAAACCCATAGTACTAATGTGATAGAAGTAGTACTGGATGTCAGGTACATCTCCAAGATGCACTTATGTAAGGTAATATTAATAATTCATCAGCATAATTTTGTCAAGTTACACAGGAAAGGTTTAATTACATTTTATTGAATACTACACAGAAGGTACTAAAAAAAAGGTACTTTTCTATATTATTAGAAATCAAACTTGCTTAACATTGTCTGTGCTTCCTACAAAGTTTTCCACAGGAATTTTCAGATAAAGCATGTAAGAGTAAAGGAAGAATGTCCAGATGTTAAAGCAATAGAATTTCAATGTTATATTTGAAGCATGCACCCTAGTTTTTTGATACCTTCCTAATTTCCTAGTTCCATTCTTTTTATTAGTTTAACACTTTCTATTTTTCTCATAGTCTCAAACATTCTCCATATTACAGGGTAAATAATACATTTTTCCTTCAAAAATATTAAATTTTTTTAACTTTTCAAAGAGTGGAGATTTCACACTTGGTACTCCACACAAAGAGAGAATGGAGTTTGCTGAGTCCTCTTTTTTTCAGCCTGCTCCTTTCTTTAGAGTAAAAGGGTGGCAGGATCAGGCATGTGGTGTCAGAAATTGTTTTTTAATGTGCAGCGAACTTAGTATATTAGAAAAGACATACTTAAATTTGTGACTTTTGATAGAGGGAATGACATAATCTAGCCACATGTATTTAGTGACTTTAAAGTTCTAGTTGGAGAAAAATTCCTTATTTTAATGCAGCCACTGAGAGGATGGATATGAAAAATACCTTAGATTTAGAAGTTCTGCACATATTATCATGGAACTTTTTCCAAAACAGGAAAAAATAAGCAGCATGTAAAATAATTTCATGAAAGCTGTGACTATTATGAATAACAACTCTAAGAATAATATTGCTTAAAATAAAAATATATTTGGGAGGATTAATAGAGAAATAAACTATGACCTATACATAAGAATCATGCTTTCATATTGGACTATAACATCCATGAAAGCTATGGAAATGCAACTAAAGGCATTATAATTTATGTACTGGTAAATAATCCTATACTTCAAACTTTAGAATGTGGCAAGTTTCAGATGAACATTTCTACCTGAGGGCATGTGCTAAATATATATGTTTCTTCCTGCAGTGAATACAATCTACAGTGCAATAAACTAAATGCTTTTATTGAACTGCATATACTATTACCTAGGTTTTTTAATCTTCACATGTTGACAAGACTCTCCAGCTAGCAATTTACTTCTTAAAGAGATGTAGACACAAGCATTCCATGTACTACTACTAGAGCAAGAATGAAATGTATTACACCATCTATTTCATTTTATACAGTAAACTGTATCAATTTGACATTCATAGAAGTATGTGCTTGCAGCCCAGAAAACCAACCATACCTGCATCAAAAAAAGCATGGCCAGCAGGTCGAGGGAGGAGGTTCTCCCCCTTTACTCTGCTCTCGTGCTGCATCCAGCTCTGGAGCTCCCAACAGAGTAAGGACATGGAGCTTTAGGCTGTATTTATCTCAGGACTGAGGTTCATTTGGCTTGCTCTGCCTGTGTGCTTTTCTCGATCTGCCTGCAGCTTTATTTTATTTGCTTTAGCTCTGAAAGCAATTTCTCCACATGACCAGGTGTCTTCATCTATTATATTTTAGTTTTGTTATCTTTGTATGTCTGATGTCTGATTATAGAAAACATACAAAAATGACAGCGAGTAGATCCTAGAGTAAGGAACAGAATACAATCAGCATGAACATCATATATTCCTGAGTGAAGGACTCACAGCAACACCGCTGCTGACAACACCAGGATGAAAGCATCAACTTCAGGCTCAAGAGGAGAAAGGGAAGTATAAGCGTAACACCAGGAACAGGAGTAGTAAATAAGAAACTATTTAACAATTTGAAGGGTATTAATAACCTTTTTCCATAATAGATCTAGACTAATAATAGAATGATGCTAGGTTTTCAGAAACTAATGCTAAGATTTCGTGTATACTAGGAATTTATTCTTTATTTTAAAAATAAAGTGTGCTTCCTCATGTTCAGATGAAAATTCCTGTGTTCCAGTTTATGCCCATTGCCCTTTGTCCTGTAACTGGGTATTGCTGAAAAGAGCTTGGCTCATTCATCTTGACGTCTGCCCTTTAGATATTTACATGCATTGATAAGATTCCCTCTCAACCTTCTTTTTCTCCAGGCTAAACTGACTCAGACCTCTCAGCCTTTTCCAATAAGGCAGATAATCCACTGCCCTAATCATCTTCATAGCCCTCTACAGTAGTAGTCTCTCCAGTAGTTTCTTGCCTTTCCTGAACTGGGGAGCTCAGAACTGAATGGAGTATTTCAGACGTGGCCTCAGCAGGGTAGTGTAGTGGGGGAGGATGATCTCCCTTAACCTACTGGCCATACTCTTCTTAATGGGCCTTAGGATACCATTGGTCTTCTTGGCTACAGAGGCACATTGCTGGTTCACGGTCAACTTGTCTACAGAAGAACACTTCTGTACCAGTGGATGGGGTTATTAATCCCTGGGTGCAGGACCCTACACTTGTCTTTGTTGAACTTCATTGGGTTCCTCTCTGCCCAACTCTAAATTCCCCATGTCTCTCCGAAAGGTAGCACAGTCCTCTGGTGTATCAGCCACTCCTCCTAGTTTTATAACATCAGCAAGCTTGCTAAGAGTATACTCTGTCCCTTAACCAAGTTATTGATTAATATACTGAACAATGCTTTACCAGATATTGACCCTTGAGGGACACAGCTTGTTACAGACCTCCAACTAGACTCTGTATCACTAATCACAACCCTCTGAATTTTATCTTTCAGCAAGTTTTCAACTCAACTCATTGTCCATCTAACCCATACTTCCTAACCTTACCTGTGAGGTTGTTATGGGAGACAGAGTCAAAGCCTTGATGAAGTTTAGATGGACAACATCCACTGCTCTCCCGTTAACTATCCAACTGGTTATGTCATAATAGAATGCTTTCAGATTGGTCAAGCATGATTTTCCTTGGAGAATCCATGTTGGCTACTCCTGATAACTTTCTTTTCCTCCACTTTCTTAAAGGTGCCACCCAGAAAAAGCTTTTCCATCACCTTTCCAAGGATGGAGGTGAGGCTGCTTGGCCTATGGTTTCCTACATCTTTATTCTTGACTTTTTTAAAGAATGTAGTGACATTGGCTTTTCTCCAGTCCTCAGGCACCTCTCCAGTTCTCCAAGACTGCTCAAAGATAATGGAGAGTGGTTTAGCAACAACATCAGTAAACTCCCTCAGCACTCATGGATGTATCCCTTCAGAGCCCATGGACCTGTGGGTGTCCAGTTTGTATAAAGGATCTCTAACCCAATCCTCCTCAACAAAGGGAAGGTCTTCCTTTCTTCAGACTATGTCTCTTGTCACCAGGGTGGCCACCAGTGAAGTCCTCAGGACTAGCTTTAGCACTAAAGACTGAAACAAAGAAGGCATTTGATACATCCTCCTTCTCTGCATCCAACATCACCAGGGAAGAAATTTCCTTCAGTAGCAAGCCCATATTTTCCCTCATCTTCCTTTTGCTATTGATGTACTTGAAGAAGACCTTCTTGTTGTCCTTGACATTCCTTGCCAGATTTAAGTCTAGGTGAGCCTTAGCCTCCCATGTTGCATTCTTGCATAATCTGACACATCCCCAACCAGTCCTTCTTTTTTGTTAGTACAAGGTCCATCAACACCTCTCCTCACTGACTCCACCACCTGTGTCAAAAGGTTACCATCAGTGTTTAGCAGAAAACTTGGGGACTGTGTGTGCCTAGCTCCATTGCCTTTCCAGAAAATATCATGGTAGTTGAAACTCCCCGTGAGAACCAGGGAAACCTTTGATCATGAGGCTACTTTCAACTGTCTGTAAAAGTAGCTAATAGAAGCAACATGCCTGTGAAGATATTAATGATAAAACACTAAGGTAGATATGAAGATTATTGGTCACAGTAACAGTGTTGCTTCTTGGCTTTTAATCAGTCAGTGCCAAATAACAGCTACATAAAAGCATCTACAGCAAATATACTAAATGCAGATCAGCAGGTGAGTGAAAGCAGCCACTCACAAACACACACAATTATGTGTTTAAATTTATTTGATGTGTCTTCCTTTGACAGCAATAAAGCTCATTATTGTTAAGACATATTTTCTAACAGTGGCATTCATGCTGGGTTTGTGCTATATAGCCAATGTGCTATTGCAAGACAAGTGTCAGCAATGATCCTTTAATGTCTGTGACTTTTCCTGGAAAGGTCAAATCCATCAATATAAACTTAATGGAAAAAAAATTTTCCCCTATATATTGCTACGTACATCCAAATAATGTCACCTTTTCAGTCCTTTGTATAAATTGTTGTGCAGTAGCAATAATAAAAAGTACTTATTTTAATGGAAGAAAAATCCACTAACATATTAACTGTCTTTTATGATTATTATTTGAAAGCCATTAAAACCTGTCTAATAGAAGTTGTTAATGTTGAACTATATTTGACTTTCAAAAGGAAAAATACTAAATCATTTAGCACTGCAAAATGAAATTCAACTTAAAACCAACGTATTCTATTATTAATTTGGCCAGGTCTTAATGTTTATATGTTTAATTCCAAGCACTGATTATGTACTATTACCTTAAACCATGTCTCACAGATATTGCTCCAGAACACATACACAAGGTCATTTTTCTGACATTTTATCCTAATAAATATGCCAAATCCAATTTTGAATTTTCCTTATTCCCCTAATTGAAAATGTTATTAGCTTTTTACCATTAGATAGTTCATACATGATATGAAAGAGGTCAGGCTAATTCTAAAATAAAATTATTGAATTTTTTCTCAGTAATTAGGATAGTAAATTTTTAAATGCTGCCTAAATTTGAAACATCTGTGGAAAATGATTTCACAAAAAATGTTTCTTCCTTCAGGCTTTGGAACTTGGCATAGTGCAAAATATTGTTTCCAGAAAGTGATAGTTCTAATAATTTACTTAAAGAAGGAATCAAGGTTGTAGCTGGAATACAGTGAATAACTAGCACTGTTGGATCTTGCTTCAGTGAAAAAGGGCGTGTAATATTTCAATGTGTTTCAACAGTAATGTTGCTTTAAATGAACAAGAAGTTTTCTGAAACAGTGAAAAATTACTTAGTGAGATGTGGTATGGGTACAGGGAGTTTCTTCTTCTTCCAGCCTTGTTTATTGTGCTGGTTGCAGTTTAAACTATAAGACTCACAATGTAATTTGTTTAATCTGGTTTGCTATGGTGTTAGCAGTCAGCAGTTATTTCCAAATTTCAGGAGAAATCTCGTTTTGCCCCAAAGTCATGACAAAGATCTAACTGCAGAGGAACAATTATCTCAGCCAGTGTATGCATTCAAGCCATTTCCATATAATGGAATCACCCTAAAATCTTCCGAGTATGGGCCCAAATAATTTGATACCATGTGGAAAAAATCTGAACCATTTTATGCAATGAAAGAATAATGATGACTTTCACTGACATTAATTGTTCATTACTTATGTCCTCCCCCCTGTGTGATAGTAAGTGGTTATTGAACAACAAAACAAAATCACTCAAGTATGTGAATATTCTTACACTATGCTGTTAAAGGCAACTTTTGCCCAGAAAAAAATAAGATAAATGAAACCACTGATTAAGCAGGCTAAGTGATGTTACTAATGATTAGTCAGTAGCATATCCATTACTTCTGACTTGACTGACTTCAACAATTCCAAGTGACTACAGACAAATATCAAACTCACAAAATTGCTAGGATGGCCTTTGAAAAACATTGGGAAATATTGGTTCCATAATGCAATTTTGCTTTTCAAAAACACACCCTAATTGCTGTTCTCTTACGCTCTGTTTGTGTTAGACATCAAGCAGCTGACTGACATTGCTCTCAACAGCTGCTTTCAGTTCAGATGGTGGTTAGGCAGGTTCCAGATGTAAAGTAATTCCTTGATCATAAATGCTGTATTTTGAGTATTTCCTGTTTTGTCTTGCTTTTAGACTTGAAAATTCCTTGTTTGCATTGTGAACATGCAAAATACAAATATTTAATAAAAGTGATTTAGTAAAGGTGGACAATGTCTCTGCCCGTGTCAGGAGGGTTGGACTAGGTGATCTTTAAAGGTCCATTCCAACCAAAACCATTCTATAACTCTAGGTTTTTAACGTGATTTGGATATTAAGGACCTGCATATTTTTATGAAGAAGGTTAATACAGCCATTTAGCCCTTTCTTAAAATGTTTAGGTTCACCTTCAAAGGCAGAGGTTTTCTTCTGAGTGTGTTCAGCTCAATACTTTTACACATTCTTTTTTTTCTTATGCTACTCCAGTGTTGCAGTATCCTCAATCAGAAAGAAAAGTGTATTACTGATGAAATGTTTTTAATAAACTCTGTGCTGGAAACAGACACACGACTTGAAGATAACCTGAAAACACTAGTAGAACAAAGCAGTACTACAGTCCTTACTAACAGCAGTTTTCCGTCCACCAACCTGATTGCAGTCTCTTGATTCAAAAAAGCTACAACTCAGTGGGGAATTTGCCAAATCCTGTGGAGTAAATACATTCCTAGAAATACCCACTTCATGGTTGGGTTGGATGTATATTTGATTGAAGCACCATATTATGACAAGCTCTCATAATGGAATATTTAAAGCAACTTTAGCCAACTGCTAAAGCACATCTATTTAATGTCTTACATAAAGTAGTTTATTTTAGTATCCATATACATAAGTGAAAAATGACTCAGGCACTCAGGACCCGTTCTGAAGATCACATGGGTGATCTTACTTACCTAGGACAGCAACAATAAAACACAAGTTCACCAGTCTGCTTCATCCTTCTGTGGGGAAACACTAAAGGCACTGCAAAAGGAAATACAAGTCTAATCTCATGTCCTTCTCCCACAGAGCATATAAGGCAGGTTTAGTTTCTACATGCTAAAAGCAGATAGCTGAAAATAACTGTTATTTGGGCTGCACTGATGATCAAGCTACTAATTGGATCAAGCCAGAAAAGAAACTAAATATGGCTCTGCAAGTCAAGAGGTCAAAAAAATCCTCATTGTGACCTCAGGAAAGTCAGTTAACCTTTCTGAGCCTCAGATTTCCAATTACTTCCACTGTCATTCATTCTGTACACTTAATATAACAGCAAAGGACTATAATAGTTCACTGGGGACTTGAAATTTTTAAATAATTAATGTTACCAAACTTTTGAACTCATCAAGGAGAAAAAAGGTCAATCAATCAATCAATCCAAATGATGTAGGATGACATTCCTAGCACACTGTGAAGCCTGTTTTTCCCTTAAAGAAAGATCACTGAATAGCAACTTATTATTGGAAAAGTCTGTTATTGTTAGATAACCCTGCTGGAAAATCTTACTGATTGCACCACTGCCCCAGCCCCATCTTTTAACTGTACAGCTGAAAGGTTTACACCAGAATAATTACTTTTTTTTTTTCAATGTATCAACAATGCTACTTTCATTCTAGTCATTAAAAAAGGTTTGATAGGACTGCAAATGTTCATCTGTATTTTTATGGATTTTTTTTCTTTGTTTTATTGTAATACAGTGATATACAAAGAAACAATGCATGCAAATATCAAGAGGAAAAATTAAAAAGAGAACAAAACAGAAAATGCAGTTTTGTTACTTTAAACAATACACCACACTTTATGTATACATATGTATACATTTTATGTATGAAGTTTCCAGCTTTGGGCACCATACTTCTTGAGTTTTTTCTCTCAGATGGTAACTGATATGAAGATATTTCTGATTGAATAATACTTAAACATAACCTGTCAAGGAAAATATTTCTTTCAATTGTACTGCTTTTTTGTTGTTAAAAGTGCAAACATAAAAGATTCTGAATGAATCTGGATAATACTTTCTAACTTCTTTTCCAGAAGACATTTTACAAATTTTTCAGAGATTCAAAAGAAGCAGGAAAAAAATGAACAGAAAGTTATCAAACTGAAGTGTAAAGACAACTAATATTCTTTAATTGCATTTTTAGATTTTTCTTAGCTTTTATTTATTTTATTTTTCTTTTTTTTTCTTAAGTCTTTTCATGATCTTGTGTGAAAAAAAGAAAAAATTAAATAAAAGGCAAGAATAGGAATATAGGATGGAAAAGGGGGAAAAGCTAGAAAAAAATTTAATACTTTTTATTGCAATTTTCTTTTTTAAGTTATTATTTCTGTTTTTTTCTTTATTTTTCCTCACTAAAAACCGTATGATGAATATTTGATCCAAAAGGAAAAAAAGGTAACATTTGGGGTTTCTTTGTTTGTTTCATAAATTTAATTGGTATGACTACATGCAGCAGCTCAAAGTAGCATTAATTCCTACAATATTTTAATATGATGTTTTAGAGTGGTATTAGCCAGTCATCATTAGGTCAGATATTTTTGTGTAGAATATAATGCTCACATTTAAATGTGAAAAGAAAGTCTACAGAGGGTGGAAGCAAGAACAGGTAGCTTAAGAAGGCTACTTAGAAGATGTCTGAGAAGCCAGGGATCAGGTTAGGAAAGCTAAAGCCTACATGGAATTAAATATGACCAAGAATATCAAAGATAAAAAAGCTTCTACATATATATGTCAGTCATAAAAGAAAAACTAAAGAAGATGTGAACCCCCTCCAAAAGGAAAAAAAAAAGATGTGGTCACATGGTATATGGAGAAAACTGAGCTAGAGAACAACATACGTCTTCACAGTTTATTTAGGCTGAAAAAAAAAAGAACCAAAACACCACCAAACAAACAAAACCCACAGCAAACTAGACAGAGATTAGGAAGAAGTTCTTTCATGTGAGGCTGGTGAGACACTGGCACAGGCTGGCCAGGGGAAGTGTGGATGCTCCCCCTGGAAGCACTGAAGGTCAGATGAGATTGGGCTTTGAGCAACCCGGTCTAGTGGGAAGTGTCACTGCCCATTGTGGAGGGTTTGGAACAAGGTGATCCTTAAGGTCCCTTCCAACACAAACTGTTCTATGACTCCATGAAGAATAAATGTACTGGGAAGTGAATGTTACTCTCCATATTAAAGAAACTGGAATAGTTGGCATGAATAGTTTGACCTGAAGAACTTTTCCATATTAGGGACAGGGAAAAAGTGAAATAATTTTACAAATCTGTGTGCACTTCTGTGACTCTCATTTGATCTTTCCACCAAGCTCATGTTTGGAATTTAAAAACTCCAGTGGTTAAGACCATTGGCAGGACCATTTTGACATGCAGAAGGAGCAGCATCAGCTTTCTTCCTTTACTGCCCAGGAGAAGACAGCCATATCCCTGACCTGCTTACAAACACGACAGAGACAGGCATCTGGTGGATAATTTCTTAGATTCACATTTGTAGACCTGCAGCAACTCTCCTTGTCCACAGGCAGAAGTAAATAGGAGCTACACTTAGACTCTGGAAATCTTGCTGAAAAATTCCTGTTCATTAGTCCTCTTTATTCTGGTTTTACAGTGTGAATTGAGGTATTTCAGGGATGTGGATTGCTCCTTGACATACCAAGTAAGATTATATGACCCTGGGAGATTCTTCTGATGCTTCCAAAGACAGTAATTACTGCTTTTGTTATTTTTCTACTTACTGCATGTATTTTATGGTAGTGTAATTGGTAGAGTTATTTGCAATATTATATTCTATCAAATCGTTTTAATTCCAAAAGGTGAATAATTTTCAAGGTAAATACTTAATATGGGAGGTGATCTAACCAAAAATAAATCTCAAACAAATAAATTTTTTTCCCCATATTTTTTAAACATATGCTTTGTAGCTGTGCTGTCATACCTTACAATCCCGTCAGTCCCTTAGAAGTTCATTATCTTCAGAACAGTCACAAACAATTGGAAACCAGCTGACAAACAAAACCATTAGCCCAATTTTCCCAGTTACTTTCCATATTCAGAAACAGGTGTTGCAAAACAAACCATCATTAAACAGCTGTTTGTTTCATTTATGAAACCTGTATCATATTGCTTTATCTCAGAATTCAGTATGCCACTGTTACACAATTTTATATAATTTACTGAATAAGTGACCATCTTCTTAGAAAAACTTCAAACTGAACTGGAACACACATGACATGTGAACATGATGACTGAAAGCTTGGTTAGACTCTGATGTGATTGCATGGTGTGTTATTTACAATTTCCTAGTAGTATACAGTAGTATTAATGTAGTTGCTTCACCTATTTTGTTGAAAGTTAAAACTAAAGCATATTTTCATATGCTTTTTTGTTAATTGTAATTTTTCATCTTTTATAAGGCATACCATAGCATGTCAAAGAGAAACTTCAAGATATCCAAGCTATAGGATGTTAATGAAAGAGTCTATGTTTCTGTTAAAGCAAGTCATTATTTTTTAATTTGTCATTCTCCACTTCTACTAATATTTTGTTATAATAGTACCTCTACTGGCAAAATATTACAATCATCTAAATTCACAACCTAATAATAGAATTTTCACTAAAAGATAATTTTATAGCACTGTGTGAAAGACCTGGGGAATAAGACCAATAAAAACTCATCTTAGAGGAAAAATAGTGGAGAGAACTTCCTGTTTAGTACCTCAGCAAGTTACTTGCAACAATTTTAATCTATTTTTAGATTGGTCTGTAGACGCAGGGAAGTACCACTTGCAAGTACCACATCCTGGATCACACATCCAGAAACAGAGCCAGAAAGAGAAGAACTCATCAGATCTTCCCAGTGTGACCTGCTTGTTAAAGACTCCACAAAAGACTGTTGCAATATACACCTCAATCACCTCTGTCCAGTTCTGACAGTTAGGACAGGACATGTATTGCATTATCCTCCTGTGTTCCTTGTAACGCAAATAACTTATAGGATCATCACTATTGAAAGTAGGCCATTGATATTCATTATATGTGTATATATATTCACAATAACCTATTGATAGTTATTGTAATTTGTGAGACAGGCTTTACAATAGTGTGGTGAAAATGAGTGTTAGTTACCGCTCCATTGTTGTTTGATCTGGTGTCCAGATATGCAAGTTATAGAAAAATTTAAAAAAAAAATTAACTCTTTTTCACAGAAAATAGTAGTCCTTTCTTTGAAGTCAACCTCTGACTCCATTTTTATTTGTCTGATCTGCAAAAAGAAACCATTAAACACAATTATATCTCCTTACTGCATTTCTAATTAGATAAAACCCTCTTTATTTCATCAGTAGTCTAGGGTTCCAAACCATCTGTATCTTAGGTTATGATACTGTACCATTCCTAGGTATGATATACAAACTACAGATATTCTCCATGGTTCATTAATATAAATGCCTGAAAATATGATGTATTTTCAAAGATCATAAGCATCTTAGTCACTACTCTACTTGTATCCCAAAAGCCAATGGTCCCAGCTGTTTTTAGTAGCTGAAACTCAATGAAGCTATTTTTCATGATGCATTCTTTCCTATGGTGTTATACTGAATGCGGGTACAAAATTGCTTTCTGCATTCACCAGGAAGCAGCCAGCAGTCTCCTGCACTGCATCTTGCAAGTATTAGCAGCAGCATACTCATTCTGCCTAATAACGAGGATCTCCCACATGGGTGGGAATGGTAGTTGACATAAATAGGAATTGCCTCTACTTTAAATGTTAGCTGAAGGGGGCCTTAGAAGAGCACAGCTATCCATTACTGTGCTAAGAATATCAACAAATAAGACATATCTGATACTGAAAAAAGGCTCATTTTTAATTAGTGCCTCATGAAAGCAGTCAGAAAGCCTTCTGGGGAAAAATGTAGAAAAACTGGGTTTTGTTGTTTTGTTTTTTTCATGTGTTTTTCTTTGCAGCATGATTATGCAAAACATCTGTTGCATTGTGACAGACAAGAAAGGAGAGAATAACAAGTGAAGGAAATATGAAACATTTTCATTTATATATTTTTAGGTGTTACTGATTTTTAAAATCCCTTTCAAATAGCTCATCTCCCTAATACTTTCAATGATCTATTAATTTGCAACTGTTAACTAGCAGCACAAAACATTGATACAAATTTAATTAGTGCAATCTCTCAGCCTAAAATTCAAAAGAGCAGCAAAACCCCACCTCTTCATCTGCTTCTCTCTGGGATATAGCTTATATTTCCTGAATATCTTTCAATCAGTATTTATAGTATGGCAGCTATCACTATGGGATAGATTTCTTTCAGGTAGAGATCACCACTAGCTCAGGATCATTTTTGTAGTGTTTATTTGGTTGCGTGAGGTAACTATAATATTGATCTGTTCAGTTTATCTCCATGTTGCACAAAATTTCTTGTTTAAAGATGATATTCAGGTTACATTGTAAACATTACAGTGCATGTTAGTGCTCAGAAATAATTCCAAAGGAAAAGTGTAGCATATAACTGGAAGCTTTTCTAGGTTAGGAGATTTTGGGCTGATTCTCTAGCCTACTGCACATCCAAGGATCTCAAAAAAGGGAAAAGTAGAAAATACTACTGTATTGATTTTGGCAGCCTTTTACATTTATTTTGGGCCTATGTAAATGCCCTTATAAAATGAAAGAATAAGAAAATCAAACCTTCTCTTTCATGTGTCATGTAAAAGTCCTAAAGTACTTTTTCTTTGGAAGGGATGGCCATAGTGCTTTATGCACTTTTTATAAAGGAAATATCAAGAAGCAGAGATTTCAGCTCAACACTACACAGTTACAATTTCACTTTTCAGTTCTCATATCTCAGACACACTCTGGAACTTTTAAAAAAATGTAATATATTTAATGAAATACTATAAAATATGAAGCATGTAACTTTCAGGATAATTTAAAGAAAAAGGTAAGTGATGGTTTCTATTAAATGCAAAAGATATAGGAGATAAATAAATCAATAGAACAGCAATAGAACAGCACATATATATTTGCGTGTGTATAAAATAAGTATTTTGGGAAACCTATTTGCATAATGGATGAATGTACACATTCTGGCTGTTAAGAAAGAGAATTACAAAGCATACAAAAAGATTCAACAAAAATAGTATTATGAAATACAGATTTTAGATCTAAAATTCTGGGCTCCTTTATAGCAGCATCTTAGATTGTTACACCAAGAGTGTTATACAACAGCAATGATTTTTAAATTTTTTTGCTTGCTTTTTAGACTTCTTGTGAATTTTGACCCTGAGAGACCTATCCATGAAGGGTAGAAAAATTCATGTTGGAAAGTTACTAAGTTGCTCAGTCATTTTCAGTTCATCATGTATGTAAAATTGCAATTTTTTTAAAAAAATAAATTTATTTATGTCAACTCTAAATATTACCAGACATTTTATTACCTAGTTACTCCAATGTCATGGGATCATTTTAAAGCTTTTCATAGTTATCTTTAGAATTTCTATCTTGGGTAGTTTTGTAAAAAAAAAACTTCACAGTGAAGACACAGTGAACAATCCAAGCACAAAGGAACTGGGTAATCCGTAAACCAGAGGCCTGTGCAAGCAGCAGACCTCAAGAATGTTGCAAAGGTCAATCATTGTTACAAGTTTTATGAAACAATCACAAACAGCAGAACAAAGCTGGGTGTACCTGAATGAAAGAAGGACAAGAAAAGATATGGGCTAAGAGAACCCTTTGCCTGATGAGAGGAACTCATCCAATCAGATTATTACTTTAGGCCGTGGACAGCACAAACTATCCAAACAACAAATGGCCTGTGCGTGAGAGGGAGACAGAAAGTATACATAAATTGAGCTATCTAGGCAATAAAGTGGCATCTGCTTGATCATACTGGTTGTGTGCAGTGTCCGTGATTTCCACGTCAACACCAAGGAGACAAGATACATCCTGGACATCCCCAGATTTGCCCCCTGGAGGAGGATTTTGGGGACAACAGGTTCTCGCATGAAAGAATGTGGAGACAAGCATTGATCCCAGGTGCTGTTGGGATCCAAGCTCTCCGTGTCTTCCAGCTCAGCTTACACTACCCCAGATGCAGACTGACTAACACCAAATAGAAGGGGATGATAACATCTCTATGTCTGCTAATAATGCCCCTGTGGATGCAGCACAGCATCTGATGTGCATTTGTCGCTGCAGAACTACACTGCTGACGCATGCTCAGTCTGTTGTCCACCAGGATGCCCACCACATCCTTTCAGCAAGGCTGCTGCTCCCCAGCCACTCCGATCCTAGCTGTTACTGGGATTTTAGTTGATGTCATCTCAGGTGCAGGACTTCACATATGTATTTCTTAAACTTCAGAAAGCTCTTGCTAGCCCAGAAAGAACCCCAGAGTGTCCGGGCCTCTCCGCAGGATTGGTTTACCCCTCTGATGTGTACACCTCACCACTCAGTTTTCTGTCACCAGCAGATATGCTGAGGATACACCCAATCCCACCAACCAGCATAAATCCCTGCAGACACCCCCTTGAGAAAGGCTGCCAGCCTGAGTAAAAACCAGCACCAGAAGGAGGACAGTATAGAGAAGAGGCAGCTGCAGCAGAAGGAGGGGATGGATGGTTCTTCCCTGGAAGAGTTGTCAGTCCCTGGCCCAGGCTGCCCAGGGCAGTGGTGGAGTCCCCATCCCCGCAGGTGTTTGAAAGCCATGGAGATGTGGTGCTGAGAGACATGGTTTATTGGCGGCCTTGGAAGGACTGGGTTAAGGGTTGGATGTGATGATCTTAGAGGTCTTCTCTAAGCCAAGCAATTCTGTGATTCTCTGAGTCTGTGCCGAGGCCCCAGGGGGCAGCAGCCGGAGCAGCTGGGTGCTGGTAGGACTGAGCTCTGCAGAGGCTGCTGCCACCAGGGCATGTGGGAGGTGTTGGCTTGGGCCGGCCAGAGCCTCTGTGAGAGGAGAGCAGGGACTGCCCTTTGCCGCTCCCCGCTCATCTGGGCCGCTCCTGGGCACTCCCAGGCGTGGGCGTCTCCACGGCCACCAGCACCAGGGCTCTGTGACTCGGGGCCTGGTGCCCGGAAACCATTGCAACGGGGTCTCCATGGTGACCGTGGGGGTATATAAGGAGCCCAAGCCCTGGGGTGCTCACTCCCAGCAGAGCACCTGTCTCAGGAGGCAGCAGCTGCCCTGGGTGACCGTGGACGGTTTGCGATACGAGACGCCAGAGACGTCAATGGAGAAGGAGGCGAAGGCCCGCTCCTCAACAAGCACACGGATTCCTGTCCTGCAGAAAAGGCTCCAGGTGAGACATGAGGCAGGAGGGAAAGGCCAGTGGTGGGACAGGGCCAGACGGGGCTGCCTCGGAGAGGGGGACCAGCCTTGACTCCCACTGGCTCCGAAAGTGGGGTGGNAGTGTCCATGACCCCAGGAGCGAGCCGGCTCTGGGCTCATGGACACTGGTCTGGCAGTGTCTGCCCTGACTGGAGCTCCTGTGGAAGAGGAGCACCCTGTGCCCCTTGGTTCTCTGGAACAGAAGGAGGCAAAGGCACCAGCTTCTCCTGCACAGCTGGAGAGCAAGAAGAGCCTAGCTCCCCTGCCAGCACCAGGAAGCTTCCCGGAGATGTCCGCCGGTCCTGAGCCTGCCCAGCATCCAGTAGGAGCAGCAAGAGGAGTCAGGTGAGGGATGGGTGCAGGGACGCTGCCCCAGCCACTCACCGACTCCCAGTACATCATGCTGCCAGTCCACTGCTCGGCCCTGGATGCATTCTGAGCCCAATAAAAGATGACCTTTCCCTCCCCCCAAGTGCTTCTCTGTGCCTGGTCCTTTCTGGGAGAAAGAGGGGTGCAGACAAGGCCCGTGCCAGCAGGCAGAGCTGGGGAGGATCACAGAGGAATGGAATGGCTTGGCTGGAATGGGCCTTTAAGCTCATCTGCCTCCTACCCCTGTACTATGGGCAGGGACATGTCCCACTGGAGCAGGCTGCTCCAGGGCCCTTTAGCTCTTCCAGGCATGGGGCAGCCACAGCTTCCCAGGGACACTGGGGCTGGCCAAGCCATGCCAAGGGGAGCACGAGTCTTTTCTCATCATTTCCCTTGCCCCCCCAACCCCCAGTCCCATGGCTCTTGACCAGCTCCCTGGTTCTTGCATGAAAGAATGTGGAGGCCAGTGTGGCTCCCAGGTGCTGTTGGGATCCAAGCTCTTTGTGTCTTCTGGCTGTATAAGTGCATGAAGCTGCAGATGGTCCTCAGCACAGTGGAGATGTTGAGCAGGAGAGAGCAGGTGACAACTTACTTCCAGTTTTGATTCAGTTATTTGTAATCCAACACTTCCAATCTCCTTTTTGTTTTTTACTCATTTACATATATATATATATACATACTGTAACTGAAAAAATAGATTAATTCACTGTCGTGGGGTTTACAACTCAATATTTCAGTTAAACCTTTTTGATAGTATAAGGGGACTGGATCTCAAATGGCAACATGGTCAGTCACTGACTTCACTGCTTTACTCTTTAAGACACACTCTTTTAACACCTGGTTTCTGTTTTGTCTGTTCCTTTTCCTTGATTTTGGGGGCAAGAAAGCTTCTACAAAGCTTGCAGATCTCAAAATGCGTTGACCATTTCTTTTTTAAACTTCTACTGATGAAAAGGCCACACCTTGTTTAAAAATCGTTTTGAATCATTCTGTGTTACTGAAATAGTCCTAAGAATATTAATTAGCTCCTTTAACATTAAATACGATATTTTAATATTAAATCTCTCCCTTTATAGCAGGGAGGAGGCCAATGAGTTTATGAACTGTGCCTCAGCCTGCTTAGCAGGATGCCTGGCTGATGCTTGCACACCTGATGTGTGGGTGCCAGCTTGTGAACTCTGCCTGACACCCGGGCTCAGCCTTTTACCCAGTAGCAGGTAACACCTAAACTGGGCATCTCCAGTTTAGGAGCTGACGTTGGCCTTGGATGAGGTGTTTCTTCAAGAAGAGAAGCTGGTGAAGGAATGATGCTCCAGGGCTTCCCCGGATTGAGTCCTTGGGGGTGCTTTGGCTTCCCAAATGGGCTGTTTGCCTGAGCAAGTCCCTAGTAGCAGGAATTCCACAATTCCTAAGCAAAACACGGGAGATCTAGATTTGAAGTTGTTGACATCAATGTGCACTGCCTTGAGAAAATGTGGACCTATGGTTTTTCTTCCCACCTGCATCTCCTTAAACACAACACTGTTGGTGACGTGATGACACTGGGCCATGAGATGAGCCACAGCTCAAGCTTCATCTACGGCACAATGCGGAACGTGTTTGTGAGGAAATCTGTGCTTGCTGCAGCCCCCGCAGAGGATGCATCATGTGAACACCCCTGGGATATGGAAATCTTGGGTTTCCGGCAGCACTGCAAGTTAGATCTGGGTCCTTGCCTTCAGGAATCCACCTTTGTGCAACTGCAGTGTTTCTGTAGGGCGGTTCATATGCCCCTTCCTCCACAGATCTTTTAATCTTCCAGCTCACCTTGGCAGAGGAATGGGAGTCTGAGTCTGAGTCGCCCCTGCTTTGTGTAGGTGGTTGTTGGAGGGATTTCCTAAGACTCAGAGGAAACTCCTTAGGCCCGAGGAAAGTGGCCACATTTGGACTTCTCCCTAAGAATAAAGCTTGTCTGTAACCTTTAAAGTGCATGGTGTATACACGTATAAAAGCTTCCTGACAAAAAGCTACATGATGAAGACGACATTTAGTGGAAGATGCAACACCTGTTGTGGAAATAAGACTAAAATAGAAAGTCAACCCCCAGCAGGAAACATAACAAGAGGAATCGTTCCAGGGAGGTCCTGGCAAAGGCACTTTTCCCGATTGCCCAAATGTCATCAGTGCAAGGGTTTTCTTGGTGTGGTAGACACCTTCTCAGGACGGCCAAAGTCTTTTCCTTGCCGCACCTATCAGACCAGGCGTTGCTAAAATTTGATTAAAAGAGGCAATCCTTAGGCTAGGGATTCCCGAGGTTCTGTCTTCTATAAATTGGACCCCTGGGCTAAATTATGCCAGGAAATTCACCTGAAGTGGATAGGTACTCTACCCTTTGCCTTGCTGAGAATTAGAATTATTCTAACAGTCAGGAAGCGGGTGAGCACATCCCAGATTGTGCATGTGGAACCTTATACAGGTCAGTACAGAAGAAAAGTGGATACAGAAAAGAAAAAAAAAAAAACCAAAATCAAAACCAAAACCAAACTATTAAACAGGCAGAGAACAGACTGAAGATGAAAAAAAAATGGGGTTGAACTACTTGATACATTGAAACGGAGGGGAAAAATGTCAGCAGTTACAATGTAGTGGACAGACAGGAGGAAACAAACCAAGCAAAGCCCCAGCTGGAGCCCATCAGAACAGATGCCAAAGCCCCCCCACCACATCACCCCCCAGCCCAGCCCAGCCCAGCCCTGCCCCTGTCNTGGGCTGGGGGGTGATGTGGTGGGGGGGCTTTGGCATCTGTTCTGATGGGCTCCAGCCCAGCCCAGCCCAGCCCTGCCCCTGTCCCCAGCCACCAGCTCTGCCCCCAAGAGCTGCCAAACGCCCCTCCAGGTCCTCCAGGAGACAGGAAAAGGTTCTTCCTTTCAGCACATCACAAATCCCAGCAGTGAGTTGGGGACAAGGCTCAGAGCCCAGACAGAGCGACAGAGAGGGAAGAAAGGAGGAGAGAGGGGAGAGGGAGAAATGTTTGTGAGCTGGGGGCATGGGGGCAAAAGCAATCTCATGGGGGTGGGGACCCAGCTCCCTGGGTCACGAGCACAGCCTTGTCCGCAGCCTCCCTCATGGTGAGCTGGTCTGTGCCCAGCACAAGCTAGATGTCTCCTGTGGGGTTTTGTGAGCCAAGTTGCTGGCTATCTGCTATATCCTGCTCACTGAAGACAGGTCCATCTGCTGGTGCCTTTGCCTCCTTCTTTTCTGCAGGACTGAGGGGTGACATGTGAGAGCACCAGAGTGCAGATCCCCACTCCCACCGGCCCAGGATGGGACATCTTGGTGGCTTGTCACCATGGGGGTCCCCATCTCTGCCTGGGGGTCCTGCCTCCCCCTCCACAGTGTTTACTAAAGCACGTTAAGGTCACTGGTGTCNACCACACCCTTTCAGCAAGGCTGCTGCTCCCCAGCCACTCCGATCCTAGCTGTTACTGGGATTTTAGTTGATGTCATCTCAGGTGCAGGACTTCACATATGTATTTCTTAAACTTCAGAAAGCTCTTGCTAGCCCAGAAAGAACCCCAGAGTGTCCGGGCCTCTCCGCAAGATTGGTTTACCCCTCTGATGTGTACACCTCACCACTCGGTTTTCTGTCACCAGCAGATATGCTGAGGATACACCCAATCCCACCAACCAGCATAAATCCCTGCAGACCCCCCCTGAGAAAGGGCTGCCAGCCTGAGTAAAAACCAGCACCAGAAGGAGGACAGTATAGAGAAGAGGCAGCTGCATCAGAAGGAGGGGATGGATGGTTCTTCCGTGGAAGAGTTGTCAGTCCCTGGCCCCAGACTGCCCAGGGCAGTGGTGGAGTCCCCATCCCCGCAGGTGTTTGAAAGCCATGGAGATGTGGTGCTGAGAGACATGGTTTGTTGGTGGCCTTGGAAGGACTGGGTTAAGGGTTGGATGTGATGATCTTAGAGGTCTTCTCCAAGCCAAGCAATTCTGTGATTCTCTGAGTCTGTGCTGAGGCCCCAGGGGGCAGCAGCCTCTTCCGATCTGGTAGGACTGAGCTCTGCAGAGGCTGCTGCCACCAGGGCATGTGGGAGGTGTTGGCTTGGGCAGGTTGCTCCATCGCCCTTCAACACTTCCAGGCATGGGGCAGCCACAACTTCCCAGGGACCCTGGGGCTGGCCAAGCCATGCCAAGGGGAGCACGAGTCTTTTCTCATCATTTCCCTTGCCCCCCCACCCCAGTCCCATGTCTGTTGACCAGCACATTAAACACAAGAAGATAATATATATACAATTGTGTAAATCAAGATAGTTACAGAGTTCAGAACAGACTGCTTATCGTTAACTGGTCCACTTGTACACTGGGAGCAGGACTAGCTTAGATTGAACTGCTCAAGACATTGTCCAGGTGTTTTTTGAAGCACTCTTCAAAATACTTAGTCTAAAGCATTTTCCTTCTGGTGCATGTAACTAATTTAGAAGTTACCAATATATCCATAAGACTCCATCTTTTCCTAATTCTTATCACTCAAAATTCCTAAAATGCTTATAGCTTTTTCCTGGCAACAGACTTGAATTTACTTTACATCTTTAGCGTGGTTTCATTGCAGTATGATGCCAATTTATGCCCCAAACAAGGTGCAGACAGAGTAACTGCTCAGCGACAAAATTTGTAGCCTTCAAGCAGGAGGTATTTATTAATTGCCGGGGAGCAGCCAGGTTGTCCTGGGCAAACTGCTCCACCTGAGCAATCTCACAATTCAGCTTTTATACAATTTTGCCAAACAATTGCAACATACATTATGAATATTCATTATATTGCAACATCTACTCTTAATATTCATAGTAGGTGGAGTTGAGGTGGAGTTAGAGGAGTGGTCTTCAATTTGGGGAGAATTTTGGGGTTCGTTCCTGTTCTTCATTCTCATGAACTGTTGTCCTTTCCATAACCTTTCCTAATTTGGGTAGTTTCCTTGTGCATTTGGCAGGGTTTTTCCTTATCTGACAAAAACACTGGCTACTTGGCTCATCCCTTTCCTTATCTCCCTTTGGTTTTTTATAGGTATGCCTTATTTTGGGGATGCCAGCATTCTCTAGTTCCTTTATGTCAAAGTGACTTGCACCCTAGCGGATTTATTACCTCCGTTGTTTCTCAATACTAAGTTCTCTATGCTTTTCCTTAAGCCTGCATATTGAGTTTAACTCTCTAATTCCTGTATTGCTACATTCTATTCGCTTTCTAGGTTTTACCTGGCTTCAATATATGAAATTAATTTTTCATGGCATCATGAGCCTATCCCTTCCTTATTTTCACACACATTAATATAGCTTTCAAAGGAAGGACATTAATAAGAAGAGAACTATAAAGCCAGTAGATATTACTTTACTGTATCTACCATATCCAGATTTAAACAGATTCCTTTGGGAGTAGAGAAAGCTTCCCTGCCTGAAGAAACCATTATATAAAAAACACCAGTATTTGTACCAGTGTTGAAGCTACACGATTCATAGTGACAATTTTCCAGAACTGATCTCAGTCTCTGGGCTCGTAGTGTAGATGTACATCATCAGCCTGTTGTCACCATTCTGTAGCCTGCTCAGACCTTCAATTCCCTAACATTAGATTTCCTATCCAAGTGAAGAAAAGACAGAGAAGATGAAGATAAGGGAGTTTGGCATATTCAGAATCCACTTAGAGGCAAAAGGAAGCACACCAGACACACAAAGATAATAGCTGTTTGTTGGTCCTGTCAACATTTTCACAGTTGAAGAGTCCTAATTGTCTAGCACAGGAAAACCTCTGTAAGAAAATGGAAGGAAGTATTGCACAGAACAGATGCTGCATCTTCAGACCTCCATCAGGGAAGATGAGTGTTTATGGTGGGTGTCTCCCCCATTCTAGCATTCACCCACACTCATGTTTGCACATTTCCCTGCCCACAGCCTATTTCCTTGTCCCAGGTTGCCAGCTGCAGCTTGGCCAAGGCCTCCAACCCCACCCATTCTAGAAACACAAAGGGTGATGGTTTGTCAGGCAGTAACTGTGTGATGAAATGTCACCCCTGCCCAGTGGGGCTACTCCAGAGCTGAAGCTGGAGCAGGGGAGGCAGCAGTCACAGGCCCAAATATAGGGCCAGTACTGAGCCCTGCACTGCTAGGTCAGCACACAGAATCACAGAATGTTAGGGGTTGGAAGGGACCTGGAAAGATCATCGAGTCCAAGCCCCCTGCCAGAGCAGGAGCACCTGGTGTAGGTCACACACATCCAGGTGGGTTTTCAATGTATCCAGAGAAGGAGATCCCACAACCTCACTGGGCAGCCTGTTCCAGTGTTCTGTCACCCTCACAGTGAAAAAGCTTTTTCTTATGCTTACATGGAAACTTCCGTACTACATCTTTCCTCTGTTGCTACTTGTCCTATCATTCGACATCACTGAAAAGAGCCTGGCTCCATCCTCCTGACACTTGCTTTTTACATATTTATAAATACCAATGAGGTCACCCCTTAGTCTCCTCCAAGCTACAGAGACCTAGATCCCTTAGCCTTTCCTTGTATGGAAGATGTTGCGCTCCCTTAATCATCTTATACATACCTGTACATAAGTGTAACCATCATACACAGCCTGGGTATCATCCTGATAAGGGCAGAAATCATATTTATGGGCCTACGGTCTCTGCCAGCAGTTCTGTTTATTGAGCCTTATTGCAAGTGAACAGAACGTTTTCTTCTCACTTCATATTTCATAGTGAGACAGAAGTCCAGGAATGAAACTCTTGATTGTAGAATGAGGGGTCTGAATATGATTTACTTCTTATTCATCTTTCATCAGCATCTGCTCTTCCCTCCAACTTGCCATGCTCTATTTGAAGGAGGTAACTTGCAAGAAGTCAGTAAGAAGAGGGTTTTCTTAAAAAGGAAACCTGAAGTATATTTCTCCCACTTAGAAAGCCTTACCTTCATTTATATCCAAATGGTTTTTGTTCATCAGCAACACGATTTCTCTCACATTGCTTCACACTGTTATTTACATCCATGTGGAAGAGGTTATAAAATGCAACCTTTACTATTTTGTAGCGTTTTACCTTTATCTTATGCGCAAGTGACTACATAAAATGCAAGACAGAAGGAACAACATATATTGTACTGAGTAACATTAAGATTGCTCTGCACCTTTTCCATAGCATGCATTTAACAGTGCACTGCTAGGTATATTAATACAAATATTAAAACTTTAAAACCACATAAAAGGCAGAAGATACTTGACAGTGGGTGTATGGGAGTAAAAATGAGATTAGTTAGAGAGGATGGTAATGTTGCGGACGAACCTTTCTTGGGCCACAGCGCTTCGAGGTCCAGCAGGTGTTCTTGCCAAGATGCATAAGCAGTACCCTAGTCATTGCCTGTAGATTCAGTTAGCCTGGCTCGGTGATAATGCTCTGGACTCAACTAGCCTCCTTGTCAGACTGCTCAGGAGTGAGTCCCCCTTGCCTTTGGGAGACCACCTTTTATTGGTCCCCCAGTTCTGCTCATGCGCAGTTGCGGCAAGCCCTGATTGGGCACAGGTGGGCTTGACGCGAGCTCATGCCTCCCACCTTGTAATTGGCAACACCTGATTGTCCTTACATGATTGAATGTACATGGTAAAATAAAAGAGGAGCTAAATTAATTTTTTTCATCTGTCTTTATTATCAAAGGCTACAGGAAAATCACTCTTCCACAGGCACATTTCATGGGAAATTATACTATGGCCTTAACAAAATTATAGCCTTGAAGGAGGACGTTATATAGCATCTTTAAAAACTTAAGTGTAGTAAATCACTAAAACCAGATAATATTCATCTGAGGATTTTGAAATAAATTAAGTGTGAAATAGAGAAGTTATGAGCAAAGATATGCAGTTTATCATTAAAAAAAGAATTAATCCACAGGCTCAAAATCACTATGATTTTTCTTGATTTTGGAAAAACTTGGAGTTTTTATATCATAATGCCTTGGGGAAGCCCTGAGTAGTACAAGTACTTGGGACTGAGAGTACTCTTTTACTGAAGCAGTTCTTTAAGACATACTGCACACTACATACAGCCTGATTAATCTCATCATACTGTAAAGATACTGAAAATATAACCCTAAAATCAAAAATCATCCCATAAAATAATCATTAATTTGTAGACTTCTGATTGTGTAATACTTACTAAAAACTAAAACTAGAAACTAAACTGCACAGCTTAAATGAGACACTAGTGGGAAAATGGAAAATAATGAAATATGTATAAATATATACAAAAGTTATATCCCCCCAAGAACACTCACGTCACCACCCAGGCTGCAGGGCAGGCCCTTGAAAAGTCTCAAACTGGGGCCCTGGAGTAAGCAGCAGATGGGCAATTTGGTCAATTTGGTCAATGAACCAATACTTGACTTTGGATAATTTGATCAATTTTGTCACCTGTCCGCTCTACAAACTGCCTTTTATTTCTGAAGCATAGGATGTTTTTCAGAACCAAGCAGTGGCCTTGGTTCTGCATATCATTCTCTAGACATAGCTATAAACATTGAGATTTATCAGTCCTATAAACAGACACAGACTGAGAAACTTCCTATTAATTTCAGCAAGTGCAGCCACTTAGAAGTGACTTAACTGGATGTAAAATTACAGGAAAGAAAACTGGTTCTATCCTGTCTCAACCAGGATGCAAGTAAAGCAAATGAAGCAAACAAAACTAACCCAAACAGAAACTGGAAAAAAAACTACCTCAATTAATGTGCAAAGTGGAAGTGGTGTGACTTAAGGGACGTTAGGATCAGGATGAGTTCCCTCAGCTGTTCCTGTCCTGTTGACACGGAAACCACGGACACTGCACACAACCAATATGATCAAGTAAATTCCACTTAATTGCCTAGATAGCTCGGTTTATGTAGACTTTCTGGCTCCCGATCATGTGCAAACCATTTGTTCATTGGTTAGTTTATGCTGTCCATGGCCTAAAGCAATAAATTGGTTGGATAAGTTCTTCCCATCAGGCGAAGGGTTCTCCTCACCCATACCTTTCCTTGTCCTGCTTTCAATCAGGTACGGCCAGGTTTGTTCTGCTTTTTGAGATTGTTTCATAACACTCGTAACAGTGATTAACCTTTGCAACATTCTTGGGGTCTGCTGCTTGTAAGTCCTTGAGGTCTGCTGCTTGCACAGGCCTCTGGTTTACAGATAAACCAGTTCCATTGTGTTCAGATTGTTCACTATGTGTCCATTGCTTTCTAAATCTCCTACACTCCAGACTCGTGCTCCCCTTGGCATGGCTTGGCCAGCCCAAGTGTCCCTGGGAAGCTGTGGCTACCCCATGCCTGGAAGTGCTGAAGGGCCTTGGAGCAGCCTGCTCCAGTGGGACGTGTCCCTGCCCATGTACAGGGGTAGGAGGCAGATGACCTTAAGGGCCCTTTCCAGCCAAACCATTCCATTCCTCTGTGATCCTCCCCAGCTCTGCCTGCTGGCACGGGCCTTGCCTGCACCCATCTTTCTCCCAGAAAGGACCAGGCACAGAGAAGCACTTGGGGGGAGGGAAAGGTCAGCTTTTATTGGGCTCAGAATGCATCCAGGGCCGAGCGGTGGGCTCGCAGCACGATGTACTGGGAGTCGGTGAGTGGCTGGGGCAGCGTCCCTGCACCCATCCCTCACCTGACTCCCCTTGCTGCTCCCACTGGATGATGGGCAGGCTCAGGACCGGCGGACACCTCTGGAGACCCTCCTGGTGCTGGCAGGGGAGTTGGGCTCTTCTTGCTCTCCAGCTGTGCAGGAGAAGCTGGTGCCTTTGCCTGCTCCTGTTCCAGAGAACCAAGGGGCACAGGGTGCTCCTGTTTCTCAGGAGCTCCAGTCGGGGCAGACGCTGCCGGACCGGTGTCCTTGAGCCCAATTGAGGCAGAAGACACCTCTTGCTGGTCAGCAGCTTCCTCTCCCGTGGCTCCTGTGCCCAGGCTGCTGGGAGAGCCGGCTCGCTTCTGGGGACCAGCTGGGGGGTCCTGGCTGAGCTCTGGAGCACAAGGGATGACCCGAGTTGCTGTCCCATCCCCTTGGCACAGCTCTTTGCCACTGGGGTCTTCCTTCTTCCCTTCGTGGGCCAAGGCATCTGGCTTGTCCCCCGGCACAGACTGGGACATCCCCCCTGCTGACCCCGCTTGCTGCTTTCTGGCCTCCAGCCGCTCGATCACATCCTTCATGTACTCGATGTGTACCACCTCTGTCACGTAGTGGTACAGCTTCTCATAGACGACCTGGGAGGAGAGAGGGAGTTGATAAAGGCAGCCTGGCTCCCACCAGCAAACGCCTTCCAGGGACTTGGCAGCAGCAGCTGCTGGGACAAAGGGTGCAGGAGGTGATGGGGCTGCAGGTGTGCAAGACAGCTGCTGGCTCCAGGCAGAGAGAGGCTCATGCCCCTCTCCCGACCTGTCCTGTTCTGTCCTTAGCACTTACCCTCCTGGGTCTTTCAGGGATCTGGCTCGAAGACATCTGGGAGAAGCTCTGCTCCTGGCCCTCATTCTGCTGTTGCTGCCTCTTCTCCACAGCCTCCTTCTGCTGGAGATCTCTCTTCTCCGGACCCTCCTTTTTCTGGAGCCGCCTCTTCTCCAGCTCGTGGTTCTGCTGCTGCTGGGTGGCTTTCGTGCGCTGGGCTGGGTGGCGCCTCTCCTGGCTCTCCAGAAGCTCCATTTTGAGTTTCCGGATCTCTGGGTTGTTGTTGGCATCAGCCTTCTGCTGCGGCCACAGAGATCCAAGATTGAGGCAGCTGTTGACACGCACCGCAGGCCTTAGCTGGTGCTGCTCCGCCGCTAGCTCCCGAAGGCCTGGCCGTGTGTCTCTTCCCAGGGAAGCTGGCGCAGGGCCCCTGCCAGCAGCACCAGTGCCCCCACATCCATGGGGGTCAGGCGTGGGCTGAGCTTCAGGGCTGTGCGGGCCAGGCCTCCAGCTCTCTGCCATGGCTGCCTCCTTCTCACGCCTCACCCTGCTGGGGTGCTCTGCCACCCTGCTCGCAGGTCTGTCCGACTGCAAGAGAAGCCGAGGAGAGAGGCTGTGGTGACTGCGGCCCTCGTCTCTGCACCCCCGTGTCCCAGCTGCCACCCCACTTTCGGAGCCAGTGGGAGTCAAGGCTGGTCCCCCTCTCCGAGGCAGCCCCGTCTGGCCCTGTCCCACCACCGGCATTTCCCTCCTGCCCCATCTCTCACCTGGAGCCTTTTCTGCAGGACGGGAATACGTGTGCTTGTTGAGGAGCGGGCCTTCGCCTCCTTCTCCATTGACATCTCTGGCGTATCGTATCACAAACTGTCGAGGGTCACCCAGGGCAGCTGCTGCCTCCTGAGACAGGTGCTCTGCTGGGAGTGAGCACCCCAGGGCTTGGGCTCCTTATATACCCCCACGGTCACCATGGAGACCCCGTCGCAATGGTTTCCGGGCACCAGGCCCCGAGTCACAGAGCCCTGGTGCTGGTGGCTGTGGAGACGCCCACGCCTGGGAGTGCCCAGGAGCGGCCCAGATGAGCGGGGAGCGGCAAAGGGCAGTCCCTGCTCTCCTCTCACAGAGGCTCTGGCCGGCCCAAGCCAAGACCTCCCACATGCCCTTGTTGCAGACAATCCTCTCCCAGACCACAGTGTTTTGAGGTCCAGTAGGTGTTCTTGCCAAGGTGCAAGAACAGTATTCCGAAAGTTGCCCTTAGAATCAGTTAGTCTGTCTCAGTGCTAACACTCCAGAGTCAACTATCCTCTTCCTCAGGTTGGTCAGGAGTGACCCCTGCTTACTTCTCAAACCCCACCTTTTATTGGTTCCCCCAATCCTGCTCATGCGCAGTGGGGGCCAACCGTAATTGTCACAGGTGGGTTTAACAGGAGCTCATGCCTTCCTCCTCATAATTGGCAACACCTGATTGTCTTTACCTAATTGCCTCTACATGCCCTGGTGGCAGCAGCCTCTGCAGAGCTCAGTCCTACCAGCATCCAGCAGCTCCGGCTGCTGCCGCCTGGGGCCTCGGCACAGACTCAGAGAATCACAGAATTGCTTGGCTTGGAGAAGACCTCTAAGATCATCACATCCAACCCTTAACCCAGTCCTGCCAAGGCCGCCAACAAACCATGTCTCTCAGCACCACATCTCCATGGCTTTCAAACACCTGCGGGGATGGGGACTCCACCACTGCCCTGGGCAGCCTGGGCCAGGGACTGACAACTCTTCCACGGAAGAACCATCCATCCCCTTCTTCTTCTGTATTTTAAGAAATAAATATTTGAATTCCTCCACCTGAGATGACAAACTAAAATCCTAGTAACAGCTAGGATCAGAGTGGCTGGGGAGCAGCAGCCTTTCTGAAAGGATGCGGTGGGCGTCCTGGTGGACAACAGACTGAACATGAGTCAGCAGTGTAGTTCTGAAATGTAGAGCACCATTCTTGGATCTTTCCAAAATTTGATCATAGAGTGTCTTGGCTAATTTCTCTTAGGATTTCTTCCCCATAAAAGATTACACCTGATTATCTTTCGAGGTCTCTTCCAACCTCTGCTGTTCTATGATTCCATGACTGTATGAAATATTTATTCTGATTATTTATATTTAATAACGACTGTTTGTGGAAAAATACAAGTTGAGATATTGTGGAGGGGTACCTTGGAAAGAAGTCATCAAAATCACGGCATAATGAAGAGGTGTCCAGGAATTAATATGTCTCCCAATACAGGTAGAGTATCAAATAAGTCTAATAGGCTCTGGGTCCAGACTGAGCCTATTAAGACTGATTTGTCTTAATGTAACAGGTAATATATGTGTATAGCCTCTGCCGGCTGCAGGTTGTGTGCTCAAGGAGTTTACATAGGTCTGAAGGCAGAGTAGACAGAATGAGTTTCATAAGGTCTCACTTCACAGAAAATACTCATCTGCCTCAGAAAATCCTGAGATTCTTAGGAGGGATGTCCCATCCCAGTTCATCCCATCCTGTCCCATCCCATCCCCTGATGCTATGGAAAAAAACCCAAACCACCACATACAAAAATTTTATGTTCAGCAGTAGCCAAAATACAGACGTTTTGATGTTTTCAAATATGTCTCAGTCATAAGGCTGAAACGCAGCATTATTTGGTCTGCTATGAAGAAAGTAAATTCCACCCTGGCCAGACCCAGTACAGTAACAAAGATGTTTGCTTCATGACCTGGAATATTATGGCAGCCTTAAGCATCTGTTAGATCTTTTTGATAATTTCAGGCATGTGGGTCAGCTGCAGTACCAGATGAAGTCGCCAAACCAATGGCATTTATCAGTGTAGCTGAAAGATTTTGCTGTCCTCTTTGTGACTTCAGGGCAGGACAGTTCTAGTAATTGCAATGTACTGGTTTTCACTTTGCTTTTTGCTGAAATATTTTTAATGCTTGAGCAACCATTACCATGAAGGAAAAGAGGGAAAGAGATGAGATGGTTTAGGAAATGTCAATACTGAGCATTCTTTAGCACAATAGACAAGTAAAGGGTTAATCTTGGATTAGTTTATTTCTTAATGACATATATAGAATGTAAAGGATCAAAAGAGAAACATAAGCAGACAAATCAGATCCTACACAGTCTGAATACGGCTGTAGAAGAGACAGATGTATGTGTATCTGGCAAATCTTTTGACCCTGCTGTCCATTGAATACAAAATATTGAAAGTGATGATAAAAAAATATTTCAATAATTTCAGGTAGATGAAGGCATATAACCTGAATTACTGTGACAAGCCTTTTACCTTAGTACAAGTGACAGGCACTCTTTAAATTATTATTTCCCTTTTTCTTGCAAATTATCCTAACCTTTTGATTTTTGAACTTTATATATTTGTGTGAAATTTGGAATTTTATGCTGAAATAAGAACACATTTCGCTTTTTCATTTTGATGAGGAAAATGGGAAAACAATCCTCACAAAATCCTGTTTTGTTTAGGGGATTTTTTTAGTTTAACAACTTAATCAAAAAAACGTATGAGTTCCAAACTTTTATCAGTACCCCTCTGAAAAATGAAAGATCAGGCTGTCCTAGAGCAAGATTTCCCTATTGTAGATAATAATAATAATAACAACAATAATAACAACAGCAACAAAAACACAGATCACCTGTAAAAATAATCCCTTCAGTAGCATTTTTGGACAAGGCCCTTTAAAATGGACCTCTTTTACTTTTGTAATTAGAGATGAGCACTTTTATGTAAATTATAATTATGTAATCTTTATTATCAACTTAAATCACTCACTGGAAATCCCTTTCTTGACATACAAGGTTTGGACAGATTCAACTTTATTTCCACAATAATTACTGTACTAGTAATAAAAGTAAATTTCATTTGTAATAGAAAACACCTATCATAAAACTCGGGTCTTGACCTCTGGAAGGCAGTAAGAAGAGGACTGTATTATAAAAGAAGCACATGAAATTAAGTTTTTTGTTATCATTAATAAGTTTAAAAGTGGAACTGAAAGGGTCTTTGGAAGTCTGTATGATGACTGTTAAGTACAGAATCAATTGTATGCAATAGTCTACTTAACCTTTTCTTTAGTGACCAGTGTTAACCAATGATAAATATATATATATAAGTATATATATATTATTACAGAGTGGCAGACCAGTGCCATAGATTTCCTCTGATGCGAAAAGCCCAAAGCTCTATGTTGTGTCAAATGGTGGAACAGAGTAGAAAAATCAAACATCAGACAAAGACATTCAGTGGATTCCTGCTAGTTTAATGCATGCACATCTATTAAAAAAAAACCTAAAATTCCAAAATATATAATAAGGAGAAATGGGCAGTTTAATATCACAGAACAACTTTAACGTAGTTATTACATATTACAATAAAATCAGTAACTAGTGTATTTTAGGTTTCTTTTGGACAAGAAGTAAGTGTACTATGTCAGAGAACGCATTATATGAAGAAATAGAAAAAATATTGGAGGAGAAGGGAAAGCCCATGGCTTCCTTCTGGAAAATATTAAACATTTCTTCAGATTTTTAAAGTATAATTATCAGGTTAAAAGAATAGTAGCAATAAAATAGACTACAAAAAGGGAAAGCCCTAAGATCTACATTGGAAAAGAACCTCAGAAAATATTTTTTGTGTCGGTTCCCAGCAGAGTTGATGATTTGTGTTAAATATATACCCCAAACTCAGCATTTAACCAAGATTTCCAAAGAAAAGGGACTTCATAGAATGTATCCAGCTCCTAGAGACATTTGATGTAAGACTCAGTAACTCTACTATTCTTAGCTTAATGGGCACATGGGCACAAATTTTCCTTTGGCAACAAGAAAGTGACACAAAATTTGTTATTCTATACAAAGATAGGTATTTTTGTGTCACTGAGGTCGGTATAGTAGCAGCACTACTCAGTATTAATTGTTTTATTAGCTCTGAATGAAGACTACGAAAACTCCCCTGTTGGATGGGAATTCTCACAGTGTAGTTGAAAAGCTTGAATTCTGCAAGAAAAAAAGACTCAGTAGTGTTGCTTCTGCTATCAGAAGGAATTCTACAGCATTAGTGAGTAATCCACTGAGTGTGATAAACCTTAAGAGAGGGGGGAAAAAAGTCTATTTAGTTTTGTGTCCACCTGTAAAGAAAAAAATATAAAGTGTAAATTGTTTTCTGGACTCATATTGAAGACTGTGTGTCTGAGCAAGATGTGAACACAGCACATGAATGTCAGAAGACAAAAACATTTACTATAATAATAGCACACTAGACTTGTGTCAAGCATTTATGTTTACATCTTGCCCAGGCAGTTCCAGATTAGAGCAAAACGTTATGCCTGAATTATTGCAGATCCAGTTTCTTGAGATTTCTATGCATTCTGGCAAACTCTTATTCATAGTAGTGCTTGTGGGGGCTGATTTAATACATTTTTTAAAACAAAGTTTAAATATCCCTTTGGGTAAAGGGAAAGACATAGACTAAAACAAAATCATTGAACTCATTGCCCTTACACTTTTATGTATAAAAGAGGAATATAAAGGTCTGTAGTGAACGTAAATGTGAAAAATCCACATTTAAAAACCTTTTCCTATGACATTTTAGGTCCCTAATGTCTAACTTTTCCCATCTCCAGTTCCATCAAGTCAAAATAAATTCAAATTTAACAAAATATCAAATGCTGCTATTTTCCATTCCATACCATCCAGCTCTGTGGTTGGATGGCTGGCATGGCAACACTGCTGCCAAAGATCTGGGGCTGAAACCACCTGTCCTCACCCCAAATGTGGCTGTTGGGGATGTAGCTGCTGGAGCAGGGGGTGGAGGGTGAAATGTCTGCAACCAGAAAGTGAAACTGCTCTGCTTCACAGATCAGAGCCAGGTGGGAAGCTACCTGTCTTCAGCCCAAATGTGTCTACTGGAGGTGCAGATGCTGGAGCAGGGTGTGAGAGGGGACAGTGTCTTCCAACATGAAGTAAAACAATTCAGCTCTGGCAAATAGACTGGTTTGAAAAATGACAGAAAAATGACAGCAAATCAGTGTAGACCAGGAGCCAACAGTGTTTCATTGTGGGCTATAACACAAATGACACATTGGGATGCATGAAGAAGAGTGTGGACAGCAGATTGAGGGAGGTTCTCCTCACCTTCTGCTCTGCTCTGGAGAGGATGGAGCTGCAGAACTAGGTCCAGTTCCAGGCTCCCTGGTTTTTGAAGGACAAGGAGCTGCTGGGAAGAGTCTAGCACAGATCCACTGAGGTGATGGGAGGAGTGGAGTATGTGCCATAAGAGGAGAGTCTGAGAGATCTGGGGCTGCTTAGCCTGGATGAGACTGAAGGCGATCTCTCAAAGATGATCAGTATCTACAGGCTGCGTGTCAGGAGGGTGGCACCAGACTCTTCAGTGGTGCCAGTGACAAGATGAGGGGAAATTGACACAAACTTGACCACAGGAAGTTCCATCTCAACGTGTGGAGGAACCTCTTGAGGTTGAGGGTGGCAAAGCCCTGGACAAGGCTGCCCAGAGAGGTATGCCTCCTCTGTCTCCTCAACCTGCCAGGACACCGTCCTGTGGCACCCGCTGTGGGTTGGACTGATCATCTTCTGTCATGGTTAAGGCCCTGCTGGTACCAACCAGACCTCCACTCATTCATTTCCACTTCCTCTGCTGCTCTTTTCTCCTCAGGAGGACACCTCACATTCTTCCCCAGCTACAACACAGGTCCTGTTAGAGAGTTTTTGGAAGAAAATGGACATGTGAGCAATCCTGACTGCTTAGCATTAGCCAGAGTGAGCTAAGGGCCTTGAGGCCCAGCTGCAAGGTTACTAAAAGATCAGCTACGTGCAACAGATAGGGGAGTTGGCAGCAGAAAAGAATAACAGGATGGGAAAGCATAGGTTGTACCAATCAGCAATATGCTTATATTATGTTATCAGCCTGAGTGTGTATAAAAGGGCTACCACTACTCTCAATAAATGGCAATATTTTGTTTATATTAGTCTGCGTGTTGTTGATTGATCTCCCACAAGGTCCCTCTCATGGGAAAGAGTCCTTGACCAACCCATCTGACATGAATCCCTCCCACAGGGTGCAGTCCCTCAGGAACAGGCTGCTCCAGCCTGGGCTGCCCACAGAGTCACGACTGCTGTGGGAACAGTCACCTCCTCTGGCACAGCGTCCTCCATGGTTGAAGATCTACATCTGACCCTCTCTGCAGTCTTGCAGAGGCTGCAGATTCATGGATGCCCACCTGTGACTCTTCAGGAGCTACAAATCCACATTTACCCTGCCATGGTTCTTCAGGGACTGTTCCACCATGCTCCTCTTTGGGCTGCAGGGGGACAGCTGCCATCTCACCACAGACTGTGGGGAAATCTTGTAGAAGGTGGAAAGCTGCTGTGTGGAGTCCTACATGACTAGCTGCAAGACCAGCTGAAAGAGAAGGTTAATCAAGCCAGTTTGCATAGGTAAAATCCATCCAGTTGGCTTTGGATATTGCTGCACAAAAAACATGTCTGAAACTTTATCTCTGTTCTGACTCATGGGTGGCAGAAAATGCCTTACAGAGGTGATTAAAGCAGTGGAAGGAAAACACCTGGCAGTGTGAAGGTGAACCTATCTGGCTTGCTGACCCGTGGCAAGATATTGCTGCTTGGCGAGAGAAACTGGATATAACAGGGAATCAGGTAGATGCCAAGGCGTTTTCACACCTGGCTTCCAATGTCTGACTGTACTCATGGGGAAAAAATTTCCTCGTGTCCAATGGGAATCTCCCCAAAAGCAAATTGTGCCCATTGCCCTTTGTCTTGTCCATGGGACTCCTCGACAACAGTGCGTCTCCATCACCAGCGGTTCCATCGGTCAATCTGCACAGTCAGACCTCTTGCAGACAGCAGAAAGGGACAAAATGCCGGTGGTGCCTGAAAGGAATATGCTGGGGGAAAGAGTTGGGGTTTTTCCTGCCTCAGGCAAAGGCAAAGCCATTTGTGGTGTTGCTTTTGCTCAAGGGCCTGGACATACTTGGTGAGTGATGATGGAGAAGTACAATGTGCAACTCAAGAGAATCTCACAAGGGGGAAGACGACCTAAATTTTACTTAACTAGCTGGATGGATAGAGCATGGAAATTTGAAAGTCGTGGATTTGAGCCCCACGATAACTGCTGTTATGTAAATTGTTGCATAAACCAAGTGTTCTCTGCGTGTTTCTCAGGAAAAGGTCATGGTGATGAAACCAGAACCAGGTTCTGGTTCTGGATAAAAAGTTGATAATAATTTGTATACAAATGTATTTGGAGACAAGAAATAACAGTGACAGGATCATGGTACAAACGGTGTGAAATAAAGGAGTATAACATCCAGGCCGGAAAGAACAAATTTTCTGCCTTCTAATTTCTAAAAAACCCACATGGAAAACCTGGCTTATCACCTCTATGATATCAATTCGCTAGAAGGAACCTGTAAATGGGAGGTATTTTTTGTTTGATTTTTTTCTTTTTAATAGAAAAACAAAGTACAACAGTCTGATATTAATATTTTTATTCACTATTCAGGCCCTCTCCTTCCTCTTGGAAAAATGACCGATCTGTTTAATTCTGAAGGTGAGTTTAAGTCAGAACAAGAGAACGATAGGAAAAATATTTGAATTTCAAGTTCGCTGGGAAAGCTTGGAGATCAAGTGTTAATGTGGATATGGAAGGGTCCTGTGTTTCCACCAGTCACCGGAGGATATACATACTGGAGCTGAATTTGCATAACACATGAAGAATGAGGGGATGGAAGGTTTTCTCCAAGCCAAGCAATTCTTTGATTCTCTGAGTCTGTGCCGAGGCCCCAGGCGGCAGCAGCCGGAGCTGCTGGGTGCTGGTAGGACTGAGCTCTGCAGAGGCTGCTGCCACCAGGGCATGTGGGAGGTGTTGGCTTGGGCCGGCCAGAGCCTCTGTGAGAGGAGAGCAGGGACTGCCCTTTGCCGCTCCCCGATCATCTGGGCCGCTCCTGGGCACTGCCAGGCGTGGGCGTCTCCACGGCCACCAGCACCAGGGCTCTGTGACTCGGGGCCTGGTGCCCGGAAACCATTGTGACAGGGTCTCCGTGGTGACCGTGGGGGGTATATAAGGAGCCCAAGCCCTGGGGTGCTCACTCCCAGCAGAGCACCTGTCTGCAGGCTGCTCCAGGGCCCTTCAGCACTTCCAGCCATGGGGCAGCCACAGCTTCCCAGAGACACTGGGGCTGGCCAAGCCATGCCAAGGGGAGCACGAGTCTTTTCTCATCATTTCCCTTGCCCCCACCGCCCCCAGTCCCATGGCTCTTGACCAGCTCCCTGGTTCTTGCATGAAAGAATGTGGAGACAAGCATGGCTCCCAGGTGCTGTTGGGATCCAAGCTCTCCGTGTCTTCCAGCTCATTGTGTCTTACACTACCCCAGATGCAGCCTTGACTAATACCAAATAGAGGGGCATGATAACATCTCTATGTCTGCTAATAATGCCCCTGTGGATGCAGCACAGCATCTGATGTGCATTTGTTGCTGCAGAACTACACTGCGGATGCATGCTCAGTCTGTTGTCCACCAGGATGCCCACCACATCCTTTCAGCAAGGCTGCTGCTCCCCAGCCACTCCGATCCTGGCTGTTACTGGGATTTTAGTTGATGTCATCTCAGGTGCAGGACTTCACATATGTATTTCTAAAACTTCACAAAGCTCTTGCTAGCCCAGAAAGAACCCCAGAGTGTCCGGGCCTCTCCGCAAGATTGGTTTACCCCACTGATGTGTACACATCACCACTCAGTTATCTGTCACCAGCAGATATGCTGAGGATACACCCAATCCCACCAACCAGCATAAATCCCTGCAGACACCCCCTTGAGAAAGGCTGCCAGCCTGAGTAAAAACCAGCACCAGAAGGAGGACAGTATAGAGAAGAGGCAGCTGCAGCAGAAGGAGGGGATGGATGGTTCTTCCCTGGAAGAGTTGTCAGTCCCTGGCCCAGGCTGCCCAGGGCAGTGGTGGAGTCCCCATCCCCGCAGGTGTTTGAAAGCCATGGAGATGTGGTGCTGAGAGACNCCAGCAGCCTGGGCACAGGAGCCACGGGAGAGGAAGCTGCTGACCAGCAAGAGGTGTCTTCTGCCTCAATTGGGCTCAAGGACACCGGTCCGGCAGCGTCTGCCCCGACTGGAGCTCCTGAGAAACAGGAGCACCCTGTGCCCCTTGGTTCTCTGGAACAGGAGCAGGCAAAGGCACCAGCTTCTCCTGCACAGCTGGAGAGCAAGAAGAGCCCAACTCCCCTGCCAGCACCAGGAGGGTCTCCAGAGGTGTCCGCCGGTCCTGAGCCTGCCCATCATCCAGTGGGAGCAGCAAGGGGAGTCAGGTGAGGGATGGGTGCAGGGACGCTGCCCCAGCCACTCACCGACTCCCAGTACATCATGCTGCCAGCCCACCGCTCGGCCCTGGATGCATTCTGAGCCCAATAAAAGATGACCTTTCCCTCCCCCCAAGTGCTTCTCTGTGCCTGGTCCTTTCTGGGAGAAAGAGGGGTGCAGGCAAGGCCCGTGCCAGCAGGCAGAGCTGGGGAGGATCACAGAGGAATGGAATGGTTTGGCTGGAAAGGGCCTTTAAGCTCATCTGCCTCCTACCCCTGCACTATGGGCAGGGACATGTCCCACTGGAGCAGGTTGCTCCAGGGCCCTTTAGCTCTTCCATGGGGCAGCCACAGCTTCCCAGAGACACTGGGGCTGGCCAAGCCATGCCAAGGGGAGCACGAGTCTTTTCTCATCATTTCCCTTGCCCCCACCGCCCCCAGTCCCATGGCTCTTGACCAGCTTCCCTGGTTCTTGCATGAAAGAATGTGGATACAAGCATGGCTCCCAGGTGCTGTTGGGATCCAAGCTCTCTGTGTCTTCCAGCTCATTGTGTCTTACACTACCTCAGCCCCTGTGGATGCAGCACAGCATCTGATGTGCATTTGTCGCTGCAGAACTACACTGCTGACTCATGTTCAGTCTGTTGTCCACCAGGATGCCCACCACACCCTTTCAGCAAGGCTGCTGCTCCCCAGCCACTCCGATCCTGGCTGTTACTGGGATTTTAGTTGATGTCATCTCAGGTGCGGGACTTCACATATGTATTTCTTAAACTTCACAAAGCTCTTGCTAGCCCAGAAAGAACCCCAGAGTGTCCGGACCTCTCCGCAAGATTGGTTTACCCCTCTGACGTGTACAGCTCACCACTCAGTTTTCTGGCACCAGCAGATATGCTGAGGATACACTCAATCCCACCAACCAGCATAAATCCCTGCAGACCCCCCTTGAGAAAGGCTGCCAGCCTGAGTAAAAACCAGCACCAGAAGGAGGACAGTATAGAGAAGAGGCAGCTGCAGAAGAAGGAGTATAGTATAATTTCCCATGAAAAGTGCCTGTGGAAGAGTGATTTTCCTGTAGCCTTTTCATAATAAAGACATATGAAAAAAATTTATTTAGCTCCTCTTTTATTTTACCATCCTCTCTAACTACTCTCCTCATTTCTTACTCCCATACACCCACTGTCAGGTATCTTCTGCCTTTTTATGTGGTTATAACGTTTTAATATTTATATTGATATATCTACCAGTGCACTGTGAAATGCATGCAATGGAAAAGGTGCAGAGCAATCTTAATGTTACTCAGTGCAATGTATGTTGTTCCTTCTGTCTTGCATTTTATGTAGTCACTTGTACGTAAGATAAAGGTAAAACACTACAAAATAGTAAAGGTTGCATTTATTGCTCCCAAAAGGAAGGCACAAGGCCTAAATACTCAAAACCAATATTATTATCAGACTTTGGCGCTTTATTTTTTTAATAATTAAAAAAAAAAAAAAAATCAAATAATGTCTTGGGTTTACAGTTGCCTTCTAGGGAGGTGGTATTATAGAGCTGATAGGCCAGTTTTTCCATGTGGGTCTTTTAGAAATCACAAGTTCACCTCGCCTCTGCGGGTTGTTTTCACCCCCTTGCTCCCAACTCACAGATGTTTGTCCCTCTCTGTCTCAGTAAAAATCAGACAAAAACATTTCAATTAGAGAAAAATACATCTCAAGTAGTCAACATCCTGGCCTTGAGACAGGCCTGCAAGACACCTACAAGAGAGATGAGAGGAATGGGAAAGGAGCACTCACCACAGCTCCCCCAAGCTAATCTTGGTTCCAGCCTTGAACACTGAGCAGAAAAAAAACTGAATAATAGGATTCACTGTAGAGGGACCCCTACCAACAAAGAGCCCCAGACTCTGTGAACATGCGCAGTGAAATTTCTGAGCATTGCAACTTTATATTATAGAATGTATATAGAATATATATGGAATATGAATATGAATACAAATTCATATAGAATATGTATATAGAATATATTATAGAATCATAGAATGGATAGGGTTGGAAGGCACCTTAAATATCATCAAGTTGCAACCCCCTGCATGGGCAGGGCTACCTCCCACAAGACCAAGTGTCCTAAGGTCCCATCCAACATGACCTTTAACACTTCCATGGAGGGGCCAGACACAATGTCCTTGGGCAATCTGTTCCAGTGTCTCACCATCCTAAAATTAAAGGATTTCTTCCTAATAACCAACCTAAATATCACCTCTTCAAGTTTTAAACCATAGAATCATAGAATTGTCTGGGTTGGAAGGGACCTCAGAGATCATCAAGTCCAACCCTTGATCCACTACCACTGCGGTTACTATATCATGGCACCGACTGCCACATCCAGTCTCTTTTTAAAATATCTCCAGGGATGGAGAATCCACTACTTCCCTGGGCAGCCCATTCCAATGCCTGATCACCCTCTCCGTAAAGAAATTCTTTCTAATATCCAACCTAAACCTCCCCCAGCACAACTTAAGACCGTGTCGTCTTGCCTTGCTGAGAGGTGCCTGGGAAAAGAGACCAACCCCCACCTGGCTACAGCCTCCTTTCAGGTGTTTGTAGAGAGTGATGAGGTCTCCTCTGAGCCTCCTCTTCTCCAGGCTGAACAGCCCCAGCTCCCTCAGCCTCTCCCCAGAGGACCTGTGCTCGAAGGTTCCCCTCCATACCTCGTCTCTTTTCCACAAATATTCCTTATTGCCTCCCCACACCCAGTCCCATGGCTGTTGACCAGCTCCCTGGTTCTTGCATGAAAGAATGTGGAGACCAGCATTGTTCCCAGGTGCTGTTGGGATCCAAGCTCTCTGTGTCTTCCAGCTCAGCTTACAATACCCCAGATGCAGCCTGACTAACACCAAATAGAGTGTTCCCGAATTATGGGAATTTCCAGATCTTTCCCCTGAATTCGACCTGGTGGGCCATTCCTCTACTAAGGCATTTAGATGGCCATAAGTAAAACCTGTCTCTTATANTGGAATATTTTCCAGCTCATGTGCAAGAGCATGGTGGGCAAGCGTGGGAGAATGTTTGTAGCCCTGAGGCAACCTGGTGAAAGTATACTGTATTCCATCCCAAGTAAAAGCAAAATATTTTTGATCCTCAGAACCAATAGGAATTTGAAAAAACGTATCTTTCACATCAAGAGAAGCAAGCACTAGGTGTGCTGCTTCCTGGATTTCTAGCACCAGATCTGCAATGTTCGGAACCGCTGCAGTTAATTTCTCAGTACCAGCATTCAATTTTCTATAATCTACGGTCATTCTCCACTTACCATTTGGTTTTCTTATGGGCCAAATCGGGGAATTGTAAGGTGAATGACAAGGCACAATGATACCTCTTTGTTTCAGGTCAGACATTACTTCTCTGATGCCTTCTTTTACTGCTATGGGAATAGAATACTGTTTAACATTCGTAATTTTGCTTTGGGGGAGGCGTGGGGCAGTTTTTAACAATATAACTTTAAGTGTGGGGGTGCCAAAATTCCAAAAGCATCCATTTTTGTCTCTCCAGGACCGACCAATCAATACGTCCATTCCTAACAGATTGTAAGGAATGTCGTCTACTATCATTTGGGTTTGAATTAAATCCTCGTCTCCCGGTAGCTTTAGGGAAACTTTAGCAGTTTTTTGTAAAACAGGCTTTCCCAAAGCACCACTCACAAATACTGACTTCAGAGAAGAATTAATGCCACATTTTTTGGCCACATCAGATTTTAGTGTGGAAATCTGTGCACCGGTGTCTACTACAAATGTTACAGGGCAGCATTTTGGCCCAACAGCACAAGTAAGCTCTAAATCACCATTTTTATTCAAGACCAATCTTAGCACATTTTGCCAGTCTTTTGGAGGACTGGATATTTTAGGATTTGATTGTTCATTATTTTCAGACCAATCATTTTGATTTGTAGGGATGTGTTCCCACGGTTTATTAAGGGGGTCAGTAGAATTTACTGAACTGGGATCAGGATCTATCTCCCCTCTCTGCCGTCCTTTTGCTTTCTTTTTATTATCAGAGAGAGGGCTTTTTAGTTACTCAAATTATGGGAATTTCCAGATCTTTCCCCTGAATTCGACCTGGTGGGCCATCCCCCTACTAAGGCTTTTAGATGACCATAAGTAAAATTGTGAGTTAAGAGTGAAGGAGGGATGCCTTTTCGCTTAGCTTCCTCTTTAAGTTTTGCAAAAGGCCCCCGTTCACCCTGTGGTAAATTATTTCTGTCTCAGGAGGTTCTATTCTGACAATTCTTATTATTTCTTCATCTGCCTTCCCTATTTACAACTGTCCATTCACCCCGTGATTCGTCCTGCTGGTGAGGAGGAATCTGGGGAGGCATGGCACCTGCAGCAACATAGTCAATTTTTGATTATCATTATAATTTGCTGGGGTTTGAAGAACTTCTAGAAATGTACATTCAGCTACCGGTGCCAAATATTTCCGTATGAATTCTGTCAATTCTGTAAGCAGATAAGGATCTATTTCCTCTCTCTGCCGGGGGCAGCATCTCCCCTGGGTGACCCTGGACAGTTTGCGGTGCAAGATGCGCGATACGTCAATAGAGAAGGGGGCGAAGGCCAGCTCCCAGAAAAGCACAAAAAATCCCATCCTGCAGAAAAGGCCCCAGGTGAGAGATGGGGCAGGAGGGAGAGGCCAGTGGTGGGACAGGGCCAGACGGGGCTGCCTCGGAGAGGGGGAACAGCCTTGTCTCCCGCTGGCTCACAAAGTGGGATGGCAGCCCGGACACGGGGGTGCAGGGACGGGGGACACAGCCACCGCTGCCTCGACCTCAGATCACTCTGGGTGCAGCACAAGGCTGACGCCAATAACGAGCTGGAGATCCTGAAACTCAAGATGGAGCTTCTGGAGAATCTGAAAAGGAGCCACACAGCACAGCACAGCAAAGCCACCCAGCAGCAGCAGAAGCGCGATCTGCAGAAGAGGCGTCTCCAGTGGCAGAAGCAAGATCTGGAGAAGAGGCGGCTCCAGTGGAAGAAGAAGGATCTGGAGAAGAGGCAGCAACAGCAGAAGGAGAGCCACGAGCAGCGCTTGTCCCATACGTGTTCGAGTCAGGTCCCTGAGAGACCCAGGAGGGTGAGTGCTAAGGACAGAACAGGACAAGGTGGGAGAGGGGGATGAGCCTCTCTCTGCCTGGAGCCAGCAGCTGTGTTGCACACCTGCAGCCCCATCACCTCCTGCACCCTTGTCCCAGCAGCTGCTGCTGCAAAGTCCCAGGAAGGTGTTTGCTGGTGGGAGCCAGGCTGCCTTTACCAACCCCCTCTCTCCTCCCAGGTTGTCTACGAGAAGCTCTATCACTATGTGACGGACGTGGTACATATGGAGTACATGAAGGACGTGCTGGAGCGGCTGGAGGCCCCTGTCTCCAGCCAGCAGCAAGTGGTACCTTCTGCCTCGATTGGGCTCATGGATGCTGAGCTGGCAGCTTCTGCCCCAAGTGGAGCTCCTGAGGAAGAGGATCACCATGCACCTCATGGTCCTGCGGAAGAGGCAAAAGCACCAGCTTCTCCTGACTGGGCTGAGCAGGACAAGGTAAGGGATGCAGAGAGGAAGCCACCCACACCACAAAGCCCCCCAGATGATGACCCAGCTCTGCTAGATGCTGCCCAGCTCCCCGTAGGACCCACCAGCAGCCGCAGGAACCAAAGTAGGCCCTGCCCAAATTAGGGATGAGGCAGCAGCAGCAAGTCCACCTGCAGCATCCCAGGAGACAGAGTCTGCCTTGCCTGCAGAGCCCCAGGACGAGGCCAGCACAGCCCCTCTGATCCCAGCAGCTGCACATGAGGGCAGACCAAACGCAGCTGCAGATCATCAAGCACAGGCCAGCACAGACACTGTTACCCTGGCCGTGCACGAGGATCAGGTGGTTTCTCCAGCCCCTCAGAGCCCTCTGTCACACCCCAGCACTCCACATGATGACCCTGATGATGAAGGAGATGCTGGAGATCCTTCTGGCTGTCCTGGGAACCTTGGGTACCAGGTGAGCCAGGTGAATGGCGTGGCTAATATTCGGCATCCTGAGGCACAGGAGGGAGTCCCAGCACCCGGGCTGTGTGTGGCAGGGAGCTGCCTGGGGCTCTTCGTGTCCTCCTGCTGACATCCCCCCCATTCCATGTACTCTTGCTGTCCCTGTGCAGGTGGACTCCGAGACCAGAGGGGACTCACAGCCCTCCCCAGGACCCAGGGACATGTCCGAGGATGACCCTGGTATGTCCATCCTGACAAATGTCACCAGGGCCACTGGCCTGGCAGCTCTGTGCCCACAGTGGCTGGACGTGCCCCAACCACTCCTTCCTGCAGATGGCCCTGGCTGGTAGGGACAGGCAGAATCTTGCCCATCGCCCTCCCAGCCCCTCGCCTAAAGCTCTCCTCCCCCCACAGGCATCACCCCACTCTCGTGTCCCCCGACTCAACGGCAACAGCATAGGGCTTTCCAAAGGTGCTCCTGTACAGCTGGAGAGCAAGAGGAGCCCAGCTCCCCTGCCAGCACTAGGAAGGTCCTGGATGCATTCTGAGCCCAATAAAAGATGACCTTCCCCTCCGCACAAGTGCTTCTCTGTGCCTAGTTCTTTCTGGGAGAAAGATGGGTTCAGGCAAGGCCCATGCCAGCAGGTAGAGTTGGAGAAAATAACAGGAAAATGGAATGTTTTGGGGTGAAAGGGCCTTTCAGCTCATCTGGCTCCTACCCCTGTACAGGGACATGTCCCACCAGAGCAGGTTGCTCCAACCTCCACCAACCCTTCCAAGCACAGGGCAGCCGCAGCTTCCACGGAACACTGGGGCTTGCTAAGCCATGCCAAGCACTAGGCTTTTGAGGTAGAGAGAAGACAGGATCAGCTCACTCAAATGTGGTTGCAAGCACTGGAAAAAGGTTTAAGTAGAAATACAGATAAATTGTATCTTTTCCATACCTAGCATGCAACCTGATTGGTCAAACTTTCCTTCATTGGTTACATTGCTTTCTTCTCCTGGCTGCCTACGTGCAGTTTCTCACATCTTCCAGAGTGCTGCTTCTTCAAGGTCAAGCCCTTCCTAGGCCAAGGGTGTACCTACTACCTGCTCCCCTTTCCAGAGGGTTCATCTCTTTCTAAAAATGGAGGGACCAGAACTGCATATAATACTGAACACACAGGTGCAGCCTGACTAACACCAAATAGAGTCGGATGATGACATCTCTGTATCTGCTAGCAATGCCCCTGTGCATACAGAACAGGATCAGATTGCTGCACAACTACACTGCTGACTCATGTTCAGTCTGTTTTTCCACATCCTTTCAGCAAGTCTGCTCCCCAGCACGAGTCTTTCCTCATCATTTCCCTTGTTTGCCCCCCAGTTCCACGGCTTTTGACCAGCTCCTTGTGTCACAAGCACAGGCTTGTCCACAACCTCCCTCATGGTGTGCTGGTCTATGCCCACCAGAACCAAGATGTCTCCAGACCAAGATGTCTCCCCATGGGGTTGTTGTGGCCAAAGTGCAGGACCTGGCACTTGGCCGTGTTGAACCTCATCCCATTGGAATCGGCCCAACTCTCCAGTCTGTCCAGGTCCCTCTGCAGAGCCCTCCTGCCTTCCAGCTGATCCACACTCCCCCCCCAAATTTGCTGATGATGGTCTCAATCCCCTCATCTAAAGCATCAGTAAAGATATTAAACAGAACTGGGCCCAACACTGATCCCTGGGGGACACCACTAGTGACCAGCCACCAACTGGATGCAGCACCGTTCAGCACCACTCTCTGGGCCCGTTCCTCCAGCCAGTTCCTAACCCAGCACAGAGTGCTCCTGTCCAAGCTGTGGGCTGACAGCTTTTTCAGGAGAATGCTGTGGGGGACGGTGTCAAAGGCCTTGCTGAAGTCCAGGTAGACTCCCCCCACAGCCTTCCCCTCATCCACCAGACGGGTCATCCGATCATAAAAGGAGAGCAGGTTGGTCAGACAGGACCTGCCTTTCCTAAACCCGTGCTGGCTGGGTCTAATATTGCCCATGTTTATACATATATATATATGTATATATATAATCACATACACTATTTAAAAGAAATTAGATTAACTCATTGTTGTGGGGTTTACAACTCAATATTTCAGTTAAAGCTTTTTGATAGGAAAAGGGGATTTTATCTCAAACAGCAACATGGTCAGTCACTGACTTCACTTCTTTGCTGCTCCTTAAGTCCTAACACCTGGTTTCTGTTTTGTCTGTTCCTTTTCCTTGATTTTGGGGGGCAAGAAAGCTTCTACAAATTAAATCTAAATCTCAACATGTGTTGACCAATTCTTTTTTAAACTTCTACTGATGATAAGGCCACACCTCTTTAAAAATAATTTTGAAGCATTCTATGTTACTGAAATAGATATATACAGGTTCCTTACTGGCTTTTTCTTTTACAAATACGTTTAGAACAGCATCCAGTTCACCCACTTGCATGCTTCCTTCATCTTGGTTTATTAGTTGTTCGCCTGTGGAAGGTTTAATTGCAGCCGACTTAAAAAAACATACTTTTCCTTCCCTTCAGGAAGAAGCATCTGTGAACCAGGCTGCATTCATATCACTGTTGTACTCTGGGGCTTCTTTAATGGGCTAGGAGTTTTCATTATTACATCTTTTTCATTTGTAGATCCAATTGGTTCATGAATTTTCAGTAGTTTCTCTGGCCCTTCTTCAATTTGGAAAAGTTTTGAAAAGTATTCAATCTGGCTATACCATTTCCTAATTGTTCCTTTCTGAGAAATTACTTCAGGAGGTGGCTTTCCAGACAGTACCTGGTTAGTTACCTTAAAAGGCCCTTGGAGGATTACCTTTTGTTTTTTAATTACCTTGCTTATCTCCTTAAGTGCTGTGCTGACTGTGAGAAGACCCTTTTCTAGGACTGAATACCGCTTCTCTGAGTCCTTTAACGACTGAGAATAAAAAGATATGGGTCTTGTGGCTCCAGCTGGACCCCAAAAAGTGATATGATAAAGCACTGAAAGAAAAACCCCATTCGATTGTTACTGGGTCCTCTGGGTAAAGAGGTCCCAGGGTTTGAAAGGTCTGTGCCTCTAGGAGTAAAAGTTTTAACGCCTCATCATGATTTTGATTCCACTCCCAGTGTTGGTGTTTCTTTAACAAGTCATTCAATGGCCTGGCAATGATTGACAGGTCAGGTATGTGCTTTCGCCAATATTGCAAGGTTCCCATAATTTCCTGTAATTCCTTTTATTTGTGGGTGCCTTTATTTCTCCTAGGTGAGAGAGAGTATCATTAGGGATATTCCATGTCCCACCTTTCCATTTGATTCCTAGAAATTTTGTTTCTTGGGAGGGAGGTTGCCTTCTATCCTTAGGAACGTCCATTTGTAAACTAGTAAAGTGCCCAATTATTGCATCATGAGCTGCTCTCATGGCTTGCTCATTTTGACCACCTATCAGCACATCATCAATGTACTGATAGATTTTTACATTTGGGTTGTTTTTTATTTCTGGAATATTTTCCAGCTCATGTGCAAGAGCATGGTGGGCAAGCGTGGGAGAATGTTTGTAGCCCTGAGGCAACCTGGTGAAAGTATACTGTATTCCATCCCAAGTAAAAGCAAAATATTTTTGATCCTCAGAACCAATAGGAATTTGAAAAAACGTATCTTTCACATCAAGAGAAGCAAGCACTAGGTGTGCTGCTTCCTGGATTTCTAGCACCAGATCTGCAATGTTCGGAACCGCTGCAGTTAATTTCTCAGTACCAGCAATCAATTTTCTATAATTTACGGTCATTCTCCACTTACCATTTGGTTTTCTTATGGGCCAAATCGGGGAATTGTAAGGTGAATGACAAGGCACAATGATACCTCTTTGTTTCAGGTCAGACATTACTTCTCTGATGCCTTCTTTTGCTGCTATGGGAATACAATACTGTTTAACATTCGTAATTTTGCTTTGGGGGAGGCGTGGGGCAGTTTTTAACAATATAACTTTAAGNGTTGTTGTGGCCAAAGTGCAGGACCTGGCACTTGGCCGTGTTGAACCTCATCCCATTGGAATCGGCCCAACTCTCCAGTCTGTCCAGGTCCCTCTGCAGAGCCCTCCTGCCTTCCAGCTGATCCACACTCCCCCCCAGTTTAGTGTCATCTGCAAATTTGCTGATGATGGTCTCAATCCCCTCATCTAAAGCATCAGTAAAGATATTAAACAGAACTGGGCCCAACACTGATCCCTGGGGGACACCACTAGTGACCAGCCACCAACTGGATGCAGCACCATTCACCCCCACTCTCTGGGCCCGTTCCTCCAGCCAGTTCCTAACCCAGCACAGGGTGCCCCTGTCCAAGCTGTGGGCTGACAGCTTTTTCAGGAGAATGCTGTGGAAGACGGTGTCAAAGGCCTTGCTGGAGTCCAGGTAGACTCCCCCCACAGCCTTCCCCTCATCCACCAGACGGGTCATCCGATCATAAAAGGAGATCAGGTTGGTCAGACAGGACCTGCCCTTCCTAAACCCGTGCTGGCTGGGTCTAATATTGCCCATGTTTATACATATATATATATATGTATATATATGTATATATATAATCACATACACTATTTAAAAGAAATTAGATTAACTCATTGTTGTGGGGTTTACAACTCAATATTTCAGTTAAAGCTTTTTGATAGGAAAAGGGGATTATATCTCAAACAGCAACATGGTCAGTCACTGACTTCACTCCTTTGCTAGTCCTTAAGACCTAACACCTGGTTTCTGTTTTGTCTGTTCCTTTGTCTGTTCCTTCCATGGCGGAGATCTGGAGGCCTGGCCCGCACAGGCCCGCAGCTCAGCCGACGCCTGATCCCCATGGAAGTGGGGGCACTGGTGCTGCTGGCAGGGCCCCTGCGCCAGCTTCCCTGGGGAGAGACACAGGACCTGGCTTTCAGGAAGCAGCAGCGGAGCAGCACCAGCTAAGGCCTGCGGTGCGTGTTGACAGCTGCCTCGACCTCAGATCACTCTGGGTGCAGCAGAAGGCTGATGCCAATAACGAGCCGGAGATCCTGAAACTCAAGATGGAGCTTCTGGAGAACCAGGAGGGGAGCCACCCAGCCCAGCGCAGGAAAGACACCCAGCAGCAGCAGAAGCACGATCTGGAGAAGAGGCGGCTCCTGAAAAAGGAGGCTCTGGAGAAGAGATGGCTCCAGCAGAAGGAGAGTCTGGAGACAAGGCGGCTTCAGAAAAAGGAGGGTCTGGAGAAGAGAGAGCTCCAGCAGAAGGAGGGTCTGGAGAAGAGGCAGCTACAGCAGAAAGAGGGCCAGGAGCAGAGCTTCTCCCAGATGTGTGCGAGTCAGGTCCCTGAGAGACCCAGGAAGGTGAGTGCTAAGGACAGAACAGGACAAGGCGGGAGAGGGGGATGAGCCTCTCTCTGCCTGGAGCCAGCAGCTGTGTTGCACACCGGCAGCCCCATCACCTCCGGCACCCTAGTCCCAGCAGCTGCTGCTGCAAAGTCCCAGGAAGGTGTTTGCTGGTGGGAGCCAGGCTGCCTTTACCAACCCCCTCTCTCCTCCTAGGTCATCTATGAGAAGCTCTATCACTATGTGACGGACGTGGTACATATTGAGTACATGAAGGACGTGCTGGAGCGGCTGGAGGCCCGTGTCCCCAGCCAGCAGCAAGTGGTACCTTCTGCCTCGATTGGGCTCATGGATGCTGAGCTGGCAGCTTCTGCCCCAAGTGGAGCTCTTGAGGAAGAGGGGCACCATGCACCTCATGGTCCTGTGGAAGAGGAGGAGGCAAAAGCACCAGCTTCTCCTGACTGGGCTGAGCAGGACAAGGCAGGGGAGGCAGAGAGGAAGCCACCCGCACCACAAAGCCCCCCAGATGACGACCCAGCTCTGCTGGATGCTGCCCAGATCCTTGTCAGGAAGGTCCTGTGCCGGGTCATGGTTGAGCTCCCCTGTAGGACCCACCAGCAGCCGCAGGAACCAAAGCAGGCCCTGGCCCAAATTAGGGATGAGGCAGCAGCAGCAAGTCCACCTGCAGCATCCCAGGAGACAGAGTCTGCCTTGCCTGCAGAGCCCCAGGACGAGGCCAGCACAGCACTTTTGATCCCAGCAGCTGCACATGAGGACAGACCAAACGCGGCTGCAGGTCATCAAGCACAGGCCAGCACAGACACTGTTACCCTGGCCGTGCACGAGGATCAGGTGGCTTCTCCAGCCCCTCAGAGCCCTCTGTCACACCCCAGCACTCCACACGATGACCCTGATGATGAAGGAGATGCTGGAGATCCTTCTGGCTGTCCTGGGAACCTTGGGTACCAGGTGAGCCAGGTGAACGGCGTGGCTGATATTGGGCATCCCGAGGCTCAGGAGGGATGCCCAGCACCCGGGCTGTGTGTGGCAGAGAGCTGCCTGGGGCTCTTCGTGTCCTCCTGCTGACATCCCCTCCATTCCATGTACTCTTGCTGTCCCTGTGCAGGTGGACTCCGAGACCAGAGGGGACTCACAGCCCTCCCCAGGACCCAGGGACATGTCCAAGGATGACCCCGGTATGTCTATCCTGACAAATGTCACCAGGGCCGCTGGCCTGGCAGCTCTGTGCCCACAGTGGATGTGCCCCAACCACTCCTTCCTGCAGATGGCCCTGGCTGGTAGGGACAGGCAGAATCTTGTCCATCGCCCTCCCAGCCTCTCTTCTAAAGCTCTCCTCCCCCTACAGGCATCACCCCGCTCCCGTGTCCCCCGGCTCAACGGCGACAGCCCCCCCGCTTCAGGAGGGAGCTCAGGGCTCTGCACAGGGCTTTCCAAAGGTGCTCCTGCACAGCTGGAGAACAAGAGGAGCCCAGCTCCCCTGCCAGCACCAGGAAGGTCCCCAGAGATGTCCACCGGCCCTGAGCCTGCCCATCATCCAGAGGGAGCAGCAAAGGGAGTCAGGTGAGGGATGGGTGCACAAATGGTGCCCCAGGCACTCGCCTACTCTCAGGACATCATGCTGCCAGCCCACCGCTCAGCCCTGGATGCATTCTGAGCCCAATAAAAGATGACCTTCCCCTCCCTTACAAGTACTTGCTTCTCTGTGCCTGGTCCTTTCTGGGAGAAAGATGGGTTCAGACAAGGCCCATGCCAGCAAGTAGAGCTGGAGAGAATCACAGGAAAATTGAATGTTTTGGGGTGAAAGGGCCTTTAAGGTCATCTGGCTCCTACCTCTGTACTATGGGCAGGGACATGTCCCACTAGAGCAGATTGCTCCAACCTCCTCCAACCCTTCCAAGCACAGGGCAGCCACAGCTTCCAAGGGACACTGTGGCTTGCAAAGCCATGACAAGGGGAGTTTTGCTCATCATTTCCCTTGGTTCCCCCCCAGTTCCATGGCTGTTTACCAGCTCCCTGGGTCACAAGCACAGGCTTGTCCACAGCCTCCCTCATGGTGAGCTGGTCTATGCCCACCAGAACCAAGATGTCTCCAGGGACCTCTCGGTGGCTTGTCACCATGGGGGTCCGCATCTCTGACTAGGGGTCCCGCCTCCCCCTCCCCAGTGTTTACTAAAGCACATTAAGGTCACTCAGTGTCACCCACGTCCTGGGGGACAGGGCTGGCCAGAGGGACACCTGGTGGCTCTGCTGGCCCTGGGGGGAGAGGATCCATTCTGGACATCCCCAGATCTGCCCCATGGAGGAGGATTTTGGGAACAACCGGTTCTTGCATGAAGACTGTGGAGACAAGCATGGTTCCCAGGTGCTGCTGAGATGCAAGCTCTTTGTGTCTCTGGCTGTACAAGAGCATGAAGCTGCAGGTGGTCCTCAGCACGGTGGAGATGTGGACCAGAGAGAGCAGGTGACATCTTATTTCTAGTTTTGATTCAGTTTTTAACAGAACACTTCCAAATTGCTTTTCGTTTTTTTACTCATTTACGTATGTGTGTGTGTGTATATATATATATATAAACATACATTCTTTTTAAAAAAATTAGATGAATTCATTGTTGTGGGTTTACAACTCAATATTTCAGTTAAAGCTTTTTTATAGGAAAAGGGGATTTTATCTCAAACAGCAACATGGTCAGTCACTGACTTCACTCCTTTGCTAGTCCTTAAGACCTAACACCTGGTTTCTGTTTTGTCTGTTCCTTTTCCTTGATTCTGGGGGAAAGAAGGCTTCTACAAATTAAATCTAAATCTCAACATGTGTTCACCAATTCTTTTTTAAACTTCTACTGATGATAAGGCCACACCTCTTTAAAAATAATTTTGAATCATTCTATGTTACTGAAATAGCTGTAAGAATATTAAATAGCTCCCTGTATATCAAGTATAATATTTTAATATTAAATCTCTCCCTTTATAGCAGGGAGGAGACCAGTGAGTTTATAAACTGTTGCTCTGTCTCCTTAGCCGGATGCCTGGCTGGTGCTTGCACACCTGATGTGTGGGTGCCAGCTTGTGAACTCTGCCTGACTCCTGCGCTCAGCCTTTTACCCAGTAGCAGGTAACACCCAAACTGGGCAGCTTACTCTGACCTTTGATGAGATGTTTTTTGAAGAAGAGAAGCTGGTGAAGGAATGATGCTCCAGGGCTTCCCCAGACTGAGTCTTTGGGGGTGCTTTGGTTTCCCAAATGGGCTGTTTGCTTGAGCAAGTCCCTAGTAGCAGGAATTCCACAATTCCTAAGCAAAACACAGGACATCTAGATATGAAGTTGTTGACGCAGCATGCACTGCCTTGAGAAAACGTGGACCTCTGGTTTTTTTTTCCCTCCTGCAGCTTCATTAAACACGACACCATCAGTGTTGGAACAGAGGTAACAGACTCCTGTTCCAACTAATGTTTTTTTGTGTCAGAAACCTCAGGTATTCATGGATCCTCAGGTGTGCTATTTCTCTCATCTGTGGAGCACAAGCTTGTTGTGGATCCTCTGACTGTCTATCAAGGCCTACAGGGAGGTGTTCTGCGCATCAAACACACACACCATTATAATTATTTTTACGAGGAATGTTTTGTAATTTTACACTTTATGAATAGTACAGCCACATACAACTTGTGCCCAGTTGGAGACTTCAATGCACACATCATATAGACTCTGAAGCAAGTTGATAAATCTCTATGAAACGTATTTTTTAAATAAATTCCCCCCAAAAATATAAAACTCTGTGAAACTTGAAAATTTTCTGTGTGCAATCTACAATGTCATTTAGCAACTTCCGCAAGGTTTTTTTTTTCCTTGTTTTTTTTTTTTTAATTTTAATTTGGGCTTTTGGAAGTAGACTGCTATAGCTACATTAGTAGGTTAATGTAGTTTTGCTTCACTGGTTTGTTGTGAGGGTTTTTTTTTTATTCAGTGCTCCTATATGCAGAGCACAAGAGCTGTCAGCCTGTCGTGTTACAGAGCAGTAAATGGTTTTCAGGGGGCTAAGTTGTGGCGTGCTGTAGCTGTTGTTTGTTTTCAATTTCTAATATCTGGTTTAGGATAGGGAGTAGTCTCAGATTTTCTCCATTGCATACTACAATGCTGCTGACATTTCAAAGATATAACTGGTAACTAGAAAGGTCTTCACTGAGTGAATCTGAGAAGTCTGATCACTAAAACTGAGAATTCTTGTCTACTTTTTCCAATTAATTGAGGAAAGTAAGTCATGGTTACTTCAGATGCTGCCTATTTGTCTATATCTTGCCATTAAACAATTAAACAAAACTATTTTTTGAAGTTGTTTTCAGATGCTTTTAAAAATTGATATAAATCTGTTGTAGTAGTTTGCCAGCAAATAGGATACATCTATTTTTTTATAAAAGTTTTAATGCATTTCAAAGGTCCGTGTTTTGTTTGGTTAAATTTTTCTAAAGCAAGTATGGGCCTGATTTCAAATGTATATAACAAGCATAAAATATTGATGTGTTCAGTTAGTTTTTTATTCTTTAAATGCGCAGCTTTATGTTAGTTTAAATATTCATTCATCACCTTGCACCCCTTTAAAAGAAGGGCATGGTGGCAAAACCTTACCCAATACTGGACTATTTTTCAAAAGCAATAAATAAGAGACATTTTCATCTTTTCACAGTATTAAAAACTACTCAGGCCGTAAAGTGCAGTCTATCACTTGTATTAAATATACATGAAAGTCTCTAAAGCATTTTATAAGCATTTTATATGACATTTTATAAACTGAAGTATGTTATCCAGTGTAGATAAGAAAGAAACTGTAAATTAGTTCAAAGCTTGGAGGAGAAGGGAGATGAAAAAAAAGTCTCATTTCTTAGTTTCTCCCAGAGAATAAGCATGCAACAGAATACATCACAAAACCCCCCAGACAGAACAATTGAGGATTACTGTCTCAAATAGAAACAAAACCACTAAATACTGAAATAATAAATATATATCAGTCATGCATGGCTGATATATGAAGCACCTAGACTTTTGAAAAGATTCTGAAAGCCATAAAAGTCTGAGCAAGTTTCAAAAAAAAAAGGAAAAAAAAAGAAAAATTCTCAGTCTCATAGACTTCTCTGGGGTTTTACAACTTAATTGACATTTCCTGGAGAATATTTTGTCTTTAAGTTACACAACCTCTTCGCATACAATACCAACAATTTTGATTTATCCAGTCACTAATAACTCAAACCTAAAATTTCTCTGCACTAAGGAAATGAACAAAAATTTTGTCACTAAATAGATATTTTTAAATACTAAATATTAAAATAGCCATTTTGCCCCATAAACAATGCCTTGACAAGCTTTTACACATGTTCTATTGGGACATAATTATATCATGATTTATACATTAAAGTATCTAATCTACTTGTGTATTTTCATTCTTACTATCTTCATCTATAAATTCACCATGTTTTCAGATGTGAACAAGACCAGCATTTCTTTAAAAAAAGCTTAGAACAAGCAAGTATTTCTTAGATTTTTCTTTATAGACAAGTAATTCTAGAACCTAAAAATTTTGATTTTTTAGAATATAAACCTTTAGTTTTATTATAAACCTTTAGTTTAATTATAAGAATATAATTCTTATAATTATTCCTAAACTTTCAAAGGAATCATTACCGTGTATCTTTCTGTATTAACAAGAGGTTGGACATGATGATCTCTGAGGTGCCTTCCAACCCAGACAATTCTATGATTCTATGATTCTTAGAATATACTGAAACATGAGGACAAACATCTTTACTTTGAGGGTAACAGAGCACTGGAACAGGCTTTCCAGAGAAGTTGTGGAGTCTTTGTCTCTGGAGACATTCAAAACCTACCTGGACACCACCCTGTGCAACCCCTCTGGCACGAGGTTTGGACTAGGTAATCTCAAGAGGTTCTTTCCAATCACTATGTGAAACCTTCTTTTTTCAACAAAATTATGTTGAATTATAAAAGTGTGGAATATCTACTACTTTCAGCCTCCTGAACTATGCACAAAATATTCATACAGCAGCAAGATGTAAAAAAACTATCACACTGGAGACACTCCTGATAGAGGTATGCCGTCCTCACAAATTGAAACCCTCACTTTACCTAACAAACACATGTTGTTCAAGAGTCACAATTTATTTATTTACCACCAGTATAGATTATGAGAATGGTGCAATGCTTCAGATCATCTAATGTTTCAAATTAAAATGAAAATTTAGGCCTGTTGAAATATGTGTCCTGATGCCAGTAACAGGGAACACACAAGAATAAGGCAAGCAGATAATATTACTTACCATGAATATTATTCCCAGATCAATTTATCTCTATTTCAGGAACTATTTGGGACATAGAGATTCTTTGGACAGATAATACTTTCCACTCTTCACCTAGAGTAATTTTCTTAGTCCTTCTGTCTCCATATTTCTGATGTCCTCCAACAACAGCAATGTAGTAATCACATAATTTAAGATTCATCTTAACTGCTGTGAAATAAGTGGCCGAATATTTTCACTGACAGGGCATTTTTTTCTTAAGATAATAGCAGTCTGGAGTTATTTCAGAAAATTAGGGTTTGTGCCTAATGGAATTAATCATTATTTAATAAAATTAAAAGAAAAACAAAATGTGTCTGACTACATGGATGATACATAAACTCATACTTCGTGAGCTTAGTTTTTCCAGGCACTTGTCTGTGCAAGCTGATGCACAGAAAGGTATTTTCTAACCATTTTAGAATCTGGGCAGAAGTCAGGACTGTCTGCATGTTCCTATATAGTAATATTTATATTTGTAGAGCTCCCTCAGACACAGGAACTGTTTTGTCCTTTATTAAATATCTCATGCATTCATTGCAGATATAAAATTTATATTTTGTAAGGACATTTGTGCATCTAATTTCAATTATGTTAAAGGATTGCTGTCTTTATATATGGACAGAAGTGAGGTTAAAAAAACTCACAACAAACCAACTAACAAACACAACAATCCTTAGTGTTTGCAGATTCTCTTCAAAAGGTAAACAGATGGTAAAAACTGGAATATTAATAATTTTTATTTCTCAAACTACTTCCCATTTGTTAGAAAAAATTCTTGACGGGTAAAATGTGAGTAACAGAAATGTCTTTTGGATGTTTAGAATGCAGAGGAGAGTTTAGAAGATTGTAAAAAAATCCTGTAAAATATATTTGGCGTTAAGAGTTATACCATCGAATTACAACAGATTTTAAGCTGATAAAAATTCTTCCTAAAATTGTTAAATTTGGACTAGGTTTTGCAATTTTCCCAAGTATTTCTAGAGGCAGAATGATATAGCATAGTTGACAATTTTTGATCAAGGACATGATATGATTCCTCTCTGTCACTCAGGTATTAAGCATGAATTATAGAAGATGATTACACTTGTCACCTTGCCTGAAGCAATGATATTAAGGTTTTTACAGAGCTATAAAAAAACCTGCTGTGTCAGAGATTAGCATGATTTCAAATTATTATCAAGCACATGAGGATAATACTTTGAGCAAAATCACATTTGAAGGAACATGGGAAATACAAAGAAGCTTCCATACTGCCCCAAAAAATCTACTTAAATGGCAGCAGTTTAAAAAAAAGTTTTTATTTTAACTCCTTTTTTTTTTTTTTTTTTTTTTTTTTTTTTTTTTTTTTTTTCTAGCATAGGAAAGGTTATTATAGTTAGTTTTAAGAAAAATTTAAACTCAAAGCCAGTCTATACAAAAGCCTCTTTGCCAAGAGGCAAGGATGAATCAAACAGCAAAGAATGATCAAGCAAGAGAACATTGGAACAAATAGGACATATACACACCTGAAGGGCCTGGAAGATCTACAGGGTGCTGTTATCTCACGTCCTTGCAAAATCATTCTATCATCTTTGAAAGGGTCATGGAGACCAAGACCAAGGCGCAGTCCTGAATGATTGTGAAACGGAAAATAATACATCCATTTATACACAGAGCAAAAAGGAAAATCCAGAAATTGCAGGACAGTTAGCCTCACTTCAGCCTCTGGAAAAATAGGTCCTCATGGAAGGTATTTACCAGCATATGAAGGGCAAAACAAACAGCAAAAAGTGCTGGGAAAAGGCAACACAGGTTTGCCAAAATAAATTGTACTTGACCAACCCAGCTGCCCTCTGTAATGAAATTATTTGCTCAATGGATGAAGACAGACCTGTGGATGTTATGTATCCTTATTTTAGCAGAGCATTTGACAGAATTTCCTACAACATTATTGTTAGTGAGCTGGTTAAGATATGGACTGGACAGGCAGACTGCAGGATAGGTTGAAAACAACTTAAATTGCTGGGTTAAAGGGTGATGGTGGTTCAAACTAGCACTTGTCTGGATGTTGTCACTCAGAGGCTGATACTGATAGCATTCAGTATCTTTATAAATGATCAAGATGATGGGTTTGAATGCATCCTTACCAACTTTGAGGATGACACCAAACTGAGAGGAGACAAAGATGTATCAGAAGGAAGAGTCAGCATACAGAGAGACCTCAACAGGATGGAAAACTGCATCAAAAGAATGCTATGAAGTTCAATAAGGATAAATATAACATCCTGCAACTGGGAAAGAATTATCCCAAGTATCAGCACAGGTTGGGTTATGAAAAGCAAAGGTGTAGCAAAGCTCTACTGGAAAGGCCCTGGGGATCACAGAGGTGAGCAACCTAGACATTAGCCAACAGTGTGTGCCCTGGCTGAAAAGAAGGCAAACCATTTCCTGGACTGCACCAGCAAGAGTATATTGAACACGTGGAAGGAAGGCTGTTAGTCAGCTCTGCTTGGGACAGCTTAGGTCACACAAGTTTTCGGTCTCCCCAGTCCAAGAGAGTCATTGAAAAATTAGAGAGAATCTCAGGGAAGGCAGCCAAGGTGGTTAGGGTTGGAAAGTTTGACATATGATGAAACATTGAAAAAATCCAGTTTGTTTAATGCAGATAAGGCTTGAGGGGAGTCTAATTACTCTCTTCCAATACCTAAACACAATTACAGAGGAGACTCCCTCTTCACAAGGTTACATGGTAATAGGGTAAGAGACAACAGGAGCAAGGGCAAATACTGTCTGAATATAAGAAAAAGAATTCTTTAACAAGACAACAATTCAAAAGCAAGAGCACTGGTGAAATCTTTCTTCCTGGAAAAAATCCATCCTTAGCTTGACAGAACCCCAAGTAACCTAATCCAAAGCTTTACTTCCAAAGGTTTGACCAGATGATTTCCAGATGTCCAACCCAACATAGACTTTTCTATGATTCTTTGATATCTGCAAGTCTTTCAACTAGAGATCATAGAATCATAGAATCATAGAATTAGCCGGGTTGGAAGGGACCTCAGAGATCATCTAGTCCAACCCTTGACCCACCGGAGCAGTTGCTAGACCATGGCACTGAGTGCCACATCCAGTCTTTTTTTAAATGTCTCCAGGGACGGAGAATCTACCACCTCACCGGGCAGTCCATTCCATTGCCTGATCATCCACTCAGTGAAGAAATTCTTTCTAATATCCAACCTAAATCTCCCCTGGCACAACTTAAGACTGTGTCCTCTTGTCTTGTTGAAGGTCGTCTGTGAAAAGAGTCCAAGTCCCACCTGGCTACAGCCTCCTTTCATGGAGTTGTAGACAGCAATGAGGTCTCCCCTGAGCCTCCTCTTCTTCAGGCTGAACAGCCCCAGCTCTCTCAACCTCTCTTCATAGGGCCTGTGCTCGAGTCCCTTCACCAGCTTGGTTGCCCTAGATGATGAGAAGATAAACATATATGGCTGACATAGTTATGACCCTTGGCCATTCTGAAATTCAGGATATACTTTCTCTGATTTGCTATCATGTTAACAAACTTCTCATGTAATTGCATCTCTTATTCAAAGGCAGGCAAACTTACTGGATTTTTATGCTTTCATAAATCACTATGGTTATATTCTTAAGTGAAGGACCCTTATGTCAGCAAGTAGTATAATAATGCCTCTGGCTTCAGCTTTCTGAATTTAGGCATCTAATCTAAAGTACATCTAAATATGTAAACTAAACTTCTAAAGAAGTCTCTGAAAAGAAAGATCCTAGATAACTGTTACAAGCCAGATGCCTATCATTTTGGCTTGGATAAAATGAAATGAGATTGCTTTTTAAATTAAAAGCCCAAGGAAAAATAAGGAATAAGAGTCTTGCATAACAACTGGCTAAGAATTTTTCTGAAAAGGGGTTCAACATACACAGATTCATGTTCTGAGAAAATAGTTCAGATATTAAGGTGGTGCTTTTTTGTGAGGTGTACAATGCAACAGTCCTAAAACTGTTATGGGGTGTATAGAATCTTCCACTAATGGTAAAAGAGTCTTATTGAATAGACATAGAAAGACAGCTAATTTAGAAGTCTTTGACAACAGAAATGTGTTCAGACTAGGAAAAAGAAACCACAACTGTTTGGTACTGAATATTGTATCTGGGTTTGTTTTGTATTATTTTGGACTTCTATGCCCTTTTAGTACTAGTTTATTACCAGCATACCAGAATCTTGTACTGGTTTATAGTATAATAAATTTGATTTGTTTCAAGAGTATATTCAATTTTTAAATGATCAGATATTTCTTTAAAAATAGGATAAACACTGTAGCACAGAATAGTCCTAGCCTTGTGAATGACTTGATTTATTCTTGGCCAGCAGCACTGCACCTAAAGTCTTATTTAAAATGTTGTCCACTGTCACCACCTTAACTCCTTCAATGTTTTAATGTTATTTCAAGGGAAGCCAGAACTATTTGCCTTGGGCTTTCAACATGATTTTGGTCCTCTGATTTTCAGATCAATTCCTGAGGCAAGAGATATAAGCACTGCAGATCTTTAGAAAGAATACTTTATTGGCTCTGGACACATCTGCCGTATTTTCAGGAACAAGTATAAGGCAGTGCACATAGAATAGATGGCTGCACAGACCACTTAGGCTGAAAGTGCTGTTATTGCTTCTCCTGATTCTTGAAGACAGTATGGAACATGAAAAAAATGACAAAATTAAATCTGTAAGTGCCTGGCACTTTGCACATCTCAGTTACCTAAATGGTGATCCTAAGAAATATTCCTGTTTTCTGGATTCTAAACTCTTAAAAGCACAGTTCTGTCTTATTTTTTCATCTATGTGCAAAACAATGCTTAAAATTACATCCATTCTGTGGTTCTCTAAGGCACACAGATGCACTCATCCTTGTCATTTCAGGAAAACCAGATTAAGCAAAAGAAAAGAGGACTATAAATGTAAGAAAGAAATATCTTTTGACAAGAACAGTGCATTCAGTTTCTTAGTCTTTCTTTGTTTACTACTTAGTACAAAACATGTATAGAAAGTGGAATAGAAACCAGACAACTTATAACTCATCATACATAATATAGAATATAAAATCACAGAATCATAGATTCATTTTCTTTGGAAAAGTATTAAGATCATCAAGTCCACGCTATATATTCCCAGAATTCTGACATGTTTTAAATGTAGTTTAAAAAAAATTCCTTTATGGCAACTCCATGACAAAAGGAAAGGTGGCTTTGATAGAAGGCAGCATGTTTTGATAATAATAAAGGAGAAATACGTGTATTTAAGACTGCGTCTGAAATACTTAGCTAAAAAGTAAATTACCTGCAGAGACAACTTTTTCAGGACTTTGAGGGCACTGCCAGGACAAAGTGACCCTGATCAGCCACTCTAAGGTCTGCCCATACTCTGTCTATATCCCAGGACCCCATTTCAGCCACCCTGGAGCCGTCAGCCCCTGCTCCGATGATGCCACAGTAGGGTCGCTCTTCAGCTCCACACAGCCCTGCCCTGTCTGGCCATGGACCTTGCCAAGTTAGGCCTGCTCATGTGCACGAATTCCAGCTTGGATGCATCAATGCCCATGGAGGCACCCAATGCCCTGGTACCCCCTGATTGCCCTTCTTCTGGCTGGGGCAGAGGACCAGGCCTGGTTGCCAGACCCTGACCCAACCAACCCCAGTGCAGCCCCCAACACTCCCATCCCCACCGCAGGAGCTGCCAGCTCTTACTTCATCCTGACAGTTTTCCATGAATGAGGAGAAAGTTGGTGATACTGAACTAAGTTTTGCATTTAGAAGCAGGTAAAATATATCCCATTGTAGTAAAAAAATGTAGTAAAGGAAATAAATAGGAAAGGGTATATCTGATAGTTGTGATTGTTTGCTACAGATGGAAGTGTCTAAGGATATGAGGCTGCATAATGTGTTACTTGTATTTAAGTAGTGATCAAAGTAGGATGTGTGAAACTACACATCAGCAGATCTAGTCCCAACTGTGGGAAGATGGGCTATATTTTGTTGTGCATAGTGTTTTAAAGAAGGCTCAGTCTAAACTAAGGAAGAACTTGCACCTACTATGGGAGCTCTTTGAGTGCTTTGCTTAAATCACAAAAAAACCTTCCACAGGTCACTGCAATGGATCTGGCTGGGGTGGAGTTAATTCATAGCAGAACAAATGGTGCTGTGTGCCAAATTTGTGACCAAAACAGAGTTAGCACAACAGTGTTTTAGCTATTGCTCACATAGCAACATCTCTTTTGTGTCTCTCTTTTTAAACTTCATTTGAAACAGATTTGATGTTCTAATGATAGCTTATAAAGAGGTTGAAAAATAATAAGGTAAAGAGGACCTCTTTTGTCTCTCTGAACTCCAAGCCTAAAGAACATACACATATATCTCACTGCAATGATCCAGGGGTCTGAAACTTGGATGTTTCTAGAGCACTTCTCTTGTATTAACAGCACATATGGCTCATAAAGTGTATTTTATCAATATAAAGAACAGGATAAATATTTTATAGGAAAGGACACTGCATATTTTTTGCTTAAAATAGTCAGTAGTTTCATTATGGAAATTTTAAAATAGGTTATAGGTTACATTCTACAACAGCGACCAATAATTAGTATGCTTTGTGCATTTTTTTCAGGGTTATTCCTTATTTTCTTACTCTTATACCTTATTTTATTACTGTCATTGTAGTTCACGGAGAAGTAACTCAGAGACAACACGCATTGAAGTGGCATAACCTAGGTATCTAAAAAATTGAACATGCCTGTGTCCTTTAGCACAAAATTGTATCCTGAAGGAAAGTCCAAGCCTTTAGAAAGCTTTTCTGCTAACTTCAATGAGAGGAAGTCTGAAGGCAAAAGGCCTGTTCTCAGCAGGTGCTTGGTACCTTGCAAGGTGAAGCTTTACTGAATATTTCATTAATGGCAGGAATTCTCTTTCATATGGTACAAAATTTATTGCCTGTTTCTAATATCCCTCAGTCCGTCTATCTGGCCATACCATCTGCAGTTATTGCTGTATATGGTGATTACTTCTTTTTGTAGTCATCAGACATTTTGCCATAAATCACAGCATGACAATTAAAATCTGCTTTTCTGCATTTCTTTGTGGTGTCGGGAATTACATTATATTCACTCAGTCAATAAAAACGTCTTCCAGTAGTTTATTTAAAGCATAGAAAATAGTTTAACTCCTACATTTTTACTTCATCATGAAAAATTTACATATCTAAAGAGATATTCTTAATTGTGTCATTATACATGAATGTGAGGAAGTTGACATGATAAAATGGAGAAAAGGGCTGTTGGTGAAACAAGGGACTACTTATGAGTGCTTATTTATACTTGCAGGCCATTTACAGAATCCAGTTAAAAGTGTGCTGATGGAAATAGAAACACCCCTCAGTCTATCAGAAATATTGATTGCTAAAGCCTACTGAATACTGCCTCAGGCTTTGTGTGCTTGAAAGCCCAGCTCCCTCTGTTAAGGTCTCCTAGTAAGCTACTATTCCTTAAAGAAAAGTGAACTTTGAGCTACATTTCACCTTTAAAATTATGTGCAGAACTTGCATTGACTTGCAAGGGAATTCAGTGTGCGGTTGAATACCTCACAAAAATATCAGAACATAGGTGAAACTTTGTAGAGAAGCTTTCATAAATTAGATAAGTACTATGGGATGTATATAGAAAGGAGAGATGGATTACAAGCAAAACATTAGTCAAATAGACAGTTTTTTAATGAAAAATTACAATACCCAGAAAACTAGCACTCAAAGTATAAGAATATATTGTATTTTTCATAGGATATAATTAAATTTTTACTTTTGGCTTTCAGTCTGACCAATACATATGGAAATATCCCAGAAAGTCACAGTTCTGTTACAACTGAAAACAAGTAATGGGGCTGAATTTCTTTATTGCAAATTCAAGATTGCTAAGTTTGTCTGAATGTAGTGTGACAAAAAAAAAAAAAAAAAGGAATGATGTCCAAAAATATCACCTTGTGTATCCTAAAAATTCATCTCTCTCAATGTATTTGCATTTTATTTTATTTGCATTGTTTACAAATTTTTAATATGTTCTTGCCTAATAATGATGAGAATTCTTTTAAACATTAGGTTACACGTAGATAATATTCTTACATATAGGTATAATTCTTACATGGATATGTATTTTCAAAATTACATCAGAGCTCACTATATAGCACCAATTGTAATATTACTACAGTTTGATTTGGTATTTCCTTATGAATCAAAAATAGTGGTAGAAAGCATCCTCAAGAAAAATAAATAAAACATAATTTTCATTTTAATCACTGAACACAGTCACAATAGTTCTAAAGAAAGGATAGATTTTCTGTATCAGAATACTAGTATTAATTTACCTCAGACTTGTAAGTCTGATACTTTGCTTTCATATCTGCAACAGTGAAGTAACTCACCAGAATGACTTCACGTGTAAGTTAGGGACATAATGAACTTATCTGGAAAATGACCTTGAGCCCAGGCTGATATTAACACAGGCATAGCTGAGAGGCAGAAAATTCTTCCTGTTATATTGTTTACATACCCCTCCAAGACACAGAGCATATGATGTCAGTGCCATCTAGTAAAAATGCCATTTTGGTGAGCAGCACCATAGGCCACACACTTCAGACATTTCAAAAAGTAGAACTTCAGACTTATTTCATGTACTAAGCAGGAAAGTTACAAACTTTATGGGAATTACATGGGCCCAGAGAAGACTCAAGGTTAAGTGCTGGCTTGTGTGATACTTTTCTCAGGCAAAGAGTTAAAGGGTATGGATCTAGTCTGATGCAAACGAGGTAGCCTTGAGTGCTGTGGATACAATTTTTTTCCCTGTATCTCTGCTACTTAGCAATATATGTATACCTTTGGAGTACAGTTAAAGGAATTTGATTTGCCAGGAGTCAGCAGAAGAATAGCCACAGTCACACAGAAAGAAAGCTTACTGGCCAAAGTGGTATATTTATGTGACTTTGCTGTATCGAGGCTTATTATGCATCTCTGTACAATACTTCACTGCATCAACCTCAGGAAAATGTATGTTAAAATGTTATCCCATAGTACACTATGGTACAGGGAGAAATCTGGACAGAAAAGAACTAGATACCTAGGAAATTAGATACTTGAATAATATCTTTTTGCCTTTAATGTATTACTTAAGGTTTACTTCTGTAAAGTGGGGATAATATTCCACTTTGTTTACAGTTTATGAAAATAAATGAAGCACTGGAACTACAGGGATGAATGTTTAAATAGAAGCGGAGTAAAGTGTCTAATTCTATGTGTGAACTAGCTTCTCTCACTTAGGCACCAAATTTCTTGAAGTTTTCAAGGACAAGTTAAATAATTATGAACAATTAAGTGTTCAAAGTTCCTTATACCACCAGAAGAAAGAACCTGACTGTACAGAAGCATCAAGACAGGCACAGACTAATACCAAGTTTTGACCTTCTGCCTAATTTTTTAGTTATTTCACTTGGGGTTTTTTTGTTTGTTTGCTTTATTTTTTGTTGGGTTTTGTTTTGTTGTTTTTTTAATATATTAAACCCCTTTTTCTGGTATAGAAAACATATATTAAATCAGTGGCACTGTGTCTTCTACTTTACTACTTGATTTTATTTCAAAGGCACAAGTGAGGTTTGAATGACTGAAATTGTTGAAGAATTTTAATATGATGCATTGCTCTGTACACTGATTTAATTTACAAAACGTGACTTATTTTTTAATTTTTATTTCTGTAAAGAACATCTTAACTTAATAGTAAAATCAAGTTTTATTGTGTTATAATTCATAAATCATGTCTTCTTTTCATGCTTAATTAAACAAAGTATTATTAACATATTGTGAAAATCTTACTTGTTTCTACTTATATCTTTTCTCCCTTTCTTTTTGTAGTAATAAAAATATTAATCTTATTTTCAAAATAATGATGGGATGCCTTTTGGAACATGTACTGATTATTATGTAATTATTTTCCATTCTTATCTATTTGTATAATTGGATCAAATTTTTTTTTAGCCTAGGAGATTGATTTATCTCTTATCTCTAACTTTTCCTGTTAATTTTTTCTTTCATATTTACCATTATTTTGTCTTTTTTTCTCAAATTGAGTATGTGTTTTTATGTTGCTTGTAATTTGTGTAATATATTTGTAGGGTCATTAAAAACAGCATCTTTCAAGTAGCTGTGGCCATGCTGTCCAGCCTTGGATAATAACCCCTTTGATCTCATCCATGTTTCCATAAATGATATTGCTAATGGAGACTTAAGAGTATATCAGGAGTGAGCACATATATCAGATGACTAGTGTGAAAGGCTGGGGAGTACAGGCAGTGGTCTTTTTGACCCCAACAGTGAAAGGGAAAGGGTTGGGCAAGGCTGGATGCAACCTGTGAGCCAGCACCTGGCCATCCGGCTATTGCTGCTGGAAGGACTGTAGCTTAACAATCACAAGACCCTCTCTGAGTAGTGATAACAGCTAGGAAAGACAAGAACAAGCCAATGAGTCAATAACTTAACTGGGAGTGCTTTGTAGTATGTTTCTGAAAAAATTATTGCTAAATACTGAAGAGAAATTCAGGTACCAGAGGCAGTGGGTACCTGGATGGGTACCAGGAAGTGGTACGATGGAGGCTGCTGTCACATTTCTAAGAAATCAGTGTGATGTTTCAAGCTTGTAGGTAAATATTCACAGTATGGAAAAAAAACACGACAGGAGGAATTAGAGGTGTGTGTGCGCTCAGAGTTTCATCCTATTCAGATTGCAGAGAAATGGTAGGGTAGGTTACTGAAAAGAGTGCTGAAATTGATGTATTCAAGCTTTTCCAAAAATACAGATGGAGAATATGATGAGTTGTTATGTTGCATCCAGAGGTACATCTACAATGCATTTTCCCTTTCCAAGGGGTGTTAAGGCAGTTGAGAACTCAGAGCTCAGGGTCAGAGGATGGACCAAGAAAAATTGTATTATTCTAGGTCATGTAGAGACAAAACAAGAAAATAAAGTGGAAGTCTCCTTAAAGAAACTGAAAGTGCCATGCTCAGTTATGAGTTCTTGCTACTCACAAATAAATATAAGTACTGGTTAGCATGGAATGGTCAAGGGCAAACCTGGCTGCAGCAAGCATGAGATTTTGACGTATAGTATGATGAATAGTAAAATAGTAAAATTGATGCCTGGAGTTTCTAAAAAAGAGATTTCAATTTATTGAAGGATCTCCTATAGAAAATTCCCCTGATGGTCAAAGAATCACAGGGGATTTGGTTGATCTCCAAGAACAACGCTTTCAAAACACAAGGATTGTTCATTCCAACGGGTGAAAAGTTGACTGGGAGTTGAAAAGGCCAGATAAAAAAATGTGACACAAAAATAACTGAAGGATGTTTGGACAAAACCAATGAAATTAAAGAGGAAGATGTCATTGGCTGTCTAACAGCCTTGAGAAAAGGAGGCTTAAGAAGGGAATAAACACTTAAAAAACAACATGAATAAAATCAGCACATTTTGGAGGTGATTAAAACACAAACATTTACAATTTTTTTCCCCCATAAATTTTTGCTGTAGTGTCAATTCCTTGATGAATGCAAAAATTTAGTTGCTGATCAAACCACTTGAGAAAGTCTTTTAGGTATTGTTTTCTTAAACAAGTATTAACATTTCATGATATGTCCTTTCCTTGGTAGTTCTAATTACTAGTCATACCTAGTAATCCAGACAAATTCTTTTGCTTAACCTATGAAATGTTCAGACTAATGTTATGCATTTTAAAATTACTTTAAAGACATTTAAAGAGACAGCATGAACATGGGATCACATATCCTCTGAGTAAAAAATATTGTTAACAGATGTCAGCTGGATTGCTTCCAAGGAGGGAGGGTGAACTCGATTTTGATACTCTTCACATCTTAAAAACATCAAGAAGGCTGCCATTTGGCATTGGTGGTTTAATGATGGAGACACCTGTTCACTTTCAGCTACTGTGGATAGATAAAACCCCATAACTCCTTCTTCATAGACTGTAACACAGAACAGCTGTCAGATGATAATGACTTTCAGTCACAGATAACATGGAATTAGTTTAAACCCGAAATTTAGTAGTAAAAACCTGTACTCCACTGTTAATCAGAGAGCTCATTAAACTAGACTAAGGTCATACAAGATGACAATGGCAGATTCAAGCAAAGAGGCTTCTATAACAGTTAGTCTGTGTTGATTAGCATTGGAGAAAGGACCAGAACATCAGCTTTTATCTTTACTTTAAACAGGGAAAAAAGTTGTTTTGGTTTTTTTTTTGCATCTCAGTATTCTTAATTTGATGAAGTTAGAAACAAGATATTAATATTTTCTTAAGGAGTGATATAAATCAAAAGACAACGCATGAAAACTTTTTGTTTGCATAATTATATGGGCTACAGATACCTTCTGAGAAAAAGCAAAAATGAGCAGAAAGCAGGGTAGAGATGATCTCCTGTCTCTCTGTATAATATCTTTTATCTCAAGAAATGAATAAAAATGATTTAAAGGAGTGAATTATAGGATATTATATTAGATGTCACGTGTGTAAAATATGGATGCCATCTGCAGTTGAAACACCAACCTGTTACCCTCCTACCAATGTTATACCCACATCAACAAAAAAGAACCTTATACAGACTCCACGGTTTTAATTTTGAGCTCCCTTTAGAAAAGTAAAAAAACTTTAAAAGTTAGGATAATAAATCTAAACATTTATGAAATTAATATGTAACACTACTCAGGTATAATGGAAGAAAGGACAAGAGATTCATGTGGGTAACTAAATAAAAGGTATCAGTTGGGGAAAAAACATCATATGACATAAAACAAAATAAAAAGAGCACTAAGAAGATTATGAAGTAAAGCCAAATGGTTTATAAGAGCTAAAAGTGGCATAAGAGGATTTCCCAGGAAAAGAATCAAATAAAAAAAGATTTTTCATATATAATACTTCCAACAGAGGAATACAGTCAGCATGTCAATCATGGGAATCATGATGTCTGGGGACCCCTCAGAATCTTTTGCAATACAGACACTCATCCTCCCAAAGGAATCTGTTCTGTCAAAGAGAACTCTTCTGTACTTTTGATTTGACTTTCTTTTCCCATGGTGTTAAATATCTCTTGGAGTTCTTGTTTCTCATTTTGCTCTTCATAGACTAGTACATAACAATATCTTCAATGCACAAGAAAATTCATAAACTGGGACAAGACATGTTATCTCCCCTCAAAATTAAATGAAAATAACATGAAATGAATCTCCAGTGTCTAGAGCATCCTTCCTTAATAGATTTACAATGAAGAATACAGTAAAGTTCCAAGAGATCAGAGGCAAAAATTGATACTGTAAATGTGATATTACATATAATATTGAAAACACAAGTATGAAGTGTTTCTCCGATGATTGCAATCCAGAGCTACAATAAGCAACAAAAAGTTGACAGTAACCAAAATGTACAAATGCTAGTATTGTTTCTTTGGAACAAGAAATTATGTTAGCATTTACACACACTATTAGGATTTAAACCTGTCCTGGTTTGAACCAGGTGAAAACCAATTTTCTTTCTTGTGATTTTACTTTCAGTTAAGGCTCTTCTAAGTAGCTGTGCCTGCTGAAATTAATTGCATGGTTCTCAGCCAGTGTCTGCTTTTAGGACTGATAATGACATTTATATTATGGCTAGAGAATGGTATGCAGAACCAAGGTCACTGCTTGGCTGTGAAAAACATCTTACACTCTGAAAAAAAAAAGGGAGTAAAAGGGCCACACCAGCAACCCTTCTTTAGGGAGAAGTGGACCAAACAGGTGACCAAAACTGACCAGAGTATTCCATCCCAGACATGTCATATACAGTATAAATTTCAGGGGTTACAGAGGTCAAGTTTTCTTCATCCAGCATCCTGGGCAGATTATGTCCGTTCATCTGCCTTTGATCCTGACCCTTGCCCTCCTGAATCTGTGTGTTCCTGCATCCAGATCCCATGTGCTGATGACTCCAGGAGCCCAGTGTGGGACTATTCCAAGGCTTGCCCTACAGCTTTGGTGGTAACATGAGCACTACTGGGGGGAAGGGGGGATGAATGTGATAGCACTTTCATGTATATTTATACATATTTCATTGTTTTCATTCTTATTGCTTCATTAAAGCTGTGTAGTTTGGTTTCCAATCAATAACTCTCTCCCTTATTCTCTCTCCTTACGGTCTCCCTATAGGACAAGGGAAAAGGGTTAATAGAGAGCATCTGTCATTCGTTTAATTGCCAGCCCAGTGTTAAAATGTGATGAAGTCTAAGTTTTATCTCCTGTATTCATTTTATATTTGCAACTATATTGAATTGCTGCCCAATCAAAAAAAGTTAATAAAAATTACAGAAAATGTAAGAGACAGAAAAACAGAATGTTTAAATAATCCTTAAGACTGGAAACAGATTATATCAGTTAACACATGAGTTACCATGTATCTGTCCTCACTATTTTACTATTTAGAAAATTCCTTAAATTAAATATGCAAGAGATTCTTTGCCTATATTTTTCAGGCCTTTTGCCTGCCTTTTGAGAAAAGTCCTGATTTTTGTTATATTTCTAATTTTCTAACTTGTTCGAGTACCATATATACCATATAGTACATATGGTATACATAGCCCACCCTATTCCATTTTTATTTCTTTTCTTTTCCCCTTTTTTTTAATATTTTTTTTCTTGAATCTTAGAACTTGTTCTTGGAATGTGAGTCACTCACTGTAAGGGGTCCATCAACCACCATGACATATGTGTCTAAAAACACCTTTGTCTCAGGGTGATCTAATCTCAGAAATGTAGCACTTCTCTCTATCACTCTGGTGGGTGATATAAAGTATATTAAATGACAGTTAAATGTGAGTTATGAGTTAATTTTTAGGGTTTTTTAAGCAATTTAAACATTATGAACTAAGCATTATTGTACAGATTTTTTTCAAATATTCTTCCTCCTTGCTAAATAAGTACAGAATGATTTCTTACATTTCATTATCTTGCCCTTTCCCATGAAAGATCCATACACAGTAATATAAAATTTACATTCCAGAGAAAAAAATTATTGTAACAAACAAGCCTATTCGACAGATAACCACCATTAACAGATATCTAATCTGGCTAGACTGGATTAACTATTCTTTTTAAAAGGCAGCAATGAGTGTACAATTGTCCTCCTACAGCCTCTGCACAATTAAGAAATTGAAATGTCTTTAAGTTTCTTAATGGGAAATGAGAAAAACTAAGTGGAGCAAAATTTTTGTTATAGTGTATGATCTTTAAAGTGGGACAATATATGGCAATCAAATTACTTATTTGAAAGATGGGCAAGGAAAATGTTCCCCGCCCAAAATTTCAGGAATGGAAACTTGGTATTCTTTTTTTCAAAAAAGTTTTCTGGGGGGAAAACTTATTCCTGGGTGCTGGTCTGTGGATAAAAGTCAAATTCCCACTGAAGCCACAGAAGTAAAACTTTCTGAGACTAAATGCTTATACTGATTGATTAGTACATATGACTGAATGTAAAAACACTGCTTTAAATATATATATATACACACATATATATATAATTCTGTTCAATACAATTTGTCTGTGAAAATTTCATAGAAAATTAGTTCAAAAAATGTACAGACATGTAGCATTTTACATAAAATATCTGTGAAATTCCTTAAAGAATACACTCTGAGAGCAGACAGCAATCTGAAGTCTGGAATGTTGACTCAAAATATGATCCAGCAATGTGCCAATGTGGCCAAGAAGGCCAATGGAATCCTGGAGTGTACTAGAGGGGTGTGGTTAGTAGGTTGAGAGAGGTTCTCCTCCCTCTCTACTCTGCCCTGGTGAGGCCGTTTTTGGAATATTGTGTCCAGTTCTGGGCCCCTCAGTTCCAGAAGGACAGGGAACTGCTTGAGAGAGTCCAGCGCAGAGACACAAAGATGGTTAAGGGAGCAGAACGTGTCTCTTATGAGTCAAGGCTGAAGGAGCTGTGTCTCCCTAGCTTGGACAAGAGGACATTGAGGGGTGACTTCATTAATGGGCAACTGTCAGGATTATTCTAGGAGATGAAAAGGCAACCACATGTAAGATAATGAAACAGCTAGTGACTGAAAAAAAAAATAGCCAGTCTCTTTTAATTTCTTTTAAATTCAGTAATTCCAAATCACGGAGGAAAATGAACAAAAACGGTTTTTTGCCTGTTTTCTTGTTTGCATATGAAACTACTTGCTGCAACTAATTCAGAGAAGAAGACATTTAGAGAAAAATAAATAAAAAATAACCTAGGTGATCTTTATGTGTCTAGTGTCATATTTTGGGGACATAATTTTATTGTAGAAAACTACTATGCTTAAGAATTAACATAAATATATACAAGGTATCAAAAGTTAAATTTCACTTGGAAAAACTTCCACTTCTATTTCTGTGATTGTGTAACTCTTCATAGAATTAATTAATTTTATTCACTCTTCATATTAAATTTATTCACTATGATGTTAGCATTATGCATGACAATAAGATTAATGTAATTCGACCTCTGTAAAATGGAAGACTAAGAAAAACTTAATTCAGATGGAATACTGGAAGAGGTCACTATAAATATCACTCATTATTTTCCTGATAGTCTTCATAGAGGCTGTAGGAAAATAAATGACTTTTTATTTACATTATCACAATCTGAAGGATATAAGCAGCAGTGTTGCTCCATTTTCTGCTGCTGCAGCAAAATTTAGTTATATATTCTCCACCAGTGCCTCATTATTTCTTATTTTTGAAGGAAAAAAAAGTGTTTTATAGGAAAATATATATGTTACAACCTAATTCTATCCTTAGCAAAGATGATTAACTCAGGACCCTGACTCAGGTGCTGTTCATAAATTGGATATGGGGATGCTGTTTCTTTGGATTAGGAAGCAAATAATTTATTACAATGATTTGAGATATGTTGACAGCCAAATACAATATTGTTGGATTTGTTTTTCTAAAGTAATTAACCATTCATATTCATGTTCTGTAGCTATTTTGGAAGTGGTTGATTAAACTTTTTCAGTATTTGGATTTTGAATTTATTTAGTTATTTATGAAATATGAGGGCTTCAGTGCATATTGTCTTTTCTGCATCTACTGTCTATTTTGCAAGGTATTTGGGAAACCTGTTTTTCTGTCTCTTACTATATGTTGCATGTTATTGATCATGATCCGAAATAGAAACAATACGTTAGATGTACACAGTATGATATTCATTCCACTTATTCATCAATGACAAGAGTGTACCTTCAGCAAGTTTGCTGGTGATATAAAACTGGGAGGAGTGGCTGATACACCAGAAGACTGTGTTGACATTCAGAGAGACCTGAGTAAACTAGAGAGTTGAGTGGAGAGGAATCTAATGAAGTTCAACAGACGAGTGTTGGGTTCTGCACTTAGAGATGAATAACCCCATGCACCAGCATAGCTTAGGGGTTGACCTGCTGGAAAGCAGCTCTGTAGAGAAGTACCCAGGAGTCACAGAATCACAGAATTGCCACGGCTGGAAAATATCTGTAAGATCACTACATCCAACCATAAACATGCCCCTACAATAACATAAGGAATCAATGGATAAGGAAACATATGGATCAATATCAGTATCACCATGCCCACTAGAGCATGTCCTGAAGTCCCTCATCTACACGGTTTTAAATACTTCCAGGGTTGGTGATACCACCACCTCTCTGGGCAGTCCGTTCCAATGCTCTCTCAATGTAGTCCAAATGAGTCTTTCATGAGCCATTATGGGCTATCTCAGCCTTTGCGGCTGAAAAGGCAAATGGTATCCTCAGCCACATTAAGAAGAGCATGGACAGTAGGCTGGGTTAGGTTATCCTGCCCTGCTACTCTGCCGTGTTGAATAAAAATGTAAGCAAGTATATGGAGATTTCCTCATCTGACTTTGTGTGAGTCTCAGGCAAGGTATGGTCTTAGAAGACATACTGTGGAGGGCATACTGATACTGAGATACCTGCTAGGGGTACCTTGAACAAGGGCTTTCACTAATGTAGGGCAGGATACATTTCCATGATAAGCTAAGCTAGAAGGAGGGGAAAGAACTTCCGTATTTTCCATTTTAGTCATGATTTTAAGAAAGGCCACTGAATCACAAGTTAATACTGGTGAGACTAAAATCACCTAGTCAAATCTGCAAGTAGAGATTCAATACTATCAGAAATCTAGATGGCTGGAAAATTAAAGAAATTACAGACAGTAAGCTACAAAGAGTAGCTGTACATATAATCAGTTCCAAGGATTTTGGTGTTATAAATATCAAAGTCCTTCAATCCATTTAGCTTTGAAGTCTCATTTTTAGTTAGGAAAGCATATAATGGCCCAGAATGACATCATATTACACATATTTGCTGAAATACTTTTTTTTTCATCTTTATACTGGTTGTCTACTGTATAGAAATTGTATATTGTATGGAAACTGTATTCTTTACAGAGAAGGTGATCAGACATTGGAATGGGCTGCCCAGGGAGGTGGTGGATTCTCCATCCCTGGACGTTTTTGAAAAGAGACTGGATGTGGCACTCAGTACCATGGTCTGGTAACCACAGTGGTAGTGGATCAAGGGTTGGACTTGATGATCTCAGAGGTCCTTTCCAACCCAGATGATTCTGTGATTCTGTGAAAATGAAAGATAAAGATGAAGCATTACAATGTGTTTCCCTTCATTCAGATCATTATATTTCCTTTTTGGTTTTGATTATTTCAGTGCAGGATCACAGATGTTTATGTGTAAGCACTTCATCTGAATGCCATAAACCCTTCTCTGGTGCAAAAGAAAGCAATTTTTCTAGGCAGCATTTCAAATAACACGAGTCATCTATTTGCAAGCCACCATACATGTTTTACTCATGTTTCCAAAAACAAAAGGGAATATACTTCAAAATAAAAATGAGATCTAAATTTAAAGCAAACATTTTCCTGATTTATTTATATGTATTAAAAATATGAGTGCATCCGTATCAAAGCCTGTCACTTTGGCCTTACCAGTTCCTTCCTTGCTACTGGCATATCTTCTTTTCCCACTACATCAGTAACAGCTTTTCATTACATTTATCCATATTTTGGATTATTCAATATAATCTACATTTATTACTTTCTTTTAATGGATAAATTCTACTGTACTGTACTTCTTGACAACTTTCCACATTGTCTACCTATCAAATATACAGAAAGTAACTGGATTTTTTGTATTCCATATTTGTGAGTGAGGGGAAAAAAAAGGCAAACACATATTGGCCTTAATAACTGCACACACACAAAAAAATCACACATAAATATATAAATTTGTGTGAAATCTACTTACTGTTGTAGAAATAACTCATTATTTGCTCTAATAATAATGGTTAGATTACCTTTGGTTATATGTTTCTAGTCTCACCTTTTGTACTGCAAAATAGGTAATTTTTTTTTTCAATTTTCAGTCTATGTGAAAACAAGACTTCCCATTATAGTTATACAGTAAGAGTTATACAGTATTTTCTTCTTGATAGTGTCTTCTGGTGCTGAGTTCAGGAAAAGAGTGCAGTAGGCAGAAGTGAAGTTATTAGGAACCTTTTTTGCTATAAGAAATCTTTAGGTCAAATTGTATCTAGGCTTGAAATACTATTTATTCTACCTTTATTATACCCATATATGTCTTGCACATATATGTATGTATAACCTGATTTTTTTTTTTTTTTATAGTACCCTAAAATACTATCATTAGGATAGGGAACATACTTTATCATAGAGCAATTGCATAATTTTGTTCTGAAACTACTGGTAAGTCTTTCTGTTCCCAAATTTATTTTGATTTACCAGTGAGTGTAACTGATTAGAGACCCAGATATGTCTCTCTAAGTTATCAAAGAAATGTGTACATAAGAGCTTCTGTTGAAGTCAACCATTCTTATACCTAGAGCTGATACATGCAAAGAAAGAAGCTGAACATAAATTTATCTGCAGAATTGGAACTGAGATGGTCAACTGCTGCTAGGGATTCATAAAGAGAGTATAAACTATGGTATTTTCATGTTAAACAAAATGTTTCTTATCAGGTTTGCTATAGGTCTCAGAAGAGATTCTCACACACCTCTCAACAGTTAAATGAATATTTTAAAAATCTAGAGAAATTTCAAGAGAAATAATAACATCAGTTTTGTACAACTCTGCATAATAAACTGGTTGCTATAGTATATACTTCACAAAATTGTAACTGCAACAGATTGTAGTATAACACATCACGTTAAACTGCTTGGATTTGCCTGTATCTTTGTATGCTGAAAAAGCTGCTCAGATTCCCTTTGTGGCCCTCCAAACACTGCTTTTCATCATGATGCTGTTGATATAACTATTTGATGAAGTACTTTGAATTCTGAATGAGCAGATGTTAGCTCTATAGAAGTTGTGTTATCTTCCTTGGTGGCTGGGCACATAAGTTCTAAAGAGAGGGATTTTTCAATAAATAATTAATAACAAGGCACTTTCCTAGGTAGATGAGAGATACTATTTAAAAGGATTTTGTCTCAGTGGTTCATCTGTCTAACTCGAGGGTTATTTTATCACAAACTTGTATTAGTTCTGCTTCAATTAGCATTTTAGTCCCCAGTGGAGTACTGCTGACTAATTAGTTATTGTTCAGTAACTTCATCTTCTGGCCTTGACTCCAGCCATTCAGTCTTGTGTGCATTGATCAGCTTTTAGATCTGTGACATGTTCTTTTTAAGGTTACTTACAGACTGACTGGTCTGAGTGAACCAGGTATTGGCCTTGGCCTCAATTCAGTAACATATTTAAGCACAGGCCTACATCTAAGAAGGAGAATAAAGCAATAAATTCAATAAACTGTTTCCTCCTGATTAAAGTTAGGCAGATACTTAGATACTACATTGTGGTCAGAGCTTTGGCTAGTTGTCTTGTTGGTGTACTATACTAGGAGGTTAGAAATGTAGAAACACTGAAACTTGGGCAATTTTTAAAATCCATCTTATATATCTCAAGAAATGAGTCATATCAGACATCTTTTTTTATATGTAAGAATGTACAAAAATCTTTGCCATGAATAAATCACAATTAGGAGATGGTTCTTTCTAAAAAAGCCTGATATCCATTATTTTGTGAATGCCTCAGAAGAAAATTTTATGAAAACACCCTGAATATTCTCTGCATTAATGAAAAAAGTATTTTTAGAAATGCTTGGTGTCAATGTAATAGGTTTGATGGGTTAACTAGGCACCGTATGAACATGGAAGATTCTCTGATCACTTTTCAATCTTTATCTTTCACAGTCATTCCCAAGGTTTCTTGCAAACAAAGGTATGCTTTTATAACACTGACAGTAAAACCCTTTTTGTCTGAGTGGGACTGTGTGGGGAATGATGAGGTAGTTTGAGTAACTTCTGCAGTCTTCATGTGAAAGGGCTCATTGTAGCTGGAACATCCTATGCAGATTTAGGATGCTACAGGAAAGTGAGGCAATTTCATAAATGGTCATTCTTAATATTTGAGGTTTTCTGCTTTTTACGTGATGAACAGGCATCATAATCTAACTTTAGTACAACTGCTTGATTTACATTTTTGTTCAAATGTTATGATAAAAGTTTCAGTTTTGTAGCTCACTATAAAACTTAGATAACTATAATTATTAAAAAATAACTATAATTATAAAAAAAGATAACTATATTTATTAAAAGCTAGTTTAAATATTTTTTTACTTTTTTGATTTTATAACTCAAATTCTAAACCTCGGTCACAATGTGAGATAGAGAAGAAACAAAATTTTGATGCCAGGCAGAGTAGTCCTCATTCAATTTGGTATTATGAACTACCTAGGGCCTGTCCAACCCAGCTATGGAAATGGATAAAAGGCATCTCAGTTAGGACTCATAGTTGTGCTGACTCCTTGTATAAAAGATTCATTTATCACAGAAAATCATAATTATGAGATAGTGGCAGAATTTCAGGGACACGTGATTTCTGTACATTTGTACCTTGTTCTATCCACCACATTTGATTGTCAGAAACATCTCTGTGCTCTTGTGTAAATGGCTACAACTGCAGATCCTTAGCTTTGGGGAGGGAAATTACTGTCAAAGCCCAGGATACTGAAGTCACAAAAGCTATGTGCTGAGAAAACGGTTTCTGAAAGTTTCTGTAGTTTTTATAAGCTCAGGAGACCTGCTGATTCTGCAGGAATGGATAGTGCCAGGAGACCAGGAGGCTGCTAACCACATCAGTGAGTGCACTGATGGTAGATTGTTTTATTCAGGCTCCATCCAAGAGGTCAGAGGTGCTGAATGCAGGTGAAGCCTTTAGGTTTATAGCTATCCATGGTGAAACAGGCCTCTAAGGGACTTTGTAAGCCCCTGTATAGAAGACACAGATGTACCAGTGATCCTTAGTTTCTGAATCTACTGTTGGAAATGGGCTCCAAACTGACAGATAACTGTGCCTGAATGTGTGTGTGAATGAAGTTTGTGTCAGTGAGTAAGTGCATGTGTTTTATGAATAGGTGTATGTGTTTTGTTAATAATAATTTTATTAATAACAAACAGTTTTTTGTACTGTGTCCTGGTTTGGGCCAGGATAAGGTGATTTTCTAGTTTGCACTTTTGCTTTCAGCTAAGTTTCTTGTAAGTAGCTGCACTTGCTGAAATTAACAGAAGTTTCTCAGACAGTGTCTGCTTCTAGGACTGATAACACTTGATGTTTATAGTTACTGCCAGAGACTGGTATGCAGACTCAAGGACAGTTCTCAGCTCTGAGGAAAACATTTTACCCTGCAGAAGGAGTAAAGAGGTCCCACCTGAACCCCTCCTTTGGGAGGCCCGAGACAAGATAGATGCCAGAACTGACCAAACAGAGTATTCCATCCCATACACGTCATACTCAGTATAAATTTGAGGGATCACGAGGGTCGACACCTTCCTTTTCCCTTTCTTTCCCTTCCTGCTTCTCGTCCTGCCTTCCTTCACCGGGTTTCCCTGTGTGCTTCGGCATCCTGGGAGGATTCCGTCCGTTCGTCTGCCTGTGGTCCTGATCCGTGCCAGCCTGAATCTGTGTGTTCCTGCCTCCAGCTCCCGACTGCTCCTGACCCCAGGGTCCAGCCTGGACTTTCCCAGGGCTGCCCTGCAGCCTCGGTGGTGACGTGAGAGTTATTGGGGAAAGGGGGGAGGAACGTGGGATCAATCTTTTCCTGTATATTTGTATATTTGTATATATTTAGTAATTTTTCCCATTTATCATTCCTGTTTCATTAAAGTTGTGTAGTTTAGTTTCCAACCCATAAGTCTCTTTTCCTTATTCTCTCTCCTTTCCTTATCAGGGAGGAGAGGGGGATTAATATAAAAATCTGTTTTTCGGTTTAATTGCCGGGCCAGTGTCAAACCGTGACATACTGATAACAACAACTTAGTGTGTAAAAGCTTTCATAAGAAACACTGATCTGTGATCTGATATTTTCTAAGAAATCTTTCCTTAGAAATATTGATCTGATGTGATCTGTGTCTGCCCTGTGACTCAGAAAAAAGAAAATGTGCAGAATGGAAATTTTCCCAGCGTCAGCATCTTAGTTAAATACCCACAGATAGGTAGAATGAATTTGGGCCTTGCTACCTCTCAAAAACCATATTGGAGGGAATATTGCCTTCATTTAGCACTGCACTGCAGGAGAAACTGTAAATAATTCTGCAGTAGATAGGAGGAGGACAATCTGTCATCTGCATTTTTCTGATTCTTATAGCCCTTATTAAATTTAGAAATTACCTTGCAACCTGAAGTGTTAGTGGAATAACAAAGATATGTGTAAGATTTTCCTTAATTGGGATAGTGTTTAACACCAAGCATCTGTGCTACCTAAAAGTCCAATTTAACTTGAGTATTCTCTATCAAAATGTGTTGTTTATGCTCTTCAAATAAATTTTTATTATGTGTTTTTCAAATAGGTTTTAATAGTCAAGAATATTTAGTAATCAAGCCTAAAGAGAATAAGTCATATGTTAGCTTATTTTTTTAACCTATAGAGTGAAAATTCTAGTCAGAATCACGGAAAATAAGAAAGAAAAATTCAGTTTCAATATCCTGTGAAAAACACTCTAAACTCTTGAGTTACTGCTATTTTTGAATAGCCTTCTTTGATTGAAGTCTTGAGTTAAAGGAGAAGAATGGAAAACTCATCCAGATGCAGCCCAGTCTGTGGCTAAATTATGGTGAGTACCTTGGTTTCAAAGACCAGTCTTGTCCTATTGAATCCAAACATTTTCCATTCTAGTTTCTCCATTTTACCCTTTGTTTGCATATTCTTCATGGATTTTCGGTGTAAAAATGCAAACAAAAATCCCCCCCTCATATTTACGCCACAATCATAAAAGAAAATAGTTATTACAGTTCAAGAATTCTCTCAAATCTTAAAAGGATCCTGCGGAACAGAGAACAGGCCCTGTAAATATATGGAATGTTGGTTTTGTATTCTATTGGATTATTTTGAACAATTTTAAAAGTCTGTACGTGAAGACTATACTAGAAACATTTTTTAAAAATTATTTTGCAGATATTTACTTTGATTTTCACATTGTCCACATGGAATAAATTATATCAGGGAAACCAAACCTTACTAAAAATAAATAAATTTGAGGTGTGATCGAACATTTGACTTCATAGTTAATAATACTCTACCACACATAATAGTTTTCCCTATTGGAGACAATGTAAATGTTGTAGGTATTTTCATGTTAGTGTTTTGGGGTTTTTTTCTGTTAAGTAACGATTATTGAAATCTTAACCGTGAATGAAGTGTGCTAAGTTAATCTGATTGCTGTAAGGAAAGCCAACAACCAGCAGGATAAATAAAAATCACATTGATTTAAAGCACTGACACTCATCCTTGAACCACTGTGAGTCACTCTGGCACAAAGCAGAGCCACCAGAAACCACAGTATGTGCTTTACTAGTCTACTATACAAAAATGCATGTAAAAATTTATTATAAAATAAAGGTTAGACATTCATTCATTGAATTGCATATAATTTGCTGTACTAACAGGATTATTTATGATAGGTTCAAAGTGGTTTCCTCCATTATAAATCAGAAATGAAACTCTACAACTGTTAGATGTGGGCACTTAGTTGTACAGTTGGACAGGCAATTGACTGAGTGCAGGGTGTTCCCCTTCTGGTTCAATGAGTGCTGAAAATACATCCTCAGTCTGTCAAAGTATCTGCAGATTCAAATATGAGGATTTGAAGACTTGCTTATATTGAGAAGAAGCTGCAAGCTTGATGGTCATATTCTTTAATGCTACAAACTGTATTATGGTGCAAATCATCATCTGAGAAAGTTAGGGCATAGTCTTGTAGGGTTAGCATGGTGGACATCACTCAGTTTCTGATTAATTGTTACATTAGTCTGTACGGTGATTGCTTCCTGGAGAGCAACAACAAGCTCCAAAAATACTTGAATTTAACCCACATGAGTTCTTAAGACCATATTGACTTAAAGTCTCCCCCAAAAGGCACCATGGAAACAACATTTATGACCACCTTTGCTTAAACCAATTTTCCTTTTAGTAATTTTACTTTTCAGTTATGGCTGTATTAGACTGCACTTTCTGAAATTAACATAATGTGTTTCAGACTATGCCTGCTTCTAAAACTGGTAACACTCAATGTTTATAGCTATTGCAGAGGTAATGGTATTAATGGTATGCAAAAAAGCTGTTGCTTATACTTATTCCTATAGAATCCAAGGCCACTGCTTGGTTCTCTGTCAGAAATGAAAGGGAAGAAAAAGGGGTCATATCTGTGACATCCCTACAGGGAGAAGTGGAGTGGAAACTGACCAAAGTATTCTATTCCATATGCATCGTACTCAGTATAAAGCTGAGAGATCACAAAGGTCAAGGTCTCTTCATCCACAGCCAACATCCTGGGAAGTTTCTGTCCTCCTTCTGCCTCTGGTCCCAGTCTGTTCATTTCTGATTCTCTGCATTCCTGAATCCAGTTCCCATCTGCTGCTGAGTCCAGGAATCCAGTCTGGGACTTTCCCAGGGCCTGCCCTGCAGCCTTGGCGGCGATATGAACGTAATTGGGAGGGAGCACTAAATTGGTTTTGTATATATTTGTATACACTTCATTGTTTACTTTTTAATCATTATTATTTGATTAAAGCTGTTTAGTTTCCAGTCCATGAATCTCTCTCCTTTACTTCCTTTCCTTTCCCTTTCTGTGAAGAGAGAGGAATTAGGGAGCATCTGTCATTCATTTGATCACTGCCCCAGTGTTAAACCTTGGCCACAAGCCATGAAACAATGCAGCTTCTGCACATATTTGGAGAATTTTCTTTTCTTAAATGATGCATATTACTGTGTTATTACTGTCTCAGGAAATGCATATGCACATGCAAATTATAAATTAACCCCATGCAAGTAATATTTTTATGTCCTTGCATGACAGGATCAGTTTAATAATTATTTTTAAAATTTACTATTGAACCAATACTCTCTATCTGATCCAACAAATACCTTTGCAAAATAGCTAATTTAAAAGAAAAGGAAATCTATCAGATGCCTGAGAAAAATCAAATGCTATCATCTTTGCTTTAACAAACATTATCTACGTATTGATTTGTCATTTGAGTTTTAAATCACAGACTTCAAGTTAGTATTTCCTTTGCAAACTGGTGTCTCTATGCAGATCTGTATAGGTGAACAGGCATGTGCAAATGACTCAGACACAAACAGCCTAGTTAGAGTTGGAGTGAGCCATTCAAAAGTAAAACGAGATTTCAAACTTCCACTTTTTAATTTTTTTTTTGTCTCTAATTATTAAGGCATTTAAAATAGGATATAAAATACATCTTCAATAAGATGTTTGAGACATTCTCCCTGGGTTTCTTTTGTAGCCAACTCAAAAAAATAGGTGCTGAGAATTACATAAACTTTATTAGATGGGTACCTGTAGATACAATGAATAGTGCTCAAAAACTGCTTATTTCTTTCTACTGTGTCCTGTGTATTAGAGGAGTCTATATACAAGTCTGGCTAATTCTGCTGCATAAATCTTCACAATAGATTTCTGAAATCAAGGTAAGTAAATACAGCTTTTTGAGGTTTTTTTCTTTTTTCTTTTATATTAGATGTGTCTGGAAAAAAGAATGCCTCAGTTAATACAAAGCTGAAAAGCTTACTTAATTGTTTTTTTTTTAGTAAGACCTGTTCCACAGTCATACTTCAGATATTCTATTCTTCATTTTTACCATTTCTTATAACCACGTTTTCAAGTCTGGATACTACACGCATTGCATCTGCCATATTTCTGCAAGAGATAAATCAAGTGATTCATCCTTCTTTTTCCCTACTAGGAATATTGTTCTGATGAGATCCATTACCTGGGAATAGGACTAATTTCCTTGGTCTTGAGGAAGTTCAAACTTGTATCATTACAGACATTAATTAAACCTTGGCATTATAGTGGAGAAAAAATGATAAAGTTATTATTCCAGCAAACAAAGGGTTGAGATCTACAAGATAACAGAGAAAACAATATATGATACTATATATAACCTTTAGTATGTCAGTGGGCTGAAATATTTTCTCATGTCATTCCTGAAGTTTATCATGTAAAATTCAACTACAGTGCCTGGAGCAACAAGAGACACTCAAAATTCTTCCTTCCTCAGTGAATCCTCTAGCATATAGTCATATTCAGTTCCTTGAACCACACTCTCTCCTTCATGTAATTTGTCATTTTTAAAAAAATGTTGAACAGTCATAATGGGTACATTGAGAATAACTGTGCTCCACAGTATTTTACAGCATATAGGCTACAGCTGTTTTGAAAGAGACTGAAGAATTGGCATCAGCATGAAAACGAGGCAGTGAATTGGTTCTCTCTCATGTACTCCTCCAAGCCATGGCAATCCTTGACTGCTGAGGGAAAGATGGTGTCTTATGCAGCCATTTAATAAACAACAGATATTTATTCTTGGTCTCTGAATATGAGTATTTACACGCAAAATTTAGGGGATGATTCAAGACCATGAATCTCTAGTGACCGCAAGGCCTTTAAGATATCTTGACTAAAGGCAGCAGATCCCCAGAAATCCACCCTTATTCTCAGTCTGATAGTTATAGTCAACAGTCAAGAATACATTTATTTTGGTTCACAGACATTTCCAAGCAAGCCCAAGAAAAAATTTCCCCTAAACCTGTGAAATTTTTCACCCTGTGTACTGGGTGAAGTGAAAGAAACCAGTTTTGTGGGGTTTTTTCTCTTTGATATTTGAATAAATCTCAATTTTAGAATCAGTACCGGAAAAAAAAATATGTATAAGATCTCAGTGAAACAAATCTGCTAGGTCTACACTGACTACCTTTAGTTCCACATAAAACAGATCGAGGTGGAAGTGATTCAGAACATCTCTATCATACAGATGGGTATAGGTGGAATAGACAAGCATAGATATTATCAGTATTAACATATCTTACTCATGAAGGTTAAAGCAATGCTTTAATGAAGGTTGCACAGCCCTTCCTACAAGAGGAAAAGGCTAAAGGAAAGACAAACAAAGCCTGAATCCACTTCTTTTCCCTCATGGACTTTACAAACCATGAAAACAGACTTTAATAAAAGAAGGCAAGTACTGAATTTCTCTGTCTCCAGATAAGAGTCTGAACTTCCAGTATGTGTGTGATTTACAGATGTACTGATTTCATTTCTTACAGATGTAATATTCCTGAGATCATCAAAACCTCTCTGACATGGCTAGTATGTTCCACACAGAGAAAATAAAATACATTAACACCTCTAATATTTAACTGTACACTGTGATGTACATGTGAATTCAAGTACTGCTTATTGACTTGACTGGATGTTGGCTCAGTGATTTAGTTTCACAGACTAAGTTATGGAATCTAGAGGTATCTTCTAGCACTTTTGGTTTAAACAAGTTCCCTTAAAAATCAGATCTTCTAAAGACAATTAAGTACTTTGCACAGGTAGCAAGAAGGAGAGAATTTCTGCAGAATGCAGACTTAAGACAGAAACCTCTGGAAAATAACCTTATAGCTGAATTGTTCAAAGAAGCAGAGCTCGGAGACAATACAAATAAGCATATATATTAAGTAAAGCAAGATTCTTTATTTATTAATCAGAAATAACTGGTGTGCATCAATATCTGTATAAACTCATAACAGAGATGCCAAGGAAATTAAGGTATATGAGGTAAAAAAATATATTTTTATGAATTATATTATTCTTTCTTTTAAAAAAAAACACAAAAAAACCCAAACAACTTTCATCTGCATGTCATCAAGTTAGCAAAAAATTCCTCCTGCCTCTTTAGTAACACCAGTCAATGGAACTGTATCTTGATGTAAAAGAAGATAAATGAGGAGGTGGTTGATGGCAACCAAGGGCAAATTGTACCTGACAAATTTGGTGGCCTTTTACCATGGGGTCATAGCATCAGTGAATACAGGAAAAACAGCTGATGTAATCTACCTGTACTTTTGTAAAGCATTTGACATTGGCCTGCATCACATCGTGGTCTCTAAATTGGAAAGATACAGTTTGGATGGATCAACAAGTGGATAAAAAATTGTCTGGATGGTCACACTTGAAAAATTGAAGTCAGTGGCTTGATGTATAAATGGAGAGCAGTGAAGAGTGACGTTCCTCAGGGTTTCATACTGGGACCCGTGCTATATAACTTCTTTGCTGGCATCATGGACAGTGGAACTGAGTGCACTCTCAGCAAGTTTGCTAGCTACACCAAGCTGTGTGGTGTGGTTTACACTTGGGAGGGTAGGATTGCTGGTTGATGAGAAGCTCAGCATAAGCCACAATGTGCACTCACAGCCCAGAAAGCCAACTATACCCTGGCCTACATGAAAAAAACCAAACCATGACCAGCAGGTCAAGGAAGGCGATTCTCACCCTCTACTCTGCTCTTGTGAGACCGCACAGGGAGTACTGTATCTCATTCTTGAACCCCCAGTACAAGGACATGGAGCTGCTGGTGTCCTGAGGAGGGCCACAGAGGTGACCAGAGGGTTGAAGCACCTCTCCTGTGAGGACAGGCTGAGACAGTGGGGTCTGGAGAAGAGAAGGCTCCAGGGAGAACTAATAGTAGACTTCGAGTACCCAAATGGGGCCAACAAGAAAGCTGTGGACTTTCTACAAGGGTATGCAGTGGTAGGATGAGGGAAAATGGTGTTAAAATGAAAGAGAGAAAAATAAGGCTAGACACCAGGAAGAAATTCCTTAGTGTGAGAGTGTTGAGACACTGGAAGAGGTTGCCCAGGGAAATTGTAGATGCCCTGCCCCGGGAAGTGTTGAAGACCAACTTGGTCAGGTTTTGGGCAATCTGGTCTAGTGGGAGGTGTCCCTGCCCATGCAGAGAGGTTGGAACTAGATGATCTTTACAATCCCTTTCATGATAATCCATTCTATGATTCTATTTTACGATTTCAATTTGTCATTTTAAAATGAAAGTGAATGTACAGTATATTGGCAAAATCAGGCCAAAATTCCTGTTACTGAATCCTTAGGTATTCTAAGATAGACAAAGAAATGCAAAAAAAACCCCAAAAACCCAAAAATAGAAACAAAGGGTAGAACAAAAAAATTAATTTAGATTAAATGCTTCTATAAAATCAAATTTCCTGAGGAAATATGCCAGAGATGCAAATCAGATACACTGGCAGACAAAGCACAAGAAAGTGAACTGTGTACAACAGTGTTTGTGTTGAGGACCATGCTGTTTGTGAAATACATCTGGCTCCTTCAACACTATTAGGCTCTGCTTTGTTCCTATTCTGCTGCTGCTGTGTATTCCTCCTACAGATTTTGTAGATGATACATAAAGACTTTTAAGCACCAGCAAGCATGAAGCACGAGCATCAGACCTCAGCTGCTCTGCTAACCACTTTGAGCCAAATGAATGCACATGAGTTACAGCACCTAGCTGTTTTCTTTTTTTTCTTCTTCTTCTTTTTTTCCCCCATCACGGTCAGTAGAATTTCACCCCATAGTATTCAATGATAACCTATTCACAGGTTCTGGCCTGTTGGTGTTCTCTAATGGATCCTGTAATTTATACATTTCTAACTCCATGTTCACTTAAATGAGAATGACCCACTGGGTCATTTTAATTAAAACTCCTATTGCCCACCTGTTTGCCTCTTTGATTCATGCATCTTTACTAGTCCATTGACAAGACAGGCTAGATATATGTGTGAATGCAGATTTTACAACTTAAATTTCTTTGGCAGACAATTTGCTAAAAAAAATCTCTTGAATAAATTAATGTTGTTTCTAGCCCTAGGAAACAACCCAATTTGTCCAAAATTGGAAGTAGTCAGCATGCATGATTTTACTGTTCCTTTGAAGATATTTATCTTTCTTTTTAACATTTTCTTTCATAGAGAACTTTAATCAATTGTTTCATCCAGAAAAAAAGATTACTCTATTTTAATTACCAGCTTCCTTATTCCAACAGTTTTCAAAGATGTAAGATGTGTATTCTAAAGACTGAAGTAAAATTAGTACCACATGGCCCATCAGTGTTGTTACATGTAGCGACAAGCAGCAGATCATAAGCCCATTCAAAAACTTTTTCAGAAAAGAAACGTAGAAAAATTAATGTATCTTTACCTGACTGAACAACATTCAGACTTTACCTGACTGAACAACATTCAGAGAACATGTACAGAAAGTAAATTTTTTCAACTAGAAAGTCAGGTAAAGAAAAAAGAGAGTTGTTGAGGCAGTACCACCTGAAACACTGTCTATATTGCTATCAGGCAAAATACTCATCTGTAATGTAAACATGTAGTGTGTACCTTCAGCTGATGGCAAGGAAAATGAAGTAAAGAACTATATGAAAATAAATTAGAGGCAGTATTTAATTTGCTATCTATGAAATGACAGTGGAAGTGGATTCTCATTGAGAAGAAATTCAAATAAGTGGTCTCATTCAAAATGGCAGAATAGCCCTCTTGGTTCAGATGTTAAAAAGCCAAAACCACAAATTAAGACTAACATTTAGAAATAATAGGGTAGGTAAAGAATGTCAAACATGTCACTATGGATTATACACAGAGTAACACTGCTAGAGTAGGTAGATTGGACCAGATGATCTCCAGAAAGTTTCTTCCAACTTCCACTTTAAAGAGCTTTAAACAAAGCAAGACTATATCAGAGGACAAGTATTAGCTATGCAGAGTTCTGTAAGGCCATGGTCCCCCACAAGATCCTTCACTCTAAGTTTGAGGGATATGGACTCCATGGATGGACTATTTGCTGGATAAGGAATTGGCTGGATTGTTGCATCCAGAGGGTGGTGGTCAACAGCTCGATGTCCAGAGTGAGATCAGTTATGACTGGTGCCCCTCAGGGGTCCTTACTGGGACCAGTACTCTTTAACATCTTCATTAGTGACATAGAAAGTGAGACTGAATGCATCCATCCTCAGCAAATTTGCAGATGACATCAAGATGAGTGGTTCAGCTGACATGCATGAGGGGTGGGACGCCAGTAAGAGGGAACTAGACAAGCCTGAGAAGTTTAAAGGGGCTTTATACCAAGAAGAAACTCATGAGGTTCAAAAAGGCTAAGTTCAAAGTCCTGCACACAGGTCAAGGTAATCCACAGTATGAAAACAGGCTGGGGGATAAAGGAATTGAAAGCAGCCCCGAAGAAAGAGACTTGGGTGTACTGGGGGAGGAAAAGCTGGACATGAGCTGGTAAAATGCACATTGAGCACCCGGTAATGGCCCTGAAGGCCAATCATACCCTGGACTGCATCAAAAGAAGCATGACCAGCAGGTCGAGGGAGGTGGTTCTGCCCCTCTGCTCTGCTCTCTTGAGATGTCACCTGGAGTACTGTGTCCTGCTCTGGAGCCCCCAGGACAAGAAAGAGATGGAGTTGTTGTAGTATCCAGAAGACAGTCACAAAAATGACCAGAGGGCTGGAGTACCTCTCCTAAGAAAAAAGACAGAGAGTTGGGGTTGTTTAGCCTGGAAAAGAGAAGGCTCTAGGGAGTCATTGAGGTTTTTAAGTACTTAAAGAGAGCTTATAAGAAAGATGAGGACATAGCTTTCATCAGGGCCTGTCATAGGTAGAATAAGGGTTAATGGTCTAAAACTAAAAGAGGGTAGATCTAGATTAGATATAAGGAAGACATTTTTTTTATACTCAGAGTGGTAAAACACTGGAACAGAGAGGTGGTAGATGCCTTATCCCTGGAAACATTCAAGGCCAGGTTGCAAGGGCTCTGAACAGCCTGTGTAGTTGAGGATGTCCCTGCTCATTGCAGCAGGGTTGGACTAGATGACATTTAAACTTCCCTTCCAACCCAAACAATACTATGATTCTATGAAAGACAGGGGAAAGACTTACATTATGTAATCAGGTGAGGAAGCAGTAGACCAGGTCAGCAGACAAAGAGTTTGATTTGATGTGGACAAGAGGGAGCTCATGATCAACAAAGCAGTGTTTCATGGGCTCTACCCAAAGTCTACCCCATAAAAAAATAGACTTGACCTACCCTGATCTCTACTGTAAACTTCTTAACATGGGGGACTGTAGAGCTGGTAAGGCAGGGTTCTCTGCTGGACATGGTAAAAATGAGGAAAACCTTTGGGAGATGCAAAGGTCAAGGCAGCCTTATCTGCAGTGACTATTAGAGGGATGAGTTCAGGATCCTGAGAGGAAGATGCAGGATCACAGCCCTGGGCTTCAGGAGAGCAGAATCTGGCCTGTTCAGTGATCTACCTCAAAGATTTTCATGGAATACAATACTGGTGAAAAAAAGAGGTCCAAAATACCTGACTGGTCTATGAGGATCACCTTCGCCAGGCTTAGTAACCGTCCTTTTATGTGCAAAGTTAAGCAATGGTGACAGGGGGGCTGCGCAGGTGAACAAGGAGCTCCTGAGAAAACTCAGAGGTAAAAAAGAAGCATGCAACAGGCTGAAGAAGTGACAGGTGACCAAAGATTCATATAGAGACACTGATGAAGCATCTGGGTATGGGATCAGGAAAACCAAAGCCATCCTGGAGCTGAACATGGTGAAGGACATAAGAATCAATAATAAGGGTTTCTGTACTGGTGTGGGAGAGAAGAAAACGTCAACTAGCTGTTAACAAAGATGGGGGAACAGGATAAAAAAGAACACAGAAGTGGCTGAAGTACTCACTGCCTTCTTTGTGCCAGTCTTTACTCATGGGACATCCTTCAGGGAATCCTAGATTTCTGAGAAGCATGGGAAAGTTTGAAGGAAGGCAGACTGTCCCTGTGTGGAGTAGGAAAAGGTCTGGGAACTTTAAAACTGTCTGAACATAAGGCTACGGGGCACAGTGAGATACACCCTTGAGTACTGAAGGAGATGGCCAATGTCATTATGGAGTTAGTCTCAATTATCTTTGGAAGATTACAGCAATTGGAAACATTTCCTGACACCTGGAAGAAAGCAAACACCACTCCTCTCTTGACAAAGAACAAGAAGGAGGATAGAGAGAACTGCAGACGAGTCAGGCTCACTGCAATCCTGAGGAAATCCACCTGAAAACCATTTTCAAATGCATGAAGGACAAGAAGGTGATTTAGAGTAGTCAGCATGTATTAATAAGGGGTAAATTATGCTTAACTAAATTAATAGTCTTCTGTGATGAGATGGTTGACTTGCTGAATGGGGGGGTACAGTATATATTTTTTACCTTGACTTAAGCTAGGCTTTTGACACTTATTCCTATAACATCCTCACAGACAAAATACAAATTAGAAAAGTTAACAGTGACATGGACTCTAAACTGGATGAGCTATCAGACTTAAAGATTTTGATCAGTGTTAGAGGAGCTAGAAACTAATTCATCATGGTTATGGTGAAGCTCAGCAAGAATTAGGCCTGTTGTATCCTGATGCAAACATCAACAAAACAATTAGCATGTGGAGTGCCATGAAACCAGTCTTGTGCTGGGTAACATCTGCCAAGAGTATCCAATCATCTTTTTTTTCTGCATATAGTCACATTAATAATTGTGTAGCCTGACTTTTTCATCTTCCAAAACTCAATAAAGAATGTAAATAAATCCTCAAAGTCTAAATAATTTTATTTTATTCTTTCATTTCATATATGATTTTACAGATAGTCTCACTTTACCTGAGAAAAATCATTGTTTTCCTTGTACTAGAAATGAAACTAGTTTATACCCATCAGTTAAGTATTAAAGAATGCAAACAATGTACAGCTTGTTCTTTGAGTGCCACAGTAGCACATTCTTTACAGTTGTAACTTATTTAATATTAAGCTGGAGTAGTTTCAATATTACTCAAAATGTTTTCATTGCATGAAAAAACCAGCAAGCACTATTTTATAACAGACTGCAAAAGTTCATCAACATTTTCATAACACTTTCTGATAACAAGACTTGTCTACATGGTGTCCTGTAGCTTGATTCTTAATGTGAGGCATTGATAGTTTTTGATCCAGTATTGCCAGTGAAGATGAAAAAGCTTTAAAGATTCAACCTGATTCAATATCCACAAATTAAGTATGTCACTGAAATCATGTATGAACCACATAGGTGGGAATTGTCTATCTGGCAATACAAGAACTGAGTTGGTGACCCCTTAGTGTAACCACTTCTAAGAAAAATCTACTAATGTTACGCTGCCACTGAAAAAATTTTACTAGAAGCTTAGGTTCTAGATAGGATTACAGACTAAAACATTTTAAAATTTTCCTCTGACTGGAGATGAAAGGAACAAAAACTTACATAGGAGAAAGACCAAAGTTACTGAATAGTCAGATCTTTGCAGCCTAGGGTTTTTTGTTCTCCAATATTTCTTTTATTTTGAGCATCTTCTCATTCGCTCCATCGCTGTCCTGCATGTCACTTCACTTCAGCCTTTCTCACAGTAAGATCGCAATAAAATTTTATTTTCATAGAATCATAGACCCGTGGAATGGTTTGTGTTGGAAGGGACCTTAAAGATTATCCAGTTCCAGCCCCCTCCCATGGACAGGGACACATCCCAATAGACCAAGCTGCTCAAGGACCGACCCATCCAACTTGATCTTGAACATTTCCAGGGAGAGGGCAGCCACAACTTCCTTGGGCAACGTATTCCAGTGTCTCATCATCCTCACAGGAAAGAATTTCTTCCTAATGTCTAACACCTATATTTGAGAATGTCTTTCAGTTTCTCTATTTACTACTTCAATTTCAAATCTGTTTGGTTTGGGTCTGCCTGAAATGGAGTTAATTTTCCCTGTAGCAGTCCTCATAGTGCTGTGCTTTGTATTGGTAGCTAGAAAAGTGTTGATAACACACCAGTGTTTTGCACACTATCAAAGCTGTGTCTCCAATGTTCATTACCAGTAAGCTAGGGGTGGGCAAAGTCATGGGAGGGGACATTGCTAGGACAGCTGACCCAAGCTGACCAAAGGGATATTGCATACCATATGTATGTTGTCTAAGCTATACAAGCTAGGGAAAAAGAGGAGAAAGGGGAGAGGGGAAGAATTAATTATTTATGACATTTCTCCTCCAGAGCAACTGCTATGCATACTGAAGTCCTGTTACCTCAGAAGTGGTCAGACATTGCCTGCTTATGGGAAGTAGAGAATAAAACTTTGATTTCCTTTGGTTCTTCATGTCTTTCCTGTTAGATCTTGAATGTGTTAGTGACATACTATATAGACAATAAAAACTACTAAACCAGGAAATCTGTGGTGTAACACTAACAGAAGGAACTGTAGAAACCCAGGGAAATGATGGTCATTAACAGAATACTGAAGAATATTTCAGGGAATGCAAGTCACAAATAAGCACTGCAGTTGCTCTTCTTAAAAAAAAAAAAAAAAAAAAAAAAAAAAAAAAAAAATTTTAATATGCATGCAGAAATACATATAGGCTTCTTTCTTTACAGAATATTTATATTTTTATCCCTGAAGAAAAATGCAGTGTTTACCTTGTCAGAAAAAAACTGGTAAAAAAGTTCCTTTCTTATAAAAAACAAAGCTTAGAAACTTCCCCCAAATTCTTCCTAGTTCTTATTTGCTTCTTTGGTCCATACTGTATGTAGTTCACATCTGAATAAACAGAATGAAAAGTGAGTGTAATAAGCCACCAAAATTAGACTTCATATTCCTTTGCCAAAATTACAGAGTAAACTATAAAGTAAACTTGGTTATAAAGTACAGCTTTTAATATTCTAGCTCTGGTACTCATGAATTATAAATGGATGAATCTAAATCGCAACTCAAGCTTTAAAGAATTGCAATCTCTTTTTTATCACCTATGAAAAAACCTAGAAAAAACCCTGAACTTTCTTCTTTTTCCTTCCCTCTTATGGTCATCTCTGTTTTCATTTAGTGCTTTGATTACAGTGCATGTGACTTTGGCTATGGCTTGATTTTCTAGCAGTTTGCAGCAAAAAAATGTTTAATTGATTCCCATGTTCCTCCTGCAGTTCAATGCATCTTCAGTTGAACATGTTTAATTTACTGAGTCATATGAGATTATGACTATTATCCAGATCAATGAAATTATGTTAAAATACCACTGTTCACAAGCATGTTTTAGTAGTAGAAACAATGTTCTAAATACACATTCTTCCTCTAAGTACAAAGATATTTTAGGGTATATTTTAGGTTATATAAATCATTTAATCTTGTTCTTCATCACTGTAGATCACCACAACAGCTTGGAAGTTGTGTTGTAATAAAAGATTTTGTTGTTGTAGATCTTATTTTAATTTTACTCTGGCTGCTGGTTTATAGTGCATGATTATAAATCAATTCTATCTTTATAAAGAATATATAGTATGAGAACAGTGATGAAGAATACAACCAGGGAAATAAGTTAGTTCTTTGCCACCACAGAGAATTTATTTCAAGCCAGACCTTGAGGTGACTAGTTTAGCCTCAGAAATATGATGTGTAAGTATAGGACTTCAGCTCATGATTATGTTTTCTTAAAAAAAAAACAAAAACAAAACCACATTCCAAACCTGGCCATATCTCTCACTGATTTTTTGTGCCTTACTCTAATGGTTATTCTGATGAAGTTAGAAAGAATTTGATGTGATGATGTGCTCAGTTATGTGAACACTATGTCACTGACAAAGACATGAATTTGAAATCTTCAAATGAAAATCTTCATAGACTGAGTTATTACATTGAAATAGCTGCCCAAATGTTTCTGGATAACAGTTTGTTTTCTGTACTTATGTTTTTATTAGCAACTTAGTGCAGCTTCCATTGCAACAACCAGAACCCATACTTGGAAGATGATTCTATTTCTTTTAGAAATTCTAATGGTTATATAGGGAATAAAATATCAAGTCTTTAATTCATTTCACTTAAATAGGCATTGCAAATGGACTGGCAACATTTTTTTTTCATTAGTTGAAAAATATAATTGTAATAATTTAAATATATTTTTAAATAGATAACTATGAATATATTCCTAATAATCAGTAGGAAAAAAGTTACAAAGCTCTTTCTTTTAATCTCATTAAGTCTTTTCTCTCAATTGTACTGTGTTACTATATTCTGAAATCTCTAGACTTTGTTCTGCTGGGCACCCTCAATATATTCTCTATATAGCTGACAGTGTAGGGAAATCAAACAATGAAGTTTGTTCAGTATTAGACACTCAATAGGCCTACAGAGAGAAGATTTTGGAAACAACTGTCTTGGCTGATGTACTGAGTTTATGTGGCAAGAAGCTGGTAGAGGGGTGCTTACAGGGTTGACTTCTCTGAGGAGCTGCTAAAAGCTAACAGACAGACGCAATGCCAGCTAGCTCCAAGACAAACCCACCTCTGCCCAAAGCTAAGCCCATCAGCAATGGTGATATTGCCTCTTTAAAGACATATTTAAGAAGGGGGAAAGAAAATGCAGGGCAACAGACGCTGGAGAGAGGAGAGAGAATAAATTTGCCTCAAGAATTTATACTTTTTAATGTCTTGATATCTCAAAAAGAAGGAGCATGTCAGCTTAGTCTTCATAAAGAATGTGCAAAAAGTGGAAAGGCAGAACTGGTTTTTTACTTTTAATAGCTAAATTTCACTTTTTTGCAAAGGACCAAATGACTTATCCTTGAAAGACAACAGATACTGAGGATGTGTCTGACAAAAATACAAAGCTTTGTTAAGCATTTTTAATTAATAATTCTAAAGAATCTAAAACAGAAAAGGAAAACTAAGTATCAGTTCAATCAGTAGACTGAATGTCTATTCAGTATAAAAAAATTTTCATAAGAAAGTAAGAGTATCAATGCTAAAAGACACATAATTGCATGAAAAGAAAGGATACCAATATGACATACATAAAGTATTGGTAATTGCCTTTCTAGGGCTAATTTCTTCTTTGCTTTGAACGCAATTTTTTGCTTGGTGTTCTTTACCTATTTTTATGTTATTATAAATTCTAGAAGATCCTGTGGAAATGCATGTTAAACCTAACACATCTGCCATTGATAATGTTTAATTAGAATCTGCTAACGAAGTTTTAAAGAAACCTCATATTTCTTGTAGTTAAAATATATTTAGACTTCTTAAATGGTGTGGACTTGGGTCAGTTTGAATTTATTTCTTTATTTTTATGGGTAGATTTTGCTTCTATAATCTGGAAAACAAAAAACCAAACAAATTGAGTTTAATTCCTCCACCTTTGTTTCTATTGTGAATCTTAGACAAACAAGTCTCTCTTTTCAAGAGAATTTTTCAATTTCACAGTAGCTTCATTAAGGAAAAGAATTTGTGAAGAGTTCAATTTTTTTTTTTTGAAGACAGCTTCATTGGTATATTCATGAGAAATGTGTAGAACATTTTGTTAAGAAAGCACGGATTGACTCATGAGATGCAAAACTACTTAAGGAAAAAGAAGTCCTAGCATAAGAAGCAAACAGAGAAGTAGTCATAGAACACAAAAATATGGAGACTTCTGAGACAAGCTGATGATGGATGAGAGGGTTGTTGAGGCAGTGCTATATGATCAAATAAATCTCACAATATCAGAAATCAGTTTTTCCTTTATGCTCTACCATTCCTGAAAATAACTTCCATTCCCCATTGATTTAATTAGATTTGACCTATATTTTATAGATTAAGAAATTCAAATGAAGACTAAACTTAGTTTTAAAAATGGTTTTCCTAAACTCCTTGTACATTACTGAAGGAATATTTAAATGGAGAGTGAAGCTGCACTGCTAACAGTATTTTTTGATCATAGTTGGAATGTTCAAAGCAAGAATATCTTTAAAAAAACTAAATTGTACGAATTCAAAGAATATGTCTTGTTCACATGAGTTTTGGAGGAAAATGTTTTCTAAAGAAAACATCCATCCTAACAGCACTGATTACCTTGCAAATACATGAGAAAAACAGTATCCTTGTAAGGAAGATATTATTTTTATTTGTTTAGATGTGCTAAAAGTTATACAAATGGTTTTATTAGATTGCAGAAAGTGTTTGAAATGGATTAGTGAAGTGAATCAGTTCATGCTAAGGACCTTGCAGAAACATTATACACATTTCAGAAGTTCCTTTGGATCATTTCTGGTTTGAGTCTGTGCACTGAAAACTCACCAGTAGTCAGTTGTCACAAGTTGTGCTCATGGGGACTTTTGGTTTATTTTATGTGGAAGAAAAGTGGTTCACTCAAAAAACAAGTCGGAGGGGCAAGGAAGTGGGAATGACTAGAAGTTTTTTTGAAAGCACACTAGGATTTGACAAAAAATGGTAGTGTAGAAGCATTCATGTACAGCAGAGAGAATAAATCAGAGCTTATTCCATCAGTCTGTCGCTCTCTTAAAGAAAAGATCTCCTGGTCAAAATGTTAATGCTTATTTCAAGTGAGCTTTCTTGTTGTCTTAGTCTCACTGTTCATACTTGGACATTTGCTTTTTGCTTTTTGTTAAACTTCATTTGAAAGACCTTTTGTAAGCATTGCCTGTTATCTATCTTCTGGGGCATCCTGCCACATTCCTCAAGAGATCACACAACTGCCTGGGTCAGCTGCATGTGAGACTGTGATGCTACTTCCATTTCAATCACAGACCTAAGATTTCACTCTTTAGAATCTGCTGTATGGAAGAATGTTGATATGTGCCCCAACCAGGTATAGAATAAAGTTCCAGGGCCTTGAGTGTATCGCTCCAGCTTGGGAGGTTTGGCTGCAGGGGTCATCTTAGAGCCCATGTCACAGGAGGGAGCAACACTGCCAAACCATTACTGTGGCTATTTTGTACATGGTAGTAGTAAGATTGCTGTAGAGTTTAGATGGAATAAAAAATTTATAGGGTAGAGGAAAGCTTTTTTTTTCAGCATCTTACTTTGGAGTTTCTCTTCACTGTTTTTTTATTTATTTGTTTTACTTCAGATTGTTGCTGTTTCTGGGAATATTTTTTTATGATTACCTAGAGATGTTTCATTTTTAAAATTTTTATTTATAATTTTATATTTATTTTAAATTATCATTTATATTTTCTTCATTTTTACAATTTTTAGGATGAGCTTTTGCTTACTGGTCTTCCTTTATTCTTCAGAAAAATAAATTCAACAAATCAAAATTTCACCTACCTTGTCTTAAAGGCAGTAAACTTATTCATTAATTGTTGCAACAAACAGTTATGGAATTAATTAAGTCTTTAAAATAAAGAGGAAAATGGTATTTTGCCTTTAAATAATTACTATGATGTTATTAATAAAGATAGATCTTTTTACATCTTCAAAGCATTCTGCAAGTAATTGCTAATTAAGCCTCACAAAACTTCTGTGAATTCTTTCTGCATTATTAATGCTATTATGTAAGTTTTCTAGCTAAAGCCCTAAGGACAAGAATCATAATAGGGATTTAGGCACTAAGAATCCCTTCAGGCACCAAAATTAGTAAATATTTCTGCTTACAAAATTCCCATCCAGCCTTGCATGTGAAGTCTCTACCTGCCTAAATTTGTGCTGGTAATGTTTCCAGATGCTCACCTTTAGCAACACAGGAAGGAGGAAGCAGTTGTCTATTCCACTGCTCTGTCAGAGGTTACCAAGCTGAACTGACCATGTATCTTCTCCTTAACCTCTGAAGTTTAATAATGGATCTTAATTACCAATATCTTCAATTTTAATCATTGTTCCAGATCCTAACTTGAAGGACAGAGGAACAAATATTCTGTTCATATATTCTATTCATACAAGTTTAGTAAGCCACAGCTTTTTAACAATGTACATGGGTACAACTGCCTAAATCCTGAAGAGACTCAAATCTGTTTTGCTAACAGGAGTTAGCTTCGCTAGCCTGCTAGATATACAGTCCAACAACCTGAATACAGCAACTGTCAAGGTCTTAGATTGAAATTCTTTGTTTTCTGTGTCACAGTTAAGGGATAAATAAATGAAAAGCAAAACCACTAACCTATTCCAGTGCTCCAGCTACTGCAGGAGATGGTTATTTTAACAATCAACCCACTTCTCCTTTGAATACTTACTTATTTCAAGAGTTCCTTGACTTCTACCATTATGTTTTCTTAGGGCTTCTGAAAATTTCTTGTTGCAGCAAAAGAGCCTTGCAAAATCTGAGGTCCTTTCCTAGTCTAGCTAAAATGTAGAAAGATGTTTGCTTAAAAAAATTCATTTACTTTGTGTGAACAATACTTATACCTTTGTGGTTCTTCATTATGTCATCACATTCACAGAAGAAAAAAAAACAAGTTATATATATTCAAATATAAAAGACCATATCAAAGTCATATATCAAGTCATAATCATGAGGACTGTTCCAGTGATTCCAATAAAAATAGATTTTAGAAGTTAATATTTCAAAATGCAGTAGTTCATTTGGATATTCTTGTTAGAAAATTTAGACTGCAAATCAAATGTCCTGAGAGCTTTGTCAGCCTTTTTGATCTTTTTATCTCGTGCCATCAGTTATCAACTACTCTGTTACACTCAGGGTACACTGAACACAGCATCATGGAAGCTTGCATCATTGAATGTAGGCCTCTGCTAGTATAAATGGCACTGTCTTTTTTTTTTTTTTTTTTTTTTTTATTCTTTTTTACTATCTCTTTAACACTTCCTTAACAATTTCTTTAAAAATAATTATTGCTGTAAAAATTTTACGTATTTTGTTTTTTCTAGGCTAAGCATATGAAAAAACACTGTATGCAATTCATACATACCATTAAAAAAAATACAGGGAACGTGGTCATGGATCTAATTGTATTAAATTTACTGAAGTCAGGAAGCTTTGGTTAAAATAGCTTATGGTACGCAGAGCACAGGTAAGACGAGAGCCAAGAACCAGTAAATAAATCAGAAAATGAAAAAAAAAAAAAAAAAAAAAAAAAAAAAAAAAAAAAAAAAAAGGAGTCTGGGCTCCTTTCCTAGGGTGTAGTCCTTTAGGAACAGGAACAACTGCTCCAGCAAGGACTGCCCATGGGGTCACATATTCTAGAGTTTGTTTTTCCTTTTCAGTGGTTGTATCTCACTCATTACCTTTAGTTCAACTAAAGATTAAAATCTTTTCTCTCTCAAATGCACGTCAATTATTTACTTCACAAAACTAATTTAATAATATCCAGCAACAGATCCTTTATAAAATCTACCTATGTTTTGCTTTTTTCTTTTACAGAAGAAAATATGAAAACTGGCTATTGGCAGACTTAAATTGTTAATGTGTTTTGGGTTAAGTTCTTGAATAATTCACAGAGCCAAGTAAATTTTGAAATACAAAGCTCTAGCTGAGCACCATGGACATAAAACCATGATATAAGAACAAAGATGTAAATATGGATCTGAAACAAGCTGCAAAGGGAGCAGTCTTCTCCCTCTTCCTGAAGGAATTCAGCATCCAGCAGAGTCCACACAGAGGTGCAGTAGGCAGTGTAGTAGCAGCAGCATTCGGGCTGCAGGGCTAACAGTTCTTCAGAAGCTTCTGTGTTACGGTGACACACACTGTGAAGAGCTTTTGCTGATGGCAGGGAAGTCCCAGGAATAATAAGAAAAAATTATCTGAAGCTGTGTCACTATAGATGGATGCTGCACTGCATAGCTAGCGAACATCTATAGATATCTAAAGCAAATAAATTTATAGAAAGACCATTGGCAGTTCTATGAGTTAGAAAATCTGTCTGCATAAATACCTTTTGATAAATAATAATAATAAAAAAAAACTGTGAAGATTTAAGGCCTTCAACATTTTTGGGTTTTAATCAATACTGTCTCCAAAAGTGCCTGGCATCTTTATGTGTTTGACATCTGTATTGCTGTTTGTATCTCTATGAGTCCTTTTTGCTTATTCTTCTCCCTTTTTAAATTTGTGTGTGTGTTATTTTGTTTTTTTATCTTACTCCTGATAATGAACTTTGTGACTTTAAATGAGCCGAGTTCTTACGCTTAGAGTTCTTAAAGCCCCTAACACCCCAAATACTTTCAAGGTGATAATATACTGAAAGAGAGCTCACATGCTCTCTTCTGCAATTTCCTTATAAGACAGCACCCAATACAAAAAAAGTATTTGTACTTTTGCAGTACAAATTGCCCTTCACGTCCTCTTCGGTTTTCTCCTCACCTGTCCGATTTCAAAACAAAGTGCCGTTCTTGAAGAGCAGTTATCTCCCCAGCCACTGAGGATACCATTCCCATAACTTCCCTCTCTGTCCCGGGTTGATGGGATGCTGCTTTTCGGTAATGGGGGAGGAACCCCTCCAGTGGCTCCTCTGAGAAGCTGCGGAAAGCTCCCCCGGCTCCAAAATGTCCAGCCCCTCCTCTGGCTAACGTTGAGGCCATCAGTGACAATGGATGCGCCTCTGCAATTACCATATGCAAGAAGGGGAAATGAGCAGCTCTAAGACCTCAGGGCTGAGGAGAGAGAACAGGGAAGAGAAATACCAGAGGTGAGAGCAATGCCGGAGCAGAGACACCACGTTCACTGAGGAAAGTGAACAAATGTTCCTCTGCACCTCTTGGTGAGACGGCAAGCTTTGCCCCTGCAACCCATGGATGACCCCAGTGGAGAAGATGTGGATCGGCAGCTGTGGAGCAGCCCGTGCCAGAGGAGGTGACTGTTCTGAAGCAGCCGTGACTCTGTGTGCAGCCCAGGCTGGAGCAGTCTGTGCCTGAGGGACTGCACCTCCTGGGAAGGATTCACATTGGAGGATTTACCTGAAACACTCTCTCCCATGGGAGGGACCCCACATTGGTGGGGGTTTTTTTTGATTGTTTTTTTTTGTTTTAGTTTTTTTCACAGCAGTTCCCTTTGCATGCTCAGTGTGAGTATTTTTCAAGTGAGTCTGCTTTTGCCTAATGATATCCATGTACGCTCAGTCTGGGGAATACGAAATTTATAGGATGTGTACTTACTTCCATAGTCACTATAGAACTGCACATAAGTACAGTAAGGTGTTCATAAGTACATAGATTTTACTTACATTCTAAGTGGATCAGTATGCTAGCATAGAGTTTTACTGTCTACATAAAGGAATTTCAGAACTGTCTTTCAATTCACTAATGCATACCTCACAGCAGAGGATAGTTTTTTTAAATCTATTTAGACCAAATGTCAGATTGTGATCTCTGCTTCCACAGCATCTCCTATGTTACACCCAGTTCTCCTGTAGAGTTCAAACACGTGGCTGTTCAAGATGAGAACCTCTGTCTTTTCAATAAGATGCACTACAGGTGTTTTCTCTCTGTCCCCTAAATCCCATACACGCGCCTCTCCAGCCCTTGCTCAGTTTGTTGCTCAACTTCCCTTCAGGGAACCAAGAAAACTTGTAAGGAAAAAGGTTAACCTCAATGACAGTACGGTAGTCTAATGCAATGTAATACTACATTTAATGCCAATAGTCAGTAACTTACTTTTTCACTTCAAGAACATAACAACATGGTGAAAACATTGCCACAAGAGGTTGTAGACATCTAGGTGAAGAAGAAAAAAAAAATAAAATTGCACTCCTTCTTGTCTTCCCTTGAAAGTGGAAAAGATAACTTGGTTAGTCACCAAGAAACCTTCAGAAAGAATGAGAAGTTTTATTCTCTCCTGATGTTGTTATGAAGACCTTAAATGAAAATATCCACATTTAGGTCAACATCTGTATTTTCTCATATTCAAATAAATTCTATGGTTTATAAGAATACACACACTGGCACATATACATGCACAATTTTACACTGCTAAATAAATACACTCTTTCCAATTTAGTTTTTTTTAGATTTGAGAATGAAATATTATGAACCACTTCAGGTCAAAGCAAAGCAAGACCCTTCAGAGTATGTCCAAATAAGTTAATTGACCTGCTTTATAAGTGAATGGTATATATTAACAGAATTATCCAAGACTCTACTTTCCTGTATAGAAATCCTGAAGGCACATTCTTTGAAAATTCTATCACAAACACCTTTTTATTTTTATTTTCCTAATTAATAGTTTCATGTTCTGTTGTTAAACATCTACAAGAAAGTCCTAGTGGAAGGAGCACTGATTGTGCTCTACAGTCAGTAGAAAAGTAGTATTTCGCTAAATAAACACTGGTAGGGGGGGAACTGTACCATGTAAACTATACTACATAAATGTGCTATGATCTCTCTTCTTCAAACAAGATTGATTTTCAATCTTTTCTGGATTTATCTTTCTAATTTATTTTGAATATCTGACTAGGAACTAGTGAGATAATGCGATGTGAAGATACTGTTAATTAAATAATGACATCCCAATAGCATCAATAACACATTTTCATGAAAAAATGACAAATCTCACCCAAATGCATTAAAATTGCACATAAAAAGCTAACAGTACAATAGATTTTTTTTTCATGTATTGGAAAATATAATGCAAATGCTAAAGAGAGTAAACTGTTGAACTTGCCAATTCTGAAATGCACTGCCTAGAGGAAAATTCCTCTGTAGGCAGAGAGATATATCTCATGGGAAGAAGGTACTGTATGCCTTGTGTCTCTAATATGCTGCTGAAGGGTAAAATAGGGCTCCCAGTAGAACATGACATGATTCTCCTCACTTTTTTTTTGCATCTAATCTACTGCTTCATAGACTGCTTAGAATGGAACCATCTTGAAATTTATGGTTTCACTCACCTGTAATTTTAATAAACTAACTGGGTGAAGAGATTAATCCAAGTATGAATAAATATGAAATATAGAAGAATCTTTGTAAGAATTAAATTATATCAACACGTATTTTTACTCCATAATATTGTGGGAACATACCGGTAATAAATGTATTGACTATTTTATAAAAGCACCATAATATCACAACACTAATGTTGCCATAATTTGGCAAGATAAAAATGCCCATAGTACAGTGATATATTTTTATCTCTTAATTAAAAAGTCATTAATAATGCATTTATTTTGGATTAATATTTCTGTGGAGAATAACTATCAAGGATAAATGCTAAGAACAAAACTACTTGATGTTTCTGGAGCTCTGAGTTGTGAAACATAATCAGATTGGGGAGCTTCACAGGCTCCTGAGTAAAACAAAGCATTATATGAAAACAGGCTCTTAAATTTAAGGTACCTTTAGTGTCTGTGGTGACTCTTACTTTAATATGATGGAAAACACACACAGTTAAAATTGAATTAGACATAAGCAGCTTGGTAATACAAAAAAGCTGGAAGGCTGTTATCTCAAACAGTGTTGCATATTAAAACGTAACAAAAAATTAAGATTTGGAAAATTACTATATCCCATGTTCAAGGCAGCACGGTAATAATGCTCACTTCCATAACACCTAGTACCTTATGGCATATTACAGAATAATATTGCCTGTTCAGATGGCATTTATTAAACAAAAATATGCTTTTTAGCAACCAAATCGAATGAAGTCAGATCTGGGAATACTGTTGCAGCTGGGGATATTCACCTTTTTTATTATCTATATCTTTTCTATGGAAAGCATTGGTACAATCAAAGATTGTGTCCTGGCAGCCAAATTTTTCATGGTGAAGTAATAGCTTTTATTTCACTATCTAAGATAGATGAAAAAAATAGAGCAGTGTCTCAGCGGGTAAGTCCTTGGTTCTGTAGGTTTGACACAGAAGAAGCAAATTTTAAAAAGTATGAATTAGAGCAATTATTCCAAGTTTAGCCAGATGAAGTGATCTATCTGACCGGTGAGAGGAAAAGCCCTTAGTCCAAATTCCAAGGGTAAACATGGATTTATCAGCATTATCACTATTACTAATATTCTCAATAAAGCCAAGAAAACCAGTTTGGGTCCTAGTTGAGTCTATGCAGGGAAAACAAAGCAAAACAAAACAATGAAAAAACCCAGTGTTTGGCTTCTTTTAGGACTCAAACTTTGCTGGATATAGCTCTCTGAGCACTGTGTTAATGTATTCTAAAGCCTGATAACACTTCTGGCACCTATGCAAGTTTTGAGTGAGCCTTAGGGCCAAAATTTTTTCCTCTTAAAAAATTCTCTTTAAGGTGGTTCCCATGAGACAAAAGTTTTGGCTGCAGTGCCCTGATTTATATTCAGCATTATGTTTAATTTGTGAAATGTCAAATATAGTTGGAGATAAGATATTTGTGTTGAATGAAGAAAGCAAAGATCACATGTCAACAAAGCCTTTTCCTGGCTCACTGCAGCAGCAAGAATTTATAAGTTAGAAGACATAGTTTGCTTTGACTGGTAGAGAAATCTTCCATAAAATAATATATTCATTTCTCTGCCTAATATACTTCTAAAGTGACTTCTCAGTAATAAGGCTTTAAGAAAAGCTGAATTCGGGACATTTTATACAGCACAAATACAAGTGTATTTTATTTCATTATTGGCTCCTACTACGTACATTTTCCAGGGCTGCTACAGAAAGAGAGAAAAAGACAGAGCCTTTCCAAGACTCCCAAAGTCTGTTGTATGTTACCACTTTCTTTTCTCCTTAGGGTGATTTTTTAATGCAGTATGTCAAGTAGTTCTTTTCTGAAATGGAATGTTATAAACAATGATACAAAAGCAATGAGGTGATGGCTTCATGCTGAGTAAATTCCTTAAAAAAGAAAAGGCTGATATTGGTAATTTTATTTCATGAGGAGCAATCAATAGGCATAAATAGATAGTTACAGTGCTAAGATGTTCAGTTACTCTACAGTTTCTCTGCCACTGTTAAACTTATCTTGCCAGTAGGAATTTAACCTGTTTCCTAAAAAAGTATCCTGACATAACTAGAAAAAAATATACTGGAAAATCTTCCAAATATTTGTATTAAAGGTGTTTATGAATTAAATATTGAGATACTCTATGAAATGTGAATCGTATCCAAAAATTAAAAGGAAAAACTCATTGCTGAAATAGCCTGAAAATACAGCTATAAACTGAGAAATTGCCTTTGGGAATTATATCTGGCCTGTGCTTATTCCTGAACTCTGTCTGCGGATTGGCTGGGAGACTGCTAAAAAGTCTGGGCCAAAACAAAGCATGGAACATGCTAACAGCTTACTAGCTTTACATGATAAGAACCGAATGTAGTCATGCCCAGAAATTAATCCTAATTCTGTTTCTGATACTTCTACATCAACCTGTGAATCTGTTCCTAGGATGAAGAACTAAGAGTGAGGTACTCTATTGTGGAAAAAAAAATATTATTAAAGAATAATTTTATAAAAAAGAAGGTCTGACAGTAGTAGTGCTAACAGATCTCACTGAGCAGGGCAAAATTCTGCAGTGTGGTAGAAGTTATGAGAATTACACTGGTTAAACTTCCTTACAGATTCAGGGAGTCTCTGCACTAGGGTAATCTGCCTACATAATATCCCTAGAGAACCTAAGTATATCTTTTTAAAGAGAAATTCATCTGAAATTATGTTCCTTCACTGTCAATTATGCCTACTGTGAGAAAAGGATTTAATTGTTGGCACTAATTTTTCGTGTGAACATGTATAATTAAAATAGTGAGGAGGTAGGAGCAGTGACATATGCAAAGTTAAGTCAGAACATAGTAAGGTTGGCTTTACATTTGTATAAATTCTGAAATAATACTCTTTATCACAAGTAAGCTTGAAGAAGAAATATATATATATAATTAATTTTTAGATTCAGAGCCAGAAGGGAAACTCTTTGTCTTAAATGATGGAGTTGACCTGCTTGCAGCAGAAATATATGAACATTGTTTAAACAGAAGTGAGAAAAGTGATCATGAAAATTGGGCATGGCAAAAAAAAATAGTCAAGTCAACAGAAAGAGTGAATAGCCATGTGAATAACTGGAACCATCCTTGAAATTTACAGGCCAAAGCAGTTGCTAGGTGATCAGATTGCCTTCTTGAGGCAGTTTATTATGTCAGTGTTGTACTTCAATAAGGAAATTATAAGGTTATTCTCACTATGATTATTTTTACTGTACAAGATGAAGGATTTGGTCCAGTTTCATAGTGCTAATAGTCATTTATCAGCACCTAATTCTGACATGACATCTGTGGGGTTTTAGCTGCCTCTTCAGAATGGCACAAGTCTTCCATACCTCCTCTGTCAGCTGTGTGTGGATGACTTAAATACCTTTACTGTCTGAGAAAATTAGCCAAGGTTGAATACTAATGCAAATGGATGAATTATGTTCACTAGGGATGATGGGGTAAGAAGTGGTCTGTATTTTATACCCTACAGAAGTCACTTTCAATTTTAAAGATTTTACATGTTCTTTGCTCTGCTACCTGCAGCATTCATTTGAATAGCTAGCTAGAAACATAACCTATCTTTCATGGATGAATGTATTTTTTAAGATTTAGAACTGGCATCTATGATCCACAGGCTTTTACTGGGGAATGCAAGTGTCTTGTTAAGTATTTCACAAAGCGTAACTGAGAAGTAACTCTTACGATAATGTAGATTGTTCATTTTCTTTTAAAAAACTTACTGGTCATCTTGCTTACAGGCTTTTATATCTTTTAGCAAAAACAAATCATATTATTTCACACTGGTATTTTACCATGGCCATTCCAGCAAGCCATGACTCAATGAGAAACATTTTTGTGAGTTTTCAGAGACTATTGTCCCTGTATCTGCAGGGCCCTGTGAAGGGCAGAGCTTCTGCTTTTGTGCCATCTGCTAGATTTTCTGATCTCTGTTGGGCGATAGTTCAGCAGTTCCACAAACTGCAGAAGTGCCAGAGAGAGCAGTTAGAAATGTAAGGATTATTTTTTCACAAGTAAAAGGCACAGAAATGCATTTGGATAGGCAGTGGTCTGGTGATCCTTACCTCCTGGCAAGTGGTCATACTCATTTACAAAGACTTTATTGAATACTATGTCTGCCTGAATAAATACTGCTTAAGTGGACTGTAGACTACCTGTAGTGGAGCATCCACTCCCCTCTTTGGGTCTAACAGCAAGCTACGGGGACCCTGGCAGCTGGATGGGTGGGAGGCCCATGTGCTGTCCTTCACAGATGCTGTGAGCTCCCAGTCATCTGCCCCAGTTAGCTGAGCCTGCCAAAGACCACCTCAGCAAAGAAGCCCACCTAGGAAAACCCCCAGCAAATAGACAATCACAGTTCAGATCCAACCCACATTATAAATATATAATACATATAAAAAATGTATATACAAAACCACTCCCATTGAGTGGTTCTCTTCCGAGCAGTGAGTCTGTCACTGGGAGTGTGTCTTCACCTCAGATGTGTTATACTCATTTTTGAGTCATCATTCTAAGCTTAGATATAGTTGCCCATCATGTAGTATTAGTTCCCAACTACAATCCTGAACCTGTAAATAAGTTTTCTCTGCCAAAGTGTATTTAAGATCCCTGTTCTATTTGACCAGTCTACCTTTTTTACTAATGCCATGAATCTAATTTTTTAAACATATATATTGTCAGTCCCACAATTCTGTGACAACTACTTATCATTATAATACAGAGGAATGCATTGTACCTTTTATAGCAGATATCCTTTAAAGTAATGAAGATAAAGTTATATTTATGAAGTGATAACCCATAAGAATTCCTTGGATTTAGGAAACATCTCCACTCAATGATTTAAAAACAACATCTCTATCTAAAATTATCCATAAATACAGCCACATAAGTGCTGCTGCCAATAATTTTAACCAGAAAATTTTTCACATTGTAATGTTGTGAGACCCTAAGCTGAAAATGCAGAATGGCTGAATTTTTAAATTAAATGTAAAGACTTTGGAGGTGTTAAAAAAAAAAGGTAATGAAAATTATCTGTAATTGAGAGGGTGGAAAATAAATGTCACTTGACACAAGTCCTGGAAAATATCTTCTTAAAATAATAATTTCTAATATACACTGAAGTGTATAATAATAGCTTAAAATTTTTGCAGGACATAATTTGTCCAAAGAGAGTGTGATTAGTTGGACATATGTGGACATATTTGCCCACACATGGGCAAATAACTGCCTGGCTGGTAAAACTAAGAAAACATTTTCTGATTCAGAGCTCACCTTCCTCTACTTTCTTTCCAAGATATTTCTCTTCAAGAAGAGAGATGAGACTTTCTGCACTGGGAAGGAGACTCCGTGCTTGAAAATAGACAAAATTTTTACTAATTGCCCAGTACTTAAAGAAATATTAGATTAGCTTTTCCATAGACTTTAGATTCTTTAATTCGATATTTATTAAATACCCAGTTATGTTGTGTACGAAGAATTTTGTTCCACAATGTTCCTTCTTTTATAATTGTGTAAAGACCCCTAGTAAACTGATTATAGTGAAGGCCACTTTTAACATAAAATGCAAGCAACACATCAGCGAAAACTGTCAATTAATTTTATCTCTCTCTTTAGTTTTAGCTAGCTCTTCTTCCTGGATGAGTTGTTATAAATTCATCATACTCATCAGGAACATGATGTAGAGCTCATCACATGAAATATGCTTACTGATGTCTCTGTATTTCCTTTCCTAATTTTTCCCGCTAGCAACAAGAATTTGCTTTTTTGTCTCCTCCAGTTGTTTTTTTTAACTTCATATATTAAGACACTTTCAGACACATTAGCTGTATTTTGTCTCCCATTCTGTCTTTCTGATCACACCAGACTATTGCATCCTAATTGTTGTGTCTTTTAGAATTCCCTGGCTGGGGCATTAGTTCAGTACTAACTCACATAGAAGAGTGTCTCCCACTGAGTCAGTAGCACTAAAAAACTTGCTGTAACACTGAAGTGTTCCTTGGAGGTCTCCAACTCTACTATTAATTCAGCCTGAATCTGCTTAGCTTGTTAGGTCTGACAGGATTACAGTCCATGGTGGCACTACTGCTTGAATTCATAGAAGACCATAGGAGATTTGTCAGTGTTTTTTAAGGGAATGGTCTTCTTGTGGATGTATGAAAAAATGGTCAGTCTAACAGGGGTCAACTGAAAATACCTTAATAAATCACTTAATAAAAATGTTCACAGTAATATTTTCTTTTTATACTGTGGAATGATATTAAAGCTATCTACTAAAATAGGTAAAGAGAAATGAAATTTAAACTATTTAGGAAAAATCATTTATCAATTTCTTATGCAGTACAAACCTAAATATGTAGATTTTGGATGACAAAGAATGAAGAAAAAATTTTGCAAAACAATGAATTGGTGTTACATCATTAACCCCTGTTTTTATGTCCTTTATTTTAAAAATGTCTTAATATTTACTAATGTCTCTAAATTAAACAATCATTCCCAAGAATCACCACAAATTGGATCTGACATACAGAAAATCTAGTTCTAAATTTACACAGGCTAAAAGATGTTTTCGTTATCATTTAACCAAATAGAGTACTTAAAGCACTCTTTAAGAGCACAGATAATCTCCATGATTTCTTTATACTGCATAACTAATGAAAAATGGTTGCAGAAAACCTTAACAGTTTTATAGAAAACCTTGAGGACCATTGAGCAAAATAATGTATGAAGCAAAACAGAAAAAAAACCCAGCAACAGTAGTAAGCTTTGTTGTGGTAGGTCTTGCTGGAACAAGAAAGGTAGAGCTTCTTGGCACCCCATGGATTAAGCTGTGCTAATTGTATTTGTGAATGTTCCTAACATATTCATTGTTAAGGTAATAACCAGGGGCCACAGTTCTGGAGAAGAACTTCTCTTTTAAGACTTTTAAGCATGACAGAAGCAGAATCTACCAGTAGTTTGCAGAATTCATTTCCTGGACTCATGTTTCTTAGGTATTTTGAGGTTTATGATAACTTTTCTCCAGTAACAAAATACTGGAGCTACCTTTGGAACTTCACTTAGTGTTTTGAATACAGCATATGAGTTCACATACAGTATAAAACCTTGAAATCCAGTCATTCTTCCTATCTGTAGTTGTAAAGGTATAATGCTTACCGCTAATAACATCATTTTTTAATCAGAAAACCTGAAGGTGTGTTACAGAGGAAGAGAGTATTAGTCCTTTTAAATATTTGTTTGGAAAAAATGTATTCCTTAATTTATGGGTAAATAAAAGTTGCCTTTATGTCCACTTTTTCTCCCACAGTAGGGGTAATAGTCTCTGCTTTGCAAAACTGACACATTGGTTATAGGCTCTGTGAGTCTTTTTATATTGGTTTTTTTTATGAGTCTGAATATCCATCAAGGAACTCCAGGTAATGCTCCTCAATAGATGAAGAGACTCTTTTACTAGCTGTTCTCACTGCAGCTGCTTTCTGGCAATGGCAAACTGTAAACCTTAATATACTTGATACAGATGCCTCATACTTCTTCTTGATTTCACTGTAGTGAATAAAGGTACTATACCTCCAGGGTCTTCAAGCCATTATTTCTGACAGAAAAAAAGAATAAGTGATTATCCCACTTCTTTGTTTCTATTTTCTGCTTAGTTAGTGTGTTAAAGATTTAAGCACCAAATGTGCCATGTGGAACAATACAAACACTATAAAGTGAGCTTTCTTTTATACAGAGCTACAATGAATTTTTTTTTTTAATTGTTTGCTAATCCTTTGGATTTTTGTTTTCATAGTAAATTTTACCACTGTAAAGAACAAAAAATAGTTCCTATACATGTCTAACCAAATGTACTGGGTAAAATGTATTGCATCCAGTTCTGGAATCCCCTGTTCAAGAGTAACAGGGATACACTTGGGAGAGTACAATGGAGGGCTACAAGAATGATTAAGGCACTGTAACACCTGCCTTATGAGGAAAGGCTGAGAGACCTGGGGCTTTTTGGTCTGGATAGGAGAAGACTGAGAGGGGATCTAATTAATGTTTATAAATATATGAGGTCTAGGAGTCAAGAGGGAAGAGACAACTTCTTCTCACTTGTGCCCTGTGACAGGATGAGGTCCAATGGATTGAAGATAGAGCACATGGAGAAGATTTGTTTTATTGTAAGGGTTACAGAGCCCTGGAAGAGTCTCCCCAGAGAGCTTGTGTAGTCTCCTCTGGACACTTTAAAGACATCTCTGGAAGCATTTCTGAGTGACCTGCCCTAGCTCTGGTCCTGGTACGGTAGGGATTTGGACTAGATGATCTTTAGAGGTTCCTTCCAATCCTGACATTCTGTCATTCTGTGAAAGTCCATGTTTGCTTGTTTCATATTACGTATTTTTCTATAGGTGTAAATTTTCAAATATTTTTTTTTTTGTGATTTTCCCATCTTCTGACTTCTGTATTTCAAAACATGTGGTGGTGTCATAGCATAAACGAAGCTGTAGTGCTATGGGAATATAAGAGTAATGATGCTGATTTCTAAGTCTTGTCTATATGAATGTCCTGTTCTTTTTTAGAAATACTGTATTGCTTTGATAATATTCTAGCAGGAGGCTTGAAATAAAAAGGAGTTAGAAGTTTTTCCTAAACATTGTTCAGCTGTTTTATCGGAGGGATAATTGAGGAGAAACACATATTAGAAGAAAGATTAAACCTAAAGTTTTGTAAAAATGTGCACAGTATTATATTTTTTAAAAATTTAATTGAGTTACAAAATTATATTTGTGTATGGAAATTGTATTTTGTATAGAAATTATTTTATAAAATTATGATGAATGCATAGAATATTCAAAATGAAAGATTAGATCTTTCTTACATAAAAATATGTAAATTAAAAACACCTTCCAGTTTATCTCTGCCAATGATTAATTTCCATTACCAACCAAATGGCCATCCTTATATTTTTCCTGATAGTACTCAACAACAAAGTCAGAACTCTTGTAAGTGTCATGCTGAGATCCTGTTTCTCTAGTATAAATCTATGGACATTGCATCCACTGATCTGGGAGAATAATTTATCCCTGCTGCTTTATGTCTGAATAATTTTCTGAACAATGCAATTCCATATTTAGAATCAAATATGGTATAGAATTAGATAATTTTTTGTTGATGTGTTTTGGTGTATGCACATCAAGGGCCATGCAGGCATGATTTCCATGAAGTGCTGTAAGATGTAAATACTGCCATGGAATAAAATTGTGAGTGTGTTTAGGATTGATGAATACTGTTGCATACTAGCTGGGCTGCAAATTTGGAGAAAAGCCAATAAAAACTGGATCAGCCCTGTAGTGAGTACTCTTACACCTCATAGCATGCTTTAGTGTGTGGCTTTCCATCTTCCACTTGATTAATTCTACACACTGTAGCCTACATAGATGTTTTTTTGAAAATTACTCTTCCAATTTTATATTTTACTAACTTCTGCACCGCAGAGCTTGAGCAATATAACTACTAAAAACTCTGATTTTCTCTTTGTGCTTTGTTAGTTGTAACTGTTGCTGCATAATTTCAGTGACATTCCCAGTGATAAAGTATGTCAATCTGGATTACTTTGCATCAAGACAATGATCTGAGATACAAAATTAGTGAATTGTCTCTGCATGTTCATAGTACACCTTTCTTTAAAGTATATAATAATTACAGAAATGAATTAAAGAAGTGAGTTAGAAAAACAAAGATGTAAGCTATTTGACCTCAAAGTATACTCAAAGAGTGCATTTTCTAAATCAGAAACTTAAGAATCTGTAGATAATTATGAAGCAGATTACCTTACATGTTAGTAGCAGGCATTTCTGAGTGACCTGCCCTAGTTTTGGTCGTACTCTGGCTGGCAAGTTGGACTCAATGATCTTCAGAAGTCCGTTCCAACCCCTGGTATTCTGTGATTCTGTGAATTATATGTTATGGATAAGGACTCAGATTTCACCAAGGGTGAATGTTATCTCTGAATTGAATTTGGTGAAAGTAAAAGAAATTCCCCACACAAAATGCATTTGAGCTTTATTTCTGTTTGTAGAGAAGCTATGTGAGATAAACACTGATATTGATACAAACAATTGTGAAGTGCTGTGTTTATCAGCATGGTATTTCGCAGTGCACAGCTTCCTCCATCACAGCTCTTCTGGGGTCAAAGAAGCTAAAATATTTTATGCTACCTTTTATTATAATATTTATGTGATATTTTTTTCTCTATTGGACAAAAAGGAGTTTAATTCATGTTCCTGAAACTAACTTTTAGCAAGATACCATAACAAGGTAGTGCAGTCAGCAAGAATCCTGAACTTCTAACCTGTCCCTTCTCTTTTCTTTCCGTCAACTTAATGTATCCAATAATTCAATCTGTCAGAAACTGCAGAACAGCATATATCTGTGTCCTGTGTGACTAGTAAGTTAAGTTGTCTCCTTTCTCTGTAATAATTTATTAATTAGTTGGAGAAACAAGTAGATGAAAATAAATGTACTCAGGTTTTCTGCAACCTAAAGCAGGTAGTAATTTATGTCTGCTTCCCTCATTGTGGAACACATTTTGTAGAAGTGTAGAGATGCAGGGAAAACCTATGTAACTATTCCACAGAAATCAGTGAAGGCTTTACTAGCCTCTGATGCAAGAGACTTGAGGGGTATCAGGCATGACAGCTTTGACAATTAATGCTTACAACTCTGGACTTGGTGGTCTGTCTATATACTGGCAAAATACAGCTTGTGAAACTTAAAATTAACATAGGGAAGGAAGATAACAAAAAGCATCTTCTAGTGTGTTTTAACAAAACACACAGAAATGTTTGGATCACTTTAAAAAGTATCAAGGACCTTCCATATAATTTTGATAGGTAGGTATAAGAAGACTGCATCATTTTTCACTGTGACAGTAATACGAGTAATGAAAAAAAAAATCTAAAGTGATTTTAGTGTATGAATCTTATCCCAGTCAACTAAGTTATTGGAAGTAAGAACTTCTTCATAACTTCAGTGTGTTTGGGAACACATTTGGTGTAAATTTCAAAAGATCAAATTATAATTTTATTTAAGAAGCAGCTCCATTACTTCATAAAAACACACTGTTTTCATTTGGCTCAAATATAATTTGGCCAGTCCTGTGCAGAAGATAAGGTTTCCATTCAGAAGCTGCATAGGAAGACCACTGAGAATACAAGGGTCATACTCTAAACAGTGCACAACTCCTTCAAAGCACAGTGGCCAATAGAACTGTATAATAAGAATAAAATAGGTTATTTGTATGCTTTTGACATTTTGGAAAAAACAAATGCTGTGATTGCGTGTAGTCTTGAACACAGCAAATTGCTTTCTATGGCTTAGATCATGGAAAAGAAGCGTAAGAAAAAGAGTTAAAGTAGTTGATATTCAGAAAAAGGAATATTGTCAGTGCTAATGGGTTGCTATGACATTTACTTAGTGCTGAAATAAGACAAAGAAGTATTTACTTTTCTCAGTAGCTCAGCTACCAAGTAGGACATGAAGTGAGAACAGCTGTGATGCTGATAGCAAGATGCAGTCCTGATTTTTGCTACTTTCTTCACACAGCATAGTTGGCTCTGGCTCAATAAAGCTGTGTTCATACAATTCACTGTGACTAAGGGTAAAAGGATTGGCTTACACTGATCTATACGCTATTAATGACTGCTCTAATAAGACAGTCAGCCTTCTAACACTATCACATTTTCATTGCCATGTACATAGTAACACAGAATTTCACAAGGAGCAAAATTTTACTGATTTGGAGGTTTGGGGGAATTTTCCTGCACTATGCCATAGACATAGTAGCTGAGTGCTTCACTGGGAATTTCTCAGTCTGAATTCACTTATTTCCTTTTCACCTAGTAGCACAGAGTTGGCAGGAACAGAAGTATCCAGGGCAATTCCCTGAAGTTTGTCAAGAACTGAGATGAAAAGGAAAAAAATCAAGAAATCATTAAATATTAGGAGAAATGGGAAACCTGTTTATGAATCAGAAGAATGAGAGATAATGATAAGAAGAGAGAAAGGGTTGTGTGCTTCGGAACCCAAACCATCTCTTGGTGACTCAGTTACAAATAGAGTCCTGCTGATACCTGCCCTATCAGCTGTGACTGTCATGAAGATGTTCAGTTTCATTAGCTAAAATGTGTACCAGTGTGTCAAAGAAGTAAAGTTGACACTGTGGCATTTGATCTTGCACATTCCCATTTGCTACTTTCAGTAAAGAAAAATGCAGTGTAGAAGTCGGACTATTGGTCTGAAAACAGAGTTCTGCTCAGTGTTCCCAAAGCTAGGTTAGGTAGCAGTAGTTTGTTTCCCTCTTGATGGACCTAGACTGCAGAATAAAAAACTGGAATTAAAATGGCAGCAGTACAAAAGTTCTCCTTAATTAACTTCTGACACAGATATTTTCGTAGACATTTGGAGAAGATATATAATTCATATATTCTACCAAGAAAATAAAGAAGAAAAAAAAATACAAAAAAGTAATTTAAACAATATGTGGAAAGTAACCTTGAAATACCTTTATATGGTGGTGAATTTATTGAAAAAAAAATCCATTGATGAAATAAAGAAATCATTAATTGGAATAAAATTTGATTTTAGAAGTTCTTCTAGTAAACTCTCAGAGTCCAGCACTCTCTGACCAGGTTTCTTTAGATATTCCATGTGTGGAAGGTATGTTTAATACCAAATTTACTTACTTGAAGATGTTACACGTGATTTCTGATTTAGCAAAGTGATGCAAAATCTACTGCATAATGCCATAGAAGTGTAAGATACACTTAGAACATAAAATAATTTCAATACACAGTTGAATTCCAGTGCCAATTTGATGCACGATATCAGTCTCTATATATTCACTGTTAGGTTGGGATTCACATTCCGAATGGCTGGGAAGGAAAACGTGTATTGAAACCAGCTCAAAGTTGTTGCTATCATTTAAATTCTTTTGACAGTTCATAGATTCATAGAGTCATTGAGGTTGGAAAGGACCTCTAAGATCATCAGTTCCAATCATCAGCCCAACACCACCAGGCAACCAAACTATGCCCACAAGTGTTATCCACAAGTTTTTGAACAACTACAGGGACAGTGATTCCACCACCTGCCTGGGCATCCTGTTCAAATACCTGACCACTCTTTCCATGAAGATGTTTTTCCTAATATCCAACCTGAACCTCCCCTGGAGCAACTTGAAGTAATTTCGTCTCTTCCTGTCACCAGTTACATGAGAGAAAAGACAAACACTCACCTCACTACAACCTCCTTTCAGGTAGTTGAAGAGAGAAATAGCAGCCTCCTCTTCTTCAGCCTCCTCTTCTTCAGACTAAACAACCCCAGTTCCCTCACCAGCTTTGTTTTTTGTGGTTTTTTTCCCCTGGACAAACTCTGGCAGCTCAGTGTCCTTCTTGTACTAAGGGGCCGAGAACTGAACATAGTACTCAAGGTGTGGTGTCACCAGTGCCAAGTATAGGCAAACAACCATCTATCTAGTCCTGCTGGCCGCACTGTTTCTGCTGCAGACCAGGATGCTGTTGATTGCCCTGGCCACCTGGGCACATTGTTTGCTCATGTTCATCCAGCTGTCAACCAGCACCCCCAGGTCCTTCATTGCTAGGCAGTTTTCCAGACAGTCTCCCCCAAGCTTGTAGCTTGGTTCAGCAGGACCTTCTTTCTATAAATCCATGCTGGTTTATCCTGATTCTCTGGTTGTCCTGCACCTGCTGGGTGAGCTCACTCAAGATGAATTGCTCCATAACTTTTCCTGGTACTGAGGTCAGGCTGCTAAGCTTGTAGTTCCTCACATCCTCCTTCTAGTCCTTTCTGTAGATGGGCACCACATTGGGAAGCCTCCAGTCATCTGGGACCTCCCCTATTAACCAGAACTGTTGATAAATGATGGAGGCTGGCTTGGCAAGCTCCTCTGTCAGCTCTTGGATGGATCCCATTCAGCCCCATAGACTTGTGAGTGTCCAGGTGAACTTGTTTAGCTTTATATTCTATGTTTAGCTGAGCCACACATTCACTGCCTCCATGTTGGTCTGGCTAACTCAGAAAGACATTCAGCCATTTTAGTGAACTAGGGTGAAATATTTATGCCACAATTCGTTCCACTCATCTAAAACAAAGGCCATACTCTGGTCCCCATTATAATGAGACAAAGTCAGCTTCTTTGCAACATCTGGGGTTAGTCACATGTTACGTAATTCTCTGACCCTCATGGGCACATCACTCTTGTCCATCGTCTCTGAGTCTTCTGTTTTAGGAGTTTACTGGTCAGCCACAGAAATACAATGTCAAAAGCCTCATGAAGAGAATGAATACACTGTCTCACACAGAAAAAGGTGTAGTCAGTGGGATCTAGAATCTGACATATCATTAAGACCCAACACAATAGTCATCATACAAATAAAAAAAGAATAAATTGCAAAATAGTTTTTCAAGATTTTCTAATCTAAAATGTGAACATCATTAGTCTTTAAAATGGTTTTAGGAAATTAATAGGCATAGATTTTTCAGCTGGAATTGACCAAACCTTCTTCCAGTTAGTAGAGTGGAAATATCTTAAAGGGAGCAATCTGCCTTCTGCTATTGCAGAAAGGAAGAGGAGATTTTTTTCTTCTGGAGCTTCACATTACAGGTAGGTGATGGGTATCTAGCACTTCTCAGAGACTAGTTACCCTATTCATAGGATTTTTTTATTTTTTTTTTTTTCTCTTTTCACTGCATGTCAAGCAGACATGCCAGGACACCATTTCAGACATGAGGTTGCAGCTTCAGAAATAGTGAATGAGATGGTTACCTGATGCTGTGCAGAAAAGAATTTAATATTCATAGAGGGCACTGAAAAATCCAGTAGTTAGTATGTTTCTCATGTCGGCTGGTTAAGGCACTCACTTGGGATTGCAGAGGTCTAGGTTGCTCCATGAGCTACTTATACATGTTATCCAATGTCTGCCTCATGTAAAATGTATAGTCTTTGGAACACAGAATCCAGGTCTCTTTTCTCAAGTGAGATTTTGAACCAACAGGGTACTGAGTCATCGTTATGCTTGCTCTCTTTCTGATCCTATAAATTTTTAATCCTTTTCTACACAGTGAAAAAGCTTCAAAAAGAAGAGGGAAGAATATTCTTAACCTCAGTACAGCCTACAACCTAGGTATCAAGTTAAGAGTCTTGGGTGTGAGGCTGAACCTTCTCTTTACTGATTATTATATCACAGTCCGTATGTGCAAGTGACATTTTTTTCTTCCAGGTGCACTCCATAAAGGGAACAGCTGATGCATTTTACAAGCAGTCTGTTCCTGTAGATGTATACAATCACAGAATATCTAGCAACTATGGAAACTTAATTGGAGAGATGGCTAATTTTCCATTCTCAGTGTACTTAGACATTAAGTGTTTCATGAGTTCTTAAGCATTATCAAGCTCAGAATATGGCTATATGCACAAAACTAGAATGTGAAATACAGGGAAATGCTATTGTCAAAAACTGAGGCATATATGGAGTTTAACTTTATGACTGGGTTGTTTTGTGCATGATTAGCAGGCTGAATTATGTCTGCAGCTTACTTGGGTCCCATTTGCCTTGTACATCTCTGGTGAAAAACTTAATCTCCTGAGTGATTTGCAGGTGTTTTTTCAACCAACAGAATTTTTGTTTTTGAATAGTCATACTATTAATAGGAGATACCCAGTAACCTGAACAGCTACAATTTTACATTAATCCACTCTCAGAACTAAATGCAAAACTTCTTCTATCCCTCTATTTGTTAAACGGAATTGGCAAGTATTAGGTATAAAAGCAACAAGGATAGCGAATGACCTTAAGTACTTGTACAGATTTGCAGAAGCAGTAGCAGTGTTCTTTGCATTTCATGGTACTTGTTGCTTCATGTGGTTATTGAAGAGATCAGACTGTAGTAGTTAAAATGGTATTCTGATGGAGAATTTGAAAAATTCCTCAATGCCTGTTTTAACGTATCTTGGGTCTGGGTATATTTCTGTTTCATCCACTCTTTCACAAACAGGGAAAAGTAACAACTCTGTAGCTCGCTTTGTCCTTGGGATTTTAAAGACTGGAATTTCCAAGGTCTTTTCAAATATTTATGTTCCGTATGGAAGCAGAGTACTGCTGCCATGCCAACCAGCCAGCTAACATCTATTTTCAAGAGGCAGAATGTGAATCTCTCCTGCTGATTTTGCCCAAAGCTTTTTTATTCTTTTGACTTTATACCTGTGTAAGTTGATAATTATAAAACAAGATAGCAATTATTAACTTTTTTAAACAATAAAAAAATTCTTATTAAAAGATTGTGTTTTTCTCTGCTGCCTTAATATTTATAAATTCCAATATTCTACTCTTGTAATTATTCCTGTGAGGTGCAGTGTATGAGCTGTTTACATGAAATGAATGGAAGCATGAAAAGTAAATGCTCCATTACACTCATACTGTATTGTTTATTAATTTACATCTTGCTTTGGGCAAGGCAAGAGATTATTCTGGCAATTTCTGTATGGCTGCTTCAAATTCTGTAGATTTATCTCCCAAAGCTACTTTTACTTCTGCTTTGTAAAGCATTTGGTAGGCAGGAATTTCACCATGCATATGTCAGATAAATTCACGACTGATCTTATTTTCCTTATGGCAACATAGTGGTTTAAGGGAGAAGTATAACGACCATGACTTACTCTAACGGGACAGGAAAATGTAGGGTCTGAAGACAATTATTACAATTACATTTTTGAGCAATCACATAGATGCATTATTTAAATGCTTCTTTTAAGCAGAATATTCAAAATGAGAGTAAGAATTAGTAAAATCAGTCTGACGAGATGCTTTTTCATATTTCCCAGAGTATTCCTTCTCCCTAATATGAACCCAGTGCCACTGGAAATCTTTAGTTCAATGAACCTTGATTGTATTAGGCAAATACTTACCCTTACAAAGCGTATTTTCTCAGCATGACCCACTGATGTGTGTGGAAAGCAGCTTTGACAAGAAATAGCAGTCTGACAGAAAACTGGGGTATTCTTAAGACTCACTGTCTCGATTTTAACCAGAATATGTAATATGCCCCTAGAATTCCTATAAACTATTTTTGCCAAGGGAAATTCTGCTAAGATGCTGGATGTTCTTTCCTCAACCCACTGAAAGACCTGGGTGGAACGGATAGAACTACCACTCCATGGCAGGCATAACAACTCAATACCTCCTTTTGCTGGTTTTGTTTTTTTGTTTTTGTTTGTTGGTTTTCTTTTGTTTTCTTTTGTTTTCTTTTGTTTTCTTTTATTTTTCTGGGATGGAGTTAAAATTCATACTTTGTGTGTGGCTATGTTTTGGATTTGTGGTGAAAAAGGTGATGATAACACACTGATGGTTTAGTTGCTGCTGAATAGTATATAAATACCATCAAGGACTTTTTTTTTACTCCTCACACTGTTCTGCCAGAAAGTATACTGGGAGTGCACAAGAAGTTAGTGGAGAGGACAAAGATAGGTCAGCTGGGGCAGGGATGTGCCACATCAGGTGATATTATGCTCAGTGGTAAAAACTTCAGGAAAGAAGGAGGAAGGGGGGGGAGATGTACAGTCACAGCATTTGTCTTTCCAAGTCACCATTACACATGGTGAAGCCCTTCTCTCCTGGAAATGGCTGAATGTCCACCTGCTGGGGAATTAATTCCTTATTTTGTGTTGGTTTTGCTTTACCTATTAAACTGTCTATATCTCAGCCCATGAGTTTTCTCACTTTTAACTTTCAGTTCTCTTCCCTGTCCTTCCAGAGGGAAGTGAGCAGCTGTTCTCTGTGACTCCTCTGTGACCATGAAACAACTATGACAACACTCCTCTGTGACTATGAAAATACGAAGAAAAAAGTAAATGTTAGAAAGCCACAATTACATTATAAACACCATTCTCTCAATCTTACTGTGATTCAAGCAAAGTTAGCTTTCAGAATAGTTTACATAAACAAACACAACAACCACACTTCAAGTTAAAACGTGGTGTTTTGATACTGATCTATTTGAGCTGATTTAGGATTTCTGAATAATTGACTAAGTTGGGAGCTCAGCTAGCTAAACCTGAATTTTATGGAAAAGCGCATCATGGTCCATCAGCCACAGAGTAACACAGTGACAAGTGTCTAAATTATACAGCTAGTTGTGTAATGTCAGATGGGATGAAACTGGTCTTTTTTTTTTTAATCCTAGGGCATTAATAAAACTAAAATAGATGTAGCCATTAAAATCAGATAAAAAAATAAAAATACAATATTTAATTATTTTTAATGGAAAATATTTGTTAGCATTGAGTCACAGTATTTCTACACATGCAGCTCTATTTTGCCTTCATGTGTCTTTCCTCATGAGAAGCAAAGGAGGACTGTTTATGACAGTACAAAGGAAAATATTAGAAGATAAACAACACTGGATTCAGAATACAGAAATTTAGTCTTAAAATTCAAGGAACCGCATGTGCTGTAACTTTTAATACTAGTTTGGAAAAACAGTAAACTAGTTATTGTTGAATAGTAATTTGAAGCTAAATTCACAGGTCATTTGATACCAAATATTTTTTTCAATTCTCTCACTCTGTGTCTTCTGTGACTTCTTATGCATGCAAGTACATGCATAACCTGTCCTCACCTCAGGAAGCAGTTTGTTCAACATATAATTTTGTGTTACACAGCAAAGTTGCCCAGTACATGGTTCTTAAGCTATATGTAGCTCATGAAGACCTTTATGTAATCCCATACTGGCAAAGGTCATTTGACTAGAGCTGGGACTGTAGTTCACCTCTTGACTATACTGCACTGAACAACTTCAGCTCTCTCAACCTTTCTTATAGGAGAGTTGTTTCAACCCTGAGCCACTCTAACAGATCCATGTCTTGTACTGGGGACACCAGAACTAAATGTGGTACTCACAAGAGTGGAGTAGAGGGGAGGAATCATCTCCCTTGACCTGCTGGCCATACTTCTTTTGATGCAGTTCAGGATACAATTGACTATCTGGAATGTGATCATACACTGCTGGTTCATATCCATTTTTTCATCCACAAGTATTCCTAAGTCATTCTCCATAGGTAAACAATTTGAAAAATTTGCTGCTCAACTGTACTTTCCAGTGCTCAAAAAGTGACACAAAATTTCTGATCAAAATTTATATATGCTCCTAACATCTTTACAAAGTTTGCACTGCAATACTTTGCAATAAAAAAGTATATCCCAGCATTTCCAGATTCAGGCATATGATGAGCTGGCCTTGTTTATTCACATTTCCATCAATCTTTTGGCTAGGTTACAGATATGTGATATATCTGGGAAAGAAGCCTGGCATGTTTAGGAAACTCCAGCTAAATACAGAATTACAGACCACCAAAACCATATAAAAGCTGGTAACTATACGAGTTACCATAAAATTATATTCATGGCACTTGGTGGATTGGTTCCAAGTTAGACCTCCAGAAGTTCCAAGCTGAAGAGTGGTACCTGGGCTTTTCACAAGAGACATCTTTACAACAAGCATGTAACCAGCATCTTTTAAGAGACAGAATTCTCTTAGGGTCTACTCCTAAACTATGGTATAAATTCTGGAGACAGGAGACTATCACTGACTATTAGTCAAACACCACACCTGTCACATTTTAAGGTGTTTTATAAACTATGGATAGCATTCTCTCCAGGTCAATGCTTAACTGTGTAGAGGAAGATTTTCTATAAATCTACTGAAATTCCTTTATCTGCTATTTTAGCCCATTAATTCTTCTCACACCACTGTCTCCATCTTCACAGATACGGCTTCATATCAGAAGTCTCCTATAGTACCTCTCTTTTTCCTATTCTCTTCCCTCTTAGCTCCTTCCCTTCCCTCACTTTGAATCATTTGTTGTAGATGATATAATTTGGATCACTTGTCCTTTGCTTGTCTCTTTACAACTTGTTTACATCCTTCTTAAGCTATATTGTTTAAGGCCAAACACTCTAGCCTTCTCTCCGTGGCCTCTGCTGTAATTTCTCACCCAAAGAGTTCAGCTGCCTGTTTATAGGTATTTGCTTTGATAAGTCCTAACTACATAACCTTGACTCAGAATGCTGAGAGCACCGTGGGACTGTACAGAGATAAGTAAGGTCAAAATTACAGAGAATGATAGGACTGCTGATCTGCAATCATTATTAGATCAAGGATTTATGAGAGAAGATTTCAAATGAAAAGATAAAATCTCCCAAAAATCATGCAGAGAGGGTAGATGGAAGCTGGTCTAGTCCGAGGCAGTGTGGATGGAGTTAGGCCACCAGGGCTGTCACTGTTGATGGAGTTGGAAGATGGTAACAGCTCCACACCCCTGATCATGCCTCTCAGGAGCCATGACCACCAGCCCTTCTGTCACACCCCACAAGGTGGGTGCAGCACTGTCACATCTCACAAAGTGAGCACAGCTCCCCAGAGGTGGGGGCTAAACCGAGTATCACATCCCACAGAGTGGTCATGGGCAGAGTTCCCCAGAATGGGGTTGACCCAGAGAGATTCAGACTGGACTCCCTTGCTTTCTCAGCACCTTAAGAGAGGAGCCTAGATGTGGCTGGTCCCAATCCACCTCCTCCCCTAATTAATCTCTTTTAATAATCCATTCTGCGAGATTTAAGTTTGGGAGTTCTCTGTGCAGTACTCAGGAGTACGATTATTACCCAGGAGGTTTGTATGAAAACACAGCTTTACTTAAAAGTGAGTAAGATTGTAAAGTATGTCAGATTACAACTAGCAGAATTATAAATGATGGTACTTTCAAGGCAATGGATTACAATTCAGCAAAACCTAAGGAAGTTGTCAGAACAACAGGTTACAACTAACAAGGACAGTGTTCAGCTTATCGGGAAAGCAACTAAAGGAGGGACTGCTCTTGTGAGAATAGGGCCCTGCTTATCAGGGTGGTTACCCAAATGGGGGTCTCTCCTTGAGATAGGAAAGTCCAGGTGGCTATTGAATGAGGCCTCCACCCAAGCACAGTGTCCACTTTGTCATGGTGGCTGTTTTGAGACAAATACTCTTTTCGAGATTCTACACCTTCCCTCCTCACTGACTCCTGTCTGGCTTGTGAAGGCTCTTTAGGTGCTGTACTGGAGTGTAGGCACACCAGTGCTTAGCCTCATAGCTTGCTGTGTGCTATTTTATTTTTATGACAGTGACTGCTAAATAATTGGCTTAGACTTATGAGTTAGCCTTATTCTGCTTAAAACCTCTTTGTGCCCAGCTAATGATGCCCGAAAAAAGCTATTTAAAAGGGCTCTAACAACCGTCCACAAATAGAAACCTTACAGATTTTGACTAAAGATGGCTAATCGCAGAACACTGTATTTCAGAAAACTGCCTTTGTCTTTGTCTACGTAACACTTAAATATTTTAAAACAAAGGTAAACTAAACTACAAATAAAGGTAAAATGACAGCTTGATACATGCTATATGCTTCTTAGTGACCTATTTGTAGAAAAAGAGAAGCTTGGTATAAACATTTCTTGCAAGTGCCTTGTTCAGAGAAGGTGTCCTCCAAATTCCTTACTATCATTTTACTATCTTTTCTGGCGATGAGCCTTGCCTCATCTTTATTTTTCTGGCAGAAGGCCTTGCCTCGTTGCTATCTCTGGTCGGCCTTGCTTTGCAGTGTGGGACCCTGACTTCTCACTAGCTCTCAGGTTCACTACCTTTCTCAAATTATCGAGACAGTTCTCCACAAACATTAACACAGAACAAAATAAAACTAAGTAAAATTATTTCAAATGAAGAGACATGGCTTTATGAGAAAGTGAATACTGAGAATTGACACAAACGGTATTCCATGGGTTTTGAAATTAATAGCTAACTTAGATCCTTATCTTCAATAACTGTTAACACAGGCTGCTTTTTAAGTCTCATAATTAAGTTCAACTTATTTTTAAATTTTTCTTTCAATCCTCATCTGTCAAGGAAACTCCTAATCCTTAAGGAAGCATCTCTTTTCTCTAAGGACAGTTTCTTTTACTCTTATTAGGAGTGATGGAATATTCTGGCCATTTTGATAAAGGGCATTTATAACACTTACTGTCAGCTTTTGAAACTTCACTGCATTTGAGAAAAACAGACATTTTGATAAGAGTATTCTTGGGGCAATTAATTGTACTATAGTCAGTTGCTGCTAAAGAAAAAAAGAGTACTCGTAAAGATCAAGGAAGAAATACTGACTCACAAATGTTTGTTGTTATTCACAAATTTATTTATTATTTTATACTATAAGAGAATTTTAGCTGACTATAAATGTTAATTGCATTAGAGATGTAATAGCAGTGAGAGTCAGAGAGCTTATTTTTTCTAGGAATGTATTTTTATTAATTTGTCACCGCATTATGGGACAAAGTTGCGATCCTGGAAACTACACAAAAGATTAAATAACACTGCGATGGAAGGCATTTGTGGACAAAAAACCTAGTTGCAATCCCCCACAAAACATGTTACTTCAGTCAGTTTGCTCTGTATAGTCTTGTAGGGAGCATAATGATTGAATTAGAGATAGTTTCTGATATTGGACAATAAATTACTGCCGGATATTTGAAGTTTAAAATACAAATTTTCTCTAAATCTCATACTTTAAGGTGTACCTTGAAATAAGTGATATAGTATGCTCTCAACTGTTCTATACATCAGAGGTTTGGTTCACTTCAGTTGTTTACTCGAGACTGAATATAACTGCATTAATTTTTTTTTACTTGAACATTTGGTTTAGAACTATTCCTAGATCTACTTTGCAGCTTACTCACATGTTCTGAACTCTATGAATCTGGTATTTTGCACCATAGTGGCAACTACCCAAACTCTTAATTTTTTGAGTCCCATCCAAAGTCTTCCTCTTTGGAAATAACCTTTCTAAGTATCTATTAGTCTCTTAATAACATGATCCTTCTTAAATGGAACATATAGATACTCCATAGTGAGGAAAGAAATAACACCGAATTTTCACCTTTCTTTTAAGCAAGAGGGACTTATTTAAGGCAGAAGTTCCCTAATAGAACTGGAGCCTCCCAGAGATTAAAATTGCTGTAACAATAACTGCTGCCTTTTTTTTTTTTTTTTTTTTCCTCTCAGACAATAGAGATTATTGTAAATAATCTCTAAATATGTAAATAAACAATTTGATTAAGTCTTTTATTTGAACAGAAATGTTCATCACAACACTAAAAAAATCAGTGCTATATTGTTACTGGTAGCGTTCTGCAATTGTGGACTCTTCCCCAGATGTGTTTTCTGATATTTTCCTTCACTCCAGTCATATAATGTGTTATTTCTGCCTTCACACTAGATAACTATTAAAACTCTTGTAAATTCAGCTCTGTCTTCTCCTTGTGGGAAAAACACATGAGAAAAAAAAGACCTGGAATTTGCCACATGTCTGTGAAAATATCTTTTACAGATAATTAAATAGCTGAGGAAGGCTGCTGATATTTTAGTATCTGTGTACATACAACTTTTGAATTCCTGTTCATATTGGTGATTATAGGAGCCTTCACCTTGTGTCTATCCCTCATCTAGACGGTGACTGGAACTCTGAAGATATTCTGGAAGATGTCTAAGTATATAGAACTGAACTTTTACTAGAACTGGTCTTTTACTACGTGATTTTGTAGAGACCTAACATCTGTGCCTTAATTCTAAATGTATATAGATTTAGAAAACAGAGAATTACTCAGTACAACAAGAATGATCTTGTTTGTCAGCTCTCCATTGAATACATCTGAAATGTGGAAGGCTATGAAACCAAGCACTGATAGGAAATGTGCTGATTTGAAGAATGGAAGTAAAATGGCATGTGTTTATGTAAAGGAGTACCAGTTTAGTCATAAAATTTATTCTAAAAGTGAAATCAGCTTGCCTGTAAGTCAGCCTAGAGCAGAGATAAAAAGCAAGTATTGAATATGACAGAAAATATGACCTCGGGACAGGGTATTTTTCAGGTTAATGATAAAAATTATCATTATAATGATAATGAATTTAAAATGAATAAATAATACCCCAGGATTTACTTTATGATTGTGAATTTATTCTGTTTCCTGAGGAAAAAGGAGCTTATTTTAGACTTGTGCTAAGCCTGTATGTATTTTACATCTCAGCTGTTACGTATCTTTGAGGAGCTAAATTATAAACACCGTACCCTTATAAACGTTTCAAGGCAAGATTGTGGACATTGTTTGAGAAATCTTTATTGTAGAAGCATGGGAACACAAGTTTCAAGGTGTTATTTCTTCACTGTGTGTCCAGGGGCTGCAGTACCCAGGGTAAAAAACCACAATTTAAAGACATTTAAAAACAGTCCAGTCCAGTCCAGATTCTGCCACATCATAACTACATACCAAGGATGCAGTTACCATTGAACAATTCTGGCTAATTCATGTTATCACGTTTTATGTAAATTAATTTTTTTTCCAAGGAGGAATTTTCCTTAAAATGGATGTTATGATTTAGCCCATAGCTAGAATGCCTTATAGTGAGTGCTGTGCTTTTTACCATGACTGTCAAATTTATCATCACTTGAAAAGGTGTAAAATAAAAATACAGGAATCTATGTTGAGATTATTCTCTAAACCAAAGTCTGTAGGGAAAGTTATGAAAAATGTAGTATGAAAATATCTCATTTCCTTTGCAAGGTCATTTCTTCTCCCCGAATGTCTCTAGGATAAAATTTAGAATTACATAAGTGTTATTTTTAAACATTGTTTTTCAGTCTAGTAAGATTTTGTCCTTAAGGTATGAGTAGATTTTGGTGCCATATGGCAGTAGGGGTTGCTATGGGAATTATTCATTGTTACTGAACTGTGGGGTGATTAGTCAAAGGAAGTTTCAGTGAACAGCTTTAATTTATGTACTTTTTTTATGTGTGTGATTTAACCAGACTTTTAAAAATATGTCTGTTATAAACCTAAAACCTGAGAAGTACTTTGTAGTTTAAAACATATATCTATTCACTGAGTCGTTCAGATTGCTTTTCTGTTTGCTTACTTTTTGTTTGTGCAATTTGAGTGCAGAATTAAAATAACAAAGGCAGGGAATGTTCCAAATTTATCTACAGTATGGTATTGATAAATGACAGCACTGCAACTCCCATGAGCTTTGACAGCTAGGAGAAATGTGATTCCAACTAGCACCCAAAAGACACAAAGATAATCTAGGCTTAGACTTGCCCTAAAGGAAAGCTCTCTTTTCAGGACATAGTTCCTGAGTACAGTTGTACTCAACACTCAATTTGAATAATTTTTTCTTTCCAAATGGGTAAATGATTTACTCCTTTTGAGAAATTATCTTGTGTCACGTGTGAAATTTGTTTTGTGTGTGACACTCAACAGTGGGAAACAAAAAGCTTTTAAAAAGCTTTTTCTTTTTCAATCAGGTTTTGCCCATTATTTCTGTGAAAAATCATGTGTAACACGAATACGCATCCTGTGCTTGACACAAATATTGGTGAAAACGTGATACATGCAAACAAAATGGGAATAAACATCCTTGGATCTTTGCAACTTGACTCACTGAAGTCCAGAACCCTAGGCCTTTAATCATCACCTCTGCACACTTATTTGCTCTGTTGTTCCAGTTCTGAATCATTAATTTCTTGCCTTGTTGAGGTGACACAGACAGAAAGGGCAAACTCTTCATTGCCAATTCTGCACTGGACAGCTCTCCACCAGACACTTATGCACTGCCAAGTCTCCACTGGGACAACTGCAAATGCATCAGCAGACCGTGCTTATTCAGCACTCTGTACAGAATCTTGTTCAGCACCATTGAGCAGAACCTTGGGGAACAGGTGGCTCTGATCCTGGTGCTCAGATTTTTGCAAGAAAAATAGTTTGTGAGTCCCTGGCACAGAAATACAAACACCGAATAATCTGTGAAACAACTCCTTTGTGGAGACCAGGGTGCTCAGTTTTCACCATAGCACCATTGCAATCTGTATGTGAAGACATAAACTATCTAAACTTCACTTCAATCTGTATGGACTAAGCCAGACTGAGATTCAGAAAGTTCAATGCTGTTCTCACTGTGGTTGAGATTAACCTTCTTCAAACTCTTGTAATTTTTTCACTTTTACCACTCTTTTTCTGGCAGAAATATACATTCATCTAAAATTCTGTTCATTGGAAGGAGAAAGCTCGAGCTTGCTCTTATCCTTCAGGCAGCTTTTTGAGGAAGTTTCTGATTGAAAAAAAAAGCCTGACTCAAAGCTTTTTTGTGTGTGATTTATATCTCTGGGTACTGCTATATTTCTCTCTGGGTTCTTTGCATCCTTGTTCCAAGATATCTGTGTAAGTTAAATTTTTTCTTGATGATGCAGACAATATTATTCCTCATCTCTCTTCTGAAGAATTAGGAATGAAGTAGTTATTTCATCAGCAGACACCTCAGAAGTAAATGTTTTTTATTTCACTGGGCAAGAGCATAAAAATTACAGTGATTGCAAGTCCTAAATGAGAAGTACTTGGTTATACATGAAACCAAAGCTGGAGGAGGACAAAATGACAGATATTTCTCTGTTACGGTGTGTGTATTTGTGTATTTTTATTTTGTCTGTTGGGTATTGCTCCAGTATAGTAATTTTGAAATTCTACATTAATAATTTTTCTTTATTTTAATTTTTTTTCTTTCCCTGTCTTTAGCACCTTCAGGAAAAAAAAAAAAAAAAAAAAAAAAAAAAAAAAAAAAAAAAAAAAAAAAGAAAAAAAAAAAGAAAAAAATGAAAAAAAAAATACTATATGAATAGCTTTGTTTTAGTTATCGTAATGTAAACTGTGGACATAGTTTCTTTGGGCTATTAATCAATTACCCTTCCGAATGTGGTGTGGTAGATACAAACTCTGCCTTCCCACATGAATTTAAAGGGCTCTGATGATAGTTGTATCTCCTGTGTACATAAACGATTCTAAAATTTGATCAAGTAGATTGGTCCAGCTTTAGAACTGACACTGATAGCATAGAGAGGAAGGAAATTAAACGATTATGGAAGCTTATGATCAATAAATAATGAATAGTAATTATTTATTGGACAGTAAATCAATGAAATAAGCTTGTGCTCATTTTTGTGTTGTCACAAACACAACAGATAACTACCCGTAATCAATACAAAGATAATTTCTAGACACAAAAAAATATTATTTTATGAATATTTATATGCATAGTGCATCAAAGTATGAACTCTTTCTAAGCAAGTTAAAATTTTGTAAATTTCTCATGCCTATTTTTATTACAGTTCTAGTCACTGCATGTTACAAAAAATATTAACATTTTAAATAGAAATTCTACAATGTTTTCTTTTTTATTTCCTCAACTGCTGGGCAATTAAAGGAAAATACATCATTCTATGTTATTAATAAAGGTTCAATATCCAACTGAGAGTTTTGCTTCTGTCCATATGTTTCTGTGAAGAGAAGTTTCTAGCAATACAGAAGTTTTACACATTCCCTTCATTAAGTGTTCAAAAATTCTTTGGGGAAACTTTAATTAAATTGTAAGTATCTGTGTGGATGTCAGTTAAATGAGGTTACAAGATGTTTTGTGTAAAGAGCAATGAAGAAATGTGTCAAATTATCTTTTAAAGTAGCCAGCAATGATACTGTAAATTCGCTTGCCTATTTTTTCCTATCAGATTAAGAGGGATGTGAAAAGTCAGATAAAACTTGGTATTTTAAAAAAATGTAGAATGAGAAGACATATTTTTCTCCCATTTTCATTTTTTTTCTTTTAATTTAGAGATATATCGAAGGTGTTACACAGCAAGAAATGCAATTTACATAGCAATGTATGATTGAGACTCAATATACTGTTCTGATCCTACTGTTTTATGTTGATATTACTGTGTATATTTCAGTAGACTGCCAACAGTGTGGGTTTTTAGATATTTTCTGGAGTTACTAATCAACTCAATAATTTCCCAGCTGAGGCATGGACAGGATGATGTGATATGGTGCTCCTGCATTATTACATACCATCTGATGACTAGACACAGAATTCACTCTTACTTCTGAAAGTATAAAGTCTGAGGAAAATGGGATGGTTCTAATTGATAACTTTTGTCCATGGAAATCCAATGGGTAATTTATTTTTTTTTTTTACTTGTCAGAATTCACTGCTGAATAGGAGGTGTGTGTGTGCCTGTGTGTGTGTTGATTACACTCTTAATTCTGCTAGCTAAAGGAATTCATATGACTGATCCACAAATGAAGAGAAAGGTCAGCAAGATGGATTGCCAGACTATGCTTTGCCTTAATATGATTGAGAAAATAGAGTGCACTATTTCAAACTGGTTAGAGACATAATATGATTTGTATATCATGCCTATATCATTCCTTCAAATTATTTGAATGTGTTAGGCAGTAGGTCATACCTAAATTGTAATGACTCACTTTGCATTACCACCTCTCTAGCTTGCTAGCTAGCAGTCATCACCATTATATTTCAAGGGCTCTCAAACAGGGTGATTAAGAGGAGAACATTTTTATATGTAAGCAGTGATGTAGCTTTGCAATAAAAGAGTAGAATGAGAATTATCCATAACACATTTTCGACTTGCCACAAGTAAAAGCTCCTATCCATCATCAACTTATTGCAGATATATGTTTGTGACAAGGCAGATTCTTACTAACAGCAGCAGGAACTTGCTTGACTGCAATTTCTACAGCAATTGGTGTCAGAGGGAATATTTCTCTTCATAAAAGTGATATAACTAAATTCTAATCATATTTTGTTTTCGACTGTTAATTTGCCTGAATATAAATCTATACTGTCTGACTTTTGCTGGAACTGCCTCTCCCTCTAATGTGTGCTAAAAATACTCCTTTCTTTATGTGCCAGATAGGAAGCACACTACCAAGGTGTAATCTCATTAGAACAGTACAAAACAAGCAGAGTATTTTGTATCTTCAAAGTGGATGTGATTATGCCTCCTTATTGAGCTGGACATGTGAAGAAAGAATGTAGTTTCCATCTAATAACAAAGCCATTCCAGGAACTTCTTACCTTTTCCCCAGAGAGAGAAGGTATCAGTGAGCTCAAACATGAGGAAAGTAAGGTAGAAAGGATGGAGGGAATTTCTTATTACCTCTTTTTTCATAAGAGAAGGTATTCATGCAGTTACATTGTAAATCATGTAGACATTTTAAATCCAAATTGATCTCATTCACTGTTAACAGTGTTTACAGCCAAAGAAGGTGCAAGGAAGTGGACTCAGACCTGGGATTTAGAGGGTTTTTTTGTTAGCTCCTACACCAATACAAACACTCTTGCATGTTGCTAACTCCCTAAACAACTCAGTCATATTTTCAAATAATGAAAGAAGATAAGCAGGTTTAGATTAACAAGAAGTAATTTTTACCCTGCAAAAAAGAACTAATGTTTCCTTTTTTTGTACCTAAGGTACAAAAACCATCAAATAATAGCCTAAGGAAATGTTATGAGTTGCCAGAGTCAACAGAGTTTCCAGTTGACTGATACCTCATCATTCATATAAGAAAGTGAAGGAGTACATTTCAACTGTTGAGGGGTCTTCAACTAGTCAGTTGCATGTGGGATATTACTGTTATATTACTATACAATATTTTTATTATCTTGACAGTTTATGAAAGATTAAGATATTCATCATAAACTTCAGCATAAAGTTCAAATTTTAATACATTTCCAGACCCTGCCAAAAGAGGAGGCATTTTTGGCATCTTTCCTTTTTTAAGCTTACTTGGACAATTTTGTTGATAAGCAAACTACATTTGTAGTTCTTAAAGGGGATGTTTATAACATACAACAGTGAAGCTGTTCAAGGTGCTTGAGATTTTTCTCCCAATGCCTCCTTGATATAACAGCAGTATATTATATTGTATTTTGCATAGAAAGGGAATGTGAACACTTGATGCTGATTTCATGAGGACAATGAGTTACAGTATAAATAAAAGGTACTTGGAAAGTAATATATGTGGTTAATATTTTCAGGGTTCAGATATTTAGATGATCAAAAAGGAATACTTTATATTTGTCAGGGAAAGAATTTATTATTAGTCTGACTAGTTTTCACAATCAAGTAGTCTTAATCACCTAAATAATACCAAAAACCCCCAACATCACAGTAATAAAATGGCTCAAATTTTATCTGATAAAACTAATTTTTCTCCTTTCTTCTGGTGCCATGTTCCCCATTCCAGTGTCCTTCTTGGTCTGAAGACTGATTATTACAGCCTTCCTTGACCACAATGGGGGTTAAGAGGGCTTATGGAAAATTTAAGCTGTTTTCTTAATTACAAGGCACACAATTTCTCAAATTCCTATATTTTTATGATGACAGCTGCTGGTAGAAAAAATATGGGATAGAGAGAATAGTAATACCAAATGATTAAACAATGTCAGAGTTAATCCTTTCCAGTAGTCAGTAACAGCAAGGCACAGAATCATAGAAATAAATACTTTGAGTTGGAAGGAGCCATTAAAGGTCACCTAGTCCACCCCCTGTAGTGAGCAGGGACATCTTCAACTTGATCAGGTTGCTCAGAGCTCCATCCAACCTGACCTTGAATGTCTCTGTTCCATGGGAAGCCTCATCCTGAAACAAAGTAGTTGATTGCTTACACATCAAGAGATGCACCTTGCATGGCTTAGCTGGTGTAACTGCATAGCTAGGCTAGTACTTTTTCTCTTTCCTTTTATTAAATTCTAACTTTTGAGGAAATAATATTATAACTTGGAAGAAAAAAAATCAGCATTTTATAACAGTTTACAGTCACAAAGGATTTCCTTTTGATACCAGTTCAAGCCTGTTTCTGAAGTCAACAGCAACTGCTACCATTTTCTTCTGTTAAAAAATTCCCTTAAGACTAAGATCTGTTGGTAATGTCAATTTGTTTCTCAGTACCATAGCATACTGCAGGCTCTGAGAAAGGAATGAGCAGTTGGTCAAATAGTGCTCAAGTAATTTTGCTTAGAATTTTGTATCTTCAGGTATTTATTTCTTCATGCCATGCAGACTGATCCAGCAATTATAAACATCAGTAAAATTTTCAGTTTTAGCAATAACTTATCTAGAATGCACAGTTTAATTGATACTAGAATATATCAAATCACTTATCACCTATATACACAGCAATTATTTCCTGCAGCAATGAAATTCTGAGTTTATGTCTGAGGTAATCAGATTCTTAAGGAATCACTTAGAAAAGCTTAAGGTATTCTTTAAAATAACTTATTTCAATAAATATTCCTCAGTGATATTCAACTTACATAACAGCTAAAGAAAAGCACACAAAAATAAATAGCAAACTATAATTAGCAGTGAACTATGCCACAGCTTGAACTGTTACGAGACAGCGCAACTATTATTTGCTGTGTTGCATCTCTCTTTATAGAAGTTCTAAATCAATTCTTACTTCTGCACTTAATTATTTCTTTTCTCACTATTTTTGTTGACCAGTAAAACAAAAACATCTTGATAAAAATTAATAGATTCCATGTCATCAAATCCTCCTGTTTAACACCAGGCTTGTTGACATTATGCATCTTAATCTTCACATTCTAATTTTGAACCCTTCAAATTTTTCTCAGTGCTCAACAAATTTCATAAAATTTCAAGGCACATTATTCTTACACAAAGAGGCTATTGCTCCATAAATGTGAAAATTTCACTTAAATATTTTTATTCAGATTTTTTCAGCTACTTAAGCAAACCTTCTTTATTTATGTTCTGTATATTGACCCATTCTTTAGTGTAGGTATTTTATCTTATATTTCCAAATTGCGTCATATACTCTGTTGGCTTTTTTTTTTACACAATACTTCTCAGAGGTCTTTCTATGTGAACCAAATTAATCCTTTGGTACTACTCATTATCCTATTATGGAATTTTTTTATTGCTTCTAAATTACTTATGATATTTAAAAAGACATATATACAACTTTAGCATCCATTCCCTATTTCTATGAGATTCTTTTAAGTGAGATGTTAGATTTATTTTATTTTATTTATCTATTTATTTTTAAAGGTAATGTAGCAATAGTTTCTACTGAAAAGACATGGAGTTCTTCGTGATATTTTCTTATAGAAATTATCATTAACAGATATGAATGTTCCTTTCTTATTGTACCATAAATGCTTTACAATGGAATTATCTTCTCAAATTATGTTTAATTGACATTTCAACATCATAGTACAAAGATCTACAGCATAATTTGTCACTTAAATTTCTACCTTTATATTTAGTGCAAAAAAGCAGGCGCTATGTCACTTCTTAAAAATATTTTTTTCTCTCCATTGATCATGAAATGATACTAGTGTTATCAGCACAGATATGAATGTCCACACTGAAAGCATCTAGAATGTGTCTATGTCATCAAAATATTAAGTAAATGAATGTGCCAATCTGGGACAGATGTCTTCAATATCATTATACCATACAGAAATTTAGCCATTGCAGTCAATAATGACTAGAGTGAGTATCATCTCAGCTAGAATAGGTTTCTTTTTAATACGAGACTAGATGTTCTTTGGACTACAATTTCTCTACTGACCAGAAACTTATTGGCTACTAGGAATCAAAGACAGTAATCTTAAATATGAGTGCCAACATTGTCAATTAGGAGAATGATGTGAGATAATCCCAGAATAAAATTTTGATTCTCTTTTTGATTTCTTTCCAGATAAAATTATCAGTTTTTAAGGTAATCCTTACTCCTCAAATACATCCAAATCACTGGCTTTCCTGAGTTTCCTGCTTTGACTTTGTCATGGCTTTTTTAGCACTTATTCCCTCTTTGCCATCATAAGAAATGCCACCACTTTCTTTCAAAAATGTGGTCTATTCACATTCTACTCACCATTGCTCATTTACCATGAAGAGGTTAGCCACTAAACCCGATCAGCAAATAATACTCAACTTTTTTTATTCAAGTAGTTCTCTCCTTTATCTCCCATGCATAACCCTGCCTTGCATAACTAATGAATTTGAGCACACCACCCCACAACAAAGTTGGAAGCAATTCAACTGCTGATGTGCTGACACTATAGACTCTTTCACAAGTCATTGTTTCTTTGTACTCCTTTGTCTGCTGTTATTAGTTGCTAATTGTTGTGAAAACCACAAGGCAGCCATCATATTTCTGCTGAATGTTTACATGGTAATAATAAGCTGAATTAAGATGCTGTGCTCAATCACAAATAATACTCAATTTAATAAATAATAAATAAGTTTTAAAATAGCTTGTTTCAGTGATACACTATTTTGTTTCTACACTGCAGAAAGTGAAACATAAAAACTTGGTCTGAAATAAATTCGAGCTAGAAGGCCCCAGCCCCTTTGCTTTCAACTCTTAAGTCCCAGAGAGTAAGTTAGTAATTCTTGAAAGGATTTTTATTTTGTCTCCAATAACTTTTCTTTTGTTATGATGTCTGCTTGTAATTACATTTGTAAGAATTTTAGTTTTAAGTAAAGTAATTTCTCAGAACAAAGAATATGAAGACATTTTCCTATTAACTTTGAAATAAAGCTTCACAGATATTGGTATTCAAGTTCTGTTTGTAATCTAAAATTAATTGTGACACAAGCAACATTTCCAACAACAAAGACTTTGTTTGGCAATGATTTGGGCTTTAAACAAAGCAGAAGAATTCATTAGAATGACAGTTTTTAATGTGAACACCAATGGTAGTATTAAATCAAGGCATTGTACTTATGGAAAGCATTTCAAAGCTTTAAAAATAATTCTCTGCTACAGAGTCTTCAGCAGTTTACTATTACAATAACATAATATCATACAAGCAATGCCTAACCATACTTCTGAATTTCATTTATGTGAGCAGATTCTCCTCTCTTGGAAAAGGAAGCTAGGTGCTGTTCAAATCACTACTTATTTGAAGGGTTATCTTGAAAGGTTTCTGCTCTTATGAATTTAAGGGGTTTTTTTAAACTTGTGGATGAAATGAAGGCATGCCTGATAGGTTTACCATGCCACAAATTGCTCTCCTTGACTCAATTCTATATCATTTGTTTCTGTAACACTTCTAGGAGTGGGTTAGCAGGAACTTTATGAAGTTAAATGTAAACAAGTGTAAGGTCTTGCACCTGGGAACACAGGAGTGCAGTTCAGACTGGGATCTACTTGGCTAGAGAGTATGGACCTGGGTGTCTTGGTGAACAACAGGCTCAACGTGAGCAAACAGTGTGCTGCAGCAGCAAAGAAAGACAACAGGATGCTGAGCAGCATCAACAAGGGCATCACTAACAGAGATAAAGGAGCCATCATTCTGCTCTACTCAGCACTTGTCAGATCACACCTGGAGTTTTGTGTTCAGTTTTGGTCCCTGCTCTACAAAAAAGGATGCCAACAGGATGGAGAGGGTCTAGAGATGAGCCACAAGGATGATCAAAGGACTGGAGCACCTGCCATGTGAGGAGAGGCTGTGAAAACTGAGCTTGTTCAGCCCTGAGAAGAGAAGGTTTAGGGGAGACCTTATTACGATGTTCAAGTATTTAAAGGAGGGCTAAGAAGAAGATGGAGACTCCCTGTTTACAAGGAGTCACAGGGATAAGACAAGGGATAATGGGCACAAGTATCTGGGGATATTTCAATTGAACACAAGTGGAAAATTTTTCACTATGAGGACAGTCAGACATTGGAACAGTCTCCCAGGGCAAGTGGTGGATTCTTCCACTTTGGAACATTTTAATTCTCAGCTTGACAGGGTGCCAAGACATATATAAAGAACCATGTTAGAAGGCTTGGAGAAGATGATCCTTGAGGTCTGTTCCAGCCTGTTCTGTTTTTCTAGGAAGGAAGGACAGAGGGAGGAAGTTCTATTTAAAAATAATAGCATTTTTTCCCCCAATCAAATTACCTTAACATGCTCTGGCCATAAGTCAAGAAAGCTGAAACTGCATGTTTATTTTTAGCAATTATCTCCTGTGACCCAGGCATTGTGCTATGTAGAATTATACCTACAATGAATATCAGGTATACTATGTCCCTGTAGCAAGATAGATTATGTGTATTCTTGATAACTGTAGTCCATCCAGAAGGCTTGATCAGTAAAGGATGAAAATACATGTCTTTAAACCACAAATTTTACTAGAGTTAGAAATTACTTTTATTAATTTTAAATATTCTACACCTTTACCTCAAATTTTCAATAACAAAAAATTTTCTACTGTAAGAATTAAAATAAATTAAATAGTAGCAATCTTTTCTCTGTTGAACTAGTAATACTAACATATTAAAAATAAATAGATGATAGCCATTAAAATGTATTATGCTACCCTTTGCTATAAGAGGTGTCTGGCATTCTACCGAGAGTCATCACTGATTTTTATTGTTTTGTACTTAACATTCTTTGAACAAATTTGGTAAACACCTGGTAAACAACTGTCATACTTCAAAGATGAAATGGAAGACTGTTACTTAGTCCACAGCACTCCAATTTTTGTATTTTGCTTTCTTCTCTCTGCCCTGTCCTCTTCATCCTTCTCTTATTTTTTTCATATATATGTGACTATTTTCATAGAAGAAGCCTTAGTTAGATATGGCAATAGTGATATAAGTAATGTGCTGACATCTGACAGGTGCAAAAGGGTACAAGTGTGCTGCTTTGGTGCTTGAAAGCTTTGGTGCATGGTGAGGACAGTAAGGACCCTGTTTCCATTCCTCCCAAGTGACCCCTGATGAGAACATATATACTTTTCTATATCTTTTCCATTGATGACTAAACATGTGGCCATGTAAATATATATGGTAGTGATAGGAATATAAAGAAATAAAGCAAGATTCTTATACATAAAACATGATGCCCCAAAATTCTGCTTATGATCACACAAACTAGCTCACAGTCCAGGAATATTTAAGGTATATGTCGAAAAGAAGACTTTTTTGTACCAGTCATGCACTTGCATCAACATAGTTGAAACTGGACCAGAAACATTCCATTCATAGAAGAAATAACAGCATTGGGCAATTCTACTTACATTTAAATGAAAATTAGAAACTTCACGGGAAACAAGAATTTTTTTTGAAAAAAAGATTTTTTATTAAGCAATGTCAAAATGTGTATCATCAATATGATTTTTTTTTTTATAAAAGATGACTGTATTTAAAATATACAGAACTAATACCTAGTAAAGTTAGTGTGTTGGTTATTTTATGGAATGCATCTGGACATGGGAAACAGAAACAGCTTACGAATAAAGGACAATTTCAATAGGCAAAAATCTAGTGTCAGAAAATAACTCCATTAGGAAATTGTTCTGAATGTGCTCCTGCCCTTGTGAGAAACAACTGCTATAAGCAACACTAACATCAGAAGCACAAAGAGAAGTAAAAGGAAAGAAAGTAGAAGATGACATTAGCCCACAGGGTGACCTGAAGCAGACAGATGGAAGAACAGCACTCACGGGACTGTTTGTTTGCTCTGAGTGAATCATTTACAGACATGGAAGACAATTGTAGGTCCTAAAGTAGAACATTTTGATTTCCTTGTAAAACAGAGGCAGAGAAAGTAAACTTTCTAGTGTTAGTATTTAAAAGCAAAGCCTCTGGCAATGGCATAGGCCACTTCTGACAATAAGAGATGTGAAAACTGGTTCACCAGCTTGCAGCGTCTTTCTATAAAGACTGATTTCTGACAGTAATTGAAGACTGGAAAGAAAACTACAGTGGAGTTAATTTTAACTTCAGTTGATCTGTTACACATTTTCTGGAGTTCAAAGGTGATTAATAATTACATCTTTCTCTAACACCTCTCTTTAAAAGCAAAGGAAAATGAGATGGTATGGACATTCCCTGAATTTTGGTGGGTTCTGGATTGTTGGAACTGTTGGGTTATTTCCTCAAACTGGATCTTTTTTTTTCTCAATATGTAGCTATGAAGCCAGAAACAGAAAAGGGAGAAAGCTCAAGGGCCTTCTCCTAAAGGAGCTCCCTAAGCAGTTCAGCTGACCATTTTCCTTATTTTTACAGAAACACAGAATTGTTCAGGTTGGAAAAGACCTGCAATATTATCCAGTCCAACCTTTAACTTAACTCTGATAACTTAGATCTTCCTGTCCACAGTTAAACCATGTCCCTAAGCACTGTTCCTATACAATTTTTAAATAGTCAGGGTTGGTGAATCCACCACTTCGCTGGACAGCCAATTCCAGTACTTAACCTTTTCTGTGAGGATGTTTCTCCTAACACCCAACCTAAACCACCTCTGGAGGCTTATGAAGCCATTTCTCCTTGTCCTATTGCTAGTTACTAGTGAGAAGAGTCTGAGGCCCCACTAACTACCATTTCCTTTCAGGTAATTGTAGAGAGCAATAAGGTCACCCCTCAGCCTCTTCTTCAGACTGAACAGCCCCAGTTCCCTCAGCTACTTCTTGTAAGATTCTCCACCATCTTTGTTGATCTTCTCTGAACAAACTCCAGCAACTCAGTGTCCTTCTTATAGTGAGGGCTCTAAAACTGAGCACAGTCTTCCAGGTGTGGCCTCACCAGTGCCAAGTACAGAGGAACAATCACCTCTCTAATCCCTCTGGCCACACTGCTTCTGTTACAATCCAGGATACTTTTGGCCTCCTTGGCCACCTGGGCACACTGCTGGCTCATATTCAGCTGGGTGTTGCTCAGGATCCCCAGGTCCCTCTCCACCAGGCAGCTTTCCAGCCACTCTTCCCCAAGCTTGTAATATTGCATGGGCTGATTGTGCAAGACCCAGCACTTGTTCTTGTTGAACATTGAGAGGTCTTTTCCAATCATGAGAATTCTGTGATTCTTTAATCTGATTTTTCTAATTTTTTAAATACTGGTCTTTCATAAGGGTTGCAGGAAATTTTATCATATATCATTTAAAAAGGTAACTGTTTTGGACACACTCCCTGGTTAAAAGGACAATTTTCTATTTTTTATTATTTTTGTCTGAATTGGTTTCTTTTAATAAAAAATTCTATAACATCTTAGTCCAGGCTTTCTGTGTTTGCTAGGAAGTCAGTTGTAGTTTTGTGACAGATAAAATGGTTTCATTCTTCAACCTTAAACATTTTCTTCTTAAACAGCTACCTTCCTTGATAACTTGCCTGGCTGCATTGCCTCACTCTAGGATGTCCTCTGCACTAAAAGCTGCAGACAGAATATCACTTAAAAAAATCTGTGTTCATGCTACTAAATTTACTGCTAATTCCTACAAAACCCAAACATTTTAAAGTCCTTTGGCACTGAATGATCTTCATCCTCCTAGTGAGGAGGATTAATTAATGTTTTAGGCATGAGGCATGGCTCATGTGTTGCATGGGTCATAAAAATGCATAGATTTAATGATTAGTCAAATAATGATTAGTTGAATAATGATTTATTTGTACTACCGAGGCAAATTCAGACAATTAGAAAGGAAAGTAAATTATAACTGTAATTATAATCAAGCAGGATTACAATAAATTCAATTTTAATAGGACAGGATTTAGCTTTAAAACTGTGGCGGTAAGTGGACAGATTCTGAGAAAGAAGCTGGGCCATTTATTCTGCTGGATTGACTTTGTACATTCATTTTAAAAAGATGACTCTCATTTTCACTGATATATTACAAGACAGTAAGAAAATCCCATTTCTTGTCAAGATGACTTATTTGACCTCAAGTCTGGTTCAGTTGGCAAAAAAAAATCTTACTGTCATTTGCCTTGTGCCTCAGTCTATGACATATCCTGATAGTTATGTCACAGAGTTGAAAAGAGATGTGTGTTCTTCTGGATTCGTAACTCTGTGCCAGGAGAGATACCCCAGGGCATCTGAAATATCTCTACCTGCCTATCAAATCTGATGGAACTGTGCTGATAGAGTTCTCCTTTTCCTGTGAACATTTCATTGTGGACACTTAAGTTATTTTAACATTAGCGAGTTTCAAACGCCCAGGTAAGATCTTGATGCTGTTAAAATAATGATATTGCTGTAATTTTAATGGCTAATGTAAAAATCACGGTTTTTCTGAATAGTTTATACAGACATGCTAATTATTTTTTATAGGCTGCACACGTTTCTATAGTACAGTGAAATGAATAAAGAAGAAAAAACTCTTAACTTGATGTATAAAATGAGGAATTCTCATTTATCACTCAGAAATGAGAACCTGAAGAACAGTAGATAATTTGTGAAGATTATCTCACTGATTATCAGCAATCAAAAAAGAAAAGCAAATATTGAGATAGTAGCAGAAACAATTCAGTAAGAGAGCAAAAGAGAAACCATTGTTATTCTACTGCAGAAATCCACCTTTTCCCCACCTCTAATCATGTTATATAGCAAGGTTTTCTCCACCTCGGGCAGGATACAGTTGAGATGCAGAAGTTTTGGAAAAGTTGAGATGCATGATAAAAGGCATATCATGGATTTATATTAAGGAATGTCTAATTCACTTTGAGCCATTTGCTATGGAAGAGGGATGTGATAGGAAATAAAAACAAACAAACAAACAAACAAACAAACAAAAAAACCAAACCCAGGACTGCTGGGGAGGTGTGCCGAGGTGATGGAGATAATTATTTTCTGTCTTTTCTAATATGAAAAGAGGGTAGAAGCACAACCAGAATCTCAGCAGAACTTCTGGAGGGCTGTGGAGAGGTACTGAGGCCTGTTCCACTGACAACAAATGTGCCCTTAGGTCTTGCTTTCGTTGCAGAAGTTCTCTGAGATGAGGATGCCTGTGAACCATGTTAGGAATAGAGCTCTACTCACTCATCCCATAGGACCAGAAAGCGAGTGGGAGCACAAACATTCTGCATCCTCCTTCGATGTAACACACAAGACTGAGGAAGCACAGTGGAAAAGGAGTAAGCATGCAGTGGCATTTAGGAGGGAGGCATTTCTGGGCCAAGGGAGGACATGCCACCTACAGGGGTGGTGTGCTGGGGCATTGCAAGCAGCAACCTGAAAGCTGCAGATCCTTGGCTGAGGGGTGAGGAGGGGGCACCTGCCCATATTCTCAAGATCAAAGGTGACTGTGGGATGCAAGGCAGCCCTCCTACCCAAGAAAGGTGGGGAACACCTTGGGAGACCCATGCTGTACAGTAAGCAGGGTAGGTGAGGTAGTCTTCAGTCCCCATGGTGCCCTCAAGGAACATCCTCCTGCACATGTACAAGGTCTTCACAGAGGAAGGTGGGGACTGTGCAGCAGGGACTCTACTTATAGATCTTGCCCCGTGGCCACTTCAAGTGGCTTGCAGGTCTTGCCCTTGTACAAGTTGGCCAACTAAGATTCATTGTGGGAAGAACTTAGCAAGTTCTCTAAAGAGTTCTGAAGAACTGTAATTGTACAGTTTGTGCCTTAGCCTGCTCCATGTTGAACTTCTTCCACAGAATAAGAGCCTCCAAGGGTCCCACAGCAAAAAGTATAGGCATGGTGGCATGTTCCATCTTCAAGGAAAACCTCTTGCTGTGTGAAATGATGAAAAGTTACAGTATGGAGGTTATTAGATGGTAGCACAGGTTTAGGTATCAATGGTGTCAGGGCACTGTAAAAAAAGATACTTGCCAAGAGCTTCTTGTGGATTTATATTCTAGATATTTTAGAACAAATTAAGATGTTATTATTTACTTCTTCCCAACATCCCCTTGTTTCATTTCTGGTTTCTTATCTTTCTGATATCTCTCTCATGAAAGGCAAAAGATAAATACTCAGTTCTACTTTTCTGGGTTTTGCAAGTTTTTCACTGACAGAAGTATTTGGTGACGAAACAAGCAGATATATTTGCAGTTCGATTTTGGTTCAATTTCTTGAAATAAATTATTTTCTTTGGGATCATCTTCAGGTAGCTAGCCGTGGAATTTGGAATTGTTTTCAACTTATTTTCCTGTAAACATTAGTTTAGAGGTAAAAAGTAAAATAGTATTTTAGAACTGTTAACTACTTGTTTCCAAGAAAGTAAGATTTCATTTGTAGATCAGTTTATTTTCCAATAAAAAACTTACTTTACTGATTGCACATGCAAGTAGTGCAATTTAGACACAAAAAACACTCTAAAGCAACTCTTGCCATTTTTCTCATGTGGCATGAAAAAGGATGGAAATTTTCATTTTGAAAACAATAAACAATACTTTCAGTATTAATGTATTACATATCTTAAAAATATCCCTTTTTTCTTCTGTTTTTGTTTTCTTGTGGTTTTGAAAATTCGTAACTTAAAAACAAACAAACAAACAAATGGTTTAGCCTAAAGAAAATGCAGTATCATGGCAGTAACAATTGTTGAAAGTCATAACAGTTACATTGTTTTCAGTTTTACTCCTGCACATGGGGAAAATAAATACTCTGGAAGTACAAACTGAGTCATCATAGCATGTCATGCCAATGACTTTGTGGGAGCTACTAAGATCTTGGTTGGAATAGAGCAATGATTACATTGAAGCTTTTATTATCTGTCATCATTACTGTTATAAGATTTTTATACACTGAGCAGTCTTTTTATTTGAACTCTATTTGCATTGACTTAGCAAGGAAAACATAAACAAATCTCCCCCTCAAATGAAACAAAACAAGAAAAATGACCCTTCATTATGTATCTTTGAAGCTGCAAATCAAACTAAGAGATATCTTATTTGTATCAAATTAATTCCTTAGACAATCAAATGACATCTGTACTTTTAGTACTAGAAAAAAGTACTTTTTATACTGTTCATGGCTATGTCTTACTGGCTAAGGAAACTGTAATTTCTGCCAAGAAGAGCTATCAATCTAAATAAATATGACAGACAAAATATGGAATAAAAAAATACTATTAGCAAAGATATTTTGTAGTTATGCACATGTAAAGATAATATCAATCCAATATAGAAAAATTGTTCATAAGGAAAGTTAAAAGAAAAAAGCAAGTATGCAGATTTTGAAGCATGACATTCACAATCCTTTTATAGACAAAAGGAAAGCCACCATGTATTTATGTCAATAATTTATTTTTAGAGCAATTAGTGTTTTTAAAGTTGAATAGTCCAAACTGTCTCATTCAAAAGAGAAGCCTAATAAATGTTTTGGTTAAAACTGTTAAGCAGAAAATCCTTTAAACCTGCTACCATCTACCTTATTTAATGCTTACTCTGCCAGTCTGCTTCTGAGTCCCAAAGTTAACACTTCCTTAGAAAGAAACGATGGGATGGTTATGATGACCTGTATCCTAAGGTCTTCATTTTGGGACCGTGATACTTCTGGGAGGTGGTTTCTTCTTCCTTGGCCTTGGGTCTGTTTTTCTTATCACAGAATATGTCCTTCTCCTGGGCTTCCAGCTGTAGGTTGACAGTGGCCTCCAGATGCATGTCTCACTCTGTCACCCCCCAGAGCTGAAGGAAAACCAGGAGAGGCAGCAGATACTGAGCCCCAGTGCAGGAGTTAAACCAGCCAAACCCAGCCAAGATGAAGCTGAGCTTCTGTGTTGACAGAGCCTTTACTGGTTTTGTTATAGTAGTGAAAGTTAGAGTCAGTAGGCTGCTGGAACTGTATTACTATAGTGCAATACTGTGTGCATTGCTGTGGAAAGACTGGAAAGACTGGATCATGGAAAGCTTTTTTAAATTTTGACAGGTGTTAAAAATTTGCAAAAAGTATGAGTTTGTTAATTTGCTAAAAATAACAGCTAAATATTTTGGAAGATAGACATAGGGAAATCTTTCAGGAATATAATTTTCTGAGACAAGGAAGGAAAAGCTCTTGAAAACTCACTGCTTTGGGCATTCAAAAAAAAAAAAAAATTAACCTAATACTACCATAAGTTTTAATACAAAGTAATCAGAAAGAATTGTTACATGGTCATGAAAAGTCCTTTTTAAATATATGCCATATAACAAGAAGCATAATTTCAATTACATTTTTAAAGTTTTCTGTCTTTTATATCCATCTTTCTTGTTGTCGTTTTATTTCTTTTATGATAAGCCTGTTTCAAATCACTCAGCTGAACACATGTATTGACATTTAAAATGCTACAGGGTACCTTACTTGATTTCCAACTACCATCAGAAGACCACAGTCTCCTTCCTGTAAGATTTGGTCATTTGTCAGTAGTATGCAAATGTTTTGCATACATTAAGGTACCTCAAATGACACTAAACATTTCCATTTAGATGACTGAATAAAATAGTTTATGCTGTTAGAAACTGCAGATGTAACTCTCAATGTAACTTTCAATGTAACTTTCATACTACAAAGTATTTTTGTCTTAAATAAGGGCTTTTCTCATACACAAGTAAGTAACATGAATCTCCTCTAATGGAACTTCTGTTTTTCCTCTGACAAGAAAGAGACAAATAGTTTGGATGAGATATATAGCTTTTAGATAATTAAACTGAATATCTTAGAATTCCATATTAGATTTTGTTAAGCATTTGAAACATCAGGTGAATGCAAAGATGCAACACTGTGCTAAAACTAAGAAGTGTATTGTTCTTTTTTGTCTAATGGTTGATCAAAATTTGCATGAGTAGAGATATATTCAAGTGCTAGATATATTCTCCTATTCCATGTCTCAGGAATTATGGGATCATAACACAATCAAGCCACAGTAACAGTAAAATAATGGTCTTTTGAAATTTCAGGTTGTGGCCAGATGCACCTGACTTGGAAGAACATAGGTTCATATACACAAAGTAGATTCTGAAATTTCATAGACTTCGATAGTTGGGCAGGAGAGCCTCTGGACTAGACTAGCCTCTAGACTAAAGGAGAGGGGAAGATGACAGTATTGCTCAGAATAAAATTTGGAAGGAAAAGAAAAAGTCCATGCAGAAATAAGGATAAAGTAGTGCAGGTGTCTTTTATATACCTGCAGGTTCTTCCAAAGGCTCTGGTTATTTAGATACAATACTGAGAGAGACTTCCTTTTGATTACAATTTTTAATAAATTTATACCTTATTTACAAAAGACTTCCTAAAAATATCTTTTGAGTTTAAAACTTTATTAAAACAAGAAATTGCAAGGAACTAATAAAATAGGGGAGTTCGAAGTCTTCCTTCCTCTGTAAATTGAAAGTATTGAGTTCCCAAAGCAGACACAATGTAAGAAAATTGTAAACCAGGACAGTCTGATTAAACCATGAAAATCATCCTCTCTTTGATTTTTGAAGTAATTGAAATAGCGGTTTGGTTAAACCTGGATTCCACAAAATCCAAACATAATTTAAACACACCTTTTTCTCTTAGAATATTGAAATATTAGATTAAAACAAAATAAATAATTGTATCTATGCTATTGAAACTTTAATGTGAAGCTCAACAATTTATTTTGTAATGTTTTGCTTAAAAATATACTATATCACTCCAAATACGTCTTCAAGATTTTTCATATCGATTATTAATGGAGAAATAATTTCTTAACATGCCCCTAACAGACATAGGATGATACCATTATGAAATGCAACCTGTTGTTTTTTATTGAGGAAACTTGGGCTTATTCTCTTTCCAGTCCTTTAAAAGTTGGTAATACGGGACACAGAATGGAAATAACAGAAGACCAATTGCTTATGGTATTTTTTTGGTGCATATTCAGTTTTGGGATGCACTTACCTAGTGTATTGGGTGCTGGTCTGGGGTTCATCACCTTGTCTTCTGTCTTATAAATTAAATGCATACAAAAAGAATTTAGAATATCAGAATAAAGAAATCAGAATAGCTTTCTTTAGACGTTTTCTTCTGTACCAAAATGAATCTTGATGCACAAATTTGTCCCAGGGTGAACCGTCTAGATCCTGTGATAGTATCAAGTGTAATCAACTACAGATATCAGCACTTAACATTGTTATTACCAATTACATTATTATCGTATTAACATACAAAAGGTTCACACAGTTAATAGAGGATCACATTCTTAAACCGTGTTTTTCTGTTAGATGAACGGGAGGTCCACATCATACACATTTGCCCCATTTTGAGTTTTAATAGCTATCAGTAGGAATGCTTTTCAAAATGAGTTAAAAAGATTAATTCAGCCTCATTAATTTTAAAAAGGTGGAAGAATTGTATAATTTATTCAGGTGATTTATATTCTGTAAAGGAACATTAGCTGAAACTAGACTTGGGTCTGAATATCTGATTCTTTTTTATTTGTATTCTTACTTTAATAGGAAAATCTCTTTCAAGTATTCTCAACACTCCTCTTGCTAATCCTTAGTAAATGAATATGGAGTTGGTTACTACCCTGTATCTCCAAGCTGAATTAACAAAATTAACATTTACAACAACCATTAAATTTTATTATAAATAAGCATACTTTACAGATAGCAACTCAAATCAAATTGTCTTATTTAGTCTTTACTAATTGCCACTTTATTAAAGGAATATTTTCAAAATAAATAGTTCTGCTCAATTTGACTTCATTAACTATGCAGTGCATAATTGGGCCTTTCTCCCGTGAAAGAGGCAAAAGAGGTAGAAAACAGGAGTCACAAGTTCTTCTTTGTCAAAAAAAGAACCAGTAACAAAGCTACCTTATAGCAATAATGATTTAACCACAGCTCTTTTTTATGATTGCTATGAAAGGAAAAGAAAAAAAAAGCATTACTTCAATTCAATTTTGTTTGACATGTAGTCATTTCCTTCATGAAGATATTAGCTTTTTTAATTTATATTTAGAAATATTTTCCAGGAACCAATCTTGTTTGAAGATGTTGGGTTCATCTTTCTACTCACCCTTCATATTCATTTAAAAAATGTCAACATTTCTTTAAAAAAAAAGTCATCTTATGAAAAGTTATTCTGGCAATTGTTTATGGATATAAAGATACAAAACTGTGAGTAGCTTGAAAGTACATTGGGAAGATGCTAATCAGATAAAGGGCAATGAAAACCCCTACTAGATATTTTAGTGATGTATTCTTTTGAAAATTGTGTAAATTACAAGGATTATACCATTTAAGTGAAAATGTGCTTAATTGGTTTAGGTCTTGAGATGGATTATTTTCACAGATGCATTTTGTGGTGGAAAATTCATAACATGCAAAGAAAAATATATCACATTCTATAGTTTTATGTACCAAAATATGAACATGTTTACTTTTCCTATGTATACAGCACAGAACATGGTGAAATACTAGCATCTCTACAAAATTTAGCTAAATATTCATCAGGTGATAAATAAAATGGTTTTTTTTCCTGATTTGACAGAACTTGTGAAAAGTTTCTGAAAAAAACCCCTCATTTCTGTGTAGGCAGAAAACTAGTACAATTTTTATTAAATTATAACAGAAATACTTGTTCCCAGATAGAATTATATACCTGCCTGCTATGCATGGAGGAGGGAGAGATGCCAGTTCACAAAAATGAATAGCATCAGAATACATGTTCAACAGATTTGTCTCTTTTCTCTATCCAAGCAAACTGTATCTTCAAAACCAGATATAAGGGATTTAGAAAAGGATAGATGGAAGTGCCAATGGGCAAGAAAGAAAAAGCCAAAGTCTCTTCAATAGAGATACCTACATGCAACACACCCAACTCTTATAAATAGATTAGGTTTTGCGTTTTGGGATCTTCTCTACCCAAAGAGTACAGAGAAAAGAACTAAATGCCCTGTAGATACACTGGATTGGGTTCACATGGCAAGGTTTGGAGGGGGGAGAGGTGGATAAGGATTGCAGTGATAACCTCTGTGAGAAGAGGGCTGCCTCATACTTCTGAATACCTGAATTATTTTACATTGTATTCTTACTTAGAGGATCAATAAATAAATTTTTCCAGCCAAGTCTGTTTGCCTGTGGTGGTAACTGATGAATTCCCTGTCTTTATCTTGACCCACTAGATGTTTTAATCTTATTTTCTCACCTTGAGAAAGGAGAATGAGAGAGCAGCTGGGTGGGCATCTGATATTTGGCCAAAGTCAATCCACCACATGGACTTTGAAGTAAAACATCTGCAATATTGTCACAATCTTGTTCAAACAGACATACTCATTAACGAAGACACAAACTGCACAAGGGCCTCATCCTTCTACTTTCTCTGGCTGGTTAGGATGAAGGTCTTTTGGTAGGACGTATATTTATATGCACAGTGTAGATCCTTCCAGCACTTTCTCTCAGACTCTCATTGGGACCAGTAGATGCCACCGAATGCCAGCCTCCTCAGCTGCTGGCTGTAAGTCTCAGGGCCACAGTACCTCTCCAGTTGCTGGTACAGACTGTCACACAGAAACACAGAGAACTGCCTGGTACCACCCTGGGTGTCCCAAGTCAGTCCCTCCCATGGTTTTTTCCCTTGGAGACACTCCCTTACCCTACCCTGCCATCTCCCAGGCTACTTCACCTACTTGCCAGCTTGTCCAAGTAGATCTTTACTAACCCTCCTACACTCACATGGACATGCAAACTTACTCCAGGTTCTGCCCCATGGGCATGTGGGTCCTTCTGACAAGGAGCTTCACTCCAGCTACTGGCACTCAGACCATCCATACATGCACAAGCATACACAGGAGGAAAACCCTCACATAATGTGAAACTATGATGTGTATCTGATTCTATTTTAATTAAAATCTATAGAAGTTTTATCACTAGCTTTACTGAAAGAAAATTTATTCTTGTATGTTATATGGCTGAGATGAAAGCATATGTAATATACATTTAAAAATGTAAAGAATTGTTGGTGTATGCAATTATCTTTATAATTGTAATTACTTTGGCACTCTGAAGAAGAAGAAAAAAATCAAAGTATAACAGTAGAACTGATCAGTTTTCAGTGTTGGGTCATAATTTCTTGCAAAACCTGAATGACTATTAAGGAACACTTAATTTATTCTCAGAGTGGTGTGCTATTAGGACACTTAATTGCTCCGTACATGAAAATTTGTAGAGGATATGATGAGAAATTGATGAGTAAAATCCCAGTTTTTTTCTGATCACCATCCCATCACATAGAATTATTTTCTCACGAGTAAGAGAAAGCACTAAATGATACACAGAGAAAAGAACTTGTGGTGGTGTTACCTAAACTCATTGCAAAATATTATTAGTGACATTTTTTTCTGTGTGGCTGGTGGCTGTTTGTGTTCCATACCACAGAGTATTTTTCTGCAGATTAACACATAATCCCAGAAGTCAGAAAACTGAAAAGTATGTAACAATGTATTAGGGAGTCTTGTAGGACAATAGTGAGAAATATACAGTCTACTTAATCATTTTACTTCCTTATTCCTCGTATGATGGTATGTATCAGGTGGTCAGGAATTAATTTTCAATCTTAGTCACTGGACATGAGTAATTAGAATTGAATTGCTACAGTATTCGGATATATGAATAAGAATTATATCATGAGGACACAAGAGGCTTTCTTCTGAGTTCATATTACTGAAATTATCAACATCTGACATGGATAGACTTAATTCTTTAATGTATGTGTTCTCAAACCAGCACCACAGAGCAGGTTGATGCTCTTTCCTTTGTTTATGGTTGGGTAGTTAAGATCAAAAAGTGTAAGCTATTTCAAGCTTTCTAGAGTAACAAAGTACTGATTTACCCTTCTTTGCCAGAATACAAACCCTTCTCAGCAGGTCTTCTTTGAGGATTAAGGATTAAGAATTAAGGTTTGTGATTTGACCTGGTAGGTGAGTGACATGGCACAACCCACAGCATATGACATTTTTCTTCCTCAAAGCAAGCCAGGTTTTGTTTAAAGACATTTTCCCTGACTTTTAATAATTTCAGACTCTGCTCAGGCATTATTTGGGAGCATGCTTCCTGCCTGAGCCTAAATCATCCCTGGTGCTGGTGTAGAAATTAAATGGTGTGGACAATGCTGTGCCAAGGAGTGGATCCATTTTCTGGTCTTGCTTTATTGGGCTAGTACTAACTTTTGTGAATGAAACAAAGAAAGGCTCAGTGATCATTTTTGTGTCAAACTGAAATTATGTTACTGACAAAGATGCTTCTATGACACATTACTCATCTGCTGGATGTGTTGCATCTACTTTGATATCGGCACAGAACATTTCACATGCATAAGTTATTGTAATATAAATTATTAAGTTTAAAATGTGCTAATTAAGGCAAAAAGACTGTCTTCTTCAAGGTATTTACACAGGATTAGCCTCACAAAAAACTTCAAGAGCATTCTAGCTTTAGATTTTGAAAAAAACCCCACTATTCATGTTCTCTTCTGAACTAAGATGGTCCTCTGAACTAAGTCTTTCTGGTTTCTAACCATCAGAACCATGATTTTTCTGTTATTTTTCTACTGACATTTGAAATCATTAAGATAGAATTACCATGAAATTTTGATATTAATATTCTTCACCTCTCCAATTAGTTTTCAATGTACTCATTCCTCTATCTGTTTCCCTTATGCTTTCTGTGTCCAGACACAAAAGATGAAGGAAAGGTTGAATTTCTGTTTCCTGTTCTGGAGCTGGTTTTAGGTGTTTGAACTCTTCTGCTCTATGTGTGGTGACACTGATTTCAACAGAAGTTTTATAAAAAAAATAAATAATGTATGATAATGGTTGAGTCAGTTTCTCAGACTTACCTATTCATGGGTTTCACATAAATTCTCTGTAAGGAAATTGTAGCCTAGGTATTTTTATAGGCAATAGAAATGTATTTGCCAGACATAGGCTAGGTTCATATTTTGGTCAACATTTTTCTTGAATCATCAGTTATTGCACTTTACTTATTTGCCTGTGCTTCTGACATTGACCCTTCAAGTACTGTAAATGCACACAAGATGAAATGCACACTGTGTTCCATTTACAGAGACACTGGCATATCAGAAGGAACAAATGCTTATGTCCATCCTTTAATTACAAAATATTTATTTTTATTTCTATTTTTCAAAACTGGAGAAAAATAAATCTTGCTGTGAATTCTTTTTATAGCTATAATTATGCCAAATTACATAATTCTGAACATAAATACCTTCAATCATTTTCTGACAGCTTGTAATCACAGAATTGCAGTCTGAATTTACGTGATTGCAATGCACAAAAATATTCATGTTGAACAATTATTGCCTCTTCATAGAATTCACTTATAACCCTGGTCATTGTTTTTCAAAGGCGGTATTTTATAACCCAAAGTTTAACATCGATGTTTTGCATATTTGTACCCTTATATAAAAACCAATACAAACTTTTATGAAATTAAAGCTCTAACCTTTTCTAAAGTATACTTGTGTGCATACCTAAAGCATGGTGTAAATTATTTAAAATATATCTAACATTGTGTTTCAAAGGTAGTACGACTTCAATCAATGCAGTCATTCTTCTGTATAAATTCAGACATATGTATAAATACCCTAAAGAATTAAGGTGTCAGAACTTGTTATTGTACTCCCCTAAAGCATCTTGCAAAGATTGTGGTGAGGGTATTTCTAAAAAAACTCCAAAAAATTCCTGCACTGCTTGTGTTGCACTTCCAGCACATGTCAGAGTGGTTAAAATCTTCCATGACTACCAAGGTCTGTGGTCACAAGGACTCCTCAATTGTTTAAAAAAGTTTNAAATTATTAAGTTTAAAATGTGCTAATTAAGGCAAAAAGACTGTCTTCTTCAAGGTATTTACACAGGATTAGCCTCACAAAAAACTTCAAGAGCATTCTAGCTTTAGATTTTGAAAAAAAACCCACTATTCATGTTCTCTTCTGAACTAAGATGGTCCTCTGAACTAAGTCTTTCTGGTTTCTAACCATCAGAACCATGATTTTTCTGTTATTTTTCTACTGACATTTGAAATCATTAAGATAGAATTACCATGAAATTTTGATATTAATATTCTTCACCTCTCCAATTAGTTTTCAATGTACTCATTCCTCTATCTGTTTCCCTTATGCTTTCTGTGTCCAGAGAATTTATGTGAAACCCATGAATAGGTAAGTCTGAGAAACTGACTCAACCATTATCATACATTATTTATTTTTTTTATAAAACTTCTGCTCTATGTATGGTGACACTGATTTCAACAGAAGTTTTATAAAAAAAAAAAATAATGTATGATAATGGTTGAGTCAGTTTCTCAGACTTACCTATTCATGGGTTTCACTTAAATCCTCTGTAAGGAAATTGTAGCCTAGGTATTTTTATAGGCAATAGAAATGTATTTGCCAGACATAGGCTAGGTTCATATTTTGGTCAACATTTTTCTTGAATCATCGGTTATTGCACTTACTTACTTGCCTGTGCCTCTGACATTGACCCTTCAAGTACTGCAAATGCACACAAGATGAAAACTATGTTCGATTTACACTGAGACACTGGAAAACTAGAAGGAACAAAATTCTTATGTCCATCCTTTAATTACAAAATATGTATTTTTATTTCTATTTTTCAAAACTGGAGAAAAATAAATCTTGCTGTGAATTCTTTTTATAGCTATAATTATGCCAAATTACATAATTCTGAACATAAATACCTTCAATCATTTTCTGACAGCTTGTAATCACAGAATTGCAGTCTGAATTTACGTGATTGCAATGCACAAAAATATTCATGTTGAACAATTATTGCCTCTTCATAGAATTCACTTATAACCCTGGTCATTGTTTTTCAAAGGCGGTATTTTATAACCCAAAGTTTAACATCGATGTTTTGCATATTTGTACCCTTATATAAAAACCAATACAAACTTTTATGAAATTAAAGCTCTACCCTTTTCTAAAGTATACTTGTGTGCATACCTAAAGCATGGTGTAAATTATTTAAAATATATCTAACATTGTGTTTCAAAGGTAGTACGACTTCAATCAATGCAGTCATTCTTCTGTATAAATTCAGACATATGTATAAATACCCTAAAGAATTAAGGTGTCAGAACTTGTTATTGTACTCCCCTAAAGCATCTTGCAAAGATTGTGGTGAGGGTATTTCTAAAAAAAACTCCAAAAAATGTGTAATCACTCTTAGTCTACTATCTTCATTCTTTTTATTTCATTTCAGAGTTTATAATTTTAAAACATTGGTTTTGCAGACTGCAAGAGTAAAATGAGATTTTAATCTTCTTTATGTATACCTCAAGAAGTTGTTATAGTTCCCATGATTTGTTTCCTTTTCTATTAAATAGATAGATATTTTCCATTAAATAGATTCACTGTGCAAGCATATAGTAAATTACATCCTTGCCCTTAAAATCTTTCCACTAACTTTTGGATATGATGAATGGTTTTGTAAAATAACACCTAAATTTTCCAGTTTTAAATAAATTTGTCCAGAAAATGCTTCTTTAATATGTCTATTTAGCATCCTTTTGAACCCTAGTTATAGTTTGTCTAAGAGTTAAGTCACTGATAAAAATAAGACTTTTGAGAAAAAATTTATAAAAGGATCTGAGATGCTAATAAATACTTAAATAGTATACCTTTGACTGTCTCTTTGAGTCAGGTTTATAAGAAAGAGTATGTTCCTCCATCTCATATTGTGCTTCCTGGTTTGATCTATCGCAGGAAGATCCTCTTCACAAAAAAGGAGGAGAAAATGAAAGAAGCAAAATAAGGTAATTAAAGGAACAAATGTGAACCCTGTATCTAAACTGTAAACCAAGCAATACAGAAATGAAGCTACTTTTCCCAGTTCAAGTGACAGTCAGCCTTTTGAACAGCAGAGGATTTTGAGGAACTAAGGGAATCAGAGCATGCTTTTGCTTTTTGCTCAACATAGATAGGATAAACAGTGTTTTCAACAAATGTGCTAAAAAAAATTGCAGATTTTTTTTGCACATGTTTAGTCTTAAGGCAGTACCATGTATCAGGCAAGCTTTGTTTATTCATGTGTACAAAGCTATTCAGGACTGCTGGACAGCAAGCAGAAGTTAATGCAATATATACATAATAAGAAATATTATGAGGAGATGCAGAACAATTTTATAGGAAACTAGGGAATCTATATTTTGAGATAAATAGGATAAACTTACAATTTTAGATTACTAAACATCTGCTCCTGCAACATTGCTGTCATCAGAGCAGCCTACTGAGTGACAGGCTATTAAAAAAAAAGTTGTTTTAATGGCATAAATCATACTTACGATGATCTTTTGAATATGTACATTTTAACCCTACCTAAATAATTACTGTCAGAAGTGAAGTTAACACATCTTTTCATTGATATGAGTCCATGCTAAAAGAATTATGTTTTCTTGATAACACACACTTATTATGCATATATTTATAAGTATGGCCTCGTGGTTTGATTTCTTGCTAACATGATATAATGCATAGTAACTAGTGATAATACTGTAAGTCCCAGATCACCTAATACACTGATTCTTAGCTGTGTTATACCTAGATAGTCTCAATAGTGTTACTGGTCAGCATATCCTCTAAACCTGGCTTGACTGCTCTCCCATGTGCAAAAATCATGTGCAAAATTGTTTGCTGGAAAGGAGTACGGCAAATAGAGCACTTTCTTCTACATGTTTTCTTGATGAACATTATTCATTCAAGCTACCTTGTCTATGAGCTAGAAAGTGCCAGATACAACTTTGTGGATACACTTTAATGTATTATTCCTGTTTATTATTCCTTATGAACCTAAAAATACTCAGTGTTACATAAATGAAAAATGAAAGACCTTGCTGATTTCAGTTGCTTACAAGTTCAAAGACAAGCACAGTGAAGGAAGAATACATTAAGCAACCCAGAGGACACAATGTTCCCAGTCTATATTTTCCTCTGCAAATGAGAAATGACCTTAAACAAAAAATGTGCTCTGTAATTGTGGAGGCAAAAGCTCACATTAATAGTATGAGTGCTTTGAAAATTAGCCTTTAATGTCTGTCTTCTTACAATTCTTTTCAAAATTCTTTTCTGTACCTGACTATTCAAGGTACCTACTAAGCTATGTAGTTCATCACCTAACATATTTTTCTCATTTTGTTTTATAATTTCTTCTTACAAATGTCATATTTTAAATGCATGAGCCATGAGAGAAAGTACTTTATTGTACAACATGGCTTTAATCTTAATATTGTAACAAGACTGAATGGAGTTTTCATCTACATTAGGCTCACTAAGCTCAACAGAAAGTAAAAGATTTTGTCCATTACATTTTCTTCTTAGTCTTCAGGTGTTATTTCCGGATGTCATGACCTCAGTTTGTACATAGGATATATTATGTTATCAATTAGCAGTCTCAGTATCTTTAGTACTGAATTGCATTCATTTTATGTTACTATTAATATCCAACTAAAGAATTACACTTGAACTGTGTTTCTTGAACTGTGGACCCATTTTCCCCAGCATTCCTTTTGCTGTCCATGTACCTGTAGGTGGCTTCCTTATTTCCCTTTACATTTCAGCCCTTTCCAGTTTCAGGTCCAACTGAGCTTTTACTTCCCTAGTATAATCACTGCACTAGGCACTGCAATAAACAATTCCTGTGTAGAGTTTATATCTTCTTCCTGGGCAGCTTGTCTCTCAATTCTTTAAAATTCACTTCTTGTGTCAGAGATCTGTAAGGATCTCAGATTTCTGAAAGAATCTCAGCAGCTCTATAAGGATTACCTCGCTCAGCAAAGCCAGCATTCTGCCATGCCTTCTCAACATCTTCCACACTTAAATGTACCTTTTTTGTGTTTTGAAAATACTGTCATTGAAACACAGGCAATTTGATTTCCCGAAGGCCCTCTGTGCACTTTAGAGAATTCTACTGTGGTATCCTCCCTGGTAGTTTCCTGAAGAAGAAATCTGCTCTCGTGAAACTTTCAAGTTATAATTCTGCTACCTTTTGCTCTCTTCCCTTCAGATCATAAATTCTACCATCTCATCCTCACTACAGCTAACACTACCATCAATCTGTTTGCATCCCGAAATAATTCTTCATTTTTTGTGAGCAGCAACTGCTAACTATGGTTCTTTTTAACCTGTTGTGAATTTTTTCTCAGGTCACTCCAAAAAATTCCTGCACTGCTTGTGTTGCACTTCCAGCACATGTCAGAGTGGTTAAAATCTTCCATGACTACCAAGGTCTGTGGTCATGAGGACTCCTCAATTGTTTAAAAAAGTTTTCATTCACTTCTTGACTGGGAATTCTGTAGCAGATGACTACAACAATATCGCTCTTTCCTGTCTCCACTCTGATCCAAATCAATAAGCTCCTGCTTTACTGTTGTAGGTTGACCTTATCTGGATGTCATGTGCTCCACTACTCCCTTTTCTCAACTGGACAGAAGATACAACAAAAGGCTTATGAGTCAAGATAAGCACAGGAAGATGACTCAGCAGTTACCATCATGTGCAAAACAGACTCAACTTGTGGAAATTATTTAATTATCAATCAGAACAGAGTAGAATAATGACAAATATAACCAAATCTTAATACACCTCTCCAACACCCCTTCCTTCTTCCTGGGCTCAACTTCATTCCTGATGAGGTAGAGGTAGAAAAAACTCTTCCTTCCTAGAAGCACAGGGGGAGATGGAATGGGGTTTTAGTCAGTTCATCACACATTGTCTCTGCCTCTCCTTCCTCCTTACTCTCTTTCTCTGCTGCACTGTGGGGTCTGTGCCATGAGAATCAGTTCTCCATAAACTTCTCCAGCATGACTTCTTCACTGTCTGAAGCTCTTCATGAATTGTTCCAGTATGGGTCCTTTCTAAGGGGTGCATTTCTTCAGGAAGAGACTGCTCTAGCATGGATCCCCTACTGGGTCACAGTTCCTGCCAGAAGCCTGCTCCAGGATAGTTCTCCACAGGGTTACAGGTCCTTTGGCTATATTCACCTTCTCTGGCATGTGGCCCTCCACAAGCTGCAGGGTGAATAGCTGCTTCATGGGCTGCAAGGGGACAACCTGCATTGCCATGGTCTTCACCACAGACTGCAGGGGAACCTCTTCTCTGGCACTTCCAACTCCTCCTTCCCTTTTTTCTATTCTGACTCTGGTATCTGCATAGTTGTTTCTCTCATATATTCTCACTCATCTCTCCCAGCTGCCACTATGCAGCATTTTTACCCTTTCATAAATATGTTATTCAAAGGTGCTACCAACATTGCTCATTGGCCCAGCTTTGGGCAGCCATGGATCCATCTTAGAGCTGGGAGGAACAGTCTCTGTCTGACATGAGGGTAGCTTCTGCTGCTTTCTCACAAAAGCCATGCAGCTCTCCTGACTACCCAAACTGTGATACATAAACCAAATACATCTTTCCAGTACATCCTTGCTTCCCACAATTTTCTCCACTTACTATTGGGCTGCAGTCATGCTTCTCCAATAAATCTATTTTAAAATGCTCCTTAAGATGTTAGCAAGTCTCATAGAAAAGATGATTTTCCCCTGCTTTGTCTTATGGTCCTAGTCTCTTCTTACTCAAAAGTGGTCCCATGATTAAAGTTCTGCTCATGACACCCATTAGACAGCCTGATGCTGGTCATCTGTATGTGTCTATTTGTACATGAGCCTCTTTTCCCACTAGCAGAATTTAGAATGACATCAGATGGAACCCCATGCTGTTCACCATAGTGAGTAGTTGTCATGTAGTCAGTCTTGGTTCTTTCAAGATCTCCCTTGGTAGCATCATTGATGCCCATGTGGATGAACAGGAAGAGATGACAGTCCAAGCACAAGATGGGCCTCAGCCCTCCTTTTTGCAACATTTTGGATTTAACCAGCCCACAAATTAACCTCACAAAACAGTACATCTGGTCAACAGATGGGTGTCTCAGTCTCCCACAGTTTTCAATTGCAGCCATCCATGGCTTTCCCTTGTTTTCGACACATGGATCAGGCTCATCTGGCTTAGATGCTTTCCCGAAGGGAACTTGTTCATGTCTGCTGCCAAGGCTTTCTGAATATTCTGTAGGGGCACATCCATAGGTAAAGAAAAACACTTCTTCCAGTTGACAGAAGTGACTATCTTGAGAATCTTCATTGTCTGCTCATGTGAGTGCAACCTCTGTCCATCTTTTCCTACTCTGAACTCTGTAATTATCTCTGAGTACAAACTGTCAGTTTCATACTATTCCTTCCTGATGCCATGCAGGTAATCAACAAAATGGTAGGATATAATTGTCTAGAAATATTTTTGTTGCTCCATTTCTTCTTTCCCTAACAGCTCTTCACTGTGTAAATTATATGGGGAAACAGCCAAAATGACAAAAGATGTGACATCTTCATAGGATGCTTACCTCCCCAAATATAATCAGCCCACATATCTGGACACTCTAAAGAACAGACTAATTCCACAATTATAGCTTTATGGATTTTAGCCACAAGTCACATACTTATGCTTGGAAAAATAATTTTGATGACATAACATGGTTTGTCAATACAGAGGTAACCATTAATTTTTGGGTCATACCTTATTCACTATTCTTTACTTATCATGACTCAAATATAAATATTATCTTAGTTATTTTATGATATTGCTACCTAATGCTCTAGGCAAGGACCAATTCTCCATTGTTTCACATGTTGTGTGAACAAAGAAAAACATCTTTGCTCCAAAAATGCCTTCAGAGTGTGAAAAAAAGAAAACAGAAGTAATACACAGAGAGAAGTACATACAATCACTGAAAGAAAGGTTAGCTTGAAAGTTCTAGGAGCTTCAGTTAAAACTTAAATTAGGCAACTAATTGAATGGTTAATGTATGTATTTAATATTGTATGATTTAATAAATAAATATGCATACATATTCCAGCTTTTATGAGGAGACACTTTAAAACATGTTGATGGAAAGATCCTACATTTAAATCTGTTTCTCTAGTCTTCTAACACAGTCTCAGTAACATTTTGAGTGGCACTCAAGAATGAAAAAAAAAAAAAAAAAAGGAATAAAATAAAGTGGAAATTAGTGGAACAACGTAACAGGGACAAAGGCCATTAGGTATATTGGTAAATAAACTAAAAAACTAAATGATTTTGAAAAAAAAAATCTATCTAGTCATAATTTTCAAAGTGCTGTATGCTGTGTTTTGGTTTTGTTTCTTTTATTGGAAGATGTTTTTCTAACACATTCAATTTGTAATAAATTATATCAGTACCTGCCTCCCCTAAACATTCTCATTGTGGATCTGAATGACTTCTGTGAAACATGGTAAAAGAGAAATTAACCAAAAATGGAGAAATCTCCACTCATTCTTGCACTGGGGGCTGGAACTAATTGCTTGAGGGGGAACCACGCTTCATCTCTCTACCCTTGCCTCATTGGGTTTTTCTGTGTCTTTAGTACTAAAAGTTAAAAAAATGGCCCAAATCTATAGACTATAGTCAAGAGGAAATAACCCAGGATAAAAAATATAACTAGCCCTGCTTTTCTTACACTTTCCTGATCATCCATATGAACATATTAGGTGCTGCCAGTATCAGAAGTAAGGACCAAGTCCTCTGTCAGTCACTTAATAGAATGACATTATTTTTTTCTCTTGCAAAGGAGAAAGTTTACAGAAGGAAATCATACTCTGTGTAGCAGCTTTTTTTATTAGACAACATTTCATATTCTAGGGAGTCCCCATAGCCATACATTTTATGATGTCTACCAATTAAATAATGCATATACTATGCATCACCTTGTATCTGTCAACTATGTGCATGTGATACATACCTACTCAAAATATTTATCTCCCTCACTTCCCAAATTTTTAGTCTTTCTCTAATTCTTTTAACACATCCTATTCTATCTTGTTTAGAGAGAGGAACTCAGAAGCCTAAATATGTCTAGAGTTATTTGTAGAAAAAAATCATAACAACTGAATATACTACTGTACTTCAAGAAGAATGTGTTACAGATACAGAACTGTTAACTCACCTCTTAACAATTCCATTCTCACCAACCTACAGAATACAAGAAAACCTGTGGCATATATCAAACCCATATATTTGCAACACCCTAGAGATCCCCTTTTCTTTTGGGAAGTTAGATTATGGTTTTGATCTGTAGTGGTTTTGTTCCTCTATTACAAACTGGAAATTTCCTTGGAGTGCAGTTGTCAAAAGTAAATCCTGTTTTTCTGGATGCATTCACATAAATGTTTCTTCATGCAGTCATCCTAGCTTTACGAGGACCAAAGGATAAATCTGATACATTAGAATTTACATTTCAAGGTTAACTAGTTGTTAACATTCAAGTAGTTGCCAAAATTATATATAAAAATCTCAGGTTAATTAAAAAATAAAGATTAAGCAAACTTTCTGAATAATCTTTCTAGATAAACTTTTGTTTTATGTCCATGCATGAGTGTTTTGCTTATGCTACATATAGATATACAGGATAGCAAAACAGATGTTGGTAAGCAAGGTTCCTTTCTACATAAGTGTAGAAGTACTGAAGCCTTGACAGAGTGTTTAGGAAAAAAACACAAGAAATATTTAAATAAAAATAAATAAATATAAAAAAAATAAATAAAATAAAATATTCAGGCCCAAAATATAGCAACATATACCTTTGTTATGTTTTGTGCAGATTTTTTTTTCTTCAATATATAGAAACTTTTTGGTGACTTGAGCACTGGAGTACTTAATTTATTTTAGGATACCAAATAAATAAACCTGGACACATGTTATTGATTCAGTCTACTCTATTTCATGTGCAGTTTCTTCACATAGATCTTATAAAAATTGAACTTAGGAGCAAAAGTAACACTACTGTCAAGTTACCTTAAATAGCTCTGGAGATCCTATTTCGATGAAATCGAAACACTTCATCTTCTTTTTGAGTATTGCTCAAAATTTAACTCTGTACTAACCCTATTGATTGCATGTGTATGTTATATCAGTCTTTTGTTAAGAGACCAACCTTTTGTTAAGAGACCTTTTGTTAAGGTTCCATCAAGCAGACCAGGTAAGATTTAAAAACAACCCTTCTGTGGGAAGTGGCAGAGTTAATATGGGTGGTAAGAAAGGAATGGGCTAATGAAGTACCTTGTTTACCAGAAGGATGGTGGAAAAATACTGGAAAACCACCACAAAACACTGGACCTTGGTGGGAGGAACCTGGGAGGATCCTGGGGAGGACCCTGGGGAATGGCTAGGAGTATATATAGAACCCTCAGATGAATAAAATTTGTCTCAGCAAGGAAATGTTGTGAGTCCCTGGATAATGCATCACACCCTCCTCCTAGAGGGTTGCAAGTTTGCAAGTAGTTTTCTTGGAAGCTGTAGTAACATAGTTCATAAAAGCCTGTGGGACTCTCTGCTGAATACCTTTCAGTATTCTTTTGATCTGATAATGTACTGAACATTCCAAAGTTTGAGCTATAGAGTCATTTGACCCTTTGTCTCATTAGGGACATCATAAACTATTTAAGTGCTGCTATTGTATTGAGATAAATGACTGAGACCCAAACAGGATTGCAATCAAAGTTTGCAATTTATTAAGTGACTAAAGGCAAGCAAACAGCGCTGGGTACACTGGCAATCTCTGCTCCACCATGACGCATGCGTGCCAAATTCGGTTCCTTTCTTTTATGCATTTTCCCCAAAGTCTCCTCCCTCTTTTTTTCCCACCATGTGACGTCCTATTGGCCCCCTATACTAATATATATTCATAAAAAGGTTGGTTGGTCTCTGCAAATGAATTCCAGGGATAGGCGTATCTTCCTCAGCGCATGCCCTCTTCACCTCTTCAGGTCTTCTCCTTGGCTCACTCTTAGGATGACCCTAAACTTTACACATGCACTTTATAGGCTTCTCTTACATAACACAATGCTGTTAGCAGCAAAACTGGTTTAAACTGGTATACAAGAATGTTCGTCAGGTGGCTTTCACAAAAAAAAAACAAAACAAAAAAACAGGAACTATATACATCTTAGGCTTGTGGTTATTCAAGGGTATGTAAGAGAGAAGGTCACATTTCATTATGTGACCCTAGCATTGTTCCATATTGACATGAATCAGATTAATATATTTCACAGTATGAAGCCAAGAATGCCATATAAATTACTCTTCTAATATTTGCTTTATTTGAAAAAATATATGTCAATATACATGATTTATACCAATAACTCCATACAAAGCTGAATGATTAATTTTCCACTTGTAAATTTATAAAGGCTTTAAATTTATTCTAACTCTTGTTTCTTTTCAGAAAAATTAATTTGTTAATAAATCGGAAAAATTCTCAACCAAAGGATATGGGGTCACACTGTGAGGAACTTCACTTCAGCAGCAAGTGTTTATCTCAGCTATTAGCCAGTTGGTTTACTGAACTTGTCTCTAAGGGCAAGCAGGTTGGGGAGTGGGAGATCTTTTTAATACCATATTGAGTATCACAGGGCATTTTTTCAAAAATAAAATGAAAGATCGACCTATTACCACCAGCACAGGTCAAAATGAAGACTAGGAGACTTGTAGAAGAAAATAACTTGATTTTTGTGTTTTCAAGTGAGAAAGTGAAGAAAAAAAGTGAGAAAAATACTACTGCTGTCAACAAGTCAGAGATTTGCATGATTTTCCCCCCCATTTCATTACAGCCTCTTTAATTTTATGTAAATTGCATAATTTGTGTAAGAAAGCTTGTCCATTAGAGTGTGGATATCTGGAAGAGGATATTGCAGGTATCTTGTTTAAATGTTCCACTATCCTGGGATTATATTTAATTATTTCGAAAAAGTAACAGGTCTTAAAATACCCTGAATGTCATTACATGGGGCTTTACTTAAAGAGTTTAAGGTATCTCTCATTCACACTGAACCATACCTTTCTGTGACATGCTATAACTGTAGCAGCAGTATAAGTTACTAATTTCCATTCAGTCAAACCACAAGTCGGTCATAACATTCTTCCCCTGGGCCCTCCCTTGAGGAAAAAGATAGAATTCTCTGTTTATGAATTTCAGCTCTGAGCCTTTCCTGATCAAAAGAGGCAAAATGAGACAAAATGTTAGATCTGCTGCATCTGTGATATAAACTATGCACTAAACACAGAGTAGATATCATCAAATTTAGTTAGGTCCTTACTCAGTAGATTGTTTGTCAAATTCAAAAGGTGGAAGTATAGTGTTTGAACAAGTACACTACCCTGTTTCTGTAAAAAATCAAATGAAATTATCTTTCTATAGCCCATTAATAGTGACACTAGAAAGAGAAGGGTAAGGAAGAGGATGTAGCAAAACTCCTGATTAGAGAACATTAATCCTCACTTTCTTCTTTCATGCTTAAAGAAGTCATTTTCTTTATAGGAGAATAAAGTGGATGACACCAAGCAGAGAATAACATGGAATTTCATTTAGCAGTAAAAAAATCCAGATTTTTCATAGTGCAACAGATTGTATTTTATCTCCATAGCCTAATTAAAAAGTTAAACATTAGCATTTTGTTGCTACCTCAACCACAAAATTATGCAGAAAAATGATAGTTAAGGGGAATCCTAGTGGTCCAAGTGTGACATGAAGCATATGCTCCCAGGGTTTCAGTCTTCTTGTACCATCATTGTCTGCAGTATGAACAAATGCAGAGAGATACCTATCTGTTCTGTAATGCTCAAAGACCCTTGTGTGCAGCAAACTGTTGGCCAAATACAGATTTGTCAAGAACTATCTTGACAACTTAGAAAATTTGATTCACTGTGGAGGTGTTTTTATTACTGTCAGTTCCTGCAGGTGGAATAGCAGGCACAGGAATTTGCAAGTTTCTTCTCTCTTGCAGTTCTCATCAAATTAAGACAATCTTTTGATATTTTTTCCATGGTTTCTTAGTTGATTTTTTTTTTTAAAGTAGTTGAAATTAACCTAGGAGTGCATGTATGACCATGAACACTGTGCCGAAAAAAATCTTAGAGTATATTTCTATGAACAGTTTTCAATATTTTGTTGTGATGAGCCATGCCAGAAATATAGGTCAATTAAATACTGTAAAACTTTGTTAATTTTGCATTTCAAGAACAGCATTGTAGGAGATAGCTAAAATAAACTTGAAAGTCTGAATGTCTCAGAATTGCCATACTGTATTGACCACCTAGCCTAATATACTGCCTCTGATGATGGCTGAATCAGGGTAATGCCAAATGCAGCAAATTCTGAAATACATAAAGCATAACCTGTCCAAGGGAAAAAAAATATTTCTAACTGCTGTCAGCTTGTTTTTAATTTATATCTTAGTAATTACAGGTATATATTATTTTAATTATTTTATCCTCTACTGCTTAACTATGAATTTTCTTACATTCCATATGGGATTCCTGTATGTATCAGTACTCCTCTTAATGTCAGTATTATCTTTTGGCAATTAGTAACAATAGTCAACTATGCGAAAAGTAAATTCGTAACCTTTTACCAGCATTCAATGTATTGCCCTTGTCTTACATTGATTTCTTGGTTCCCAATTTACCTTTTCTGTAATATTTTTATATCATATGATATAACACATTTTGCTAGAGTGTAATCTTGAAATACAGAGCCCCACTATTGTCTCTATTTCTACACTTTACTAGAGCTGATAATGACTGCTCTTTGGTATCAGTGTTGTGATCCTACTATGGAAAGATAGAGAAGAATAAGGCCTTAGGTAGTCTGAAAAAGAAACAAGTCTGCCAAATAACTACAAGGCACATAATAATATTTATTTAATTTTTCATTATCAAGTGAGGTGGTAGATAAGTAATAGAAATTCAGAAAAGCTTTTACTCATTGTTTTTCACTTTCATTTTACATGTAGATTTTTCTTGTTAAAATTTTAACTGCAACAAGAAGAGTTTTGTCTTGAATCAGAGACATTCTGAAACTGAGACCTTCTGAAATTCAAAGGTCATGTACATTGAATTAATGTGTTTAAATAAGGTCTATCTTCAGATGAAGACAGAACATAGTTACTAAAGAAGTTAAGAGCAGAAGGTGTTAGCCTACTTCAAATTCATTCACTACCTGTCCTTCTTTGCTGCTTTTTAAATAGCATGACAACAGTGTGATCAGGCTTGAGATATACACCGTAGAATTTCCATTTAGGAAATTAATCCATGTTTTATTATTTTATTATACTTTTTATTCAGGTTGCTACGTGCAATGATTGAAACAGAGAGAAAACTTGAGTGCCAGAACCTGAGATTCTGTTGGGTTGGGGTTTTGTTTTTTTGTTTGTTTGGAGTTTTTTTTGTTTGGTTGGTGGGTTTTTTTGTTGTTGTTGTTTTTTTTTGTTTGTTTGTTTTTTGTTTTTTGTTGTTGTTGTTGTTTGTTTGTTGGTTGGTTGGTTTTGTTTGGTTTTGTTTTTAAACGCACAAGTGAAGATCCAGGTAAACCCAGAGGAAAAAGTGTGTTTTCTATCACTATAATGAAACTTATGTTGGTAATTTCTAGGGAATATCTCTGATAATATTCAATGAGAATCAGTTAACATGGTTAGATTTGTATATTCAAGCAAGGTGCAAATCATTTACTACTTGGTACTTATTTAAAATAACATTATATTTTTTATTAGAATATAATATAAAGCATGTGGTTTGAAAGAAAGTAAACAATTTTTTGTTCATATTGTTTACTAATCTGAAGAAACAAACACTACCAAAATGGTGAAAAGACTGTAGCAATAACTGAATTCACAATTGAATCACAAAGTCATTGTTAGTCACCCAAACATATAGCTGAACTTCAGAAGACTCAATATATACTCCAATAGAAGCATTCTGCAAACAGTTGACAAAAATGTTAATTATTTGTATTGCTGAAGGTATATTAAATATATTAACTTCTACTGCATTTTTTCCTCTCTTTTTATTCCTTTCAGATTAGTTTTCAGTAATATAAAACTTTCCTCCCTTATGAGGAAAGGCTGAGGGAACTGTGTCTGTTCAGCTTGGAGGAGATTAAGGGCCAACCTCATTAGTATCCATAAATATGTAAAGGGTGAGTGTTAGGAGGATGGAGCCAGGCTCTTCTCAGTGGTGTCTAATGATAGGACAAGAGACAACAGGTGCAGGTTGGAGCATAAGAGGTTCCGTGTAAACATAAGGAAATGACTGAAGTAATGACACAGACCTGGAGTATCTGCTATAAATATTCTCTATAAAGAATACTAAGTTCAGGAAAATTAAAATTCTAATTCTGTCTCCCTTGGTTCTTCTAAAAAGATGTGAATTGTTGTAGTAGGAAAGACTCATAACAGACAGCTTATTTCTAGTCATACACACATTTTTATCTCATTGTAAAAAAGAGTTTGCTCTTCCTTTCAGTGAAAGTAAACAGTGAACTCATTTTGCCTATTTAGCGAGGCACATGGTAATTACTGTGGAGTGTCTGAAACACTGTAATTTGGCACCCTTATTCCGTGTGCATTAATTGATTATGTGTCGGTGCCCTGAAACTAAGACCAGGCAGTTGGCTGCAGAAATATTAACACTGTAATTTATTTTGTAAATAATTGCCTAGATCAGTATATTCCAAAACTGGATACTACCATTACTGCAACATCACATGTTACTAAGACTGAAACACCCTGACCCTTGAGGGAAACTATGAGAAATCTAAAGAAATTGAAAAATCTATTTGTGGCAAGATAAAGTGTTAACAAAAATAACAGGTTGCAGCTGCTAACCTGGTGCTTTTACTAAGACATGGTTCCTCTAGCAGCTACCAAAACCATGGGGAGTACTGAGGAATTTTGTCTGCATTCTGAACTGTGAAGAAAAACAGGAAGTACTTATTTAGAGACCACATGCTATCTGAAAAAAACTGTATTGCTTGAATTGTTTTTGAGTAAAAAGAACACGCGGTCACAGATTTTACAATAATCTAGATCTAGCTGACTTTCAGAGGCAAAGGCAGAAAAGCCTCTTGCAATGATCCCTATTGAGCTTCTAGATTTACCTCAGGACATGCTGATAATTCCTGTCACCTGAACACCTTCCAAGAGCTCTGCATCCAGGAAGACTCATTTGGAATATTCTCATCTCTTCAGGTTAGTATGACAAAGAGGTGGGATTGATCTCCCTCAGTTTTATGTGTATTTTATAGAGATTTCTATTTATAACTTAATTATCCGGTCTTGTAAATTGAAATAAATGAGGACTTTGTGAAAGCCACAGGGTTGAGTTTATATGGTGGAGCTTTTGTAGTGGGGGAGGAGTCACAGGCTGTGGCTTTTGAGAGAAATTGCTGGAAGCTGCCCCAGCTGCAAAAGCAAGACTTGCCTTTGGCTGAGGCTGAGCCCATCAACGATGGAGCTAAAGCATCTATGATTAACATATTTAAGAAGGGGGAAAAGAAACTGTTAAAAGATCTGCAGGAGGGAGAGGAGAGGAGGACAGGAGCGATATCTATGTGGATACCAAGGTTAGTCAGAAAGGAGTGGAGAAGGTGTGACAGAGCACAGGTTTCCCTGCAGCCTGTGGTCAGATGTCAGTCTGTCCACCAGCAACCCAGGGAGTAGCATGGTGGAGCAGTCTGGAGGACCACAGCGGGGAAGATGCAGACCTGCAGTCATGGAGGACACCACATCAGGGGGTGTTGCTGCTCCCCAAAAAGACCATGACTCCATGGGAAGCCCTCCTTTTTAAAATAGTGGAAGGGCTAGATCTGTGGAAAGGACATATACTTGTTAATTATTATAACACTACAAACAGTACTCTTACAGCAACTAGTAGCAACTTCCCATCAAATTATTTTTGGTCCTCTGGTTTTCTGAATGGCAATTCTGATATATATTGTCAAGGGTTATTTATCATTAAAAATATAAATCAGATTACATGGATGGAACATTCATATTTGATACAATAAATAATGTTTCCACATATCTTTCAGGGAAACAGTGAAACCCTGACTACCCAGTACAGCAGTAAACATGACATAAAACTAGTAAAAACAAGTCAGCAACCACTTGCCAGAAATTTATACCTGGGCTACAAATTTATTGCTAATAACTTCCAGCATATAGCTAAAAAAACATTTCAGTTAAAGGAAAAAAACATGAAGAAAATAAAAAGTGTAAATTAAAAAAAAAAATCAGTGAAACTAAATTTTTTCTTCAGAGGTGAAAAACCAAAACATTTTTAAAAGATAGCTCTCTCAGGTAAGCCCAGGGTGCTGATATTTGCAAAGTATTTGGAGAAATGTTGCTGGGACCGAAGATACTCAAGTTTCAAAATGAAAAAGAAAGAAAGAAAAAGAAAAAAAAGTGCAGTTTATTAGAGAAAGAAGCTGCTGAATTAACAAAAAGAGAGTAATGACTTTGGGAAGTATTGAGTAGACTCTCATCTACAGCATTACAAACTTCTGCGCCTTCTGCCTATCTGGTGCCTCTCTCTGTGATGTGACACTTCTCTCCTGCAACCCAAATCTACTGAAGCTAGCCTGATTCTTTTGAGAAAATATGAAGTCTGAGTAGAAGGAAAAAAGTAAGTCATCTTATTCACTGGTTATGCAAAATTCAAGCTTAATTACATCCTGAGGTGCACTGAATGTTCCTTATGTCTTACCTCTTCATTTCAGTAATGAAAGCCTGCAAACCAAGTGCCATAGCTACAGACTTCACCAGAAATTCAGAGCTCTCTGTTCTTCAAAACTGCAGGAACTGTTTCTGCAGCTGTAATATGTTATGTCTCACCCATAAACGTCCACTATAAATCCTGTTGCAGATGTCAGGAGGCTTCAGTGCTCTTTTCATTGTTAATTTGAAGTTTTAAAAAAAAAATAAATAAAAAAATTAGAAAATAAAAAATAATAAAAAAAAAAATAATCCTTTTTGGCTACTTAAATGTTCGTTCAGTACCATTCCTTCAGCTCTTTGAAATATCCTTCATAAAAGTATGGCATAGTTGATAGGCCTGTCAAAACAGAAACATAGTGGTAACTTTTTTTGGTCATAAATTATAACAATGTGTGTTTCAACTTTCAAATAATATTGGAAGAGTCAAGATGGACGCAGGATTGGGTTTATATCTGTTGTTGATAATCCTTTCCTGGACCACGGTGTCTTGAGGTCCAGTTGGTGTTCTTGCCAAGGTGAAGGACAGCACTCTGAAAGTTGCCCTTAGAATCAGTTGGTCTATCTTGGTGCTAACACTCTGGAGTGGACTATCCTCTTCCTCAGGCTGGTCAGGAGCGAACCAAGCTTGCTTCTGGAAGCCCACCTTTTATTGGTCCCCCAGTTCTGCTCATGCGCAGCTGGGGCCAGCCCTAGTTGGGCACAGGTGGGCTTAACAGGAGCTCGTGCCTTCCTCCTCCTGACTGGCAACACCTGATTGTGTTTACCTGGTTGCCTCTACAATATCCATTTATTAAGTATTTTATAACCAGTAATTAAAAGAGGAACGTTTGTAAATTTCATTAGATACTTCAACTTGTTAATTTTGTGTGTTTTTCTCTTTTTGGACCATAACTTCTTGGACAGTTTCATCCTGCTTGAGTAGTGATACTGCTGACCCATCAGTTTCATCTCTGCATTCTAGACAGACCTTCCAAAGCTCTTCTGCAGGTTTTTAAATATGTAGAAATTAATGGCACAGGGCTTGGACCAATCTATTGGAAGACAGTAACAAGAATGCAGAACAGTTGATTAACTTCTGTTGTCCTGTATTTTGAGAGAATACATACATTTGCACCTTTAATTATTTCATATTCAGAAATAAAAATAGGTTCTATACCAGAGATAAGCCTGAAATAATATTTGAAAGATGTGGCGGAGAAAATATTTTGAAAGGCTGAAGACTGAACTAGAGACACAGAGTTTAGATATACAGACCAGACTGAGGTTCACACAAAAACCCCAGTTGGCCTGGAATGTCAGGCCCTGGACTTCAAATTCAAGACCTGTGTAGACAGGTAAGATGAGAATAAGTGATATATTGTAATTTTAGGGATTATTGCCTTAGCACAAATCTGAAACATTAGAAGTTACTTGACCAATAGAAAGCCAGTACATCAACTGTTTCCAGGACAGCTGAACTGCACCTATCACATAATTTCTCTGAAATGTACAGTATATCTAGCTTCCATCCCATTGGATTTTATTTTAAATGCTTTAGAAATTTTTGCACTATGTACCCCAGTGATTCCAGAGGTAATTTTTCAAAATCAAGTTATGCAAGATTTTCTGTATTATCTTTATGGATGAAGATGAGCTTATCAACATCCAAGCCTTTTATCTGCCTCCACAAGATAAGCAGTGTCAAGGGAAATGGAGAGTGTTATGTCACTCATATTTTATTGAATAGCTGACAGACACTATTAAACTACTCCAGATGGGATCAGGCTTGCTATTCAGTATAAACATTAGAAGCACTTATCTTAGAGCAATGAAGAGTGGGCATCATCAAGAGCTTATATAGCAATGCTTTGATGTTTCTCCACTAAGCTTAGTAGCATGTTTTATGGTGGAAAGTGGAATTAATGACACCTGATTACACATAGATTTATTTCTTCTGTTTTGATTTCACTCCAGGAAGAATTAGACCACACAGAAGTCTGCCAAACATTGAGTGTTCTGAGGTATTTATATGTATTACGAACACTTATTATATCTTATATATATTCATACATTATATATATTGGTTTTCAATTGCGTGGATTCTCTGAGATACCACATTTACTTGTACTCTTCCAAGGTGACATTAATAATGTGTCTTCTCACTAGCTGGCTCCTGGAAGATTTTGGTGGGATTTATCACTCCAGATGTAGACATCTACATCTTAAACATGTAAATTCCCATTATAATCAGTTGACACATCAATAATAAGAGGTTTAAAAGATGTCAGAGAATCTTTTATTCATCACTTTAAGTCTCAAATTTCACTGAAATTGGATAAGATATTAACAGTAATATGGCCCTGACACACAGAAATGCATACATGCTATCATAGATGGTGGCAGATGACACTACTTAGGAGCTAGGATAAAAAACTATATTAAATTCTACACAGTTAATATTACTTTGGGATTCTGTGATAATTCTGATATTGTATTTTGTGTATATTTTTTACTGTGAATTCCTTTGCAAGGATCAAAAATCTCTGTGTTTTGATTTGATGAGGGCTGTCTCTTACAAAACCACCAGATTTGCACACAAAACTTTATATGTAGCTTACAAGTGAAATCTTTGGTCTGATACAGACAAACTGTGCTCAGAGAAAGAGAGTTTATCTTCTTTATTTTTCTCATATTTTGTAATTCATACAGCAAAACTTTACATTACAATAATTTCCATACCAATTCCCTCATTTATTTGATAGTTCCCTAGGTGTGGTCTCAAGGATTCATTGCACTGATATTCATTGAATTAGCTAGGGAGATGTAAAATATATCTATTATTTGTGCTAGTGTGTTATCAATTCTGTTCTATTTTGTTCTGGTGTATGAGAATAGATTAGTTAGTAACCTCAGAGAAACATATGCATCATATCTTTCTTAATTCTTTAAGCCACTTGGTTAGTGCCTCAACCTGCCATTTGCATCTCCCAGGTATTTTCTTATTTTTCCAGCAATCTGTTAAATCTTATGGCTAATTCTGGAGATCTATTTCCCTCTCAGATTAGAACCCCTTTACCTGTACAAGTGTATTGCTGGTTTTGTTGAGCACTATCCATAAATGAGTTCCTATGGGACTATCTACTAGAAATAAAGGGTCTCCGTGCCCTGTGGTCTCAGTGCAGAAAAGCTAAGTAGTGCAAGGGAATTACCCTGGGCAGATGAACTGGTTTAGTTTTGTTGCTTAATTAGTAGTGTCTGGAATGCTTCGTCTAGTGCTGGTCATTAATCCACCAATTTGTGAGTTTATCTTGGCTGTTAGCATTATACTATTCTGAATAAATGTTGTAGATGAGAACAGAGCTTAATAAAATGAGTTTTGCTGTGCTGGTTGGCTTCAGTTCTGGACAATGCTTCAATGCTAGATATCTTCACGGCTAGTTTCAGTGTAAGATGAGATGACTGATCACATTTAGTTCATTACAATAGACATACACTATACATCTATGCAAGGAGCTAGTCATCTATTTTTGACCCTTCTACCTGAGTCCATACGGCTGAATGCATATTTTTCATCAACAATTTTAGAAAGCAGCCTGAGCTCAGACAGGTTATATGTTATGGAAAGATACAGTATCACACTTAGAGAAGACTTTCCATAATAGGGCACTTATCTACTTAACAATGTCCAAGTTTTTGAGGAATGGTAAGTATTGCAAGTGTTATTGAATTTACTTTCTGTTGGTGGCTCAAAATTTACAGTCCTAAGAAGTCAATTATGTCTTTCATTCAGGAGTGGAATTCAAACTACCTTGGTATGCAGGTAGGCTCCCCACAAAATTCTAGAAGAATGCAATCCTATAATGACAACTTCAGAGTCACTATGCTGGGAAAGGACTGCCTTGCCTCATCAACTAAAATATAATGAAATGTTATGTAGGCTGATTTAAAATACCATATCTCTATAGGATCTTCCTGTCTAACTCTAGGTTTCCACACTTGACTTGGTTTTTAGTTCAGATCTTCTGATCTTGAGTTCTCTGGTAATTCTTGCTTCACAGCACATAGCTGCTCGAAAGGTAAGAGGGGCTGGTCCTCTATTTCCATGTGTATTTTTATCCAAAAGATAAAAACAGTCATTTTCATAGCACAGTATTCTTGAAGCAAGAGTGAACCTCTTTTTCTATGAAACTGAACTCTGCTGATATGCACTGTTCATATTATTTATTATTCTCATGTAGAAATACACTTCTTTGAATCAGAAAGTTTGCTCTAAAGGCCACTTATTATATTTCCTTCAGCTCCCAGCTGAACTTTCAGATTTCTAACAAATAATTTTCTCCTGAATCAAGTTTTCACTGCACAAAGAATTACCATCTCTATGCATGCTTATTTTACTCAAAGTGTAGCCTCACCTAGAAAGACCTAATATTTTTGTCATCACAGACAAAGCTATGAGAACAAAATATGAGTTATCTTCTCACTTTTTGTGGGAAAAAATATTCTTCTTACTGAAAATCCATTATTCTTGGAACTTCCAAGACTTTAATCTTCATGAAAGAACTAGTGTAAATTTTTTATTTACTAGGCTAGAAGAAAAAAAATAAAATCTTCAAAGGCAACAGATTGTGGGTTTTTTTGTTTGCATTTTAATATACATAATATATTTAATGAGTCTGTTTTATCTGGAGACATGATTAACTTCCTTTTTCTTCCTTGCAGTTCATCAATCAAGTAAATATACATAATAACACCAATAATGAAGGTTTCACATAATAATGGAGCAGTAAAGCTCCATTTAAATCACACAAAATTAAAGAAAATGAGGTATAATACATAATAATCCACTATGGAAAGAACTTGGTGGGTTGTGAAGAGGAGGTCTATAAATACTGCTAATATTGATCTAGTCTTTTCAAGTAGCGTGCTGAGAAAATATACACATTCCAACACATATTAATTCTTTTTTATTATTGACACATCAGCTGAATTCACAGGCAGGCTACAACAGCACAATTTGTTATAATGAATTTGTGGCCAAGAAAGGGTGATTTCTGATAGCAGCTACTCATATCCTGAAGGGGAGATAATTGGTCTTAGCTGTGCTAAATTGCTGTGAATAAACACCTGGGCAAAGCTGCAAGCTGGAGACAAAAAGCAGTCCTGTGCAAACATTTGTGTACAAGTGAAACTTGTGTAAAGTGTGTCAGGCATTTTTTATCATTAAATTGGATTGTTTAATAAAGATCAACACATAGGAATAAACGCTGGAAGTAAATTGGTGTTAATTCTAACTTTATATGCGGTTTTGCTGTGGTGAATATTCTTTATGTCCTTCCCTGGTGTTACAGAAGAAGTCTTTTTTCTTTGCAGTGTGGTACAAAATAACTTTGATATTCTTCTTCGTACTGTTAACTCAAAGGACCTTGTATTTCTTCTTAGATCTCTGCTGGCTGATTTTTGCCATCTGATGTTGACATTCACAAGCATAGTAAATGTAATGAAAGTATGATTTTTATTACTGTGGAATTTGTAGTGGTGCTTGTTACCAAAGGACGTTTACATCTGTTTATGGGTTAAAGTGTTAGCAATATTGACCCCTATGGTACATAACAGTAATTGAATTTGTATATAAGGATTTATTGGAACAACTTGTGAGTTATTTTCCAGCAGAAACACAACTGAGGTTGGTCTGATATTCTGATTGAGGGAAGTCAGTGACTACTATGTATCTCCAAAGTACTGCATGTATCACAGTAAGAATTTTCTATTTTATCAGAATGTTATGTAATTTTATGCATATTTTGTCAACAAATTCGATGTTAACTGTTACTGATTTGAATAACAACAAAATCAACAGCGAGTGGTGAAAACCAGCAATATATGTTGGGGAGATTGCAGTTTCAAAGTTCTGATTCAGTCATCCAGATTTTTTCTTATATATGCTAGACTAAAGGTTTTCTTTTTATATTACCCTTTTTCCTCTCCATTATGGACACTGAAAAAAAAGCAACAGTGAATGTATATGTGTGACTACATCACAGGGTGATATGCATTTATGTGGAGATAGTACTTAAAACATATTTACAGTCTCGGAAGTAATAAATGATAAATCATTAGGAGCATGAAATGACAGAATTATTTGGTATGTTTTGTGAGACAATGCATGTGGGGGAAGTATCAACAGCACAGATTATCCTGATCCACATTTTCAGTCAAGCTTTCATGAATATAAATGTGAACATGTGGATTCCCTTGGAGATACAGGAAAAGTTCCTTTTTCTGCCTCAGAAAATTAGATTTCATATTTCCCATAAGAATATTCTAGACAGCAAAAGATACACTTTCTAGTTCTTCTTTGAAACAAGAAAAATTTAATTTGAGATTTACTGAGAAAGTAGCTTTGTAGAGCTCTACACTTCAAGTTACAGGTCCCAGGGTTACTTTTAATATGAACAAACACATATTGGATTGAATTTATTGCTGTTAGTAGGTTACTGATTAATCATAGAATCATAGAAGATTTTTTGTTTGAAAAGATCTTCAAGATCATCTAGTCCAACCATTAACTTAGCCCTGCCAAGTCCACCATAGAACTGTATCCCTTATATTTTTACTTATACCTCACTAAACTTCTCACGTGAGAACAAAATAAAGCTCCTATCCCTTCCATTGCACCAGAAATAATCTATTAAGAGTTGTTTTGCTTGTGTTTTTCTAAATCTGATTTTTCAAAGTATACTCTGATATAAAATGTAGACAGCGCCCTCCACCTGTAGTCTTCTTCCTCCACCATTCTCATTTAAAAATTGCTATGTATAATGATAATTCTATGGTGATATAAAAAGGAGTGTTATCAGAATATTTTGCTATCCTGAAGTTTCAAGTCATCCTTCATGTTTAGAAGAAAATACATAATGGTTTTTATTAGGAAACCAGTGACTATTAAAAAATGTATTATGTTCTGTTTGCATTCATATTATACTGTTTTACCTTCTTTCACAGTAATTTTCAAATGAAGACAGCTTTTTTTCTTCAGTAAGTATTGCCTCAATTTCACAGGGTTCATTGTAGGAGAAAAGTTCTGACATAAGTATGGTAGTGCATATTAGTAATAAAATATAAGGATAGTAATCATTAATAATATAAGGTAATAGGAGGTAATAGGAGCTAACAAGGAAACTGGTGGAATACTTCAAGCCACTCCGTCCAGTAAGTCAGCTTTGCTGGGGGTACAATTTAAATGCCTCTGAGCAAATACACATAACATGGGGAATAAACAAGGGGAATTAAAGATGTGCTAGTGCCTGCAGGGGCTATGATGTTACTGGCATCATGGAGACATGGTGGGATGGTTCCTATGACTGGAATGCTGGAATGGAAGTTACAGGGCTTTTATGGATGGCAGGCAGAGGAAAAGAGGAGGAAGTGTTGGCTTCTATGTCAAAGATCAGCTGGAGTCCATGGAGCTCTGCCTGGGGATGGATAAGGAGCAGACCCGGAATTTCTGGGTTAGGATTAAAGGGAGGACAGGGACAGGGGTCTGCTGTGGGCCACCTGACAAGGAAGACTGACTGGATGAGACCCTTTGTAGACAGATAGCAGCAGCCTCATGTTCACCATCCCTGGCCCTCATGAGGAACTTTAACCACCCCAATATCTGATGGAGGGACAACACAGCAGAGCATAAGCAGTCCTGAAATGTGTTGATTATTTCCTTCTCCAAGTGATAGAAGAGCAAAGGAGGAGAGGTGCTCTAGTGGACCTAATTCTCACCAACAAGGTGGGGCTAATGGGGAATATAAAGCTCCGAGCAGCATTGGCTGCAGGGATCATGAGGTGGTAGAGTTTATGATCCTTAGGAGAACAAGGAGGGTGCACAGCAAGCTCATTACCCTCAACTTCAGGAGAGCAGACTTTGGTCTGTTCTGGGACCTTCTTGGTTGAGTACCATGGGATAAAGCCCTGGAGGAAAGTGGAGCCCAATAAATCTGTCCCATAATCAAGGATCACCTCCTCCAAGATCAGTGGTGATGCACCCCAACAAAGAGGAAATGAGTAAAATGAGAGGATATCTACATGGTTGAAAAAAGAGCTCCTGGGCACATTCAGACATAGAAAAGGAAACCTACAGAGGATGAAAGCAAGGACAGTTACGCTGGGAGGAATACAGAGAAATTGTCTGATCAGCCAGGGATCAGGTTAGGGAAGATAAAGCACTGATAGATTTAAAGTTGGCCAGGAATATCAAGGGCAGTAAGAAAAGCTTCTAATAGTTATAATGGTGACTAAAAGAAGACTAGGGAATGTGTGGGCCCTCTCCAGAAGAAAACATGGTCTTGGTTACCCAGAATACGGAAAAGGCTGAGATACTCAATGACTTTTTTGCCTCAGTCTTCACCAGCAAGTGCTCAACCCACACTACCAAAGTGCAGAAGATGAAGACAGAGACTGGGAGGAGGAATATCTGCCCCTCAGTGGTGATAAGTCAGGTTTGAGACCACCTAAAGAATCTGAAGGTGCAAAAGCCCACGGGATTTGATGAGATACATCCAAGGGTCCTGAGGGAACTGGCAGATGAAGTTGCTATGCCAGTATCCATCATATTTTAGAAATCATGACTGCCTGGTGAAGTTCCTACTGACTGAAAGGGAAAACATAGACCCCATTTTTTAAAAAAGGGAAAAAAGAAGACCCAGGGAACCACGGGCTAGTCAGTCTCACCTCTGTGAGATCATGGAGCAGATTGTCCTGGGAACTATGCTGAGGCACATGGGAAATAATGAGGTTGTTAGTGACAACCAACATGCCTGCACTAGGGGCAAATTATACGCAACAAATTTGTTGGCCTTAATACAGAGTTGATCTTGTGATATGTAAAACCCAGCATCCATTTAATTTTTTTTCTTGGTATTTTCTTGTCTGTTCCTATGCCTTTCAAAAAATTATTTACTCATTTTCCATGGTGTCTTCAAACATAACTTAATTTATATTTCATAACTCCTTTGCAAAGAGGCCAGATATGGTTCATTCCTACAGGCAAGCTGTGCAGCCAATCAAGTCAGTCATTATCCTCTTCCACACAGAATATGTTATGATAGCTGCTTTTCTTATTTATGCTTAAAGAGCTAGTATTCAGTTGTTTTCACACATACTTATTATTTAAGAAACTGTATTTTTAAAATAACTATGTCTGTTTCTTCACTGAAAAACTGAAACTAATACACATGAACTCACCATGTTGAAGTACAAAGCTTTATTATTGTTAAAATTTTTTGATTCAGATGAGACTGTGATTGCTGTGGAGACCTTCAATTTAGAAACGTGTAATTTGCTTGGAAGCTGGGTTGACAGCTTATATTTGACTTAACAGTTCCTGGTCCAGAAAACTTCCAAGGGTCACAGAATCCTCCCTCTATATGTATGCATATGTACTTGGTGCTTATAACGAAGTATGTGTGGATATACTTGTAGAGTTAAAAGTTTTTTGCTGTTGAATGATTACAACCAATTTTGCTTTTAATGTTCAGACATGATACTCAGCTAGCCACCCAATAGAAAAGTAAATTTTTAAAAGAAATGCTTGAGAATAAGGAACCTAAAATGGCTACAAATTAGATATCTAGAAACAGTGACTTGGTCACTCTACTTGGGTTTATTTACCAGTATCCTTGTCCAAGTTGTGTCACCTTCAGTCGTTATATGGATTTTTTTGCTGAGCAATGAATAAATATATAAATAAAGCAAGTAAATAAATGGTGAAATGAGGAGTATTTATCATTAAAATAACACAAAGCCAGACTGTTAGCATAAGAGTTGCTAGCTTCTTTTTGAACAAATCATTAGTTTCACTTTCCCTGTATCAGATTCTGCAGTTTTTAATCTTGAGCGTCCTACAGTCATTATAAATTTTAACCAGCACATACTTTCAAACCTTTCCTATTAGGCAAATTGATGACACATCATAATAACTGAGTGACTTTCTTGATGATCATTCATAACCTGTTAGCTTCTGTAGTTTAAATGAATGGATTATGTTTAAGCTTTTTACCTGGTTTTATTCCTTCAATATCAGGTGTTTCCACAAATATATTCTCTTGTTTTGCTATTCAAGATCTATAAAATCTGTTTTTAACTTCTAGAATTAACTCTACAAAGTAAAGAGGACATTAATGTTCCAGTAACACTGTGTCAGAGATGGTTGCTCCTTCTCAGATCTAATGATCACATCTTAAATATATTGCTTAGTGAAAACAAACTAAATTTATGACTGCAAGGAAAGAGGAGAAAAAGTAGAAGGGAAAATATAGGAGGTGAATGGCATAATGACATGGTAACTGATAAAAAGAGAAAGAGACAGCCAAACTGTGAATAAATGTGAACAATGCAATAAGATCAGAAATTAAACCCAAACCAAAACAAAAATCCTGAAGTGTTGATCATCTTTTTTTCACATCCGTTATATAAACATCATTACAGTTCATATAATATATATACAGTTTATGTAATATAGCAGCAGATGAAAATCTAAGGTACTATCATTGTAGGTAACATTCCTGGTTGGACAGTAAGGATGAACAATAAAGCTTGTAGAAGTTAGCTCACTAAGGAGTAGTAAATGGGATAAACAAATGGTGAAATGCCTTTGAAGAGCTTAGGTATCTTAAATGAAGTATCAGGTAATTAAGAAAAGTTTCACTCTTCATAAACTTTTATGAAAAGCTAGTGATCTTGGTGGTTATTGCATAATCAGCAATTCCTGATGATTATGGTAAGCAGTGTTAGAATGAGATAAACTTTTCTTTCTTCAAAAACTGAGTAATGTATCATAGGAGGATTGAAGGAGAAATTATGTTTCAAGGTCCTTTGTAAAGCCATAGAGGACAGTTCTGCATTGACAAACTGCTGAATTAAATAGAACACAAGCAGGTCTCCAAATGCTAGGTTCAAGTGATATTTAACTTCATGAGGCTGAAGACAAAGATTTCATTTAACTTTAGCTAAGTAACTGAACACATCTGTTAAATGTATGTTAAAAATCCCATGCAAACCAATAGAAAATCGGATTGGTCTGAAACAGATGAATTAAAACAAAACCAACCAAATAAACCAAAGAAAAAAAAAAAAATACAAAGCTCCATCCCAAAATTAATGTATTTCCTGTTCAGATACAGTGGAATTCTGTAACCTGTGAAATGCCTATGACAAAAGAGAAAACTTTACAGAGTGCCTGATCAGTCAAGCTTAACTTGTAAGTAAAAAGTTATATTGAGAGCTGTCAAAAGAATTATATATCCCAAGCTAATATTCAGGTGTTTTGTTTTAATTAACCTAACGTGAATATTAAGTGAAATAAATTAGACAACATTCTTGGGTTCCTAAAGTATAAAAAAGAAAAAAAATCATGTCACAAAACCAAAATAGCTACAGTCAGAAAAGATGTGAAGATGAATTTACTTATTGTTGCAGAAAATGTTGTTTCCCACCGTGGAACAGTGGGCCAGCTAACAAGAGAATGGTTCAAAATACACTGCATGAAGGCTGCTTTTGTGACTGCACTCCAAGAGATCATACATAATCGAGTAGGTTTTTTGTAGGAATTCTTTATCAATTGCACACTGTTGTTGTTCAGGAAAAATGATACTGAATTGAAAGTTATGTTGCTTTTATAGTCTATTGAGAAAGCTTTCCTTCATCTAATGTTTCTCTGGACTGGCTGTAAAGTCTGGAATAAAGTGAGCTCAGAAATTTTTCATTAAGAGGATTTATTTTCCAGTATGCCTTTTTCTGATTAAAGAATCAGTGACCTAAATCCCTTCCTTCCTTCCTTCTTTCCTTTCTTCCTTCCTTCCATCCATCCATCCATCTATAAGTACCATTAGAATAACTTGTACTGATTTTATGGCAACTTGTTAAATTCAATTATTTTAACTAACTTTACAGATTTCCCCTATATTTAACTATTCATTTAAATTTCAGATTTTCCATCAGAAGTGCTCATTCCATTTACTTTTGTTCATTGCAGCTTTCTTCTAACTTTTCAGTTTCAACTGTTGGAGTAGGTCCAGAGGAGAGCCACAAAGATGATCAGAGGTCTGGAGCACTTCTCTATGAAGACAGGCTGAGGAAGTTGGGGTTGCTCAGCCTGGAGAAGAGGAGACTCCAAGGTGACCTTGTAGCAATCTTCCAATGTCTGAAGGGTGTCTACAAGACACCTGGGGTAGGGCTTTTTACACAGGTGTTTAGCGAGAGGACAAGGGGAAATGGTTTACAACTTGAAGAGGGGAGATTTGGGTTAGACATTAGGAAGAAATTATTTCCTGTGAGGGTATTGAGATACTGGAACAGGTTGCCCAAGGAACTTGTGGAAGCTTCATCCCTGGAAGCATTCAAGGCCAGGTTGAATGTTGCTGCCTGATCTAGTGGGAGGTGTCCTTGCCCATGGCAGGGGGGTTGGGATCAGATGAGTTTTAAGGTCCCTTCCAATTCTAACCATTCTATGATTCTATTCCTTCATTTAGTTTGGAACTATCACATTTATCCTTAACAAAAAATTACATGATCTTACAGAAAAACTGGGGGAAGGGCAGTGTTTGCTTGTTTGCTTAATTGTTTTCTAAGAGAAGGATGTGATTTTTTTTTCTGTAGACCTGTTCAGGTGGGAAGCAAATTAATTCTAGCTTGTGTGGTAATAATGTGATAGCTGCACACCTGGGAGCAAAGCAGATTGAACTGAGTCTCTGAGCCATTTGAATACATTCCAGTGTATCATTGTTGTGAAACAGTCTCATTGAAGTCAATGAAGCAAATCCCTTTTTCAAGCTGAGGGAATTTTGCATCATACAAGTAATACGTAATGGAGCAAATGCTTAAGATGTACCGTGAACAACATACTGATCCTGCAATGCACAAAAGTAAAAACTTGGGGGTTTTGTTTGGGTTTTTTTTGCATAGTAAGTACTGTAGTGATTCACAAAATTCAGTAAGGCACAAAAACTTTCATTACAGGAATATTATCAGAACATTGTTAGAACTTGCTCCCTGGCCTTGTTTTTGAAAAATGTTTAAAAACAGTTGGTCTGAGGCAGATAGCAAATGGGCAAATTTTGATAAGTATGAATCATTAAACCTCAGGAAGTGTATAAGCAATGAAAATGAAGCTTATAGTGGAAAATATCAAGTGACCTTTTTAATTGAAAAGTCCATTTCCCTGCCTATAAGACTGTCATGTCTTTGAATGTAATTGATCTTTCCATGAAGAGTACAGTTATCCAAATAATTCATATTTATCTTTAATTTTCCAAGCCTAGTGCCTATTTAGATTTGTATTCAGTTATACTATTTTTATTGTAAACCCATTAATTTTTCCTATCTTTCACTCAGTCTATCCAGACTACCAGCTGTGCAAAGCATATTGTTCATGCCACCTGCAAATAATATTACTAAAACTCACAGCATCTTCACTTGATTTTATGACCCCTCACTGCAGCTTAATTGCTTTGTTTGACTACATAAAACCTTAACTGAAATTAACATCTTGAAGATCCTTGCATTTTTCCAAGGATTCCTACTTCCTGGGTATCAAGACACATTATAAAGTTTTACCATCAGATAAATGAATCTAACTGCCTGGATCACACAATTTGCATCATCAAAGGAGATACAGTTGATTTCACTGTATAAGGTACATTTCCTATGGCAAGTAATGAAAAATGAAGTAAAAAATCCACCACTGGTGCCTGAACACCATCTAGAAGGAAGATCTGTAGGAAAAAGATCAATATTACTTGAAGCAAATTTGTTATTTCTTCTTTTCTTGACCTTTGGTAAACCATTTGGTATATATATTTTTAGTAGATTCATTTTAGGGGAGGAAGGAATACTCAGCGAAGGTGTCTCTTCTGTACTGTTCTGTTAATAGAAACTTGACTAACTAATGAGGTAATGCTGCACAAAAAAAATGTGTTTAGAGCAAGCAACTTGCAAGATTTTTTAATGTTTTTCTTCTAGCTTTTCAGTTTCATACTTTTTAAAAAAAGTATTTTGTTACAAAAAAAAGATCATTCTTTTCATTTAAATCTTCAAATTCCAATGTGATGACATAGTGTGAGTGGCTGTACCTTTCACATAGAATTTGAATAGAGAAGTGTCTGTGATCTCCTTTTCTTTTACCTCTCAGAATCGCTCAGGCACATTTTAGAGAGGACTGTAACTGCTCATGTTCCCCTGTCCCTGCTTTTTATTCTAAGAAGACACAGTAAGACCCATGCATTTTCTTGAATACTTTGGTTTTCTACCTAAGGCCTTTACTATTGTTTTTAGTTGCACCTGCTGAATTGTTCAGTGGAAGAAATTATTTTGCCTTTGTGCTCTGAAGTGAGGAAAATGACTGGTCCTTCTAATCTTAGTGCTGAATTCTTGGTCATGTTGCTAAGGAAGCCCCATCTTCCCTTTTTCCTGAGCTTCACCCTTTTGGCTGGAAATGTCATGACTCCTGAGAAACACAGACAATGGGGCTAGTTGTCTTTTGCTGAAGTTATATCACAGATTGTGTTGCAGGATCTTTAAGCCAGATCCATAAAGACCCAGAAGATTAAGGTCAGCATTGTCTTTGCATGGACACAGTGAACAAACAACTGATTTCTGAAAATCCATTTCTTTCCATTCAGGAACAGCTTATCCACTACACATTCCTCTCCAAAAGAAGGAGAAATCTTAGGCTATGACAGATCTTCATAAGGGTGTAAGATACAGCAGTGTTGAGAACAGTTTTGTACTGAGTTGATAGCTTTAATTAAGGAAGTATTTGGGGCTCCTGAGAGAGCAGGTATTCCATCTTGAGATAACTCCACTAAATTAAGTTTTTTAATATTTTTTTTTTTACAGTGGAACAACAAGAAACACTGAAATGCAACTGACAATCAGTTTTGTCAGAATATCCATCTTTAGGGTAGAAATATTGCCTTTTAGATTTAATTTCTTTTGGTCTGTCTCTGTTGCCTTTGGATTCAAGTTTTGTACTCTTGAGAAATACTGTGATATTGACACTTTTCCTAAGAGATTGTCCTCTTTACAATTCTTGTTGAAACTTTTATGTCTCTATAAAATATATCAGCTTCAATAATATTTCAATTTCCATGCCATCCTGAGTAGCTTAAAAGATTTAGTGATGATATGGCAGCACCAAAATTTGTTTCCTCAAAACTCCTTGCCTTGCCTTAAAGAACTTCTGTGCTATTTTTTAATAGAGACAATCTGGGAGCAAAAAAGAGCCTTGTCAAAATTTGATATAAAAATATTTTAAACATTACATGTCTTATAGAATGAGGTAAATTCTTGGATAGCTGCAGCTTTGTTTGTTTGACAGAATCATAGAACAGCCCAGGTTGGAAGGGAATTTGAAAGATCATCTGGCTCAAATTTTTGTGGGAAAAGGAGTCTAGGTGGGATTATCTAGCACTGTATCCAATTATACCTTGAAAAACTTCAGTGATGGGTACTTCACTATGTCCCTGGCAAGGTTGTTCCTATGAATGATTCCTCTCACTGTAAAAATTTCTGTCTTCAATCAAGATAAACCTCTCCTAGTTCAACTCGTACACGTTGCGCCTTATCTTCTCCGTGTGGTTTCTTGTGAAGAGGAACATCCTCTGTTCTCTTTGTATCTGCCCTTTCAGTACTGGCATCCTGTGATGAGGTCCCCCTATGGGTTTCCTACCCATCCAATCTGTAACTTTTTAGTTTCATTGTTTTTAAAATAAATGAGTCAGTAAAGTATCTTTCAAATAATCCTTTGTGTCAAAGAGAAATCTTGCTGGAGAGGTGCCTATGAGCAAAGAAAAGTGTATGATTATTTTATTTACTGGTGAGAATGATCATGGAAGGTTTACACAGCCCTATAACTTAACCCATAACAGCTACTGCAAAGTTAGTGTATTGGCAATTCTTTACAAAAAATTTTTAAAAACTTTATGAGAAAACATTCATGAGAAAAGCTAAATGTAGGTATTCGTGTTCCATTATTAAATAAAAATATTTCCACTGTGTTAAAATTACACTTATTTATCTTTATGTAAATTATAAGTATTCACACAAATTGTGATTAAATAGGTTTCAGAGTTTAAGCATATATTTTAAATCATGTAGTCTTTCTCTAAGAGATTTTTAATGATTTTTTTATTATGAGACCATCTATGAAGTACTCTTGTTAGGTACTAAGACTTGTGTCTATGTGAGATTAAGACACTCAGGTACCTGTTGACTAAAAAGTGAATGCCCACAACTCTGCAAGTTGAAGTTTTGCAATCATGTAAAAGCCCTTTCTCCCTGAGCTCTTTGAAAATCGTTTGTAGCAATACCAGTAATATTATAGTTATAGATGAGGTACTAGACAGCCCCTCCCCCCTGCACCCCTTTCCATTATTTTTGGCTTTCATTGAGAAAAGCATTAGAGGTAAAAGAAACAACCCATACATTTGCCTAGAAAAACCCAGAAAACCACTAAGGAAGGCAATTATTTTGGGAGGTGTCTTTTTGGTTGCTTAATTTGTTTCTTCTTGGGTTTTGTTGTTTTTTTTTAATAAGATCATTTAAATAAAAAAAAACAACAACTTAAAATGTCTTTACAATCTTATTTTTATAAAAGTGTTTAAAGTAGATGTCTAAAAAATTTCAAGCATTTTCATATTTGTATATTAATATGTTGCATTTAAAGCTTTCAGGTTTTATCATTATGGTACTTTACTACACTATGTTCAAAATCTTGTTCTTTCTGTTCCTATTTGTGTATATTAAAAAGTTATTAGACAACTAAGTCAGAGTTGTTGGGTTTTAGGATTTGATGAGTCAAAAGATCTAAAAAATACGCTACTGACAGCTGCATACAAAGACATGTGGAAAATATATTCAAATGTGCTTAAAAAAAATCCCAAAGACACGTATTTCAACATAACTCTTAGCTAGCAAATGAAACAGTATCAAACCTACCTGTTTCCCTTCAAGAATTTGTCATCAACACACAATTCTATATTCCCTATGTTAGTTTTTTTCTCTGTCTCTTTTCTCTTGAATTGGTGACAATAATAATAAATTCCAAGTTTTAGCTGCAGGCTAGCAGACCAGTGACTTTCTGGACCAAACCTTGAAGGCCTCTGGAAAAGAGTATATTCAACCGAGTCTCACTTTTGTATAGTTATTTTCATTTTATATGACAATAAAGAGGATCATTTTGTACAGAGGCCCAGGTAGGGGTTACAGAACAGCCACAGGAACAGGTGCTCTGAATGGTTTCATGGATTCGGCCATCCTGAGATAGAAGTGATGGTACAGTCACAGCAACCTTTGCATGTTTTTTGAAAGTATGTGTGTAGCTTTTGTAAACAAAAAAACATTCACAATTGCACTATGAAGTATATGGGTTTTTTCTTTATTTCTTTTTTTTTTTTTTTTTTTTCCACTTGTAATAATGTCTTCTTTTATATATTGCAATTACTTTATTTGAGTTAAACTCTTTCAGTATTTTTTCCAGTTACTTACAGGGAATTACACATGCAGAATGCATGACTAGATTTTACCCAAACTGATTATCCTTCCTAGAAAGTTAAAAATGCTTTTTAAATAAGTCAAGAATATAAAGAGCCCTGCCAAACTAACTTGGACCTACACTACTTTTACTTCCTAACCCAGGCAACCTCTTTCTTATAAACCTCTAAGAAAAACTCCTTAGCTGAATATCAATGGAAGAAGATATCAGAATATTTCCTGACAGGTCTTTTCTGTCTTCACATGCAGTTAATTGCTGATGCCCTGGTAGACATGAAGGAGTAAATCTCCAGGTGTTCACCATGGACATTATCTTCACGTAAAGCTGCAAGTACTATGAACATACTGACAAAAGAACAGTGCTTTTTACTTTCCAATATGGACAGGATGAAAGCACTAGTTCAATCCAGAAATCAACACAGCCAAACCAAACATGCTGTAGAATTTTCCAAAAAATTGAATCAAAATATACAAAAAAAATCTTTAAAACTTAATTGATTACCTGTCTTTCTATACTGTTTTACAATTAGAAGACAGTCCTTCTGAGGGGATTTCCTATTCTGTCCAGAATTCTGTCCCAAGGAATACTAGCAAGATGATATTCTTCATCACTTAAGTTCTTGTCCCCTATGAATAGATTATAAATATGGAAAGGTGTTTATATGCCTGTGTTTTAGCTATGGTTTTTTGCCTAAATTACCAAACTTTTTTTTTGTATTGTTATTAAAACTCTTGATAATGAAGAGGTTGTTTCAATAGACTCCATAACTCTTTATAACCATGTCAGACTATTTGTCTTACTTCAGATCCCTGTGGCAACAGCAGCAATTGCTTACAAGGGAAAGTAATGAATGTTAGGGAAGAATTCAATTTCTTTCTAGCTCTCTTTAGTGCAATATAGCATATAGGAAGGAAGCTGCCATCCTGTGACCACACAGACTTCCATAGGGCTACCTCATGTGATCCATGGTTCACTGTCAGTCCATTACACACCCCAGCTTGCCTCAGGAAATGAATGAATGGTCTCATTATCCTGGTAAATGCCTCAGAGCAATGCAGAGGTAAAGAATCATTTTCTTCAAGCAATGCAATTCTGGGAAAATGCATCTGACTAGAATGCCTCAGAGTCCTGAGGAAATCCTTTCCTCAAGAGGCTACCTCATTACCTTTGTGACTACAGCAAATGAATTCCATAGAGAGGCATGAGCTGGAGCATTCATGAGGAGAGGAATAGAGAGGACTCAGGACTCTGTCCCTTTGAAATTAATCCCTTTATTATGAATAAAATGGCCCACAGGGCCATTGTCAGGGCTTATTATAAAATTATTCTTTAAAAACTGTGTCAGAAACACAAGGGGACAAAATAATTCGAAGAAAAAAATTATCTTCTCTGTGTAGGAGGTTTGTCACTTTTCTTCCTTGGAGAAAAGTGTGGAATAACACCACTTTTAGAATTTTAATTTTCCTAAAACTGTGCTATCTGTATCTATAAATGAAAGTTTTCACATTAAAAGTCTGAACTTGCCAAGTTTTTTGGGAAAAAGGAAAAAGCTTAAATGTTTTTTTAAAACACTTTCACCATAAATTCTCCAGCCTTGGAGGGTAGAGGTTGTGGCTTAAATGTGAACAACTATCCACACTTCTAATTAAACATACTATGATTCTTTTTAGTTGTATTTTTGAGACCTAGATTCCAGAGTCCCCTTATCTACTTCTTACTAGGTAAGAGAAAGACCCTCACAGGAAATGTGAGCTCATACTCATTCCAGTATTTAAACAAACAAACAAACAAAACAAACAATAAAAAGCCAGTGTTCTAATACAGGTGAAGCCATATTTTTGTATGCAAGCCATGGATCTATTTCTTTAAATGTTGTCTAGAATGGACCCTCACAATTTCTAAATTTTCAGACCTGTGGCATGAATTTTTTTTTGCTGTGGTTTCTTTGTGGTTTTCTCCTCTTCCTCTTCCTCTTCCTCTTCCTCTTCCTCTTCCTCTTCCTCTTCCTCTTCCTCTTCCTCTTCTCTTACTATTATGTCTACAAGAACACCTGGCTATGTGAGCCAACATCCTATGTTCTATTTTGGGAGGGAGGTCTCTAATTTTTAGATACTACATCTCTAAGCATGGTGTTTAATCTCTTTGTTTGCATTTCAAAAAATTCAAATCTAAAGTAACTATATATATATATAAATATATGCACAGTAACATCTATAAAGTCCAAGACCATACAGAAAAGAAACACTAAGACTGCAAAAAATTAAAAAAATTAGTGTTTCTTTTTATCCTGGAAAGTTCTTTAGTAGAAAGGAGTCAAAAAAGGGTCCTAATATTTAATTATGCTACTCTGCTACCGTTCTCAGTTTGAAATCTGCAACAGTTCCAATTCACTAACAACCTTAAGTGTAAGGACATGAAATAACATGAGAAATGTCAGAACTCATTCCTTTTAGAAAAAAAAATGTCTACATTTTGTCTAAAAGTTTAACTGTAAACATTCAAATCTTTCACCTGTATAAATGGGTCTGTCCTGGACCTAGAAAGCATTATGGAGTTTCTATTTTTTGGTTTATTGATCAACTTTGAGTTAAATCTCTAAATTCTGTACTATTTTGTGTGAAGAAAAGAGGATTAAGAGCAGCAGAAAAATAGTTGACAGTTAGAAGACTTAAGAAGAAACTGCTAAGAGGGAAGATGCTGAAAAACTATTCTTATGTCTATAATTCATTCAATAAATTCATAGTCTGCCTCAGGCTATCTTGTTCAAAGAGCAAAGACTCAGAAAGGACATAATATCCTTCATTTACAAGATTGTAACGTTAATGATTACTAAAGGTTATCTGAAGCTTAAGAATAATATAAACCATTCAAATTATTTTGAAAATTTGGATCTTTGTCTCTCATTTTGGACATTAGGGGTTACCAGAAATGAGGAAACATTAGGATGCATCTTTATTTGAAGTTAATTCAATAGGATTAGCTCATCAAGAACAGGAACATAAAATATCAGAAGAGTATCCATTTAGAATGCATGGTATCTTTTCAGCCTGCACTATCTGCTGCAGTCAAAGAATTTGGACTAATTGTCAACATCAGATTCACGTAACTTCACATCTGTATTTTAGAAATGAGCTGGTAGCCATCCTCTGTGGAAAGCAGGGCCTATTGAAAAATGCTGTTATCATTTAATTGGAAAATTCTGATGGAGAGCAATTGGTAAGTATTTTCTAGGAGTAGGAGAAAGTTTCAGATCAAACCAGGATGATTTTGGCACTGCCACATTTCCAGATTCTTATTTGGTAAAGAGAAAAAACATATGAATAATATGCACTGGCTAAGTGTTTCACAAATGCCATTTAAGTTTTCAAATAATTCACTAATCTACTTTCATTTTCAAAAGCTTTTCTACTAGATCTCTTACATTTGAACAAATAATCAAGAAGTTGTTATAATACAGAATGGAGTTCTCATCTTCCATAAATCTAATAAGTGTCCTGGATATTGAGCTATTTAAGATTTCTTGGAAGGGCTTTTCACAGAAGACTTATGAAATCTTGGTTTCCTCCCAGTGGAGAACAGAAAAGTGTTTAAAAGCTATTCACAGAAAGATAAAATATCTCCTGCTCAGCTCCACTAAAAACTAATGCAGTTGTCACCTATAGTTTCTTGAAATGAACTGGAGAACTGTTTGGGTTGAAAGTATTATCACAGTTCCATAATCTGGATAAATTCACGAGTGTCAAACTTTCAGCCAATAATTCTGTAGCATGCAATTTAATTACTATCCTCTATTTAAAAAATGACAAGTTGTCAATAAGTCATTTGGAATTTCTTTGCCTCCAAACTAATTAATTATTTGCAGAGTGTATATATTTTTAATTTAAGCAATACATTTCAATGTCAAAACAATTTCAGGGTCACTCAGACAGGTATTATCTCACTTGTGAGTATGTTAAAATACAAATTAAAGGAGTTATTGTGTTCAGAAATTCCATGATTTATTCTTCTAGTCACTGTCTCCAGATTAACTGCTGCCTTGAAATATAGTACTATTCATGAACATGTGAACAAAATATTGAGGTTTTTCTTATTATTGCAGTTTACAACGCTTTCACTTTGACACTACAAGATAAATTAAAGATAGTATCTAGTTTTTTCAGGTTACCATTTATCTTGATTAATTTGGTATTGTAATAATATTTAGAGACAGAAAACATTTTGTGGAACAGTTTACAAACTAATGATAAAAAACTATAAATTGTAAATTTGCAGGGATGGAATAGATGAATAGAATAGAATAGAATAGAATAGAATAGAAAATATTTCACTTGGAGGGAACTACAACAATTACATAGTCTAACTGACTGACTACATCAGATCTGATCAATAGTTAAATCATGTTATTAAGGGTATCATCCTTGTGCCTCTTGGTTGCTGACAGTCATGGGGCAGCAAGCACCTCTCTAGGAAGCCCGTTTGGTTTTGACCACCCTCTCAGTAAAGAAATACTTCCTAATGTCAAGTCGGAAACTCCCCAGATGCAGCTGTAACCCATTCCCGTGTGTCCTGTCACTGGATACCAGGGAGAAGAGGCCAGCACATCTCTCTTCTCCTCATCAGGAAGCTGTAGGAAGCAGTGACCCAGATTTGGTCACCAGACCCCCTCAAGCAAGATACAGTGAATGGCATCCAAGGGTCTCTAAATAACTGTAGTAGTTCTAATATATAGCATAATATGTCATTAGATACACACCAGAGGAAGAACAAAATATTCCCTTCCTTTGTCTCAGACTTGGCATGAAGGATGGGAATGGAGAAATAGATTTTTTTCTGTTCAGTATGCTGTTTTTCCTCAAGATATATTACAATATTCTTTGGAAATATAAAATATGAATGTGAAAGGAAGTATGTATCAGCAAAGTATTTTACTATTTCAAAAGGGGAAAGGGGAAAGTGTACTTCATAATTTTCTCAGTCTTGTCTTCTGTTCAGCTATCTGAGGCACACTGGAGTTAATTAGGCTGTTTTCATGAGTGAGTTGAGAAAGGTGGCTCAGAGAGGGTATGGGTTTAGAAATGTTATTAAGTTTGGATTCATGGTGGCTTTCTTGGTTATGATGTGACTTTCTAAAGCTTTAGTTTGTAGCAAAATTGGAATTGGAGCCACAGCAATTGCAGGAACAGATTACCAAGTGCAAAACAGTCTTGCCCTTCCTTTCTCACAGCTCTGTGTTTTCTGGCTCTACTACCGGATAGCTGTGAATTGAATAGAAATGCAGAAAAAATAAAAAAGGTCAGCAGCACAAACTTTATGCAGCTTATTGGGAAACAAGAGCGTCTGTGGAAAATCTAGAAATCCGTGGCCAATATTTCTTAAAAATGGCCAATTTCTCTTAAAAAAAATAAAAGGGGGGGGGAGAAGATCTTTCAACACAGACTCTCTTCAGAGTACAAAAATGGGTCAAATGGACTTCACAGGAAGTAAGGATTTATGAAGCAGACTGAAAGGCTGCTGGCCTTTCTCACACACTTAGCATTACACTAGAGAGTCTCCTGAGTCTTCAGAAAATGTGTGAGGCTGTGATGAGCATATATTCTGACTACATACAGACCATAGGCAGTGAGTGGCATTAGTACCTCACCCTGGCTGTGGGAGAGAGCAGTTGGCCAGAGGGAATGAGGGGATAGGGTTGATGTCAAGAATATGGTTGCAGTATGGTGGCTCTGTACTAGATGGACCTGTATTAAGGACAGTAGGCCCAAAGCAGTCTGAAGCACAGTGACATGGAGATCCATTTTCAAAGGTGATGCCTTCTGTCCTATGGACTCAAATAGAATTATTTTGGCCCCTTTGCACGTAAGGGATACTTTGGATATATGGATGGCTAATATACTTCTGCTATCCTTTCCTCTAAATGAGCCTGTCTCTATTTGCTGACTCATGAAGAAATCACAGTCATGACTGAAACATTCAGGTGGCTATGGAAAATACATTTAGTGAAATAAAACAGAAAAGAGAAGGGGAAAATGGAAATTAAAAGTAAGTCATGCAATACGCTAATATATAACTGAGCTAGAATGAGCAAGACAGATGCATGCCAACATCCTCTGTGGCTCAGCCTGGCCACTTGCCTACTGTTCTGACATAGCAGATAGCCACAGTCAGGCTGGAGTTGGCCAGACCTGAAGCAACTGTGGCTGGGAAAGCATACAACTGTATTATTTCAAGCTTATGTATCTTGCCTTTCTACAAGTTTGATGAACTTGGGCTCAGCATCTCTGACGCTCTGCTCTGCCCAGACAGCAACACTTCAGGGCATGCAGAGTAGAAAAATTTCAAATGTTTTGATAAGTTTTCATGTAAATTCTTACGCATCCCAAATGCTGCTGACCATTTTTTTGAAGACTTTTGTTGATTTCTGTTGGACGTATGCAATTTAATCCACCTAATTTCCACTTCTATTGCTCAGTGCTGCTTGGCTTTTATCAATAGCAATTTCTTTATAGCCTTTAACTATGCTTTATGTCATCTGAAACATACGCGCATCATTTTCGGGTTGTAAAACGTGTACACAATGCATCCCATAAAGTACTTCTTGACCTCGCTTTGAACAAGCTACATCTGGAAATTGAATTGCTATAACTGAGTCAGTAAGAGCCATTAAAGTAGTCAGCTGGGACATCAATTTTTTCATGCTCCCCAGATTCAAAACCTACAGTATTAACTTCTCTTTCTGATTTTTTTTTTATCTAAGTGATAAGATGGCAATGATTCAACTGCTGTTGCGCCTTAAAACAATAAGAGCTGGTACTAGAAAATCAAATTCATTCATATGTATTAGGTTCACATATTTCTATCAGATATGAGCTTTTCGTGCTGCTAAAATCACACAAACATTAATGACTGATATTTTTAAGCAATTCAAAAGGACCTAAATAATTTTTGAAAGTGGAAATTTTGGTGCAATTGTGATATACTGTGAAAAAATATTTCCCAAAGCAAATGATTAAAAAATGTCAATTACTTAGTTCACTCACCATGAAAAAGAAGTTAAGCTTCTTTGTATTAAAACTGGGACCATGCAAGGTGTTATGGGCCAATGTAACATTAAAATTTACTTTTGTTTTGGATCCGTGAAACAAAGTCCAACTGTAGAAGGGTCGGGTGTAAGCAGACTTTTATTTGACACTTGATATAAGGAAAACTATAGAGGCAAACAGGCAAAACAGGGAGGGATAAAAAGAAGTTACAAGAGAGAGAGAGAAGAGTGGAGAAAAAGGGTAAGAAAGTGGGGAATAAAAGAGAGAGTCACCACCAGGGGTCCAGCTGTCCAGCGAGTTTCTTCAAGATGGCGCTGATTCTGGACAGGGTCCGATGCAAAACAGCGGTGGGTCAAGAGACAACAAAGCAGCCACAGCATGGACAGCCACATATACCCCTGAGTCCCTTTTGTTCCGAAGGGGCAGCTGTCAGTCAGCTGCCACAGAAGCCAGGGTCCTTGGCATTAGAGCCACTGCAGACAGGCTGCCAGGAGGGGAGCTTCTGCAGGAGGGTACAGACCCCCACCCACTCATCAGTTCTTATCTCCTTCCAGGGGTCACCCCTGCTGTGCTTCAGCCAGGCCACGTTCATTAGCATCAGAGCCACTGCAAACAGGCTTGCCGGGAGAGGCTTCCAGCACACAGGTCTTGTCTCTTTCCAGGTGCTACTCCCCCTCCCCTCCATTTCAGCCACCTTAGCCAGGTGCATTAGCATCAGTACAATCAAGATTGAAGGCCCTTAGAAAAGGGGAGTAGTCTCCACCCAGCCATTGGTTCTCTTTCTAGGTGTCACCCCCTACTCAGCTCTGGCCAGGCCAGGTCCTCCACCCTACCCAGGGTTATTTGCTTTAAAATTGCTCTTTTGAGACAATTGCAAATCAGTGAGATCAGACTCTCACGTAAGGTAGTATTTTTGATACACAAACCTTTGATTTAGGAAAAATGTGAGTGAATCACCAGTGAAACATTTTAATTCCTGGTTTTTCTAGTGGTTTGGTTTTTTTGGGTTTGGGCTTGTTGGGTTTTTTTTTGTGTGTGTGTGTGTGGTTTTTTGTTTGGTTTTTTCTTTTGTTTTGTTGGGGTTTTTTCCCCAGTGGTTATAGACAAAATAAACCAACTCACTTAATTCAAAATTTGTTAGACTCTTTATATCTGCCATACATCTTGTGGCCACTTCTTCACACTACAGAAAGACAGGGTTTTTAAAGTCTATTTTGATGTTGTATTATCAAGGTTAAATATCTTTATACAGTTTGTATTTCAATTCATATCTAAATGAGCCAAGGCTATTTTTTCCCTGATATGGCTCAACTGCAGTTGGCAGTTCCTAAAGGCAATAATTTATAACAAGCTCCCTCATAAAAATTGCATCATTTCTGGACTAAAATTAACTGTTTTGAATTTTTCCATCTATTGTCAAAAAAAAAGAGGAGGGGGCTGCAAGTTCTTAATTCTTTAGCTTCAAATCTGAACCTTAGCATTTCACAGAAGCCAAACATAGATTAAAATTTCCTCTCATGTCTAGAAAATACAGATAAATTTTAGGAAATTGCCAAGAAGCTGGAGTTGCCAAAACTATTTGAATTTGATAGAATTCATGCTGCATTATAAACAGCTGTTTGGATGATTGAGCCTATCAGCTGGGATCAGTCATGGAAGGGAAGATAAAAGACCCTGAGACATAATATAGTCTAAAATGGGCTTGGGCTAACAATAACACTTATGAATTCTCCCACATCTTTATCTCCTTTTTAAAAAGTGTACTGCCAAAAATAATATAACCTCTTTACTAACATACTTTAGTTTCCTCTTCAATTTTAGAAAGTGTGAAAGGACCAGTTAGATGAAAACTTTAATCTCTGAAGTAGAAGTTGGTACTAACTTTGTTTGAACTAGAGAAAAAATAGAAGAGCAACATGGAAATAATTTGCAACTATGTAAAAGAGGAAGCAAAAGAATTAATTTTTTATTTGCCCACTGTGTATTAGACAAGACAAGAAATAATGTGTTAGATACAGATAAGGTTTGCTATCAGGTTCTTTAAAAAAATCTCATTAATTACAAACTGCACTATTTCCTGCTTTTTACATATTCTTTATTTATTCTAGAATATTGTAATTTCTACTGGTGGGAAGTATTCAAATCAGTCCTCTGTCCTTTGTAGTACATACTGGCTATCTCTTTCTCTATGTCCCTGCCAGATAGCTGACTTCTGCAGATCCAGCTCTTCCTCCTGGTAGTCTAAAAAGGGATCTGAACTTCCCTGTGTCTTGCCTTGAAACATGGCAGAATACTGAAATAGTAACAATTTTCTGTACCAATTTTATAGGGACTGCAGATACATGAACAAAAACCAGTATTACAGTAATCAAACTGCTTAAATTCTAGGTGTTGTGTGCTTTTGATGGCAATTTTGCAATGAAAAATGGAACTTTCTTTCTCAAGTGTGTTTACAGACTTGGCTGAGTTTTGACTGCCTTGTCTCACTACTCTCCTAACTGTGAGGGTAGTTTGCTAAGGAAGATAAATCTATATTCCCTGGTTGCTATTGCTAAACACTGAACAAATGCTTAAGTAGGTACAGTATGTTATGCCTCAATGTTTGTTTAGGGTGATTTTCTGAACTGAAGAGAGAGGCAAGAGTCTTGCATTTTCTGCACTTCTGTCTTACACAAAAGGAAGCTGTATTTATACTAAAGATTTAAGTCTAGTAGAATAGAGAACCTATATCCATGGTGAGTTGATTCTCAGAAAGTATAGAGAATTAAGGCTAGGTCCTTTACCTCCAGTGTTTAGGTCCTGACTCCTGTGCTGCTGGATGAAAGTAAAGTACAGGTTTTTCTTTTATGATCATTTTTTTGCAACTTTTCAATAGCTTTTGTTGTTTTTCCCAGACAAAATTATTCTGTGAATTCAATAGTTTCAAGACAGTTCTGAAAATAATAGAACTTACTTTCCCCCAAAAAAGTATCATTGTCTGAAATAATGTATCTAACCTGCAGTTCTTGTTCACCGAATCACAGAATTGTCATGGTTGCAAAAGACGTCTAAGAACAATAAGTACAATCATCAACCCGGAAAAAATCAAGCCACCATGCCCACTAGTTATTGTTCTTATTCCAAGACTGCGTAAGACTTGGGTCACTTCCAATACCTGCTGCACAGTTAAAGAAGTTATGAACATGGAAAGAAAGAAGAGGTGGAAACAAAGCAAAGGTACACATACTTTACATGACTTTATTACCCCTTCTCTCTAGCCAAAAATGTTATGATTTCATATAAAGCTTCAATTAGAGCATGTAACTTCATAATTCATATTCTGTTTATTTGCTATTTTTCTCTTTTAACATTTTATCTATGTTAGCCACATATATATGTAGATAAGCTAGTGTGTTTTGAAATGTTTGGTATCTTACATGTAGTTGTATACTTTTTTAATACTTCTGGCAACTACAACTCAAAGATTACATATTGAATTCATATTATACAATTTCTAAGGAAAAAAAAAAAAAAGAGAAATACGAAGTAGGTGAAATGTATGTTTTCTGAACATAGATTGTTTTATTTGCTACCAGTACTTTTTCACGCATTTTTGCAAGACAGTATTTTAAATCATAAACCCATATTGGTCTACAGTGTAGAAACCATTTTATCTATAATAATGCACCCATTAAGCAGTGAATGTTTCTGGGCATTAGTCCAACCAGCAAGTCTCCCTCTACTTTTTTATATTCTACTAATAACCATTAAAGTAAACTAAGATTTTTGTTGTGGAGCTTTAGAATGTCACTTTTCTTTCAGGAGGTAGCTCTGCAAGGCAATTGATTCTGAATGGTAATGTAAAATAGACCGTACTATTAGGACTCTAGGACTGCTCAAATGTTTCTACAGTGTTTCAGATCAATTTGCCAATCAGATCAATTTTGCTCCAATCAAATAGCCAGACACTTTATTTGGTTCAGGAAATACTGATGTTTTTTGACAATACAGTTGGGGATTAGCCTGCATTCTTTACACTGAAGACACTGGAGAAATACTACTAAGTTAATGATATAGCAAAATATAAATAAATCCCACTCTACTGACAGAAATAGTAACTAGTAAAATAGGTCACTGTGCACATCAGGAGCCTCACAGAAAACAAGAGTCAGAACAGTAGTACAAAAAGAATGAATTTTGTAGTAATGCTTATCATCAGAAAAACTTCTTATGGTAAAAGGTTTTGATTTTTAAGAGGATTGCTGTGTACAGAAATCTATTACTGTCCATTTAGAAAAAAAAATAAAAAAAGGTCATGATATTGTCAGTTTGGGGATGGATTGAACGGAGCACTGAAAGACAGATTAAGTATGTAAAAAATCCTACTAAAAGCGTATAAAAGAAGCTTCTCACTAAAGCAAACTTGCCATCTAGAAATGGTGTTGAAATTGCAGTGTTTGTGGAAAATGTGAATTAAAGTACAAAGAATTTTATTCATGGACAAACAAGAGAGCACTATCAATAAAATATGTACCACAACAAAAGCCAAACACTAAAATGGAAACAGCAAACACCATAATATCTTGACATTTGCTAATCTAATGGAAGAGGGTCAGACATCCATCCCAAATTTTTAAAATTGTAAAAAAAAAGGCATATCTGAAGTGTGATTTAGCGAAGACTATGATAAAGAATAAAAATATGCTATTGATAGAGGATAAAAGCACTTTAGCTAAAACACAGATTAGCCAAAAAAATACTCAGTAGGGAGAAATAGACAATAGTACCATAATGGATAAGATATGAAATTAGATATTCAGGTTTGCCAAATGGGTAGATGAATCTCACTTTGACAGGATCAACTGTGGACTTACAGTTTACTCAAAAAATAAAATAAAATAAAAAAAAGAGAGTGAGAGAGACAGGATGATTTCTTCTTGTAGTATGACACTGAAACCTTTTTCACCTTTATCAGATCCATTTCAAACAAAATTTATTTATTCTTCCTGGTCAAAGCCAGAATTAGGATTGTTCATGTAATGCTTTGTTTCAGATTTTAAATAGATGCAATTTTTAACATAAACATGCATAGATATTCATAGCAACAAAAGCAAATCTTTATGAATCAGCATAAATTACAGTCTGTTCATTATTCTGTGAAATGGTACTACACCAAATTTTACTTTTCTAGATGAGTTATCTAATTCTCCCAGCTTTTCTTTTATACCTGAAAAATATTTTACTTTCATAACCCAAAAGTTCACATGTCAAATAATTTTTCTTCGTCCATACCACTGTCTTTCAATTTGAACCTTTTCCTATTCTGCTTTAGTCACTGAGCTATGTATGTAGGGTAACAGCTCTGTGATGAGTCACATCACAGAGGTAGTAAATAAATGTCCTTTGGATCAGAGAAGACATCAAAGACCAAACATGTCAGCAAGCACTCTGGAGAGAAAATCTTTCTCCTAGAGGTTCAACACTCCTGTGTTTTCCACCAATTTTTCAATCACAGAGAATTTTCTCTTTAGAATACTTATCATATTTTATATAGAAATGAAAATATGTACATATGTATAAAAAAGACATAGTGTTGTTAACGGGTATGCTAACTGTAGAAAACCATGTTCAAAGTCCTGACCCAAATTTTGTTCAGATACAATAACAGATATTGTAAATGTAATTGTCATCTGAGAGGCATCACATCTGATCCTATTCAAGTTTTTGCTTTGTATTGTTTTAACTCTAAGTATTGGCTAGTATTATAAAAAGGAAAAAAAAAAATTTGGCTTTGTGCTACCTATGACAGCTGTAAGAAGAGTAACTGTTCCACTGAAGACCTTGTGATCTGAGCATCTCCTAGGACATGCAAGTCCAAAGCCCCACAGACAAACCAGAAAAAAACATTTGCTCAAATGGATCTCAGTTTGTCGGTGGCTTCAGGATAAGTAAGACTACATTCTTTGGTGATTGAAATTAATATAATTCAATCTATCAATGACTTAATATTAAAATTCTCTATTCTGATTGCTATGTTTTGGTAAAAGCTGTCAGCACTTTCTACTCTCCAGAACCTTAGGGAGTAGAATTTAGCTAGATGACTATGAAACATTCCTATCCTTGCAAGGAAAGGGGGCTTGAGAAGGAAATGAATTGCAAAATAGAGCAGTAGAATCATATAATTGTTTTTGTTTGGAAATACCTTTGAGTTCACCAAGTCCAACTGTTAACCTAGCACTGTCAAATCCACCACTAAACCATGTCCCTAAGTGCCACATCTACACATCTTTTAAATACTTTCAAGGATGGTGACTGAACTACTTTCCTGAGCTGTACTTGGAAATACTTTCAGTGAAGATTTTTTTCCTAATATTCTATCTAAACCTCTCCTAGCAAAACTTGAGTCCATATTCTGTTGTTCTACTGCTTGTTACTAGGGAGAAGAGACCAGCTCCCAACTCATTACCACCTCCTTTCATGTAGTTGTAGGTAGCTGTAAGGTCTCCCTTCATCCTCCTTTTCTTAGTTTCACTTAAACCTTCTTTCACTCTTTGAAGGCTTACCTCCAAAATTCTAACTTGAGATATGCAGTCTTTAATTCCTACAGGAATGATCATGTTCATTTTAAGAACAAGGAGATTTTTCAAGATAGAGCAAAGAAGAATTAAAAAAGATGAATAGTGTTTTCATGGTTGAGGTACAATAAATTGATCTATATTATACTGTATAAAATTTAGATTACTGAAAATGCAGTTTTCACTATCACAAAGTAAATGAATTTTTAAGATTATGATTACAGTTGTTATGGGCTTAGATACTATTAGGGGCAAAACATCAGTTCATACATGTGAATGTTGGAGAGACAGCACCAAGAATAAGAGTTGAATATCACTTCTTTCTTCAATCAAAATTACAAAGTTTCTTTAGGATTATAGTTATTCTCCAGATGCTTTAACTGTGCATCTTAATGGGTGACTCTACAATACCTCTTATTAGGGGTTTCAGCATGGACAATGAAAAGAAATATTTCAAACACTGAAGTGTTTGATAGAATTACTCATTATAGAAGTCTTCAAAAATATATTGTGATTCATACACAGCAGCACATGAGGATATGTGATCTTAAAATCACAGAGCCACAAAATCATGGAATGTGTCAAGTCATCAGGGATCTCTAAAGACCATCTAATTCAACCTCACCTTTCCATGGGCAGGGATATCTTTCACTAGACCAGTTTGCTCAAAGCCTCATCCAACCTGACCTTGAACATTTCCAGCAATATTAGATGTGCTGCTAAATGGTGTTGAATTGACACATCCTCTATTTTAATACTGGTTTATGTGATTGAAAGACAGCTCAAAACTGTTCAAAGATGTAAAAATATTTTTTTAGCTCTGCTGTTTTGTTTTTCTGTTTCACAGGGTAAGATACTTTGCAATCAAGACCATTTATTGAAAATTGAAAATATGTAAAAGTGAAAATCCCTCAAAATAGACAGAGAATAAATGGAGAACATCTGCCTATTTCAGTTCATGAATTGAGCTCCATTAATCACTATGCTGCCTGATGGTTGCACTGAATATAGGATGTAATAACACTGTGTGCACTGCTCTAGGCAAAGCAGCTGGGCTGAACTGGGGCTGTTGACCTGTGGTCACCAAGACAAGATTTTTCTGCTTCCATCTCTCCTTCCTCATGTTTCCTCTCAGTTCTGACAAATCTATTAACAGAGGATGTTTCCGTTGAAACTTTCCTTCCTGATATTTTGACTATGTGCAGTGAGAGTATACTCATGGTATTTACATGGTACACGGTTTTCAGATTGCTGGTTTCATAATTCAAACTTCAAAGCATTTTTAATTTTTTTTTTCTAACTGTGATTTTCTTGTTTGAGCAAGATACTGGGGCATTAAAATTCTGGTGATAAGAGACAAAAAGAAAGGAAAATAACCCAGATATGGTAATTTATGATATTTGATTATATTTTTAATATAAATTTGATGATAGTTAAAGTTTCTTTCATTTTAATTTGATACTGTACCACGGTATATTATACCACCTGAAAAAATGTAGGTTAGATTATGCGTGGATCAACAAACCTTTATAGTTAACATGACTCTTATCATAGCACCTTAAGAATTACCCAGAGTGAATCCGTGGCAAATTATGTAATTAATCCAGAATCAAGATATGTGAAACTGTACTCAGAAAGACTTACTAATGAATCACTTTCAAAAGGAAAGTGCATACTTAGATCTTCTTCTCATGTGTTCCATTCCATACTATCCAATGCTATTTATCATAGAATCATAGAATTAGCCGGGTTGGAAGGGACCTCAGAGATCATCTAGTCCAACCCAATCCTACCAACTATTTAGTAGTCTTGAGAGTAAATTGTATATTGGAACACAAATTTAATATTTATTGCATCCATATACAGCACAACACCCTGCAGGATGTCACAACTGAATTAGAACTCCCAGCCATTTTGAGAAACAGGAAAACTGGTATAGCAGAAAAGGAACACTCCTTAATGAAGTCAAAGACATAAGTCTACACTTACGATTTTACAAACTGAATGAATACTGTGAGTGCAGAATGCAATTCTCCAGAGCAGGATTTTGGGATTATGATACAAAGTAAACTGCAGTCAACTGCTGAGCTAGCCTGCTCTGAAAAATACAAATCTTTTGTTGTGACGTACAATTATGTGATTTCTGTAAATGTAAAATCTCTTCTCTACTTGAACATGTTAAATTAGAGTATATACCCTGTCTCTAATGTGTGAATCATCTGGGAAAATTCTGGGGTAAAAAAATGTGATTTACCAGAATAATCTGAAAACATTTGGTTTGTTTACCCGGGTGGAGGGGAGTGGGGCAGGGTTGAGGGTGGTCAGTTATACCCTTCTTCAAAGCACACATGGTTGCAAATACCAAAGATAAAACTAATTATATTTCATGCCCTCAGTGGAGTGAAAAGGAATTTATGGATATAAATTGCATCAAATGAGACTTCAGTTACATATTAAGAAAACCTATTTTTAAAATATACTATAGATTGTCTACATGGATTATGTACCTTCACCAGAAATTTTTAAGAATATGGTGAACATAAGATAATTTAAGCAGATGAAGAGTTAGATTTGATACCTCTTGAAACCCACTTGTCATATTTTATGAGCTCCTTGTTTTTTGATCACTTGTATTGTGAAAATGCTAAATATGGATGGGTTTTTATCTTTTACAGCTAATTAACAGAATGCACCAAGCTATGAAGATTGTGAATGAATGAGTTTGATAAAGATTATTGTCAAGAATTTGAATTTTTAAGGTGCTGTTAGATTTGGTTTTGAGTGAAAAAGGTAAGAAAAAGGAAATGTGAAGTTGCACAGCTGTGGGCTAGGGGATAAAAATATACATTCCAAACAGAAAAATATATCAAAGACCCTTTGCTTAAAAACTCAATTTTCTAACTTAACAAAAATTATTTGCTAATAGTTCTCAACTAAGAAAATAATAATTTTAAATTGATGATGAACTTAGAAACTTTCCCATTCAGGGTCTTGGCATATTCTGTGTCAAATTCACTCCTGTGTGGGTTGCAAGGAAAATAAGAAAGTATTTTGGTCTTAAAATGGTGGTATTTACTTTCTTATAGTAATAGCACTGCAGGGAACATCTATCCAAAGATAAGTGAAATAGAAAAGAAGATATTCAGTAGTGACTGATAGTACTATCTTTCTGTGTTTTGTTAAATAAAGGAAATAAGCATATTGCCATTTTAAGAAAAAAATGGGTTACTGTTAAATTCTGTTTCAGAAAAATGTACTTTTTCAATGCATTTTTCTTGTGGGTGGAAAAATGCCTCAGAGATTGCAACATTATTTGAGAAATACACTACAGTTTTACTTGTCTAGATAAAGGAAAGGTTTGACCTTTTTTTCAGGGTAAGTATCTGAATAATATAGAGAGGAAGACCACATAATATACCATAATGTGAATCTCTATTTTCCCTGAGGGGAAAAGCTGGTCTAGAGAAGCTGGTCTAGATCAAGTATTCAGATCTGGATCAGAAGCCATAATAAGATAAAATCTTTTCCAGTTCTCCTGTGTACTTAGCTCTTTCCAGTGTAGTTCATGTTCTTAAATAAATCTATTAAACCCAAACTCTGAACTTGGAATTTTATATATTATTTAAGGTCCTGTGTAAAATAATTTTGAAAAAAAACCTGTTACACTAAAGTTGCAACCTTTTCCAAAACTTCATTATTCATAGAAACTGTTTAAGCAATTGTTAATTGTTTGTCCATATTTTACATAGGTATGCAATAAAATCTGTACTTACTAAATGCTTTCTAGCTGCTGATACTTTAATTAGGATGTATATAAATATGTTATATTCATGGAGTCATTCATCAGAGGCAAACTGAAATTTATTTAATGCACTTAATCCTTTACTTGACTAGAAAAAAGTCATTATATTAATATGGAAATCTTTTACTTTTCAACAATGCTTTTCAAAACAGGATTAGATTATTGAATATTTCGTCAACTGTACATAATAGGAATGAACTGTATTTTTTTTATTTAGACTAAAATAAAGACATTTAAAAGTATATAAAACAAGTGAATTTATCATCATTAGATTTAACATTAAACTTGAAGTGTCTTTACAGGTCCACTTTTAAAAGTATTTTAAAATAGCTGAAATGCTTATTAATTTTGTTCTTTCTAAATTTCTTTTATACCTTCTACTATATTTCTATTATATCTCACTTATAAAAATGTAATTATGACTAGGATTACTAGTGTGAAGTGTGTCAATATTATGGGCCACAAATGGCTACAGAGCCCCAAGAAAAACTTATTTGACATACTTACAGGCATTGACTGAAGCAATGGATCAATGTTATGAGTTCTGTGACACTCTCCTGCTACTGATCTGAGAGCAAATCATATATTGTTATTCATAAACTAGATCAAAATAAACTTTTTAATAGGATCCAGGACTATCTGTATAATACTTTACTACTTATTAAGTAGTCTTCCTTGATTTCCAGAAACGTGGTCATTAGTGCCTCATCCTCCATGTAATCTAAAGTGCAACAAATTTGAGGGCTCTGAAGCAATGCACGGCAAGATTTGAAGAAGTGTTGGGCATCACCATGGTTAGCAGTACCAGCTAGCTGGTGTCACAGTGGGCTTCTATTCCTGTTGAATAAGCATCCTATGACCCAAGGAGGCCTATGATGCTCTCAGTGTTCCATCAGACTGTAAGTGACAATCAGTACACAAGGAAAAAGTAGTTAAAGTCAGTGTACCACTCTGCTCATGGAAGGAAAAATTGACTCATTAAAAGCAGTGACATTGATTGCATTGACACGTCTGAATTGTGTTCAAGGTCTTCCCAAAGTCTCATTGGCTATGTTGACTCATAGTATAAAATGAAATTCAAAAGCAGGTCAAAGTATGTTTACGTTAAATTTTTATTTTACCTGCTTCATGTTGACCCACAATTAAATTAAAATATTTACTTTCTTAGTGAGAGACATGCAGAAAATCAGTACTTGCTTCAGGTATTTTTCAGGCTTCTTCCTGCATTTGTTAGCCCAACATGTTAAAATTTTACAATTTCGTTATGTTTTTAAACATCTGCTAATAGTCCATAATAACATTATAAATCAATGGAAGTAGGTAGGAAAGGCCATAGGAGCATTATAAATACACACACAAGTAAGTTGAAAATAATATTTATAAATTATACAAACATATTTTTAAACTAATAGATCTACATTTTTTAAATCATAGCTGACTGCAAACAAAATTAACAAGAAGCATTTGCATTTTTGTCATATGGTAGCTTATATTTTAAATGTTGCAGAAAAACAAAGTTTCTCACTCATCTGCAGAGGTAGGAAGTAAAGATTTTATATGCAGAATATGAAGGCCTGATATGCTGAGACGGAAAAAAAAAAGCAACACAAGCAAATAATTTATTAAATTGCCATATCCAAGACATTACTGTATCAGTGAAGTAATTGAACTTTCAAAATTAATATCCAATGCTAAGATTATTAAATTTTTGGTCCTGTACATACATGGAGTGCAGAGGTACCCCAAGTGCAGGTATCCTGTTATGTCTAAAGTTAACTCTGGTATTGTTCTAATGTATTTGAAGAGTCTAGCGAGGAGAGATCAATAAACTTCTTAACACTTTCCTGGAACAGTTTATCATGGCTAATAATAAAAGGAACATTGTAAGATTGTCTTGCAACTTGACCTTGGTAGAATATCTTGTGACAGAGAACTTGGATTGATGTGAAACAAAGGGAGGGAAGTGAGTGAGTTCTCCCAGACAGAAGTGGTCATATGGTGATTTATTTTCTTTTCCTATGACACAGCAACCAAAAAGTATCTCTGAATTAATTTAACTGTATTGAATTTGACTTAAATATATTATATAAAAAAAATTAACTCTTTTTTGCTCCTATGCAAGCACATATTGATTTGTATGATCTATGAGATAAGTACAAATATGAATCTTATGTTCCTGAACTAGTTCCTTATATAGATTTTACTCTAAATCAATATTTTTTTAAAGTAGGAAAAGAGAAAGCACATTAATTGTAATTAAGGGCTGTGAAAATCCTTATCCTCATTTCAAAATTAAACCTAAAGGAAAATAATACAAAATCTACCCTGCAAATGTCTCATTACTGTGCCATTTACAAATGAGATTTCCAGACGAACTCCAATTGTGTTTAGTTAAACAAGCTGTCAGATTGCAATTGGCATTTTCAATATGGAAGTTATTCAAGGGTAACATTCTGAACATATGCAGTAATTATCAGAAGGGAAGATAAGCAATGTATTAATTTAGTTTCCATTTCAGATAAAGCAAACTTGTAATAAACAAAGAAGTTTGATTTGTCTGCATATGATCATTTCTCATCTGAAGAAAAGCAAATAATTCAGTGGGTACTCTTGATCTTTATTTTAATTCACAAGACATCAGAGTAACTGGCTATCTGTATTAGGAATCCATTGCTACAGAAGAAGGTCAAATTACATGTAATGGATCTCACCAGAGAAAATAACTGTTTTACTACAACAGTACCTGTTTCACAGTTGTTGGAATCTCTCTCATCTCTTAGGTGTGTAAAAGCATTTGGATTTATAATACGATAGTTCTTTGATTCTATCAGACTTTTAGAATATGTCCTCAATAGCCCCTAAACAATTCATACTTAAAAATGCTAGCTATCTAAATGCAAGTACTTTGAAATCACATCACCAGTTCAAATGCTGCTAAAAAAAAAAAAACCCTAAAAAAATTTTAAAAATTATAACAACAATAGCAATAGTAGTAGTAGTAAATGCAAGAAGAGGAAGAAGTTATTGCTTTCTTATATCCTGTTGTGCAAAAGCTTTCTTTGCTTTTTATGTGATAAACTAATACAATGCTTTATATGAGGCTTTCATTTGAGCCAATTTTGTTTAATTTAAAGTTTAATCATTATTGTCTATTTTCTGTATTCTTTCAGTATCATTAGTTAATTGCACACATTTTTTAATCCTTCTGAAGAAAAGGATGGAGGTAATCTGCTTCTGTATAATAGTATTGAGAAGCTTCCCACAAGTCATATGAGGTTTGTACCTTATTTGTTGATAAAAAGAAAAAAAAAGAAAAAGTATAATTGGATATACTATGTATGTTTTGTAGACCATTTTTCATAAAACTGTATCCTACTGCTAGTTTTTATTCAATATATCGAAGAAACAAAATCCCTTTTTCCTTTGATTAACATCATCAGAAGGTTTTACAACACATATGCATACAAAATTTTTTTAAAATTATTTTTAAAAATTATTATTTTTTTAATAAATTCATTTAATCAGATTTAGGTACAGATAATCACAGAATAACCCAGGTATTCTTTTCCCTAAATAAATTAAATTGTCCATAGCACCATAATCCTGAGTCCCAACAGCACAACACTGATAATACTATTTCACTGAAAGGAAATGTTCAGATTTTATTTGATTTTTTTTCCTTTATAGAAGTAATGTTTCATATTTTCATCAAATTTCCAAATTAATGGTTTATAATTTTTTCAAATATACCTACAAGAAGAAAATCTTTCTTTAGGAGAATATCTTTGTGTCAAAGTGTGCATGTATATATATATGCAACATCAAATATGTGTTTTCAGTTGAATTTTTTTCCCTCTTATTCTAGTGTCAGATGCATTTTCTGAATTTGTAAGCTTGGAGGCAAGTGAACTACACACAGTGGGGTGCTGAGCTTCATGAAGGAAGGAAATCTGTGCTGTCACATGAGCTGTGTGGAAAAGCATAACAGCTTGTAAAAGCACACAACATTTCATGAATAAAAGATAAAGCCAGTTCAGAAAGGTGTTTGCCCTTTCAACTACAACTTTCAGGGTGCTGTGTACAAGGTATGTCATATTTCTTCTTAACTTGCAATATTTTGTGATGCAATTTAAACCTTTAAGAAATTTTAACAAGAACAAATCTTTTTCATAGCAATAAAAAGAAACATAATCATTCACGATAACGATTAATATGCAAAAGTGAGATGGGGACCCTAACTTTAATGTGTGTTCTTGCACAAAATCTCACTGGGCTCATCAATCCTGACAGCTTTAGTAGGCTTCATTAAGCATTAGTTAAATTAGCCTTAACTTCTTAACATTACTGGCTAATTGCTTTGTGATTCTGAGGTAACTCCTGAGTATATGAAAGCTCCATATCAATACAATAAATTCATACCTCTCAGTATGATACCACGCTGTTTAAATCTTGATTTATGATTGATCTTTAGAAGCTGGTATGGACTTTAATTCCTAAATAGGAAGAACTGAATAGTAGAGATGAAATTTTATTGTCTGGTGCCAATACAGTTTTCAGTATGCTTAAAGTACTGTGGAAGGCAACCAGATGAAATTTGTAGAAGTAGCTCTTGGAAAGTATTACAACACAGAAAAAACCACCACAAACACTAAAGACAACAATACTGTACATAGTTTGTTGACTGGAATATCATGGTCTTCTTCCAAAATATAACATCATGGCATGAATTCCAGGCTGACATTTCAAGTGATAAAATGTGCTAGTTGTTTCTGAAAAAAATGTGTTGTAACTTGCACAGAAGTTATCAACTTGAGGTGAATGAGTAGTCTAACATCTTTTAATGGTAGACAGGTAAAGCAGTCACAGTTACCTAAAACCTTGTTAAAAAAAAAAACAAACCAGGAATGTTTCCTTTCCATCAGGAAGAGTAGAGCATTTATCCCTGTTCTTGTTTTTATAATTAAGAATTAAGTGAAGTTTTGAAGAGTATAACATGTCTGCATGTGAAAAGATGTAGGATGTGTCCAGTAAAAATGTCTTGATATTACACTGCAGACATCTTAGAGGCTTTAAAGTTCCTTTTAGAAACATAGAATGGTTTGGGTTGGAAGGAACCTTAAAGATCATCTGATGGCACCCCCCCTGTTATGGACAGGGACACCTCACACTAGAAGAGGTTGCTCAAAGCCCTGTCCAACCTGGCCTTGAACACCTCCAGTGGCTAGACATAAACAGCTTCCCTGGGCAACCTTTTACAGTGGTTCTCCACAGTCATAGTAAAGAATGTCTAATCTAATCTAAATTTACCCTCTCTTAATTTAAAACAATTATTCCTGGTCCTGTCACTACAGGCCCTGGTAAAAAGTCTTTCATATTTCTTATAAGCCTCCTTCATGTACTGGAAGGCTGCAATATGTTTTTTTCAGAGTATTCTCCAGGCTGAACAATCCCAACACTCTCAGCCTTTCTTCACAGGAGAGGTGTTCCAGCTCTCAGAACATTTTCATGGCCCTCCTCTGGACCTCCTCTAGCAGGTCCATGTCTTTCTTGTACTGGGGACCACAGAAGTGGACACAGTACACTGGTTGAGGTCTCATGAGAGCACAGTAGAGGGGCAGAATCACCTCTGTTTCAGAAAATTTCTCTGAAGTTTTAACAACTTCCCAGTGAAGATTCTCATGTGGCAGAAGTAAGTGAATGAGGGCACTGGAACACTGAAATGAAAACAGGAAAATCAAAGCTAGTTAAAAGCTTGTAATAGTTATGTCTAAACATATGATTTGCTTTATCACCCATTACATTAAATCAGGAATCATAGAACTGTGAAATCCTAGAATGGTTTGAGTTGGAAAGAACCTTCAAGACCATCTAGCTCCAACTCTCCTGCCATGGGCAGGAACATCCCCCACTAGACCTGCTTGCTCAAAGCCACATCCAACTTGCCCTTCAGCACTTCCAGGGAGGGGGCAACTTCTCTGGGCAGCCTCTTCCGGTGACTCACCACCATCACAGTGAATAATTTCACCCTAATGTCTGATCTAAATCTAACATCTTTCAGCTTAAAACCATTACAGCTTTGCTATCACTGCATGCCCTTGTAAAAAGTCTCTCTACAGCTTTTATTTAGGTCCTACAGATACTGGAATGCTGCAATAATGAGGTCTCCGTGGAGTCTTCTTTTCTCCAGGCTGAACAATCCGAACTCTCTCATCCTGTCTTCATAGGAGAAGTGTGCCATTCCTCTGATCATCTTCATAGTCTAAAATCTCCACATCTTTCTGGTGTTGGGGGCTCCAGGACCAGACACAGATCTCCTAGTGGGGTATCACTAGCAGAGTCAAAAATCACCTCTCTTGACCTGCTGGCCCTGCTTCTTTTGATGCAGCCCAGAATATGGTTATACCATTTGATGAGAGAAATGCGAATCAAGAAATATTAAATATAGGGATGGGAAAGGAAATTTCAGGAAAAAAGGAACACTGTCCTCAAAAATAAGATACATCTCAGAAGAGTACTCGTGAAGGTAATTTTTCCTGAGATGAGAGCTTGGGATGTATATCTGGAGACTTCAGTCTCCAGCAGATGGCTCCAGGAGTGCCATGCAGATGTATTACAGCTAACACACATGCATTACACTAGGACCAGTCTTCAGAGCTAAAAACAGAATAATGGTTTGGGCTACAGGTCTGAATATGCAACACACTTTAATAAGGAGTATGTTTAAAATTGCACAGTTTTTTTAGTACCATGCTAAATAAAGCTATAATCCTGAGTCCAAATTAGTCAAATTCCTTATTTTTTTTCTTAATCCTACAAAAACTTTAATTATATGATGGTGTGTTGGGTTGATCTTGGCTGGCTGCCAGACTTCCACCCAGCTGGTCTCTCTCCTCTTTCTCAAAAGGGCAAGGGGAGGAATTAGAATGAAAAAGCTTGTGGGTCATGATAAAGACAGAGATCATTTAACAATTACCATCATGGGCAAAACAAATTTAATTTTTAGGAACATTATATTACTGTATTAATAAAACAGTAAGATGGTAATAAATTAAGGACAAAACTAAAAGCATTTTCATACCATCCTGATCTTCTTTCTAGGCTTCCCATGACATTGAAATTTTATTTTGGCTATTATGCAAGAAGGTAAAATTATCTGTTATCATTTTAGCTATAGTATAGAAACAACTCAGACCTAAGACTTCACTCTCAAAAATCATTACAAAATCAAGATTAAGATAGTAGCAATGATCTAAATCTGAAATACCTATGGGCAATTGGGCAGACATAATCTGGACATTATTGAGCTATGCAATGGAACAAGAAATAAGAGGCCTGGCATCAGTAAGATATACATGCTAAGGTCTGTGACCTTTCACAGTGTAATAATTGTGTTTGAATAGTAAACACTCAGAGACAAGAGCTGACAAGCCCTCTTAACACCACTGAATAAGCATGATTATCTTGACTCAAATGTAGATACCTTAAATTCCTTTTATCATTTGTCAGTATTTCACTATGAGAATGAATGTGGTGAGCAAGTGTGTATTATGTCAGTAAATACCCCTATTGAGTTGCACGAGATAGTTTACTTGTATATTCAAACACACATAATTCCTATTCTAAGCACAAGCTATTGTTCATAGCACTTTTTCTATCAAAATTTGTTCTGCCTGTTATATATTCCCATTCTCTATATGAAGTGAAACTGCACATAAGTACAATATATGAAATCTTAGAAATATAACGAGGCTTTTGGAATGTTTCACTATGTCACCACAACTCATATTAGCTACTGTGAGAAACAGGTTGCTCTGAAGAATGCTTCATTCTAATGTTGATGTTAAAAGTGACACTTATACATAAAGATGTGTGATATATCTCTTAGCAAAGGGAAAATAGATAGAAGAGCATATGGCTTCATTCTTATACATTTTCTAGTAGTGAACTGAGCAGACCACAGCCATTTATCCATTAAAAAAGGAAAAAGTAAAAGAAGCTGGGAGATGTTCAAGTTGGGAACATCCAGTTTGGCTTTCTCCAGTATTTGCTTTTCTTCTGGGATTTTTAATTGAATAACTCTTTATTATAATTTTGAGCTCTTAAATGCTTTCCAAAGACAATACATCTTCACTGTATTCTCTATACATTTCACACAAAATTCATTTTATAAATTGGTAAATTAGAATATTCAGATCTTATTTCTTGAAAAATTCATATCTTTATATAATATCATGCCTTAGCTCTTACACCCACATTCTTAAAAAATATGGATGAAGAATTTTGTGTTATGAGGAGTGTTACAATATGACAATAGATAAGGGAAAAAGAGAGTTGGAAAAAGCAGGTCCTAATTAAAAATTATGTTGGGCCCTGTGACTCCAAAACCTTTGTAGCTTTTCTCATGATCTTCTGCAGTAGCTGGAAATAGGAGGAAGCAAAAAATTGATATAATGCAGACACTATTCCTTCAGTACCATATTGCATTGTTGCTCTTTATAAAAAATAAACTCCAAACTTCCTAAATACACAGTCTCCAGCAAATGGCTCCAGAAGTACCATGCAGATGTATCTGTGAAAAAAAAAAATCTCCAAAGAGGAAATAATTCTGTCTCTAAAAGCAAGGCAAATCAGTAAAAAGTTAAAATGGTGAGAAATTAAAGTATGTATGGCAGTATATTTCACTATTTGGGATTCCCTAAAGCCAAAGTCTTTCCAATAGATTTCAGTCTGAGATTATAGATAATAGACTTTCAATAATTCATGAGACTAGGAGGATTAGTGGATTAGTTCACAAGTCTTTGGACTCTGAAGAACTAAGTTAAGAGATCTGCTTTGGGTCAAAAGAGAAATGAGCTTGATAATCTCCTCTCAGTCCCTGGGAAATATTTGTACAAATCACAAAACCACCATTAAACTTTTCCCACTATTGAAATTCTTCAGTTACAAAGGTCAAAGCTGGCGTTACATGCAAAGAAAATCATCCAGCAAGGCCATGTCATTCTGATTGATGCTGAGCTATGAACCTAAGGCATACTGAGGTACTTGAGCTGTACTTAGATGAATTTTATTTACTCATATGAATCAAACATCTCTGGTTAAATATTTACATCCTTTTTTCTTTTCTAAAACATTCATTTTACACTTGTTATTTTTTAGTTCGTGTAGTGAGTCAGCCAGTGAAATTCACTTAGTTTGTATCTGCATTTAGAAAATCGACATTACTATTGTACAGTGTAGACAAAAACAAATGCAAGACACTTCTAGCTATCTGTACAGGGTGCAGGTAGCCTGCTGCTGGCAGTGGGGGTTTCAGGGCATCCTCTGTGAGGATGAGGCCAGGACTCCCCTGTGTCAGATACAGCCCATTCCAGTTGGCTCCAATTGACCCTCCATAAGGCATGGCTGAGCTCCCCAGCCAAGGTGGTGGTGCCTCAGGGAAAATGTATTTAAGAAAGGAAAAAACATTGCCAAGCAGAGTGTGAAGAATGAATTTTAAAATTGTGAAAAACAGCCCTGTGAACACGAAAGAGAAGAAGGAGGGGGAGACAGTGCTCCAGGCACCAGAGCAATGTTTCCCCTGCAGTCCCCTGAATATCAAGGACATCATCCTGAAGGAGGTTCCTGAAGGAACACTGACCCATAGAGAGAAGGAGCAGGGCTACAGGACTACAGCCTGTGGAAAGGACTCATGCAGGAGCTGGCAAAAGTTTGAGGAGCAGCAAAGACCAAATGTCACCAACTGACCACAGTTCCGTGTTCCCCATCCCCCTGGACTGCTCAGGGTGGGGAAGAGGCAGGGAAGTCCGTAGTGAAGGAACAGAACAAAGTTGAGGCTGGGAGAAGAGAGCATGGAGGAAAGGTGGTTTTAGTTGTGTCTTCCATCAAGTGTGTCCAGCAGATCTAGATCTCTTTACTCTGACCTGGTGAGACCACACCTGGAATACTGTAACCAGTTTTTGGCTCCCCAGTTCAAGAGAGACAGAGATCTACTGGAAAGAGTCAAAGGAGAGCTATGAGGATGATTAAGGGACTTCAACATCTCTCCTGTGAAGAAGGACTGAGAGAACTGAGGTAGTTTAGCCTTGAGAAAGGATGGCTAAGAGGGGATTTTATTAATGTCTATAAATATCTGAGGGGTGGGCGTCAAAAATGAGGCCAATCTCTTTTCAGTGGTGCCCAGAAATAGGACAAGGAATAATGGGTTTAAGCTAGAACACATAAGTTCCCCCTCAACATGAGGAGAAACTTCTTTACATAGCACTAGACAGAGCACTGGAACAGGCTGCCCAGAGAGTTTGTGGAGTTTCCTCCCCTTGAGAATTTCAAAACCTGCTCGGATGTGTTCCTCTGTGGCCTGCCCTAGGCTATCCTGCTTTGGTTAGGGGGCTTGGACTAGATGACCTCTAGAGGTCTCTTCCATCCTCTAACATTCTGATTCTATGACACTGTTTTAATTGGCAATAAATGAAAGTTTCTCAATTCGAGTCTGTTTTGCCTATGATGATAATTGGTAAGCAATGTCCCTGTCTTTATTTCATCCCATGAGGTTTCACATCTTATTTTCTCCCTCTGTCCTGCTACAGAGAAGGAGTGAAAGAACAGCTGGGCAGGGGTCTGGCAGCCAATCAGCCAGCCAGCCACAAGGTCAGCACATCACAATATATTTCTGAATTTTGTGAGTTCAGCTAAAAACATTTTCAGACCACAACTATCAATAAAAGTTCTGTCCCAGTTGCTCTCAGACCACTGCAAATGCTCTTTCATGATGGAATCCTGTATGACAGATAAAGGAGATCAATCAAATTAAACAAGAACCTGCCCAGATTTGGAAGTCTTCCAGGTCTACATATGGAAATTATTCAAGGTAATTATATTCTCAGGATTAAATAGTATTTTTAAATAATTATTAACTATCTGTTACATTAATACATTTGACAGATGTAGAAATATCCTTACAGGTCTACCTTTTAAAAAAGATGGTATTTCTAGAATAATTTCTTTAATCAGAAATGAAAAATTTAATAGATCTAGTAGAATTTTAATTTAATTTATTAATTTAATAATTTAAATTTAAGACAGGACTGATTACACCAAGGTAGCATTAATGCCAAAACTGCTGTTGTTGTTTTTGCTTCAAGTCTAGGAACATATTTAATAATCACATGAGAAACATCAACTACATCAGTCCATCATCTCAAACCTTTCTGAAGGCTTTGTCTTGCTATTGATTTCACTGGGCACTGAAAAAAAAGGTGAATTCTTTGACTGCTGTAACTAATTATTGCAGACCGTGGCATGCAGTAGCAGTAGAAACACTTAAGAACAGTTTTGTACTAAAAGTATCTGATATCTTATCGTCATTATTAACAGTCCAGGAAACAGTCCATTTGTCTTCAGGGATGGGGTTTTTGTGTTTTGTTTTTTTTTTCTCTATCTGTGTCTATTTTTGCAATGCAGTAAGAATGGAAATATAAATGCTGTTAGGGAAGGCTTAAGTAAGCAATCCTATTTTTAGGAAGAAAATATTCTGTTTCTCAGAATTAATTGTTGTATCACTGTGGGCCACATGACAGCTTCAGTTTTGATTCCAAATAAATGTTTGAACTACTATAGAAATGTAGTCCTACATATATGTGTACATAAAAAAAAAGACAAATCGTATATTAAAGCCAAAATAAAACCAAGCAACAAAACAAAACAAAACCAACAAAAAACCCCAAACATTTTTAATCAAAAAGACTTGTGTTTATGGTTATGAGACCAGATGTGATTGTATCAGACTAATAAATTGTTCAACCTGCCGTCAAGTCTTTCACTGCGCACTTGACATACTGTTGAAGTCCAAACTTCAGAATAAAACTGTACATAAAGTAGAAATCAGTCCCACTTTCAATATTATCAAGTTAAAATAAAGATAACTGCATTTATATATTTATATATGCAACACATACAGTAGCTTAGTTATCTTGAGAAAGACTCTGAAAGATTAAAGTGAACTCTAGTCCTTGTGAAAAATCAACATTAATTATTATCACAGATTGGACTACTCCAGACAGTAGATTTATTTGTGTTTTCAGAATGGAGTATAATTAAGAATTATGATGTTCAGGACACATTTTACTTATGTGGAACAGTACTGAATTAGTTAAGGAATACCCACTTTACAAAAAGATTTTTCACTTAAAACACTCTGAAAACATATTTTTTATTATTTTAGGAGAAAAATGTCTGCACTTTTTTACTTTTTATGTCTGGGTTTCATTTTTGGTTTTGTTTTTGGTTTTTTCCAGCATAACCTTGTCAGTACACTGGTAGGTTCATTAGTTCTACTCAGTTTTTTTATATTCTCAAAAAAACCTTTGTAACCATTTTGTTTACCAAATCTCCCTGGGAAATCAGTAATTTAAAAAATCAATTAAGCACAAATATTCATTTAGTAATTTTTGAACAATATTAAAATTGGCAAATATTACTGGTAAAATAATATGTTACAAAATTACATCACTGTAGGGAATACTTTCAAAGAAATAGAAGAAAATAATAACAATTGACTTTTCAGCATCACAGTGGGATGTCCTGAAATTGAACTATGCTAGGAGCAATGCTGAAAAACAACAGATACACTAGCAATATATCAAAGAAATCGTGATATCTTTCATGGGAACATAAAATGTAAACTGGCCTTTGAGGTCGTGTAGCCTGGTCTATGGCTACCACAAATCCACTGGATAGAAGCACTGCTCTTGTAGGATATTGTTCCCACATTATTTTTATCCTAGTAAAATATATCATCTATCTCATCTACTTTCCAAACTGAATTAATTCATGCTTCTGTTATAAACATTTCCCTTGTGACATCGTTTGCCCATAAGCTTAAACTTAAAAGCTTAAGCTTTTTTTTTTTCTTCTTCAAGATTTGTCTCATTAAAAACTATGGGACAGTCACACTATTCCTTTGGTTGTCTTTGTTTCCTAGGCTATACAATCCAGGTGTTTTGGTTTGGTTTGTTTTCAGACTGCTCTCTTAACTAACAGTACTCCATACTCCTTTGATGCTTTGATTTGATGATGATCTGCTAAGATTTTTGGGAATGGGAGCTCTTAGTCATAATGAATAATCGCTGGCTTGATTTTCTGATTTTCTCTTCCCAAGTGATCAGTCCCTTCTTCCGTGACCCGTAATTTTCTTCCTTCAACAAGACTTTCTTCAGAAGCTCCTTGCTGACCCATGCAGGTCTCTTAACACCTCTATCTGATTTTTTACACAAGGGAATGCATCTAACTTGAGCTTGAAGGAAGTAGGATTTTAAAATTTACCGGCTTTCTTGAGTTCCCTTTTCTTCCAGTCTTAGCCTATGGGATTCCTGCAAGTAGATCCTTAAAGTGTACAAAATTAGCACTGTGGAAGTACAGGGTTGTAATCCTACTTACTGCTCTTCTTCTTTCATGTAAAATACTAAACTCTGCCATCTCATGGTCAATGTTACCAAGGCTGTTCCCAATCTTAATGTCCCCAAACAGACCTTTATTTGTTAATACAAGACCCAGCAGTGCACCTCTCCTCATTTTTTCCTCTACTACCTGCATCAGAAAGCTACCACTGAGGAACTGCAAGAGCCTTTTAGACTGAATATGACTGGCTGTGAAGACTTCCCAACAGATACCAGGGTGACTGAAGTCACCCCTAAAAACTAAGGAGTGTGATCTCAAGGCTTCTTCCACCTGACTGTTGAAGAAACTAACATTCAAAATGTTAATAGTATTTATCAATTAATTCAAAATGCCTTCTGCAATGCAACAGTCAGCTTTGATTGACCTATTTCTGGTTTAACAACTTGAATCCAGTCCAAAGTGAAAAGAACCCTTGTCTCATTGAATACAGAGGGCTTTGAATCAGTTTTATTAACACTAATAAGGCTTGGATACAATCTGAGAGGAGCAAGGGACGAGCTTTCTTGATAGCTGGATTTACACAAAGGAATAACTTGATTAAAACTGAAACAAAGAGCACAATGAATCACACACTTGGACAAGCATATTTTTCTGTAATGCTCCACCTAAGTGCTTAGTTAAGCAGTACCCTTGTACAGTCCTCACTGGCTTTTTTTAACTGTGGTTCAAAGGATAAGAAGAAAGAGCTTTGTGGCATTAAACAGTCCCATGGAATAAGGATGAGAATACAGGATACATTTTCTTTGCTGAATGCCCTTACAACTGAGATACTAATGTGAATTATTTTCTTTCTCTGCTCTCATTTATCTAACTTGAATTAATTGCTTTGCAGTTACCACACTTACTCTGACAAGAATATGACAGTGAGGAGAGTCACAGACACATATTTACTTGATTTTATAGCTTTTAATTGATGTATATGGCTTTTGTCCTTCTAACTTATCAAAAAGGTATTGAATCTTAGCATCCTTATTTTTTGATGTGTGTGATAGTTGCTATTATAGAAAGTGTGTATTGACACTAACACTTCTTCTTCTATTCACACTATTTTTCCCCAACAAATCACAAGATGGATGGACCTCTACTTAGAAGAGATTCTAAGTCATGTGCTATTCTTTGCAACCCTGGTACAGACATGTCAATCCTGGATACAGGAGATTTAAGTTATGTTTTCACAGTCTACCTCAATGGTCAGCATGAATTTTTTTCATTTCCCACCTGTTCTCTTCACTGAGTAGGAAATCCATGGAACAAAATTTGAGTCTTAGGATCTGTGATAACCAAAAGTTCCAGATTACAGGAGGCAAGTGTTTTTTATTATACTGAACTGTTGAACTTGAATTATTCCATCCAAATTATAACCAAGACTGAAGGGAAGGATGCATGACTGCTGTGCAGTCTTCCTGGGCTGAAAACACACACAAAACAAAGAATTAATTGTTAGTCTCTTATCTTAACATTAGTGCAGCTACCATGATACTAAGTGTACAAAGTGTTTGATTATGGCAGGGCACCTGGAACTAGACAACTTTTAAAGCCCCTTCTGACCCAAACCATTCTGTGATTTTATGATTAAAGAAAAATCTTACTAATAACTCAGTTAGCATTCCTATACAAATGATGCTATTCTCACTTTCTCACTGCTCCTATGGGACTTCAGGGTACTGACAATTATTGATTTTCTTTCATTTTCTTTAAGAGGATGAGGCTGGGAGAAGCTGCAGTAACTTCTTAGCACCTCATATTCTTCAGAGAGGATATGATAATGTTTTTCTTCATTCTCAGAAGTAATTTTTATGCATTTGTTCTTGTAGTTCACCTGTAGCTTTGGAAGGACTAATTATTTCAATTTTACATTCAAGACTAAAAAGTTTATGGAATAAGGCCTTGATTCTGTACAGTCTTACTGGAAGACTGTACTGCTCCACTAATGAACAGACAAATTGACTAGTCATGATCTACTAAAATTTGATGTGATGCTTCATTACTAATTAACAAAAAATTGCAAAACCCAGAAACAACTGAATATAACTGAACTGGCACACATACTAAATAACATTTTCCTCTTAGCTACCTTTAGAAACAAGCACCTACATGGTTTTGGTTGGGGTTTTAATTTATTAGATGGGGGGTTTTTTTGTTTTGTTTAATTTTTGTTTTGGATTTTGTTTATTTGGTTGGTTTGTATTGCTTTGTTTGTTTTACACTTGGATGATATATGCTGTATTTCCCCTTTTTTCTAGAATCCTACTTTTTCCTCAGTTTTACTGTCTATGAATTTCAAACATTGTTTCTATCTAGACTGCAGTACTATAATCATCATCAATTAGATCTATTTTCCTGGGACTGAAAAGTAACGGAGATAGGGAAAATCTGAATAAAACTAAATGTAAGCACTTTTTTTGTTTACTGAGAGAAAATTTTTCCAGGGGCTAGACAGAAAAAAGACTTGTAACTTTACATAAGTCTTCTTTAAAAACTTTTAACAAATCTATCTAATAATACAGAATTTGCTACACAGGTAGGATATGACCATTCAGAAACAATATAAGATAAAACCCATATTTCATAATATAATGAAGTCATAAGCTGCAAGAAATGCTTCAAAATTTTCTAAATTACGTATTTTCTTAATGGGAAAGAAGTTCTTATAATGGTAAGGGAAAAATATAATTTTATTTTAAAAACATAATTCTTGTCATCTTTAAAAAAAAAAAAAAAAGTATCTTAAAACCAGAAATAATTCGGAGCCCAAAAGGGTAATAAGTACATGACTGGTATTCACTCCATTCATGCCTATCAATGTTAAAGTTCATTTCTTATATACCTATATAAACTGGAAAAGTGTTCTAAAGACTTTTTTTTTCTCTAGCAGGATCAGGGAGCATTGCAACTGCAGTCTTTTGATTTTGTCAGACTTTTTCATTTATTTGTGTATGGGAAAAAGATATTTTTTTAAAGTATAAGCTTGTGAGAGAGAGGGAGAAAGAACTGCAAAAATACCATCTCAAGCAACAATCTCAAGACTGACTATTGTAGAAAATCAGCTTTAAAGTCTTCCCACTGTATTTAACAAAATGTTCATTAAAAACTATTTTCATCTCCAACATGAGATATATGTAAAGAATAATAAAAAAACCACCTCCTTTCAATTTCTTTCTTCAGCGTTAACGAAATACTGTGACTGGGGCATTTGTGTTTAACTTGTGTGACTCAGGACATTACTCTGAATTGCTCAGTGTTCAATATTCATAAATAAATTATCCTTCTAAAAACCTGTAACCTTATCCACAGGTCAAGTTTCTTTTCCTTAAACAAATAAGTCACATGTACTGCCTAATTTCAAATTGTTCTTACATCACCACTTATCTGGTATACAGGCCATGTTTGATATCTTCATGTTAAGCAGAATATGAAATACATTAAATACCTAGCAGATTTTTTTTTTGCATTTGTAATTTTCATTGAAAAAAATATCTGCATACATTTCTAGGTTATATCATTTGTTAAATATACTTTAAAGCCCAGCTTGTATTTATGTTTTAGAACTTCCATGTGCCAGCGTTCCGCATAACCCACCAGTCTTATTCTTGTCACATCAGTAGCATTGTGGCACGCAGTGCCATGGTCTAGCAACTGCTCCGGTGGGTCAAGGGTTGGACTAGATGATCTCTGAGGTCCCTTCCAACCCGGCTAATTCTATGATTCTATGATTACCAGAAGACACCCTGGCTATAGCATTGGAGTGAAGTTCTGCTGGCTATGGTTTTCTGTGTACCTTTTCTTATACCACGCTAGAGCTATAGATGTCTGTGCTATAGACATAGGACTCTAGCAACATCAGCATCTCTCGATTATCAATAACCATTTATTGACTCTGTTACTTGTCTTAAAATATCCTGTAGTGCATGGCAGAGGTAGGTGTCTCTTTAGTGAATATCCAGTCAGCTTCTGTGTCACTCTCGTAGAATGGATGTAAACACAACCAGATGGAAAAGGCCAAAGAACAAACAAGAAAAAAAGAGAAAGTGATCCAATGATATCAGCTGAACTTAGGAGTTCACATACTTTGTCAGTTCTGCTGTCTGTCTTCTGTGAATGGCTTACACTGTCTTCCTCAGTTACCTCTGCAAAAAACGTGTAATTGTTCAAAGCCTTGCACACATGTGACGCTTGCTTCCTATTTCGAGACTCTGAATGGCAGGAAATGAAGGATAGATTCCAAATTTATTATAGATATATTTCTTCATGACAGGGTCCGCAGCTTCAGTTCTGTACAAAAGACTATAAACCACCAACTTCTATTCCCACAGTGATTTATACCTAGGCTTATCTTTGTTTCTGGGGAGTCATTTTCCTGAAATCAATACTAAGATTGGAACTCTAAATAATATTTTTCTCTTGTGGTGCCCTTTCATCTTCCCCAAACTTTCCAGAGATTAAAACAATATATACTGTTATCTTGAGATAGCCCATAAAAGTAAGCTTTTCTCCCTTTTAACGAGTAAGAAGTACTGTACATATGTTGTGTAAGCAAAATTTAAAAGTTTTATTGGACTTGGGAGATCAATATCATCTATTTTTCTGTATCAGTTCTTCTCTGTAAGAGATGAATCTTATCAAGAGCATCATGGCATGCAGATTAACAGTCAGTTGCACTAGCGTAGCCAGCTTCGATGCCCTTCATCTGAAATGTGTGATTGCATAAAAAAGAGATAGCAATAAACTTAGAGAAGTATAGAACTTGTAAGGTAGGAAGAACTGACACAAGCACAGCATAAAATGTGCTCTATAAAGCAACATTTAATTATTGCAAATGTTGCCACCAACTGGTAGAAGCGGAAGGGCAAGAAAAGTTTCATAACGTTGAGTTCCTAATAAACTTTTGAGCTTTGAGCTTAAACAATTTAGGTGAAATTATCAAAGCCAGGCATTTTCTTTGACATTAGAATTTAGTATTAAATTGTATCTGAATAACAATGGGTATAACAAATATAACTTGTTTCAAAGACAAGTTAATTTTAAAAAAAAGACAACCTGTTTTGAATTTTTCTTTTCTCACTTATCAAAGTTTTTTCCCCAGGTGGAAGATAACAATAACAAAAAAATGAAATAAATAAAAATCAGAATTATTCCTGAAGTTTTACCTGCATTATGAGCTTTTGAAAACCAGATCATTAATACAGATGCTAATCTTGGGGTTTTTTGTTTAAAAAAATCCAAAGTGAAAGATACATTACTTCTTTTAATCAAAGTGTGCTCCTTTTAGTCACAGCAGCCCAAACTCATGCAGCTGCATATTTCAAAAGCACTGGGGATCAGGAGTAAGTCCCTAAAAGCACCTATCTGCCACGTGAAACCTTGACATGTTATTCAAATGTTTGTGCATGAGAACAGGAAATATCAACCCTTGAAATGTCAAATCTAATATGAAGTAAAGCTGAACATTTTTATTTCCAAGGGGTCCATATATAGTAAGAGGCCTCCTTGTCTACTGCAGTCTAGGAAAAAGTTTTTATCTGAATGGACCTCAGTTCACTGAAAAGAACTATTTCAGAAACTCAGAATCCTCCCTGTATTGCAGTTGTTAAGTGGTACCTTTTCCACTCTATCAAGGAATTAGGCTGCTGAGAGTAGGACTCAAAGTTAAATCCCTTTCATGATATCATAAAGTACTGCTACGGTAGCAGTAAAGCAACATGAAGCTTCAGTATTTTAGAGATAAGAGACTGGAATTAAGTTTTCTCTATCATCTTTCAAGTTTTTGCTGTGAAAACTAAAAACCGGTATATGGTTAATTCTATATGAGTATCACAGACAGAAATGTGAATCAAACTGAGAAAGTACAGATTTATGTGTATAAAAGCCTAAATTTGCTAACTGTTATACAGCCTGTACAAAGCAAAATTTTAATTTGATCTAGGAATAACTAGGCTGATAACATCCAGCTGGGACAGAAAGTTCCATGTGCTTCTACAGAAACGCATGTGAACAAGAAGAAATCTTTGTCTACAGGTGTGCTATGATCAGAATGGAGAAATTATACTTCTATATCTCTGAAAAAACAAAAAATCTGAAATGCACTGTTTCCTAATTCCTACTCACACAGTAGTACTTGTGAATTCTATTTTGAAATACATAATTTTCCACACAACTTAGATAGCAAATATATTTAGCTCATTGTAGCAGACTTCAGTATAAAGACCAGATTCCGAGTATTTGTCTCTGAAATACCTAACATCAACAACACTAATTCCCATGTCAGTCTGAACTACTGCAAAATTTTCCACAGGTTTCTTGTTTTAAGTGTGTTTTATTTGAGAAATTTGATCCTAATTTGTGAAAACAAAACAAAAACCCAAAAACCTAAAAGTAATTTAAAAATCATTACTTGACAATAACTCGATGAAAACAGCCCTTAGATTTACATAATCTAAGAATCGTAAAATTCACCCAGCATATAGCAGCTAGTCTCTGAAAACAGAACACTCCAATTTGTTTTTAATACAAAAATTTTCTGCTTTACTATACTTAAACTATCCATGTGTTAAAGGATAACAGTTTTCATATTGAAGGAAATAAGAATGGCAGTTTGGTCACCAAATACATCTCCTGCAGTTGTCAGCTCATAGGCATGAAACACTGCACTAGTGATTCCCAGAATCCTACAGGCAAATGTGTATTGTAATTCACAGGACAGAGAAACAAAACAGCACAAAAGCTTTGTGAAGAGATCAAAAGCTCAGTCAGTGCTTTAAAACGCAGAAAAAAAGTGAAATATGCCCAAATGATCCTTGGAAGCGAAACATTCTTCCTACTACAGATAAAGGCCCCAAAATCTTAGTCATTCTGCTAGTTTCATGAGGAACACAATTCTTTCTTCCCCAGTCTCTAGTGATCATTCTAACAAAATGCTCAAACATAGTGTCTGTTGGGATGGATAATCTTTGATCTGTCAGTCTTAATTTCTAAAAACAGGAGCTTTGATTTCTGTCAGTAAGGTGCAGCTTCAATTACTCCTAAGAACAAAATTAACTAATTCATAGAAAATAAATATGATTCATTAAAATTCTGCAAATTCAGAAGGGGAGAAGTTTTCTAATATTGATATTTATGAAGTACAGACTAAATGTAATCTTACATATTAGAAAGCTTGTGCCTATCTACCTATTGATAGATGGATGAATGTTGGCACAGGATATCTAACACAGAAGATCGTTTAACTTATGGTACCATGCATTGCAGTCTATTAGATCACACTGTGCCTTGCCTGAAATATCCAAGAGACTTTCTGCTGTGCCTTTTGCAGCCGCTCTGCCTGTCCCACATTGGCCTTTTCGGCTATGACCACACTCGCAGCAAGCGTGGGGAGACCCCTTCTGAAATCTTCATTCACAAATCCAAACCATGATGATGTATGTAAGATTGTTCAGAAACATTTGGAAGAATTTTCATTGCTGTTCAGAGGGACTCAGTTTCTATTGCCCATTTCTGGAGGAATAAGTGTTGAGGTGTTTTCTATCCAGGTAAAGGATGTATTGATTTATTGATAACTGAGTTAGTTAAAATGTTCTGACTACATGAAAAGACTTGTTTTCCATTACTAGGTCATTAGCTTGATCATATCCTCTGCTATATCAATATATGGCTGCAAAGCAGTCTTGCAGTAAAGGACCCAGGGATCCTAGTGGACACCAACTTTAAAATAAACCAACAATGCTCCCTTGTGACAAGGACAACAAATGGTATCTGGGATGTATTAGGAGCGTTGCCAGCGTGTTGAAGAAGATGGTCCTTCCCCTGTACTTAGCACTGGTGAGGCCACACTTGAAATACTGGGTCCACTTCTAGTTTCCTTAGCACAAGAGAGATGTGGACATAAAGGAGAAAGTTCAGCAAAAGACCAGAACGACAATTAAGGATCTGGAGCATCTCTCCTGTGACAGTTGGGACTGTTCAGCTTATGGAAAGAAGTCATAAGGAAAACCCATCAAAGTACCTAAATACCTGAAGTGAGGTGAGAAAGACTGGACCAGAAGCAGTGGGTACACACTGAAACACAAGAGACTTAATCTGAACAATAGTTAACACTTTTTCACAGTCAGGATTGACAGCTGTGACACAGCTTGGTCAGAGAAGTTGTGGAGGTCTCTGTATAGTTACTCAAAAGCTATCTGTTCATGACCTTGGTAACTGGCTGTCGGTGATGCTGCTTGAAGAGGGGGCTTGAAGAAAAAGCAATCCAGAAGTGCCTTCCAACCATTTTGTGATTCTTTCATTCTGTGGTTCTACAAAAACTAATTTTCAGAATTTTCAAGAAGTTTGTAATTTTTATAAAATAAATAATTTTAATAAAAAATATTAATGAATATAACAAGATAGGTGCTTGAAAAGTGCTTTGAAAAGATTGAAAGTAAATTAATTACTTTGTTCTTAAAGGAGTGCATTGAAATGACCAACACAGAGTTAACTGGACAAATTATAGAAAATATTTATGGTTCATCATCTGAGTTAGGCATCCATAGTGGGTTATTCTTGCTAAGGTCCCACTCCACTGCTATCTCATTTTCCCTCCTTGGTGGGACAGTGAGAGAAAACAGCATGTGAAAACTCCTGGGTCCAAGAAAGGACAGGCAGTTGTCTTGGGTATCAGTTAATGTTGTGGGAGAGATTCAACTTGGGGAAAAATAATCTAATTTATTGCCAATTAATATAGATTTGGATAGTAAGAAACAAAGACAAAAAATCCCTTTCCTCCTGTCTGTCCAGAGTTCAGCTTCACTCAACACCCACCTCATCTATCCCCTGCTGAGCATCATAGCTGGGAGGGGCCATGATTGGAAGGCAGCTGTTTCTTTCTGTCACTGCTTCTCTCTCATACCTTTCCCCTGTTCCACTGTTGTCCCCCTCCACTTGCTGCAGTCTTCTCAGGGAAAAAAAAATGTGTCCAGCATGGACTGTCCATGGGCTACAGTTCTTTGAATACCCACCTGCTCTGGCATAGGGTCTTCCATGGGGTACAGTGTAGATATTTGCTCTGGCATGCGAAGCTTCTCCTCCTTCTGCTCTGACCTTATGTTCCCTCTGCTGTTTCTCACTCTTTTCCATCCTTCTCTCTCTGTTGTTCTTGTGTTGCCTCTGTTTTAGCATTAAGAAATCTTACTTTAGATTTTAGAAATATGGCTTGTGCTGAAAATTTCATTAGCAGGACTTTCCAGGATTGGTCTACTTTGCTGCTATTATAAAAATGTTTTATTTCTTTACATTTCACTTTGTCCAAAGCAAAGCACGTGAAAAAAACTAAGTTGTTTTTTTTTTAAACGTCAATATAAAATTTCTTTTAGACTAAGCAAAGGATAGAATTGTGTAATTTTATTTTAGTCACCCATCTAAATTTTTGTTTCAAACTATTTATCAAACTGGGGAGTTATTTTTGAATAAACTTAAAAAGAAAAGGAGCAATCAATGGAAAAAAAAATCAGTAATAAAAGAATTTGTTTCAGCAACTTCACATTCAAACTCTAAGTGTATTCTGGCACTCAAAGATTTGGGTAGCATTTCTGTGGTAATTAGATTGCTATGATGGTTTGTAATGTTCTTTTATAATGTTCTATCCTGGCAGAAAATAATAAAATTAGAGCCTCTCTGACTATGCTTTTATTTCTTATATATTATTATGCTGAACAAGAATCTGAGTTGTGGGCCAACTCTGTATTCCAGAGAACGTCAGTAACTCTACTGGCACACTTACTGTCAGATGAAATAGAACAACAATTTTGAAGACTAATTGTAATGGGTATATTTCACTTTATGATGAGTTAAAAATCTTTTAGACTCAGGGCTAACAAATGTTGAATTTACCCAAAAAGGCCAACCTGAATACTTGACTGCTTTCATGGGTTCTCAGGACTTGAAAGGTTTCTTTTCGTTGTTTGGTATAAGAGCTAGTACTGTAATTTACCTATAATAGATGATCACTTGCTAATTTTACTTCCCCTTGTGGCTTAAAATATTACAGTAATCTTTTTTTTTTTTTTTTTTTTTTTCTGTTGTTGTTAACATGAATAACTATGTTCTTAATATTTTCAGAATTATGAAGTCATCAAACCAAAGAGGCTTGGATAAAGGTACTGACTTAATAGCAACCTAACAAAGCAAAAGCAGATGCTTAGGAAAGTAATTGTAAAACATGTAAAAAGCTAAACAGTGAGAAATGAAATTTCTTTCCTTCACTAGCTTTTTTTCAGACTTGTAATTTCTTCAACAAGAATGAATATGGAGGCTTTCTAGACAGCCCCAGAGAGCGAAATTAAACAATGCCTGTTACAAGTGGTCCATTTTTTTCTCATTTGGTTTGTCTTTTTTTTCACAGAACATTATTCTTCAGTCAAAAAAGCCTGTACAATCCTAGGAAGACCTAGAAATTAACGAGCTGAAATATAGGAGGTATTCCTTCCTAGTAAATAAAGAAGGAACTCAAGATACTAAATCAAACAAACCAAGGAAAATTTGTGCTCAGAATCTTAATTGCTTTTGTTTTCAGTCCCTACTCATTCCTAGGGAGGGTAAAAGCTTTTCAAATAAAAGGAGTAAATAATGAAGATATTGGTGTCATATCAAGAAGAGACAGATAAAAGGAAGTCTAAACAGATTCCCTACATGAAAAAAATATCCTAAGCAGCCTGACAGAGGAGAAAGATGTATTTATTTGAAAAATATTCATGTCAGGAAGCTTTTGATGAGCAGTGCCAAAAGGACTAAGAGAAGAAAAGGTGCCAAAACAAAGAGAATTGTTGATTTAGTGTGGTATGTGATTAATATACAGCATCTGCTCTTGCCAATCAGCATAGTCATTTCAGAAAAAAAAAACCCAACATCAAAAAGGTATTATTTTTCTTCTATATTCCTTCAGATCTTTATAAACAGTAATATTTTCAAGTTTTCAGTTTATTAACAAAAGATCTAAAAAGATCAAGGGAATGCACCTGGGCTTCAACTCTATTATATCAGTGACCTTGTAATTCCCCTGACAGATGTGTTTGAATATTCTAATGGACTCTGTCTGATCACGGGCATGTCAACAGTTCACAGATAACACTTTCATCGTACAGCGATTGTGGGTCTCTTCTATTTCACCTTACCATGTAAAATATTCAGAGTATTTAGAGACAAATCTCAGCAACATGAGTGTACTGAAGTACCTGCCCGGATCTCTTGATCTGTATTTGTCACACCTATCCAGTATAAATTTCATTGCTTTTTACAAAGCAACTGAATATATTTAATGTAATTCTGTAAAGAAGGGCATGAATTTACATACCATTTCTTCCCTCAAACATCAGCAGAGCTTTGTTTCCAGAGGCAAATAATTGAATTTTTTCCATCTCAAAACAAAAAAAATCTAATTTTTTTCTAAAATGCTGTAATGGAGAAACAGTCAAAGGAAGTTTACTTATTGTTCCCTTTAAAATGTATGAAATATTCATAGATCAAATGAAGTATCACATTTTTTTCAAAGCAAAGTCTGCTTAATAGTAATTAAATAATGATTTGATTACTCTTTGAATGAATATTAATTAATTCTTGATAACAATTTTTTCAGTAATTCCAAGTTTAATTACATGATTACCAGGACATAAATAATAAAGTATCAGAACAAAAGAAAGGCAGGGATGATGTTGCACTAGCCTGTAGACTATAGTTGTTACATGTAATTACATGATGAAAATATTTCAAAGGCAAAACCCCCAAGCCTGCCCGTAACCCTCAACAATATTTTTGATTAAAATTCTGATTTTCACAGATAATTTGTTAATTTTGAAAAGTCACTGAGATGCATGTTAACAGTTATGAGGAAAAGCCCAAGTTCCTCTATGTACCTCTATATACAACATTGCTTGTTCCCTTAAGGGGAAGCATCATGAACCTTCACAATTTGCAGGCACTTGAGAAACAGGATGATTCCTTAGTTGGCAAAGAAATGAACTGAAGCATGCTCTTATTAAGTTGCTTTTACCCATGACTTGAATGAAGACCTTCCAATTAGAACATTGTCCTAAAAGGCCTGGAATGCCTGTAGGGTATCTCAGTTGCTTGACCACTGAGCACTTACCGACATCATGAAGATGTATTTATTTATTTTAATATTCATGCTTTTCGTCTAGAAGCAAGATTTTTGGCTATGACATTATTTTGCATATAAGTGTACTGACTGTGATTAATATTGATAATATTAAAGTGTTTAAAAAAACACGAAAAAACCAACCACAAACCTCTAAACCCTTCTTTAAATTAGTTTAACTCAGTACCTATTTAATTATTTCATTTCCTTCATGTTTGCTTATTAAGCTATTAAGTAAATTCTAAAGAACAGATTGAGGATTGCCACATACTGTATAAATACATGTTCTCTTCTGAAAGGATAAAAGCCATGTGTGAAGGATAAACAAAGGACTAAAATACACCCCAGCAAAAGCTGAGCTGTAAGTTTATTTTGCACCATCACCTGTAGAGACTACAGATGTAGTTTTAGAAGAAATGAGAAATTTTTCCAAACCTTCAAATGACTTTCCTTTCTTAGTATAAGAGATTCAGTGATCATGATTTTTTTCAGAGTTGAAAAAAACTGATTTCAGTCAGTTGCTGGCAGGGATAAAGTGAAAAAAGAATCATAGTAGGCAGACAGTAAGAGAAGAACAGAGAAACTAGTAGTTTTATGACAACTGGGAAATTAAAGCTAATTTCTTATGGATTTGTCTGTGTTTGATTAACTTGAGTGACTGAGAAAGTGCAAGTTTTTCCAGAAAACGTTAATTACTATTGAGACACTTGCAAGAGTTCTCTCCTCTTCCTAAATAGAAATCTTTGAGATTTGAGACTTCTATTCTTTGTAACCATGTACTGGGTTAGAATATTACAATATACCTTATCCTGGATTCACAATGCCTCAGGACTAAGGGTCATCTGGATTGTTCTGTTGAAGCTTTCCTTGTGAAATTTCCATAACAAACCATGAGGGGATGTGCTCATTTTAATTCTCTAGATGGATATTATTAAATAGGACTACTCTTTTACATTATTTCCTAAGTATTCTTCTGCAGTTAGTTTTTTACTATATAGGGCTGTTATTTTACCTTAATCCTTTACTGTTCTTGTACTCAGAACCTACCAGTTCTACCCACTTTAGCAGGCTAAAGTCATCCAGGCAGGTGATACTAAGAAAGAAAAAAACAGAAAGTAAAAAAAAAGTACTTGGAAAAACAAAGAAACAAAAACCCCAAACAAAACCAACACAATGAAGAAAACCCCTACAGCTGCATCCATGTTCTCAGAAGTCAAGAAAGGTAAAGAGAAACTTGAAAAAAATCAAGATGAAAGATCTTCTAAAACATAGAATACAGTTATATGTCTTCTAGACTTACAAATGAAAATAGAATAAAGAAAATTAACCAGAAATTATGGACTAGAGGTAAATGATAACCAGAACTAGCCCAAGGTTTTCAGGAAGAAGATAGTTACACTGGGGTCCAGCAAAAAATAAGTGCATGGAAGCAGAGCTTGCTCCATTTAATGGGGAAAATTATAATTCAAATGGTGTAAGTAATAAACTGTGCCCCATCTTTTCCAAATAATGTGAATTGCAAAATGAAGCAAAATATTTTATAGATACCATTCTGTTAGAGTATGCATGATGTGATGGGAAAATATGTTGCACCTATGTTTTTGAAATAGAAAACCATGATCTAGGTGAGTACAATCACTTTAATACAATAGCAAAAATATGCCAAGCTTTAAAATTATTTTAAAGAAAAAACAAATATAGAGATGTTGAACTGGAATTCCTCAAAATAGACCATGATATTTAAAACTAATATAATTACACATTGGCAAGCATTTATGAGGAAAAAAATCTCAATGGCAATCTGCAAAATAGGACTGCATATGTGATGTAAGAATTATGGAAAAATCCTGAGAACTTTTCATAATAGAATTATTAGTATGGTTTTAGGTATAGATATCGAAATATTTCTTTTGCTGTATCTACTTGCCAGTTTCAAATATGTGAAAAAATAGCCTACACCTAGCTGCTTATATCCAAATTCATAATTTTGCTGTTTGAAACTGAAAGTATGTTTCTTCTGTTCAGTTGAAACTGAAACTTGACAGTGCAGTCAGTGCACTGTAAAATATCTGTGATTAAAAAAAGTATGAACAGACATAAATACACAAATCAAAATAAGATTATCCTCAGGAAGAAAATGGCTCTAGTCAGGATCTTTTCTCCATTCAATCTGCAATATATTATAATAATACTGCATGGCAGCACCCAGTGGATCTTCCATTTAAAGCTGACTGGGTGTTTCCATCATAGCACTTTTCTTCTTTATTGATTTTAGTTTCACTGTTCTATTCAACTTTTCATAAAATTAGGTACATATATTTTCAGGTTGATAGTCTTCATCCTATATTTCAGCCTTCTCACACTTCTTTCTAAATCACTTTACTAATGCTTAGTGGCAAAATGGATGTTTATCATAAATTAGCTTATTATTTATTGTTGGAGTTGCACACAGAGAGAAAAGGTGAATGTAGTTTTCATCACGTCTATTTTGGAATTAAAAATGCATCAAAAAGTATTTTACAATGCAATATTTTCAGTTCTGTTCATTTTTTGCTCTTTAACTGAATCAAAGACCTACCTCATATGCTTAATACAATTCTGGTATATATGATGTACCTCCTTCCTCTCTAGTGAAACCTAGAAGAATCAATTAAAGTCATATTTTGATTAATTCCATGAGGATGATTAAGGATGACAATAAAAATTAATAAAAGCTTATGCACCATGAAATCATTATTGCATTGCTTGCACAAGAAGTAAGGTGCTTCAAAGTTCTTTTTCACAGTTACAGCACTCATTCCAGGAGTGTCTGCCTAAACACGAGGCTAAGCAATATGCAAGATTTCAGTACTTCCATTCTTGCTTTTCAAGTTAATCCAGTCTGCAACCTGGAATGCCCAAATACTGGAAGTAAAAGGAGGCAGATAAGGAGAAAACTGATTTCAACTTATTAAATAGGTGGCAATACAGAGAAAGGTAAGTTTGAGTGGAAAAATGGCCAAGAATCAAGGCAACATAGCAACCCTGTGTAGCAACAACTACCCTCAAAGGAATAAATGATTTCTTACAAACAACTAAAAAAATCAGTGTATTAGGGACAATCTTCTGATACTAAATCCGGTATTAAATCCAACACATAGCACTGTTCTAGCTCCTAAGAAGAAAATTAACTCAATCTCAGACAAAATTAGGACACTAAACTGTGTAAAGAACCCAATCTCAAATCATAGTGCTAATGTTCAGTTCACTGGTGAACACTATGCTTTCAGAATTGATGTAATTCTATAGTAATATACTGTGAAAAGAGAAAGGTCAAAGTAAACCTAAGAGGCATGTAAATAGGGCCAGTAATTCATTTCAGTTTGTAGAAATGAACTCTTAATTATTCTGGGCATCTTCAAAGCTATATCCAGATGGACCAACGTTAGCTGAATGCTGTATCCTCAGCAACTGACATGCAAATCCTTTTACAGCTATAGAAATCAAATTAATTCAAAATAGATATGAATTTTCCTTTCCCTTTCTGGATGATACACCCAAATTTAGACTTTATAGTACCTTTTGTTATGTGCAGATTTATTTTACCTGTTCTGAGGTCCAATCATCTAGTAACCTCTTGAGGAAGCCCAGATCATTCTACATAAGTTGGTTAGCCTTCCAGCCCTGTGGGTTATTTGGCTGCTGATGGATGAAACTACACTATTTTAACTCTGAAATGGGTTTGTGCTAGAAACTTAGTGGCTGTCTAGCTGACCAAGGTGACAATGGTTGCTATTTATCCATTGCCTGCCCCTTCTGTGTGCAGTAGTGGAAACACTTCCTAAAATTACAGTTCGTTTTGTTAAGAGAATCTGGAACATCAGGGAAGAATAATATGGACAACAATTTCACTGGAGTAGATACCATGTAAACCTTGGGTACTTAGAGATTTAGGCAGAAACTAGATCTGTCAGAAGACAATCAGAAGCTGCATGCCTAGATCTGAAGTTGTGGGGGAATCAATGGTGCTTTAGCCTGGTAATGGCAGTAACTCCCCCCCACACCTACCCCCCCCACATATATTATGGCAACAGGAGACTCTGTACTAGAAATCCGGGGTTATATCCATGTTATAGGATAGCTGAGAGCCCTGAGGCAAATTTCAGTAGCCAACCAAGGAGGAAGTTTTCAGGGTAACAATGCAATAAATTGAACTATGCATCACATAGGAATTTGTTCTACAAATTACAAAAGTTCAAATAGGATCAGTTCATATCCTCTGTGTTGTTCAGTTAATTGAATTACCACTTGACATTACAATTAAAGGACATAGTCAATTTCTATCTGACCCATGCCACTGGAAAAATTAGAAGTACAGGAACAGAAAAAAAAAACCCCAACCATTAATAAAATTTATATTACTGCAAGTGGTTGTTTGTCCTAAAAGGAACATTTAGGGATTTAATTTATTCTGTCATATTACTAAGATTGAAATTAAACTTTATTGGGTACTTCTGTGAGATACTTTGAGAAGCAGGTAAGAGGAATCTCAGGTCCTCCTCCTATTAATAGATGTGACACAAAAGGTGAGGGGAAAGAGTCCATCTCTACTGCTCTGTCCTACAGTACATTTTGAGATGTTCTGTGTTGTGTTATCAATTCATACCACTAAAAAATACCAATCACATGAATAAAATAGCATTTGAAATCTCATCTGGAATTTTAAAAATTAAATTGTAAGTATTTAAAACTCAGGAGTTTCCATAATGTTTCATGGTAACTTTTTGAAACGCTTGAATGATTCAACAGAGAATCTAAAGTCTCATTGAATCAGCTTTGGCAGGTAAAACAATTTCTATGAAATTTACCTCAATAAGCACTCTTACATGCACACACAACACCAAGATATAATCCACATACATGCCTGACAGACAAAGTTTCTCAGATTTGCTATCTGTGGCCCCCTAGGTATGAAGTACATTTGTGTGTGTCCACGTTAAATAATTCAGGGTATAAGAGCTCTTTTTCAGTACAAATTTGTGCGTCATTTGTAACCAGCATTCTGATGCACACACTCAAGAGCATCCCTGATACGCTCATGGTAAGTAGTCTTATTCCCAGCAGATGCAGTACTGAAGATGTAAACTTGGGTGCAACCTAACCTTATTATCTGTCCTGTGGAGAGGAGATCCTTCAAAAGATCTTCCACCTCTATACATGCATGGTGCCTGATGGTGGTGGACACCACTGGCATAGATGCAATGTGGGTTGGCAGTGGTGGAATGATCACAGATAGTGAGCCTTCAACTTATTCTCTCTTTGGTGGGACGCAATACCTTGTAGAAATTGCTTTTGGGATCAGACCGGTTTGGGAGTCTGATACCGGATAACTGCAAGGTGGACAGAAGCTCTTCACTTAAGATTTAAAAGTGTTACTGCATTCTGAAATAATTTCTGTTGTTCTATTTATGTCATGCCATGAAAAATATACTCTACTCAAGGTTTACTTGAGTACTAGAAACTAGAAACTACTTTCCCGATCAATATTGTATCCTCAGATTACTGTGCTAATGTTTCAGTGGTTTCTACTGTACTTAGGGGTAATTTTCTGTGCCTCTCTGTGATTCTTGTTGGCTTGTGGTTTAGTCCAGATATGACAATGTCCACCACTCACCCCACATCAACCCAGCAGGTTACTTTATTCTAGAAGGCCACCGGGTTTGTCAGGCATGACTTGCGCCCGGTGAATTTGTGCTGGCTTTTCCCATACATATGCCATTTGACTTGTCCACAGGATTTGTTTCATAACTTTCCCAGGGACTGAAGTAAGGCCCCTTTGTGCTGTTACCTCTTTTGCTTTAGCTTCAGCTTGTATGTGCATTCTGTTGGACTTGATGCTTTCACACTTTTCCAGGGTAGTTCATTGCTTTGGGGAATGCTTTTTCTGGTATTAGAGAAATAAATCATAGGCACCTCAAATTTAGAGATTAAAATATCTTCAGTATTTTAAATGTTACATATGGCTGTGAACCCTGTAACATGAGTATCTGTCCTCTCTTCTAAACTACTGGTTTTGATGCCATATATAAAAGCATACTGAACCCTCACAAGTGTTTGTCTGTAGTATCTTTCTGCCATGATTCATAGAATTTTTCAAAGTTCTTTTATTAACTATTTCAACAGCTGAAGGAAGCTTTTTTGTTAAGAAGTGCTCAATGTAATGTGGGAGTTTCTCTATCTCAGTCTTAAATCTCACAGCTGACATTAAACTATATAATGGTGCTTTTTTCCCCCTTTACTTATATTAATAATGAGGGATGCAGAACTTGAGGCTAATTAATAGTTCTTTGTGCATAGAAGACTATCCCATTATGGAGCTCATATGAATCTGGAATAGAAGCTGTTCCACATTTCAACCTTTAAGAAGCCTCCAGCCCTCCCACTAAACAGCTTCTTGTTCACTTTTGTTCTTTTTTTTTGCTAGAGAAAATAGTAATAATGTTTTGCCTTTTTTCCTTTTTCTCCCATCCATCAGTTCTGCAAATGTAATTTTCTCTTGATCATACTTCTATGCTTCTTCAAACCTGTTTGTTTGTTTTCTTAAATGATCCAGAATTTCCTGTGGTCTAAATTTATCCATGTATTTTCTTCTGTTTACAGGAGATGCTTTGGTTGCCTCATACTCTCTTGCACGGGATTAACACAAGTTGCCTAGTGCAAAGTTCCCACCAAGAGCAATTTCTGTATAGAGTGGTTACAGGACACATGTCAAAAGGTCACAGGAGACAATTCTTCAAAGGCAACTCCTTGGCCTGATTCACATTAGCCTCATTTAGACCTGGAAAAAAAAGATAATGAAAATTACGGCAATAAAAATTATATATCTGCCTTATATCATGAGGCTTTGCTTCTTCCTGACCCCTTTTTGTTCTTTTTAACTACACACAGTTTCAGAGCTGGATGATAATTACAGTATCTCAGTATTTAGTGAAACAAGTAAATGTCATTAATTCCCTAGTAGTCCGACTTTTCAGGAAACAACGATTTTCTAAGCTGGTGACTACTACTGAACACAATTCAGTGTGAGAAGACAGTGACTGTAAAATTGATGGCAATCCACCTTTTAAATATTTCAGCAGCTTTCCACTTTTTGTCAAAGAATTATGAAAGTCAAGAGTATTTTTTATGCAACAACAATTACAGATGAGCTTGGGAAACTGTGATGTGCATGTCAAATCAACCTAGCAGAAGTGTCAGGCACTTGTCAGAGCAGCAGTCAAGTATATGGCCTGGTTCAGAAGAATGCCCCAAGACTCCTCCAAAATCAGGTTCATTCAAATTTAGTCTTAAAAGCATATTTGTGAATCTCACTGCACCTTTTACCTCTGGAATGAGGTGAACCACACAATATTTGGAAAGCTGTAAATCTTCTACAGGCTCTTTGAAATCTTGGGGGTGGATTTATGCACATTTTCCATCTGCTGAATGTTTAGTGGGAAAACTTTAGGCCATTTCATCCTGTGAACACATGTAGATGAAATCAGAGGGTGCATAGTTGCAGTTAATGCTGCTAGAGACCAAGACCTGCCTCCTCTAACTTAGTCTTGTTTTTTCATTCTGTTGTTGTAGGTTTGAAAAATAATTTTGGTGGTAGAACAGATTCTTGCCATGACAAGAATCTTATTATTCCACTGCAGAGGAATGAGCAGAAAATAACATCCCTGCCACTGCTGTTCTTGCAACACAATAATCCTCTCATCCCCCTTACTCAAAGCATTAATAGAAATGTGGGCAGCATCTTCGTTTCTTTCTTCAGACCCCTATTATACTTTATGTTGTGTATTTGCCATTTTTTCATTCAGCTCTGCCTAGTGGCACAGCTTAGCCTTCACTCCCTATACATATTTGAGCATCAATGTATTTTATATTTCATGCTGCCACTGACTACAGTTCACATCCCTTTTCCCTCCCAGCTGTGTATTCAGTGCCCAAAGAGTTTTTCAAAATACTTTGCTTGATCAGAGGAATATTAGACCCCATTTTTTTGCCTTATCTCAAATTCTTAATCCTTAATTCAAATTCTTATTGTCAACTGTCTGCAGATTTAGCATGTTATAGCTGAGATCTTATTAAGACAACCTTTGTCTCCCAGGAATTAAAAGCAAAAACCCCAAACCCAGCACTCTGCAATACTGAATGATTCAGATATGATGAGAAGGTGGCATTAAATATCTGACATTCTCTGTAGTTTTCTCCTTCACCTTATTGGGTGGTGAACTTTTCCAGTACATTGTATGAACTTTATTCAAATTATATGCAACTGTGAAAATAACCTTAAAAAGAGAGTACTGAGTGAATAATTCTTTCAAAATGTCTCACTTTTCTGCTACCACAAACTCATAATTATATGGATCCATTAACTTAACCTGTCATAGTCATTATTGATAGAACACCATTTTTGTCACAGGTTTGTGAAGATTAGTAGAAAGGCTGGGTCCACTTGCTTGAAAAATTGGGATGACTCAGGAGCTGCAACTATATCATATGAGCTGAACTACGTATGCCATTCCAAATTTTTAATTAAAATGTTATAATTCTCTTAGTTCCATCTCTGTCCTCCACAGAACAAACAAAAACTTGGTTACAAGGACTGGCAAAAGTGTCATGAAGATTTCCTGTCCAACTGACAATTCTGAGTTTAAAAAAAAAACCTTCCCGTTTTTTCTTGTTACAAATATTGAGGGTTTTTTTGAGAGACTGAAGGATTCACATGCCTTCTTCAGAATATCTAACACACTGGTTATTAATGGATAAGGGAAGCACCGGTCTAAGTTCCTGTTTCGTCCGCTTGAATATGGTTACATTGATAAAAGCGTGTGTGTTCTCTCATCTCGAAGTTAGTGAACAACAAGATGGAATTAGGTACCGACAATAACTAGTAACTACAGCGGTAGTGGATCAAGGATTGGACTTGATGGTCTCTGAGGTCCCTTCCAACCCAGACAATTCTATGATTCTATGATTCTATGACCATTAGCAGCGCGGCAGCGGCACTAGAAACCGTGTGTGCCTTTAAAACTGCGCTAGACTGAGCCGGACAAAGGGTTTCCCAGAACCAGGGCACCCCGCGGGAGCGGGGAGAGACCCGAACGGAGTCGGGAATCAGCGGCTATCGCGACAGAGCCGAGGGGCTGCCACGTGGCTGGGGCCGTGCCCGGGCCACGGCGGGAAATCGAAACGCGGCGATACCGAGAGCTTCCCCCAGACCGCCAGGAGAGAGACAGCGCTTAGTGCTGCTCCTTTAAAAAATTGCGATAGATTGAGACGGGGAGGGGGTTCCCGGAGATAGGGAAGCCTGAGTGAGAGAAGCAAGACCCGAGGAGTCGGAAGTCAGCAGCTATCGCGACACAGCCGAAACTTCTGGTGCGGCCGGGGACGTGCCGAGGTGACCGCGGGAAACTGAACCTTGGCCATCGCTTGGTGAAGCCTTGCAAGAGGATAGAAGTAGGTATTCGAACTTTCCTGAAATGAGTGAGAGTCTGCTGCTCTGTGTTTTTGATTATAAACGCCATTCCAGTCTTGAAAAATCCTAATTAAAAAAAAAAATATTTAAACCAGATGTTACAGTATGTCTCAGAAAAAATGTTTAGGAGGACATGTTCTTAAATTCAGTATCACTGTAAATTTTTTATCATGGTGGTATTTCATGTCCCTCCTACTGCTTGTAAACTTTTTTTTGAGGATATCAAGGTAGCAGGTTACAATTAAGTTTGTCTTTGCACAATTTGGCAATTAAAAATATGCTGATGCAAACTGTGTAATTCCATAGTTTTGAAAAGCTGTGGGATTTGTTGTGGGTTTTTTGTTGTTGTTGTTTTGGTTTTGTTTGTTTGGTTTTTGTTTGTTTGTTTTTTCTTGGTTTTGGTTTTGTTGCTTTTTCCTAATACAACAGTAAAGCCAACGTATATCAGCCTGAGAGGTGGTTTGCAGTTTCAGGAAATAACCATCTTCCAGCGAGCACTGCCAAATGAGAAGACTTTGCCACAAGGGTTTTGGAGTGATATACTAATAACTGGAGTTCATGAGAAGTTTCTGACATAGATTCCTACAGGTCTTTTGGGTTTGGTTAATTTTATTTAAAATATATTTTTTTAAAAATCTTGATTGATTACAATTACAAATTCACAGTCTTATATACAGAGAAAGGTGTAGGAAATAATGGGGATTATGGCCTTCTTGCTAAAAGATTAGGTATTGTCACGGTTTAACACTGGCCCGGCAATTAAACCAAGTAACAGATGCTCTCTATTAATCCTCCCTGATAAGGAAAGGAGAGAGAATAAGGGAGAGAGGCTTATGGGTTGGAAACTAAACTACACAACTTTAATGAAACAGTAATGATAAATAGGAAAAATTACTAAATATATACAAATACACAAATATGCAGGAAAAATTGATACCACGTTCCCCCCCCCTTACCCCCAATAACTCTCACGTCACCACCGAGGCTGCAGGGCAGCCCTGGGAAAGTCCAGGCTGGACTCCTGGGGTCAGGAGCAGTCGGGAGCTGGAGGCAGGAACACACAGATTCAGGCTGGCATGGATCAGGACCACAGGCAGAGGAATGGATGGAATCCTCCCAGGATGCCAAAGCAAACAGGGAGCAGGCGAAGGAAGGGCAGGAAGAGCAGGAAGGGGTTTGACCCTCGTGGTCCCTCAAATTTATGCTGAGTATGACATGTATGGGATGGAATACTCTGTTTGGTCAGTTCTGGCATCTATCTTGTCTGGTCCTCCCCAAAGGAGGGTTTCAGGTGGGACTTCTTTACTCCTTCTGCAGGGTAAAATGTTCCTCAGAGCTGAGCAGTGTCGGCTTTGCATACCAGTCTCTGGCAGTAACTATAAACATCCAGTGTTATCAGTCCTAGAAGCAGACACTGAGAAACTTGCTGTTAATTTCAGCAAGTGCAACTACTTACAAGAGACTTAGCTGAAAGCAAAAGTACAAACCAGAAAAATCACCTTTATCCTGGCCCAAACCAGGACAGGTATTAATTTATTTATATATGGAAGTGCAAACATGGTAATGATATCATTTATTGGACCTGAGATATCCTGAACTTCATGAACAAGGAGTTCAGGCACAGGAAGTTTCTGCTTGTTGGTGGTGAGATATTTTTCACTTTAAATGAGTTTGAGGAAAAATTGAGAGAAACTGTGTGTACCACTAGTCTGTAATAAGAATGGTAAAAATGAAGACAGGAACATATAAGCCAGCTTTGCCTTTAGGAAGCATCAAGGCCAGCTCCAAGCTCAGGTGCATGAGAGCTGCCTTGGGAACAGGCTGCTGGGGCAGCAGAACTGATGCCTGCTTGCTTCTGTCAGACAGCAAGAAAGAATTTATCTGTGTCATATCTGAGCTGTGTAAGCTTGGGGTACATAAGCTGACATCTGATGAAGGAAAGGGAGAGAGGTGTGATCCTTGCCAATAGCATCCTCGTGAATTTTCTTAAAATGTCTGAGTACCAAGGCTCCTGGTTACTATTTATTTAACCACGTGTATATATGTCACATTGTCTGCCCAGCACCAGATCTGTCTTGAAAAGTCATAACCATCATTGTTAACCTTCTCAAAAAACCTTTCATGTGCAAATCCAAAATGCTAACATTCTATAGGCTTGTGTGAAATCAGGCAACATTTCTACCAGTCATGTGCCTTTTCTGAAAGGCAAAATCAGAAGTGTCAGCTATGACCTCTACAACAACTGAGCCTATAGATTTCTTCAATATTTCACCTTTTTCAGGCAGGAGGCAGATAGAATGATCTTTTTTCATCCAAAACAGTTTCTAGTGTGTAACAATAGCACATTTCTGACACTTACATAGTTCAAGAATGACTTTTCTCTACTGACAGGTTATTGAAATAAAGGAGATTTTAGCTAAAAAAATTAACCCAGTTAGACTGTAGTGCAGCTTATTTAATTTTTTATTTATTGTTCTGTCATATTCTGGATCCATACTGGTTACTTTACATCACAAAAGGACAAAAAGTAACTTAATTTTCCAAGTAAAGTAGGTGTAACTAGGGCCTTGTCCTAATGTCATACTATGCCTTTACTTTATACATCTGGAGAAAATTTCATGTAGATCAGACATAGAAATAGTGGTCTGCAAAAAATTATTTGGCTTTATATTCTTAAAAATTTATATAATTTGAAATAAGCTAAACAAGATACATATATATATATATATCATAGAATCGTTCTGATTGAAAAAGACCATTTAGATCATTAAGTCCAGCCATTAACCTAACACTGTCAAGTTTACCACTAAACCATGTCCCTAAGAATCACATCTACATGTCTTTTAAATACCTTGAGTGATGTTGACTAAACCACTTCCCTGGGCATCCTCTTCTAGTATTTGACTACCCTTTCAGAAATTTTTCCTCGTATCCAATCTAAACCTCCTCTGGCAGAACTTGATGCCATTTCCTCTTGTCTTGTTGCTTGTTACTTGGGAGAAGGGACCAACACCCACCTCACTACAACCTTCTTTTAGGTAGCTGTAGAGGGTAATAATGTCACCCCTCAGCCTCCTTTTCTCCAGACTGAACAACCCCAGTTTGCTCAGCTGCTCCTCATAAAACTTGTTCTGTACACACTTCACCAGCTTTGTTGCTGGTGTTGCTGCTCTGGACAAGCTCCAGCACCTCAGTGGCCTTAGGAAGTGGATAGAAAGAGACCAGAACTTGCCTTTCATAGATCCATGCTGACTGGACCCGATCACCTGGTTGTCCTGCGTGTGCTGCATGTTGGCATTCACAGTGATCTGCTCCATATGCTTCCTCAGCACCGAGGTCAGGCTGACAGTCCTATAGTTCCCCACAGCCTTGTTCTGTCCCTTCTTGTGGATGGGTCTCACATTTGCTACCCTCCACTTTACCAGAACCTCCCCTGTTATCCAGGACTGCTGACAAATGATGAAAAGGATGGTGAGCACTTAAACCCAGAAGTACTGAGGGAGCTGGTCTGTCTCATCTGGCCTCATAGACTTGTGCATGTTTAACAGGTGTAGCAGGTTGGTAACTTTTACTCCATGGATTATGAGGGCTTGTTTCTATTTCCTATCCCTGTCTTCCAGCTCAGGCGGCTCAGTACCCAGAGAACAGCTGGTCTTACTACTGAAGACTGAAGCAAAGAAAGCATTAATGACTTCAGCCTTTTCCCTGTCCTCTGTCACTATTATTCCCTCTGCATCCAATAAAGGCTCCCTAGCCCTCTTTTTGTTGCTAATGTATTTGTAGAAACATTTTTTATCCTCCTTTATGGCAGTACCCAGGTTAAGTTCTTGTTGGGCTTTCGCCCTTCTGATTTTCTCCTTGCACAGCCACACAACATCTTCGTAGTTTCCCTGAGTTGCCTTCCAAAGGCCATAAACTCATTTTTTTCCTGAGTGTGTTTATATATTTTTTTACATATATGTGTATGTATGTATACACACACACACGCATAAATTAAGTGTGCATGATTGAGAGAAATTACTCAGCAGCCTGCATAGCAGGAGTGGTTCCCTAATATGATTGCTGCAGCTCAGTTACCTTATTTCATCAAGAATTGGAGACAGATCTTATTTTGGTAAATATGTTATATTTCAAAATTATATTAAACATGCTGTACTCTGCCCATGAATTTTATGCAGAAAACAGTCACCGAAAGTTTTGTAAGTGTATTTAAACATAGTGCTATATGCATTTAGCCATGCTATATTCTCAGCCAAGAATATAGCTAGGAATCACATTCACTAGTATCTTACGAAAGCCGTGACATTTTACCTGAGAGAGATTTCGCCTTAGATTTCTCCTTATGTTATTCATGAGAACCTATCAGTTTTAAAACATGAGCAATTCATGGTAGCTACCTGTGAGATACTCCCAACAGTGATGTAAGTGTGCTAGTGGAGACAGATTAATCCCCCCCCCGCAAAAAAAAAAAAGTGCAGCACAACAGACACTAACCTTCAGATACAAAATGATAGTATTTTGGTTATCACAGGACTGAGGTTACATCTCTTGCTTATCCAGGGGAGGGATAGAACAGCAGTGACATTTAGTTAAAGAAAAATACAGCTTAATAATATAGGAAATTCTAGAATTAAAGTTTCTTTTCAACCCCAGACCTCTTTGTAGATTTGCAATTATATATAAATTGTGCAACTTCATGTTTTATTCCCTGCTACCTCCTCTCTTCCCAGGGCTATCTCATGAAGTGGGTAAAATGGATGATCCTCATGAAAAAAAAAAAAAAAAGTTATTCAATATTTTGTCATATCTTTTTATTTTCAGTCTACAACTGTATATTTCATTTATTAGACTTTATTGAAACCATGTCCTCAAGACAGAGTTACTGCTTTTTTTCACAGTCATCACTATAGCAACAGAGTACTTGAGAAGCATGAAGAAACCTATTTCACGAATTTCTGCAGAAATGAGGTTTTTAGCTGAAGTTCTGTATTTAAACAAGAAAATCAATAAATTAAATGAACCAATAAATGAATCAGCTGTACAGAAAATCTTAGTGAAATAAAGGTTTTGAGTTTTTGTTTCAAACTGAAATTTGAACTGATTGCATCTAAAAAAACCCTCACCTTGAATATTAGAGCTACTTGAATAGATAGTATTGTAATGAAGAATACTAAAAGTAGTTGGAAACCTGTAACAATGTAAAGGAAAATTCAGTAGACATAACAAATTATGAGTAGATAGTGAAAATTCTCAAAAGTAAAAATTTTTTTAAAAGGAAAATAAAGCAAGTGGTATAAACTGTATGAAATCTTTTATGATTAATAATACAATGGGAGAAATAGGTGCTTTGCATAGGGTAGCATAGGCAGAATAGGAATGGGAGGTGGACATGGAAGGCATCATTGCTTTTTTAAACTTGGAAGCATAATAAAATGACAATTCCCCATCAAATGCTTTGCTGAATTTTGTCTCAGAAGCAATCATAGTGGAAGGAAGCTATTACAGGTATTTTTCGAAGATAGTTTAAGATAAAAGATAGTTAAGTTAAATTTGGTTTTATATTTTTGCTAATTAAACATAAAAAGTAGAAATGCCTGAATACAATGTAAAGACAAAGTGTGATGTAGAAAAGAATGTGATGCTTTTACCGCTAAAATAGTTGAAATACATTAAAACATGATAATATGAAGTGAAATGTCATGAAATTAGGCATCCAGAAAAAGAATGTATCAACTTCTCTCGGAAATAATTAAGGAGACAAGATATAAAGGTAGATGTGATGTGCAAAGTCTTTTGTAAAAAAAAAACAAAACAAAACACAAACCAAACAAAAACCAGCAAAACAAACCAACCAACCAAAACCAAGAACAACAAAAAACAAACACGAAAATGTAAATGATGTAGTTATTTCAGGCATGGGAAGTTTTAGCGTAATGAGGTGAATTTTCAGTATTTTGAAACTTTTTCATTCAGTTTGTCTCACCAAACAGTTCTCAGTCTCTGGGGAGGGGGGCAAATCACCGATCTGCAGCTATCAGACTGTTTTTTAAAAATTCCTTGCCCAGGAGTTTGGAAACTAGGCATTTTTATTGGTTTGCTCACTTTCATGAAAGTGAAACTTTCTACTATGATGCTTAGCCTGATACCTGCATATAAGAAGTATAGGAACAGGAAGTTTACTTTTAGAATGGAACCTGACAGGTCTGTAAATTGTGTTTTCAAGGGAAGCCTCCAAAAGCATACGATTAAGCCATCTGGTTCTTTCAGTCCTCTACATTGCTTCAGTTACATTATTATGCAGCTGACAAGTGGAAGTTTCTCTGATTCTCAATCAGAGTTTGATTATATTTTTGTGAGTTCAGTTTAAAAAATTCTTCAAGAAGTAATAGAATGCTTGGATAAAACTTCCATTCCAAATAATCAGTGAGGTTTCAGACATAAGGTGGGAACTCCATTATAAGAGTTTTAAGCCACTACACAATGCTATATAATGCCACTCAGAACTAGTTTATGACATGTCAGCAGTGCTGGCAGTACTGTATGTTGTTAAGAAAGAGCAACTAGAGGTTCTTTGTGGTATTCTGCTTCTAGCACGGTCAAGGAAGAGAGAGGGAAAAAGATCTTATAAAAGGACAGAGGTGAGGACAGCCTCCTGCAGATTTAGATTCATTGTTGTGATTGGCTTCTAAGAAGAGAGAAAGTTGAGATTCAACATCCCACTCCTTCCTTCTTAGGGTTCTGATACAAACATCCCAAGTGTTATTGTCTTAATTCTTTGTCTATACCTGTTTTTCCTGATGCTACTATAATGGAATGATGCTACTATATACAAAATATTATAGTTATTCTATATTACACCTAATACACATTGCATGCCCCATTACATACAAATATTATATTACATCATGATTATATTCTTTTTAACTGCATTCCTAAGCAAATGCATATGATGTAGCCCGGAATTTTCTGTACATAAGTAATCTACATACGCCTTTCCGCAAATTTCCCTAATTAAATTATTACATCAGAAGGATTTTGGAGTGGCTTTGATAAAATAGCGACTCTATGAAGTAACATTTTTTTCTTGAGCAGCTATGTTTGGTGACTTGTGATTTCCAAAGTGTAAAAAAATCAAGATATTTGAGACATAATTGTCTCATTATCTTCTTGACCCATGAGTAACGAAAAGTGTTAAAGCATTGTTTTATTGAAATTATACCACTTGTCTGTATTTGGTAATGCACATTTTTACAGTACTTTCCACTTTGTTATTTACTAGAACTGTCCCTAATAGCACCTCATCCCTGGTAAATAAAAAGATCTATAGACATTATGAATGCAAGTTTGATTTGTTCTCATATGCAGTGTGCATGAATGATCACTCATTATCTTTAGCTTAAATAAAATAGCCATTTGACGGAACAGTTTCCTTGAATAGGGCAACACGAAGTTCAGAGCCGTGTTTGCTGGAGCCACTAATGTGTTTTGTTCACCAATTGCTAATAGGAAAAAATCCCATACGCACTTACTATAAACAAGGTGTCCTGTCTGCTGAATAAGTACCTTAGTTGCTGTATATCACCTTCTTTGATCTAACTGACCTTAGATTTTTATTTACTTATTTATTTATTTCTTATTTTTTATTTTTATTTTGACCAGGGAAAAGGATTTAGACAGGGGATTGCAAATATCATTCACAACCTCAGAACAACATGTAATTTAATTCTGTTGTTCTCCTAAGAGAATAAAGACAAAGGCTTGAAATCCAAAAGACTCAGGAAGGTTTTAGTACTTGATCCACACCTGTTGGACACATCAGTTAATCACTTGTGCTTTAGACTATGGCTGGAGTAGTACTGCTGTTTCTTGGGCCTGTTCTTTATCTAGGCTTGAGATAACAGTTATGAGACTTGAATTATGGCTGAGCCTTACAGTTATGACACTTCTTGAGAAACAAAGGTAGAGCAAAATCTCACTAAAATAAATGATATTCTTTTACTGCTTTTTAACTGCATCTTACACTGATAAAAGCAACCAGTGACTTAAACGTGGTAATTACAAAATGTTTTGCACTGTAATATCAATGAAGGCATATGTTGTAGCAGGTTAGAAGAATATAACAGGTACATTTGGAAATGCTAAATGATTCTATGGTACACGAAAACACAGGAAAAAGACTGGATGAGGAAACCCAGAAGACATTTTTGTAGTTGCGTGAATAATGTGCTTTTACTGTATCACTGTAGACCAACCACTGCATAAAGGAGGTAGAAAATCTGTAATTGCACCACTGCAGAAAAACATGTTAAAACATGTCAACTCCTGCAGGAAGTTCCAGCTCAATGAAAATCTACTTATTATATGCTTGAGTGACCTTGGAAGTGAAAGAAAGATGCACGTAAATAGAATAGTACAAGTCAGACAAGGCTGATAGTGTACCAACTTTTGCTCTTTTTAATCTTCTTGTCATTTTGGTTATCTCTGCTATTGCTGCAGTGGCCATCTGAGAAGTCAGTGCAGTATGGGTTTGGTCCGTCTTAGCTGACTCTTCCAGACATAGTTTTACTTGGCAAAACATAGACCTTATCTGTGAAAAAAACCCACAGGGGAGCATAAAATAAATATTCTTCATTTAGAGAATTGCAAAGAATTGTGATCCACTTATCTAGCAGCAACTTTCTAAATTCAGACTGAAATAAGAAAATTAAAACCACATTCCTACAGGAAACAGCTTACAGTTCACTTCTGTCAAAGAAAAAACACAGGTCATGACATGTTTCTCTAGTTCCTCGTTCACAAGTAGCACATGGATTCATTTCAGGCAGAAATTTCCCAGGGCAGAACATGAGAAGTTACACAGAAAACAGAGTGTACCTTTTAAAGATGCAGAGCGGGTTTAAAGCTGTATTGATTTCTAAAAAAAAGATGGTGAAAAATGAAGTGATGAGAACTTTCATTAGATAAACAGAAAAGGGCTAATCTCCCACTTTAAACATATCAGTGTGTACTTTCCCAGATGACACTACTGAATACGGAATCTTTAGGTTCTGTGGTATTCCATTGAAAGATCATAATTTGCTGTCAAATTTTAAATGACTTAAATATTTTTTTTAATACAGTAAAATGGTGTTTATTACATCCTGCATGTTGAGTTTCTTTGAAACTCCCTGTCTATTTTTTATGAAATGCTTTTGGGAGTTAGATATTTTCAAAACCTAGAATGCTTGCAGCTGCTGAGCCTAGATGAATATTTGGTATATTGCATGGAATATGGAAAAAGGCTTTTGGATCATGTCTGATAAATTAGGAATTCATGAAAAAAAAAGCAAGGTACCATCTATTTGTTTGCCAGGCTGAAACACTCTGCCTCTGCTCATTTTCAATGCAATTCATCTAATTATCATGTCTTTAAATTTGTAACACAGCTAGTATAGGCTTTGCTTGGTGCTCCATTTCATGTTAAGTAGTTCAAAAACACATTCAGCCCAGCAGTTCTACTGTTTTCTATAATTATTCCTTTTCTTTAAATCAAGTAAAATGAAAAAATGATATCTGCCCATCAGGGGAATATTTTTCTTTTTGTTCAAATAAGTGAAATAAATGTGATTGTCAGAGTTTTTCAAATTTAAATTTCTTGTCCTGAAATAGCTAATACACTGATTTCCTTAAACCAAAACGTTATAGAAACTGTTATTACAAAAAAAGTGCAAATAATATTTTCAGTTACACAAGTTACCAACGCCATAAATATATGTCATATCCAAGTGTAATGAAAACCTCACTTGATAGTCTGGAGAGTGGTCTTCTGTTCAGACTATCCTCACTGTTTCCCACTTTAGTCTGGAGAAGAGGGGGCTCAGGGCAGACCTCATCACTCTCTACGACTCCCTGAAAGGGGAGCCGGGGGGGCGGTCGGTCTCTTCTCCCAAGCAGATATCAGTAAGACAAGAGGGCATGGTCTTAAGCTCTGTGAGGGAAGGTTTAGGTTAGGAAGAAATTCTTTACAGAGAGGATGATCAGGCATTGGAATGGGCTGTCCAAGGAGGTGGTGGATTCTCCATCTCTGTAGTTTTTTAAGAAGAGACTGGATGTGGCACTCAGTGCCGTGGTCTGGTAACCACGGTGGTAGTGGATTAAGGGTTGGACTTGATGATCTCAGAGGTCCTTTCCAACCCAGCCGAAACCTGGAAAACTACACGCCTGTCAGCCTGACCTCAGTGCCTGGCAGGGTTATGGAGCAGATCATCCTCAGTGCAATCACACAGCACCTGCAGGATGGGCAAGGGATTAGACCCAGCCAGCACGGATTTAGGAAGGGCAGGTCCTGTCTGACCAACCTGATCTCCTTTTATGATCGGATGACCCGTCTGGTGGATGAGGGGAAGGCTGTGGGGGGAGTCTACCTGGACTTCAGCAAGGCCTTTGACACGGTCTCCCACAGCATTCCCCTGAAAAAGCTGTCAGCCCACAGCTTGGACAGGGGCACCCTGTGCTGGGTTAGGAACTGGCTGGAAGGCTGGGCCCAGAGAGTGGTGGTGAACGGTGCTGCATCCAGTTGGTGGCTGGTCACTAGTGGTGTCCCCCAGGGACCAGTATTGGGACCAGTTCTGTTTAATATCTTTATTGATGATTTAGATGAGGGGATTGAGTCCATCATCAGCAAATTTGCAGATGACACTAAGCTGGGGGGAATGTCGATCAGCTGGAAGGCAAGAGGGCTCTGCAGAGGGGCCTGGATAGGTTGGATAGTTGGGTTGATTCCAATGGGATGAGGTTCAACACGGCCAAGTGCTGGGTCCTGCACTTTGGCCACAACAACCCCATGGGGAGCTCCAGGCTGGACACAGAGTGGCTGGAGAGCAGCCAGACAGAGAGGGACCTGGGAGTTTGGATTGACAAGAAGCTGAACATGAGCCTCAAGTACTGTGTCCAGTTCTGGGCCCCTCAGTTTAGGAAGGATATTGAGGTGCTGGAGCAGGTCCAAAGGAGGGCAAGCAGGCTGGTGAAGGGACTCGAGCACAGACCCTATGAGGAGAGGCTGAGGGAGCTGGGGCTGTTCAGCCTGAAGAGGAGGCTCAGGGGAGACCTCATCACTCTCTGCAACTCCCTGAAAGGAGGCTGTAGCCAGGGGGGCGTTGGTCTCTTTTCCCAGGCAACTACCAGCAAGACAAGAGGGCATGGTCTTACGTTGTGCCAGGGGAGGTTTAGGTTGGATATTAGAAAGAATTTCTTTACTGAGCTGGTGATAAGGCATTGGAATGGGCTGCCCAGGGAAGTAGTGGATTCTCCGTCCCTAGAGATATTTAAAAAGAGACTGGATGTGGCACTCAGTGCCATGGTCTGGTAACTGCAGCGGTAGTGGATCAAGGGTTGGACTTGATGATCTTGGAGGTCCCTTCCAACCCAGCCAATTCTATGATTCTATGATTCTATGATTCTATGGTGGTTTAAATATATTTTTTACATATACTCTATGTCCATACATGTACACACACATGATTTTTTCTCTCTGTACAGATCTAATAATCATTCATTTTCTCCATGTGTTTTTTCCTGCTTAATTCACATTTGATTTATAAATACTTTTTCCTCCAACATCTTTTTACAGAATTTTCCTTTCACTGACTATTTCCTCTTGAAGGGTCTCAAGGGAAAAAAGTTTTATGACTATAAATCACACATGTTCAGTGGTATTCTCACTGCAGACTCCTGCTGGGTGGATGCCTGAATGTCATCACTGAGTTCGCACTTCTCATATATTGTACTGTAACTGATCCTTGACAAAATACCAAAATAACCTCTACACAGTGTTTGCATTTTTTTAGTGCATGTATGCCGTATAAATGATAACTTGCTCAAATGTAAAAAAATTGGAGAAAATATACTATTAATGAATTCTTTTGTTAAATATTAGTATTACTAATTTTATTATAATAATATTTTGGACCATTTCACTTCCTCGGGAATAAAATAAGAAACTAAAAAGCTTTCTAGTGAGTTGACACTTGAACCACGCCACAACATTACTGTGTGAGGAAATATAAACACAATACTTTCTTCATATACAGATTAAGCAATGTGGATGAATGCACAGTATTACCAAGATTCAGTTCTACCTGTTGGTGATATGAAAATTGTTACAGAAAGTGTTGTATGGATAACTACCCTATATTATTGTATTTAATAAAATAACAATTCCTTCAAAATGCTATATGTGGCAGTTACTTGGTGCTTTATTCACTATCTAAAAGTTCTGAAGTAATCAGATTCAAATATGTTGCAGCATGAGCTACAATTTATTTACACAATGAATTACAATTTTAAAAATGTAATGTGAGTTGTTTCATAGCGATTTCGTGATGATTTCTTGTGTTAAGCACTTCTTTTAAGGCCATAAAGCAGATATAATGTTTCCCATTAAGAACTGATGAAGAGTTAATATACAATCAATTGTCCACAGACTGCTTAAGCCAGCAATGAAATATTTTGAAGTTAATGCAATTTCTGTACACTTCATGCTGTAGGAATTTTTTCATTTAATTAATATTTCATTGATTGAAGAAGAACAATAATGAATGAGATTTTTATGATGAGAGACTTGTTTTCTTTCCAAGCTTGAGCTGTTTCCCATAGAAATAGATAAAGGGCTAGCCAGTTTACTGGCCTATCAAACATAAAAGGTTTAATTGTCCCTTCTGTCCATTTTGGCTTAGTGGATGGAAAACCTGCTGCTCTGGGAAAGGAGCCTCTGGCAGCGCAGGGGACTGCTCCACTGAACTGATTTTCTTTTATATTTTCTCCTGCCTGAGCCTCTTAGCTCTTCTGTTGAGAGCCTGTGAGAAGAAGATAGTCAAAATCTAGACAACAAGAAAAAGACTTTAGCTGTTCTATGTGAAAAAACATCTGAAAGTTTCAAATCTTGATGGATCAGCTAGATCTGACTTTATCTAGCAGATTTACCATTCTCATTGGATATAATAGCAAGGTTGTCAAGATGATTATGTGTCAGATGTTTGTATTTGTTGCTCAAATACAAGGCCAGCATAGTATTTTACTAGGAATGTTTAACTGTGGAGAAAATGTCAGATGATTACCTTCAAGGCACACAATAACTGGCTTTAGGTACGCTGAGGTAAGCTGTGCTTACAGGTATTTTGATTATATGCCTTGAAGACTACATGTAACATGAAGTATGGGTTACAGCTTCTGTGGAAGAAAAGTGATATTTTATTTTTTTCAAAAGAAATAGGTTTGAAATATCTAGCAGAAGAGCATACAAAGGAATGTCTTAAAGCAAATACAAAAACAAAAGTAGAAGAATTAAATTGCCTTTAATGCAATTACCACTTCTTTAAATTATCTTTTTAAGGGAAAAGTTTTGTACCCAAAGAGGTGTAGTCACTAGCTCAATGTCTAAGTGGACATCAGTGATGAGTGGCATTGTTCAAGGTTCAGTAATGGGTCCAGGCCTGTTTAACATCTCTGTTAGTGACACGGACAGTGGAATTGTGTACACCTTTTTCAAGTCTGTTGATGACACCAACCTGTGTGGTGGTGTCAACACACTGGAGAGAAGGGATGCCATCCAGAGGGACTTTTTCAGTCTTGAGAAGTTGGCCTGTGCTATCCTCATAAAGCTCACCAAGGCTAAGTGCAAAGTCCTGCATTTGCATGGTGGAAAAGGACCTGGGGGTGTTGGTCAGCACCTGGCTGGATATGAGACAGCAGTATGCCCAAGGCATCAAGAAGACCAACAGCATTCTGACTTGTATCAGGAATAGTGTGGCCACCACCCTGTACTGTGCACTGGTGAGACCACACCTAAGGTAATGTGTTCAGTTCTGGGCCCCTCACCTACAAGGAAGACACTGAGTTGCTGGAATGAGTTCAGAGATGGGCAACCAAGCTGATGAATGGTTTGGAAAACAAGTCCTGTGAGGAAAGGCTGAGGGAATTTGGAATGCTTAATTAGCAGAGAGGAGGCTGAGAGGACACCTTATCACTCTCTACAGCGACTTGAAAGAAGGTTGTAGGAAGGTGTGTTCTAGTCTCTTAAGTAAATAATGATAGGACTAGAAGAAATGATCTGAAGTTGCACCAAAGGAGGTCAGAGAAGATAATAGGAAGATAAGAGGGTCCTGGTTACTATTGTCTGGATTGCTAACATGCTTGTATTAAGTAGTTGAAAAATAAGAAATAGAGACCTGAATCCTGTACTCACAGATGGTGTTTCCTAGCCATCATCATCATTCATTTCTGTCTTGTTTTTCATCTTGCTCTTGGTATCTAATTTCGTTCTGTACAGAGAAACAGATCCAACAAAGCAGCTCAAGTCTTTCTCATAATGAAAGTTGTAGCTTTGAATACTCTGAGGTCAGATCTGGATTATCTACCTTATGTGGAACACTCACATCTTTTGCACTAAAAGAGCCTTCAGATACCTAATTCTGTAACCACTTACATACTCTTGTCTATTTCTGAAAGTGGTACTAAGCAAACAAAATAGGCCATGGGCAGAACTGAAAGCCTGAGTGCAAAACCATAATCTAAGTACAACCAAATACATCTGGAGCTACTACATATTCCTCTGAGTTTGTGTTCAAAGAATAGGATTGGTATAATTTAATTTTAACCCTCTAGTAGTTAGACATTTTTCTCAGCTACTCACTAAGTCAACTTCTAAGGTATCTAAGACTCTACAGGAATTCTATATAAATTTTTAGACTGTACCTAAATATTTGATGGCTGAACTTAGTTTAAAAGGCTTCTACTTTCAGTGATTCTTATTTGATGTGCTTCCTATTGTGTTTTTTTGCAAAGTTTAAGACCATCCATATTGCATGCAGTTTAGCACCTGTCTTAAAATTACTTCTGATTGGGGTTGAGATAAAAAGGGCTTTGAAGTGCCTTATTTGCTGTGTGCCTGTGCAAAGCATGCCTATAGTATACATTTTCTTACAGTAGAAACTGCTTTTTCAAAAATGGCACAGGCAAAAGAAAAGCTGTGGGTGCCATTGTGTACTATTTTAAATAAAGCAGATTAGTGGCTAAAACACCCAGGCAGAAAAAGATTTAGATTTAATTCTCTTCTTGGCCTGAATGGGAGCTTTAGAGTGCCAGAACAAAAACTGCTTTAATCTTGAGGACACAGTGGTGTTCTATACTAATTTCTAGGGTATATAAACAGAATCAGGAAGTAGAGGAAAGTGATAGTGGAGTACTATAGAAGGAGGTGAAAAATACTGTAACGATACATACTAAAATAATAGGATGATTTGGGTTGAAAGGGACCTTAAAGATCATCTAGTTCCAAACCCCATGCATCAATGTCTTCAATTCCTATGAAGGAGCATGAATAAAATTTCCTCCAACCAAGATCAGATGACTGGCATATCAATGACATATTTTTAGTCAAAGTACCTAAATATGAGAAGATTAATCTAACCTTATAGATACTTTTTTTTCTTCTTTTATGTTGGAAATTTTCTATCACTCTGTCCAAAGGTGCTGTTGTCCATTAATGCTGATAAATAAAATAGGGCAAAGACTCTTTTTTAAGCCCTTACCAAAACAGCAGAAGTTTTGTTCACCTTTGTTTCAGAACTACCCAAAAAAAAAGCCCTGTGTGACTTGTTAAGCTGCCCATAAGAAATGGGTTTTCACCAGTAATATTGCATCCAGACAAAACCTGAGCATTTTTAACAGATTACCAGCTTATTTGGGACACAACTAAAGGCTAGTCCTTACAATTCAACTGTATGAACAATTTTGTATTAATGTTCAGATCTGTAGTCAAGTCCTTTTTTTGCTACTATAGATGTGTACAATGTAATCAGTAGTGGCAATATGGCTTCTAAGAAATATGCTAGGTGAGAATTAGATCCTCAACTTCACAAATTGAGGATATTATATCTGTATCACAGCAATATTCTCCTTCTCACTCGGGTGACATCTCCATTGTCGTAGAGATTTTTCTGAAACACTGCATTCTTAAAATTATCTCTTTGTCAAAACTTGATGCTGTGTTTTGTTTTACAGTTCTTTGTACTTCATAAAAAGCAATGTGACAAAACACTAAACAAAAAACAAGAAATGTATCTTAGTCCCCGAAAAAGAAAATTTCAGTCTGAGGCATGCTTGAGTAGCAGTTTATGGCTGGAAATATAAATATAGAGGTGAAGAAGTTATGCACCAAGAAAACTGCATGAGAAATAATGCAATTCCATTTTCAGTATTTCATTTATGCAACACATTTTAAGATTTTGAAATGTAAAATGGATGGTTGCACTGAATGCTTGGGGTTTGACTGTTGCATAACATGCAGCCATGAAGTGTCGAGTCTGTTTCAGCTAATTCCAAGTAGGTAATCTCACCACTTTCCTTAAGAGTCTCTTTCCTTAATAGTCTCACTGTTTTCCTTAGTAGTGTCACTGAAACTATGGTGGAAAATAAAAGGAAAAAGTGGTAGGAATTCCATGGTAGAACATTTAGGATAATCAAAAATTGCAAGTCTGAGAAGAACTAAACGTTACTTCTAGAAAAATGCACTGTCCTAAATTTTTATCACAGTACACTCTCACCTTAAAGTGTTACATTTTTCTTTTCCATCATATAATTGAAATATATAATCAAATAAAATATTAGACTAATTATATCTAATTATATTTTTTATTAGTGCATTCATCATCATTTTAATACAAGTATGGAAAAGACCAGCTAAGTTTTATTGCAAGATATTAGACAAAATGTACCGGCTTCTAAGTATAATGTCAATAGATTTACAGAATGCTATTTCTGAGTGTATGCATTTATTAAGATAAAAGCAGTAATTGGGTATATACAGATTAGTCTTACAGGAGCTTCACTGAATAGGTGGGGTCTGATTCTCTTATTTCACTTTTGACCAATATAGAATAATTTTGGATTTGCTTTACACTTTTGTTTGTAAGAGGAAATAAAGACTACATTGCTGTTCATTTAGTTCATTTCAGTCCAACAAACTCTTAATTGTATGAACAAATATTTAATCAAGTAATTCTTCCTCATCCACTCTTGTGAGACCTCCCACCTGAAGTACCTTGTCCAGTTCTGGAGCCTCAACACAAAAAGGCCGTGGAGTTGTTGGAGCAAGTCCAGAGGCCCATGAAGATGGTCAGGGGGCTGGAGCATCTCTCATGTGAAGAAAGGAGAGAGTTGGGGTTGTTCAGCCTGGATAAGAGAAGGCTCTGTGGAAAGCTTAGAGTAGCCTTCCATTACATCTGGAGTCAAGTTCTGGGCCCTTCAGTTCAAAAAGGAAAGAGAACTGCTTGAAGGAGTCCAGAGCAGAGCCACGAAGATGATTAAGGGAGTGGAACATCTCCCTTATGAGGAAAGGCTGAGGAAGCTTTGTCTCTAGCTTGGAGAAGTGGAGACTCATTAATATTTACAAATATGTATAGGGTGAGTGTCAGGAAGATGGAGCCAGGCTCTTCTCAGCGATGTCCAATGATATGACAAGGGGTAATGGATGCAAGTTGGAGCATAGGAAGTTCCGTGTAAACATAAGGAAAAGCTTTTTCACTGTGAGAGTGACAGAACTGTGGGGCAGGCTGCCCTGTGAGGTTGTGGATTCTTCCCCTTCTCTGTGGACATTCAGAACTCACCTGGACATGTTCCAGTGTGACCTACACTAGGTGATCCTGCCCTGGCAGGGGGGTTGGACTTGATGATCTCTAAAGGTCCCTTCCAACCCCTAACACTTGGCGAAAAAACCCTCCTGTACGCCCCCTTCATGTTCTGGAAAGCCTAGTCTTCCCCTTTCCTCTTTTTAAAAATAGGGCTATGTTCCTTTTTTTCTAACCAGTGGGAACCTCACCTGGTCACCATGACCTCTCAGCTCTGATCGACAGAAGCTTAGCACCTCCATCCAGCTCCCTCAGGACCCGTAGATGGACCCTACCAGGATGCATAGACTTGTGCATCTTCAGGTTCTTTAGATGGTTGTGAACCTGTTCTTCTCCTGCAGTGAGTAATTCATTCTCCCACTTGCCAGAGAAGCCTGGTTGTTATGGTTTAGCCCAGCTGGTATCAACCAGGCCTCTGCTTCCTCACCCCCAAACCCCACTGTGGAACAGGAAAGAGAAAATCCACCCAAAGTCTTGTTAATCGAGACAAGGATGGAGAGGCTTTCATTCCCCAATTATGGTAACAGGCAAAAAACCAGACATACTCAACTTGGGAAGGGAAAAAAAAAGATTCAATCTACAAGAAGAAAGAGAAAACATGGCCAGATCTCAATACCTTTCCTCCACCCCCCAACCCCTCCCTTCTTCCTTGGGCTGGATCACTTCACTGCTGCCTCCCCCTCAGTGCCACAGGGGAGGGGCAGTGGGGGTTTAGGGTCAGTTCCCCACACAGTGTTTCTGCTGCTGTTTCCTCTTTAGGGAGAGGACTCCTCAAATTCTTGCCCCACTCCAATGTGGGGTCCCTCTTATGGGAGAGAGTCAGTCCTTCACAAACCCATTTGATGTGAGTCCTCTCAGGAGGTGCAGTCCCTCAGGCACAGGCTGCTCCAGCATGGACTACCCACAGAGTGTCAGCTGCTTTGGGAATAGTCCCAGGGTCCTCCATGGCTGCAGATCCACATCTGCCTTTCTCTGTGGTCCTGTACAGGCTGCTGCTTCACATCTGCCCAGCTGTGACTCTTCAGGAGCTACAAATACACATTTACCGGACCGTGGTCTTTCAAGGACTCCTCCATGGTGCTTCTTCAGGGAGTGCTCCACCATGCTTCTCCATAGGCTGCAGGGGAACAGCTGCCATCTCATCACAGGCTGCAGGAAAATATCTGCTCAGGCACCTTCTTCCCCTCGTTCTTTACTGACCTTGGTGTCTTGTCTGGCATTGTGCTCTCACCTCTTCTCTGCTCTGCAGGTCTTGTTTTTTATATCTTTGCAGTTTTGTTTTACTTTTCTTGAATATTTTACTTGCAGAGGTGCGTCCAGCTCTTGTGTCTGGAGAAGGTGATCCTTAAATATCAGCCAGTTTTCATGGGTCCCTCTTCCCTCCAGGATGTTATCCCATGACACTCTCTTGAGCAGATCCTTGAAGAGGCTGAAATTGGCCCTCCTGAAGTCAAGGGTAGTAAGCTTACTGTGAGCCCTTCTTGCTGCCCTAAGGATCTTGAAAAAATGCCATTTCATGGTTGCTACACCCAACAGTGCCCTTGAGCTTGGTGTGTGTGTAGATGAGTGCATAATGTGTAGAAGTTTCTTGAAATCCCTTCTGAGTTTCTGTTGCATAAGTTTTGTTGTACATCTCAAAGAACAGTAAACATTTGAAATCTCAATATTGCATTTAAAATAAAATAAATAGACTGGTTGATTCTCAGCTATCAGGAAAGTTCAATGAAAAGGAAGGTGTTTGGAATGCTGAAGACTAAAGATGAACTAATGATATAAGTCCAGTTAATAAAAGGTCTGCTCTTGGCATATGTGAGGTCACCATTTTTCTGTCTCACTCTGTGGAACTATACTGAACAGATTTTCAGTCCTATGTTCCGTAACAGACAATAGTTTCTCTGTCCATAATTGCAATATACATAAGGAAACACAACCCAAGAGGATATTCCTCAACGGTTTTGGGAGGTTTTGTATGGTCTCCTTTCTTTTTATGGTCTCTCATGTCTTAAACCTCTGCATCATTTTTATGGGTACTCGATTTTTTGCCAAGAAGTTTACTCTGTTAATTATAGCTTTAAAAATTACATTTCTTATATTGGTTTGAAATACTTTTTCAAAGCATGGCTAAGACTCTTTTTATCTTCTAATATAGACAGAACTTAAACTATGCATTTATTGCAGTTTTGTGAATCTGTTATTTTAAACTTCATTTTCCACCTTAGTAGAATATTCTTAGCAAAATACTAAACACAAAGAACAGTCACTAGCCTGTGATGCAGAACAGTGCTGTGGAATGGAAAAATGAAAAATATGATGTTATTTCCTCTCATTACCCATCCAATAAGATAAAAATGTGTACTATCCATGGGTTTTTTTGGTGAATGTGACAAGATTTATACAAAGCCTTATGCAGCCAGAGTAAAGGAGATTCTAAAATCCAATTATCTACCTTATAGTCTGGTTCCTCTATATCATAAGTTCTATTCTGTGTGTGCCATCTATATTCCATTCATCCTCTCATTCACTGGTGCAGTTGCTATATTCATACCAGCTGAAGTGCTTAAAGAACGAGTGTGCAAATATCAGGAGTTGGAGTCTAGTATAAAAAAACCCCTTTGTACCCTCAACTTTCTTTGGTAATCACAGAAAAAATCAATGGAGAATCAGCTAAATCAAATTATTTAGAGTCTTGGCCAGTAAAGCTTAAAACTTATCCAGGAATGGAAAATCCACCCTAGCCTCTCTGAGCAACCTGACTCAGTATTTTATTATTTTACTGGTGAAAAACTTTATACTAGTATCTAGTTTATTTTTCCTAGTATCAGAATTTCTCTCACTGTAATTTTTGTCCAGAGATTCTTGCCCATCACTGTGCTACTTCAAGAAGAGTCTGTTTCTGAATTCTGCATAAAGCATCATTAATACCTTCCCTAAGTCTTGTCTTCTTAGCACTGAACAAAGTTGGGTTTCTCAGCCTCTTAGATATTTTGTGATCCATTCTCCCAAATATTTTGGTGCTTCTAGCAAATGAATACTGGACACAGGACTTCAAATGCAGCCTCACAACCACGGAATAGTTGGGAATAATGATTTTCCTTGAACAGCAAGCAATGCTTCTGCTGGCATAGACCAGAATACATTTGAACACCTTTGCTACAAGGCTATTATGTTTGCTAAGCATTGGGATCTGCAGGTCACTTTTTGGTCTCTGGCATAATTAGATGATATAAACACAATCTTAAATGAATACTAGGAAATATTATAAAGTGTAGGTGTGAAAATGTGTTGTGACAACTAGTGTTTATCTATAGTCCCCTCTTACATGTATCATGCAGAAGGTGAGTTGGTGCCATTTATAATTATTTAATTATTATCTTGAATGACTGGAGATAAAATATATAACAAAGCCATAGGGATGAAATAATTAAAAATGTAATGGTGTTGACAGTACCATTGTATGTTGTTAATTTTTAATGCCAGAAGGTATAACTGGCAACTCACCTTCAAGTGATAGGCCATTTCTGTGGCAAAAAGGTTTGTCAGCTGCAACAGCCACTTTAAGAAAGTATGTAAGTACTATATAGCTCTCACTAATGTAATTATAAGATAAGTAACATACTGCTTATTTTGTCCCTGTGCAATGCTCCTGATTATGACATATTTCACTTAGTTTCACAGATGTCAATGTTTCCACAAAAAAAGGAAATTCTTTTTAAAATTAGATAGAGGGAGTTAATACTTTAGGAGCAATAAATGCTCAGAAATGTTCTACTGATTAAATCTGCAAAGTTCACAGTACACATGGAAAAATTAAAGCATGTCCTCTTTTCAAACAATTTGTGTACTACAAGTTTCACTTTTGAATGTGTGTATATATATATTCTGTATTAGATTAGAAAAATTCTATCATAGTGATAGTCATGTAAGTAATTTAAGATTATCGTAGTTTTCCCATCAAATAGAAAGAAATCGCAAAAGTAAACACCGATGTAACAAGGTTTTTTATCTGTTTGTCTCAGTATTTTTTTCATCCAAAACAATTTTTCTTTTGTGTATGATAAGTTCAGGGACTATACAAAAAGACACTGATGTGCTGCCAGTTTTTTTGCAAAGATTTCCCTTACAAGCTCCCTTTTATACTGTAATTTCACATCTACGTGAATGGGGTATTCATTCTCAGATAAGATGGGTAAGAAATTAGAAAATGTTTTCTTTTTGAAATAAGAAAGTTCTGTCCAATATCTCTAAACACAGAAATGCATTACAGAAAAAAAAAAGTAACAAACATTCTGCCTGTCTGCATTTCTGTTTTGAACAGACACTAGAGTTTTTCATGCCTTTGAAAGGTATGTCCTATACAATTTATATTGAAGGAGAAAAAATTGATTTGTAAATTTTAAATCTCTTGTTCTTGTGAATCCCAGATACTTTAACAGAATCATAGAATGGTTTGCAAAAGTCCTTCAAGATCATATAGTTCCAGACTTCCAAACCTGGCCTTGAACACCGCTAGGGATGGCATCCACAACTTCTCTGGATAATGTGTTCCCGTGTCTCACCACTATTAGCCATGTTCAGGATCTTGCATTTGGCCTTGTTGGACCTCGTGATGTTGGAAAGAGCCCCCCTCTCAAGCCTGACAAAGTGATCCACTGAGTGGTCCATCCATTGAATCCATGTCTCTACTATCTAGAGATAAGGATGTTGTTTGAGATAGTGTCAGACATTTTACATACGTCCAGGTAGATGTTGTCAGTTGCTCTCCCCTTGTTCACCAGCACTGGCCCATTGTAAAAGGCCACCTTATTTGTTAGGCATAATTTTCCCCTGGTGAGCCCACGTTTGGCTGCCACCAACCACCTCCTCATTTCCCGTGTACCTTAGCAGAGCCTTCAGGAAGACCTTGATTTTACAGAGGCACAGAGATAAGGCTGAATGACCTGTAGTTCCCTTGGTCTTTCTTTTTTCCCTATTTGAAAATGGGGGTTATGTTTTCCCTTTTCCAGTCAGTGGAAACCTTACCTGATTGCTATGACTTTTCAAATACAATGGAAACAGATCAGCAAGTTCATCCACCACTTCCCTCACGAGCCACGAGGATCTTGTCAGGTTCCATGGACTTGTGCTCTTTCAGGTTCCTTAGATGCTCTCAAGCTTGCTCTTCTTCTCTTCACCTTTTCTCATCAGTTCTTCTACCCCTTGGAGAAGGAAATTGTCATGCATGCATTCCAGGAACCTCCTGGATTGGTTCTGTCTTGCTGCCTTGTCCCTTCAACAGACAGCTGGTTGGCTGAAATCCCCCTTGAGGACCAAGGCTTGTTAAGGTGAAGCTGCTCCTATGTGCCTATAGATGGCCTTGGCCACTTGGTCTTCCTGGTCATGTGGCCTGCAGAGACCCCACTATGTTATCACCTGCCCCTGCCTTCCCTTTGGTCCTGACTAAGAAGTTATTTTGGGTTTTGTGATTACACCCTTAGCCTTAAGTGTGTTAAATCTGAGTAAAATCTAGTACAGGAACTTAGATTTTTCACATAGTATGTAGCCTGGATCTTCATGTTAAGCTAAACTATCTGTCTTTCCAATTTGCATACAGATCTGATTTTGGACACTAGTTGTCCTGTGTAGAACGTGCATATATTTCAAAACACTGAAAAGTGAAATTAATGGTACAATTAAACTGCATTTAATTCTCTCTTTAAAATGTCATTTATTATTCTCTTTTGTAATGTTCTGGTAAAATAAGAATATATTAAGTACTTATACAGTTACTGGTGAATTAGTTTACAAATTGTCCTGCTGATAACCTTTAGGAAAGGGCCCTTGACATTTGAAATCATTTGTTCACACTGGAACTCCAAATGTGTCAAATGTCTGTACATGTGTCAGTGAGCATAATTCTAAAAAGAGATAAAAATATTTTTAATGGAGAATTTGAAAACTGAGTGGATTGGGGACTGTGGGTCATGTTTAATGAAGAAATATGGGCCAACCAAACCGAATCTTCTCTGTCATAATACTTGAAGAAATAAAGAAAAATATGACTCCTTAACATTCATTTGCATTAATGTTTTAAAGAAATTAAATTATTTCAGGAAAAAGAAAAAAAAAAATTAAATGTTCTTCCCAGGGAAAAGAAAGAATAAGATGCAGTTTAGTCAAAATTTGCCTTATCCAGCTTGATAAGCATTCAAAAGCTTATTAACTTATTTCCCATAAAACAGCAAGAAACATTGAGTAGTTATTTAATGCATGAAATCATTACATCTATAAAGCTAAGCAATCTAAGTAAATTTTTTTCCATAAACTTCAGGGCTCATGCGGGATTTTCATTAGAGTGTGGTTTTGTCATTATATTTCCCTGTTTTAGAAGTTTTCATTTTTAATCAACACTGCAAAAACTGCAAAAAGGTCAAATAGTAAAAGTATTGATAGTTTAAACATATGTTCTTAGTGCTTTTATGCAGCCACAGGATACAGAATTCTTGGATTTTTTTTATACAGTTTTATAAATATACTTACAGTTTATCACTTTGTTATTTTACTACTTTCAACGATAAATATATTTTTAAGTAACTTAATTTCTAAGGTCACTTTCATACACAATTAACAAAAATGCTATACAAATTCCTTCTTTTTGGACAGCAAGTGCTGTCTTCATTTGAAAGTACATTCTATTGCATATTTACATGAGATTTTTTGTGTCACGGTTTGACACTGGCCCGGCAATTAAACCGAAAAACAGGACATTTGTTTTTTGCTTTTTAATTTTAGGATGCAGTAAGTGTATTCATTTTAGACAGCAATGTAAACTGTACATATAACAATGGTACACCTTCTCAGGGAGTGAAAAATTTTATGGCTTTCTTAGTCAAGATAGCTTCCATGGCAAATACTTTTACTGTGTTACTTTATATACAACCTCTGTTTCAGAAAAATATGACTAATTTGTCATCATACTGAAGGAAGAACTATTCTTTTTTATTCTTTTTTATTTTTTATGCTGGCTTGTAGACAGAGTTGGAAATCACTCACAACAAATCTCTCATCCAATTGTTTGATCAATACTCCATCTGCTGTTCTCAGGGGATTTCTTTCTGTTTGTATTTGTGTGTCTGTAACTGTGTCTGTGTAGGTGTGTGTACCTGTGGTATTACCAAATGGCAAACCACCAATTCAGCTTGATAATATTCCAAATATTGCACTGCATTTGAAATTTTAGGTGGAAGTGTTAGATACTTGAGTAGCTGGTGCATTGTTATCATTAAACTAGCAAATTCCATTTCTTAGTATTTAATATTACTTATATAGTCTCAGAACTTCTCTAAAACAGGAATCTAACTGAATTTTTTCTTCTACAAACTGCAGAACTCAGGTTGGTTTTTCCAGTGAACTGTGTTTGCTAGCAAGGAATTTGACTACTCCGTAACTTTTGCTACTTTAATAGTCTGTACAACATCTAAATACTGAAACAATCCTATTGTTATGTCTTCAAAGCACATAGCAATAGAAGGGAGAACTTTATGAGTTTTCAGATTACATTTGTTATTACAGTCACCAAGAAAGTGCTAAAAAGTTACCTCACAGCCTATTCTAACACATGCAACAATTACAACTTTCGATCTGCCATGAGCTTGACATTAATGGAAGCCTCTGTCTTCAATGTCCCATCCCAAGAATTCATGTGATGATAATTTTTGTTCCTGTTGCTGGATTAACTATTGAATCTTAACATCTTCTATTCTCTTCTGATCTTCCTAGAATTTAGAGAAATCCTTTATGAAACTCTCATGACTAGCCTACTCAGTATGAGTGTCACATCCCAACACGTGGGCAACCCAGGGAGTTTCAGATTGGACTCATTCTCAGAGAGAAGCCAAGATACAGTTAGATCCAGTCCTCCTCTCCAACCTGTCCCTCCCAGGGAGGGTTGTAACTGCAAGCAGTAGAGTTAGGTTTTTGTAGCTGCCCCAGGGTCAGGGCTAACCCTCTCAGTTAAACTTTTTAAATAACCCATTTGATGAGATTAACATCTTGAATTCTTTCTGTAGTCCTCTAAGAGTAAGAACATTACCCAGATGGCATATACAAAACACTGCTTAAAATTGGATAAGATTATAAAGCTTGTCAAAAACACAAAACAAGTCTCTCAAAACAACAGGTTGCCATCGGCAAAAACTGAGCAAAATTAGAAATTATGTTACCCTTATGTGCTGAGAATAAGGTTAGAAACAGAGAGAGAGATAAAGAAATGAATAAAAAGATGAAGAAAGAGGGGATAGAAAAGGTATCACTACCCTTAGATCCAGCAATTCTCACAGCATCACATTGCGGTCCTTGGATGGTGGGTGGGCACCCAACGTTTCAAATACAACTCTTTCATGCCACGTGGTCCCACCTCTCCTGGGTGAGGCTTGGCCTACTTTGTGCAGTCACAGTGTTGCGTTCAAGAATGTTCTGAAAATGAGTTGGTGGGGTACTGGCGCCCAGGTGGTCGCTTGACCCCCCTCGGACCAAGCAATGACCCTTTTTTTACGTATGCACTTTGTCCTTAAACAGGAAAGTGGTCTCTCAAAAGGTGACCCTACCTCTGCAGGGCTCCTCTTACTGGCCACTCTTCCTTACTGAGTCAGGACAATGTTGTGTTTATCAGGGTGGCTACCAAATGAGGGGCCTCATTTTCTAGATCAGTGTTCAGATGGCTTATCAAATTATGACCCCACCCAAGCACAACGTCCACTTTGTCAGGGCAGCTGCTTTGAGACAATTGTTAATTTCAGGACTCTATAATGAGTCACTGAGACAGGTCCATTTACTGATAGACTTGCATTGCATTTTGTTCCCCAGTTGCCTGAGACTGGCATTTCAGAACAGGGCTGATCACAGAAGACATCACAGAGGAAGTTAAGAGAAAAAATCCAGAAGTTAAAGAGAACAAACCTACTTCATAAAATAATTTATAACGTGAAAAGGTATTTTGGGGGAATTTGTCTACTTGCTTTCTAAAACAAAATGGAAGGGGGGAAACATTAACAAACCTCCCTGAAAACTATTCTCTGGAGTAGTTTCTTCCTCTGTAGATATTCTACTTTTTGCATTATCCTCTTTTTCTTTGAACAGCTGTACTTTTAAATCACTTCTGAATCTTAGCCAAGGAACAACTTTCAAGGGTATTGTGCTATTTATTTAATGATTTTGGAAGCTTTTCTCAGCCTTTTCTGGAACTGCATCTTCCTTCTGAACTCCAACACTAAGACTTAATCGATAAAGGTAATGTAAGTCTCTCTTTTTATTCTTCTCTTGCTTTGAAAAATACATCTCAACCAACTCACCTTTACAATGCCCAACTCAAGAAGTGTCAGTGATGAATGACAGTGCAGTGTCCAGACTTTTTGTTCATATAGTTGTAACAAAGAGATATACACTCATCTCTAATTGACATTTAAGGAAGATTTTAAAAATCCCACTGCAGTCAGATAGTCATATAAAGCCCATTTCTTCTTTCCTTATAAAAATTGGTTACGTACCATACTTCTTTCCTTCATACAATCTAATTTCTTCAAATGTTCATGACTATTCTACTGCAAATGGAGGTAGGAGATGTATTATAGTCTGAATTACACTGGATCAAGTATAGAAGAATGTACAAAAGCAATATAAAATCTATATAATTATTTTAAATTTTTAGGTAAGCTGGTAAACAAGCAGTAAAAATTGTCTGAAGGACTATACAATATTTTATAAATACATGCACTGTATGAGCTTTATATAACAAACTTAAGTAACAAATGGAAATACACGCAAAGAGTAAAAATTAGTTCCATATATTGGATTCAAAACTTGTAAGTCTTTTTTACCAAGCCCTAATCAAAGTCTTAACATTTTTATTTTTTTTTTAACTTTGGTTATATTGTCATAAGTCATAGGGAACATCCTCTTTTATATTCTCTTATGCTGTGTGAAAGTGTATGCAATTGCATTTTAGGATAATGCAATTGCATTTTAGTTGCCAAGTCCAAGAGATCTGTCTCTGTATGTGCAATAATGCAGCAATTTTATAGTCTAAAATAACTACTGTCTTTTGAAAACTGCATATGAATGAACAAGGCAGTTCATGTAATATTTTTAAAAATTTTTCAAAGTTCATTATTTTTGGAGCTGAAAGGTCTTGATAAAAAATTATTTTAGATAAGCGGTTTAAGATCTAGCACCATTTAGGAAAGCATACTTAACTTTCAGTATAAACCTCTGCTGTTATAACAAGACTTAAGTGTTTGCTTAAATACAGTAAGAATATAGTAAGATTCTACAGCTGTATACTAAGTTGGATTTCAAACATGTCACTACTTAGAAGATGAAGGAAAGTAGTAAAAGTAACATCTGTAGTTCTATCTATAGCAGTATATGTTAAATATAGAATACAATTTGGTTTTTTCATTGTCCATAAAGGTAAAGTATGAAGACTGTCACCTGTTAAATGGAGCTTGGTAAAATGTGTAAAACTACCATGCACATACAAGTTTCTATTTATAATTAGTAAAAAGTCATCAAAACAACTATGCCATATTTCTGGGAGACAAGTTTTCCATAAGTCTTTAAATCATTAAAAGGACTTATATTAAAAAGATGATTTATGGATGTCCTTATAAGCACATTTTTGTGGGAGAAGAAAACAAATTTTACAGTAAATAAAACCAGCTTCTTGATAGTCATTCTTCTTTCTTTTTCTAAGGGATTGGCAGCTAGAGAGCTGAAAACAAAGTTTCTCATCTCCTTATTTTAATCTAGAAGCTATTCTCTGAGTTATAGCTGGTTGTTTATATTAAGATCTCGAAAAAATTACAGATGATATTCCATATCTGCTCCTGGGGCAGTAGGGAGGAAAGTGCATTTCTTGTAGTTAGAATAAGACATCCAATTGGTTTGTCACTGATGAGGGGTTTTATAGCTTAACTTGTAAACTGTACTGATACCATGTAAATAAAAGATTTGAAAAAGGTTTAAATTTATACACATTTTTGTGGGAAAAAAAAATTAATAAACAGTAACATTTTAAAAATTACGTTACAGGGATATCTTATACAGCTTTTCACTAAACTCTCTTGACCAAAAACCACTTCGTAAGATGCCTCATTATGTAACTCACTAATGGCATTTCAGACCTTCAAAAATGTCAGCAACTTCAACACTAAGTTCAGATGGATTTTGAACTCAAGTGAAACAGGTTCCTCACAGCTTGTGATCATTAATTTGCAAGCTTTTGTCAGTTGCATGATAAGCAGATGGAATGTACTCCTCAGGGAGCAACCTAAATGTGAAACAAATAAAAAAAAAAAGAAAATTGAAAATTATGTCACCAAGCTGTCAGGACATTCAAATCTTTACAGCAATAAATGTTAAAGAGAACTCAAGTCAATTAAACAAACAAACAAAAAAAGCAATATACAAAAGAAAATAAATTCTGCTATTTTAGTTCCAAACTGCATTTTGAGTGCATTTGACAATGACACACTCTTTAAAAAGGTTCTAGTTGCTTAGTTTATACAGGATTGAGGGTAGATGAGGCTTCAATCCTTCTGTTATCTGTCCTGCAATCTACTATTTTAAAAAAAGGATAGATATATTAAACCATATTTCCAGTGTGCTGTATCTACTAAATATTTTTAGTCATACGAATTAAAGAAAAAAAAAACCTAACAACAAAGTAAGGGTTGTTTTTTCCCAGTTCTCTATTTTCTACTCAGAATTCTAAACTGTTGGCTAAGCTAGGGAACAGTATATGACACTGGAAAGTTTTCATTTCAGTATATCATTAGTATATGCCAAAATTTAGTCACTCGTCACAAATATAAAACATAATTTTCATTAAAGTCAAAATCAGCTTTGGGATTTCATGTCTCTTGATCAGTTGGAACTTTTACAAAGTTTATATGGGTGATGAAATTATATCTAATTTATCCAGTTTGACATACCTCCCCAATCAAATTTGCAAAGGAGCAACTATGTTAAATGAGTTACATAAATGAAGAAAAGGGAGGTCCCTTAAGAAATTCCCCTTGATGTACATAATTAAGTGTCTTGTTAGAGACAACTCTAGCGAGTCTCTTCTGTTAAAACAGTATTTTCTCTGAATTTATGCTAATTAAGAAGATTATCATGAAGTCACTTATTCTGCTGTTCATCAATCTTTGAAGTTCTTTCTATGAACCAAACTCAAAGTGGTACATTTACTCCCTTCAAAGCAAGAGATTTTCTACTTCAGTACTGAATATATGGAAACTGTTTTTTCTGTTTCTATTATTTCAACACAAAAAATACTGGACTAGTCATGTCAAGTTGTTACTAATTTGGAAAGTGAACTGACACACATTACAGAAGAAGGAATATCACGTCTAGCACACAAAAGCCCCAGTAACAAAATGGGAGGAACTGTTGCACAGAAGACCCCCTCTCAGGAGAACTCTCTGGGTTACCCTCATGCTTCCATTATCCTCAACCTCCCAGCCCCAGGCACACAAAGATTTGCCATACAGTGACTGGAGGATGTGTCACCCCCTCCCCAGCAGGGCCACCCCCAGAGCTGAAGCTGGAGCAGGAGCAGGGGAGGCAGCAGTCCCTGTCCCCAGTGAAGGGGTTAAACCAGCAACACCCAGCTCAGGCCATGGCAGGCTGAGATCCTGCACTGCTGGGTCAGTGCACAGCCAGGGATAAGGCAGTAATCATATTTACTGGGCTACAAGTAAAGTGCTGTAGATATTCCCGAAGACCTCAGGGAGCAAATTATGCACAGTAGAATGAAGGAAATTAAATTCAGGATAGTCACAGTTAGACAGAATGGTTTCCTATCAAACTTTTGGTTAACTTGCAACTGAAGTGAAATGAAGAGTTCAAGGCCAGGTTGATCGGGGCCTTGAGTAACCTGGTCTAGTGGGAGGTGTCCCTGCCCATGCAGGGGGTGGAACTGGATGATCTTTAAGGTCCCTTCCAGCCCAAACCATTCTATGATTCTATGATTCTATAAGAAGGAATAGGAAAGGCAAGTCCAGCTGAAAAAAACTGCCAACATTTTCTAGCTTGACAGTTTAAAGAGACTGAGAGTCCTCAATCTAGTTGTATTATTACTAATTCAGATTAATAATCTTCCTGTAAAATACATGATTTCCAAAGGTAGTAAGTAATCAGAGGAAAATTAAAAAATAATTAATGAAGACATCTAAATAAAGCAATTCCTGAAACTGTGTATTATTTGTTAATAGCGTAGCTATGTATAAGTCTTATTCGTCCAGCTCTAGCATCCTAGTTTTTTTGCTAGGGGATAAAATGGTCAAAAGAAATACCAGTTTTTCACATTGTGAATAAAATTAAATATTGAAATGAAGGTAAGAGTGGCACAGAGGCATGATATCAGGAGTCTGGACTAATTTTTTAATATTTTGTAGTTTAGATTTTGAAACAAAAATGCTACCTGCTCATGGTTTACCTCCCTGCTCATTGAGGAAGCAATATTATCAGTGGTTTCCCAAATGCCTTTTTCCTAATCTAATCAGTAGGCACATTTCTCTTTATGCTTTCATTTATCTATATTCTTTCCAACTCTTAACAGGAAGGAAGGAAAGGAAGCAAGAAGATAGCAGGTTGCGTACAGCTTCAAAGTAAGAAAAAAAGCTGCTTTTGAAGACACTTTTATTCCAGACTTCTGGCTGCAGTTTAGCAGTTCTTAGATAGCTCTGTTGATTTGAGACCTGACCTAATATCCATAATAACTTGGTGTAGTTTATCAGTGTAGACATTAGATGAGTTCTGTTAGGACCTTTGCTGTGGAAGAAAGCCTCAAGGTTGAAACTGGGTATCTCTGATAAAACTATAAAGAAAATGCTGGTTATATTATAGAGTAGATGGAAAGAGAAAGGCATAATCAAAAGCATCCAATAAAAAAAACTGGGAAGACAGATAACTGTAGAAAATCATTGCAGTATGATGTAGGGTATAATGAAATACATGCTATTGATTTTTATATTTTGCACCATAATCTGTGTTTGCAGCTAGATGGCATCTCCAAATATGGAATATGTTTGGATTTTTCCTGATTATAGGCTTTCATTTGTTTTTTGGTGGGGTTTTGTTTTTTTGTGGTTTTTTTGCTTTTTTTGGGGCAGGGGGATTTGGTCTGTTTTTAAGAACAAAAGCTATTATAACATGACTGTAGCATGTGATTTTTTACTCATTGATATCTGTAATATTTTTCAAGTGAATTGGACACTAAGATCAGTATTGTGTAAGTTGTACCAAAATACTCCATGAACTTTCTTAATTAAATGGCTTTCTGCTATCATCAGTAAACTGTATTCACTAAAGCTCAGAACAAAGAAAGCTTTAGAACAAAAACCCTTATGAATTCACACGTTAGCAATTTAACATGGCTTTGCTGAAGCTGCTATCATTTTACTTTAAGCTAGAAGTTTAGGGTGTGTAATTCTCAGGCAGCAAAGTGACACACTTACATTGGTTTTGATGGGATTCAGATCATGCTCTGTAAAGCATGCACCTTAATTCCAAGATTATTCTGGAATGAATCAGATTTATAGGAGAGGAAAACCTTTTAGTGACTCATAGAAAAGAAGAATTAGTAGAATTCTCTTGCACACACTTTAAATGCTTCAAATGGAGACATCAGGTAGGTTCAGGTCCTAAAAAACTGTCCAAATACTTCAGCATTGGATGTTATGTGAGACAGAGGAAGGGCAAATCCCTGGATTTCAACATAATAAACTGTGAGATTCTTAATTCCATAAAGTCTACAACATTCTTGACAGATGAGTAATTAAAACTTAATCCCTCAGAAACTGCATGTGAAAGTAAGCATAGGTCCCTTTACTGGGGACCATGGTTTTCGGTTATAATTTTTTCTTGGGTTTTGGTTGGTTGGTTGGGGTTTTTTTTGTTGTTCTTTTTGGTTTTGGGAGGTATTTTTGTGTTTTTTTGTTGTTGTTTGTATACCAAAAACTCATCTGCACGTTAAGAGTTTCTGTACAACAGCAGGGCTTCTAGAAAACTACTACTTGTAAAAGAGCTGAAATAGCACGCTTCTAACCCCATTTTCCTTGCACGTTGATACAGTTTTATATATCTATCCTGTTACAGAAATTTATTTTTGAAAAATATTTTCAGGGAAATTCTGCACTTGAAAAGGTTAATATATTTTTCAACCATTAAAAAATTAGTATTTTCCTCTCCTGTCCTTTTTTTTTTTGTCTTTTATTTTCTTGCAAATATACCTGTTGTTCCTTTTTTTTTTTCATTCAAGGGCTCAATACATTAAGACATGAAAGGTACTTCTGTATGAAATATCTAAACAATGCCACTAGTGGTAATGCCCTGTGTTAGCCCTGCTGTATTGTGATAAGGTAGAGCTACTGTGATTAGACGTCTTCTGAAATCTGCTTGTCCAAAATTAGCCTACCTATTGCTAAACAAAACTTTGTTGTTCTATTTACACCAGAACTTAATTCCTCCAAGGTGCTGGGAAACTTTCAAGTGAGTGAAAAAAGACCCCTGAGTTCAGGGGTCTATCTTGAGTACAAGAATAGAGATCTGTAGTTAATAAAGTTGCATCTTTTAAACTACAGAAAAAGATTTGTGGTCCATCTGACTTTGACCATATGGATATGAAAGAGGTACAGATCAGACTTCAGTGAAGATGTATCCATTAAGTAAATCAGGGGCAGACTGAGCATTTCCTGTAATATAGTGGGGGAAAAGAATTAAGAGGCAACCTGTTCTTGCATTTAGTAGACAGGAATAAGAGCTGAAACATGAAAAGCAAAATCTAATGTCTTTACTTAGGATGAGAAAATGTTAATGAAGAAACACAAATGACAATAGTATTCAGCAGTGACGTGTTACTAGTTCTTTAATTACAACTAGAGACTGAACATTACTGCATTGGTGAAATCTTTGGAAAATGCATTTCCACGTTAGAATATATATTTTTCAAATGTTCCACTTCTCAGATAAGTGGCTTGGCACCATTTAGATAAGTGAAAAACCACCTGTAGCAGCAGTATTTAATTAAAATAATATCTTAAAAGTTTTTGTTGTTGCTCCCATGCCTCAACCACTTCCCAATTTCTAAAATAAAATTAACTTCTCCTGTGGTGTGATCTTGGTTTTTCACAAATAGTCTTTCCTTCAACAACAACACTAAAAAAGTCCAATTGAATTGTCTCTGATTTAGTTGAACATATTGATTTTACCTGCTTTTAGAGGTAATTAAGATTATATAACAAACCTTACTAAACAATTTCTGTATTGGATTACTCCCCAGGGTATTCCATTTTAACATGCCATAGAGTTTTGGAAATACTCAAGTATGCCATTTATATCTAATTCCAGAGTGGTGTGGGTATTTTTTTGAAAAACAAATATATCTCATATTTTTTTTTTCAATATTTGCTGTGGTTACATAGTTCTATATGTAACAGAAAAAAATGATGTCTACTACTTTGTATTTCCTAGGTACTTTCCAAAGGTTTACTTTCCAAAAAAGGTTCATTATACAGTAATTCAATATAGTATAATTATTTTTCACACACAGAATTGTCACAGTTCTAAAAGACTTCTAAGATCACCATGTTCAACTGTCATCAGCCCCCTCCCATTAAAATGTATTTATCAATATCTGTATTGCCCACTAAAGCATGTCCTGAAGTTCCTCATATACACGTTTTTAAATACTTCGAGGGATGGTGATTCCACCACCTCCCTGGGCAGCCCATTCTGCTCTCTCAGAAAATAAATTCTTCCTCATATCTGTTTTAAACCTCCCCTACTGCAGCTTCAGGCCATTTCTTCTAGTTCTATCTTTGTTCACTTGAGGAAAAAGGGCAGGATTGATCTCCCTAGAACCTCCTTTCAGTTTGATGTAGAGACCCAGAACTTGACCTTGTTAAGCCCCATTTTATTGATCTTGGCCCAATGGGTCCAGCCTGTCCAGGTCCCTTCCATCCATCAGGCACATCAATACTCCTACCCAGCTTGGTGTAGTTTTCAAACTTACTGATGAATTATTATTTTATAGAATTCTTTATATTTCCAAACTGAAAAAAAAATGTTTGACAGTGTTAGGTAGTGTTAGTTTTGTTATTAAGAAATGAGAAACAACATCAGTAAAAGTGAATCATCAGGAGATGCCTGTTCCTCTAGAGTACCACAATCCATAACAATGTGCCACCACCAAAGGAGAATGAGTGATGTCTAATGGCATACAAAGAAGTAATTATTACAACATGCTGTTTGTTGCCTCTAATGTACCACACAAAAACTGGTATGTGTCCAGAAAAAGACATCTAGGCACAGAAAAGTTTTTAGACCTATCCATGTTTAAACATATTTCTCTATCCATTAAACATTGCACTGTAATCCCACAGCTCTTCATTTAGATTAAATACTTCTCTTTCTGTGTTAAAATCTCATGCAAGGTTAGTTTATTTTTTTCAAGGATCATGTTCCAAAAAGTTATTAGAATTCCTAAGATTCGTATCTAAGTTGTGTAGCAAATTTAACAACTGCAACTCCATATATTTCAGTTTATGTGTCAGCGCAATATCTGCAGGTATGAGGACTTTCTTATGAGACTAATTATTCATAATTGAACTTGAAACAATTATTTCATTTTAGGAACAGGAAATGTTCTAAGTTGCATGTGTTCCCTTGCAAGGGTGATGATTATGCCACATGTGGGTGAGTATTGACCACTGCAGAAAAGTCAGAAAAGACAATTCTCCCCTTTTTAAAGAGGATGCGACCTACATTCTTCACAGTCAGAGCAGGGTATCATTATATAGCCTGTACTATGATTTTGAGCTGTAAAGACACAAGACTCAATCTAAGTAAGGTGTAAAAAAGCTAAAAATGTGACATGAACATGAAGTCTGACACTAGACTTCAGGAACTTGCAGTTCGGACAAGAGGATTCCCACAGTTCTAGCTTCCTGTATGAATCTTGACAGTCCCTTCAGGCTATTTACTGGGTGTCCTGGACCTAAAATTTCTCAAGGTTCTTATAAACTTCAAAATGAAGATTTTCATTAGCAGTTATTTTATTAGACATTAAAGAGATAATTATCAAGGTTAATATTAGTTTTACAGATAGCGGACTTGAAAAGAGTCAAGGCCTCCCTTCCCCTTCCCTTTGCCCAGATAATTTTATATTTAACATGATTATGTGTCTGTATACATGAGAAATTGCAGATTTACTACTAGCCTTAATTCTGGGATTTCCCAACTTTAACTGTTGACTTTTCAGCCTTAATCTTGCTTTTCTGTATGCATTCATGTGTTGAATGCATGGTTTTATGGGTTAGACAGCTTGAATTGTTATGAATGGGGAATTTAAAGAGCATTAAAGCCAAACAGAATAGTAGAATTATCCATTTAATATATTACAAATAAATAATAAGCATTTAAAAATAATTCTTCATTTTAATCAAGAAAGTTTCCATGAAGTCTCCATACAGAAACGTAGCTGAAAGACATTTTAAATTCACATCTCTTAAATGGAAAATTAATGTAATTCAAATAGTTTTGCTGATATTAATGCATATTACAATTTCTTCAGTTCTACCAATCCTACAAGCTTTCTTCTTTTCCAGGGTTTCAGTTTCTTCATGGCAAAATAAATGGATTTTCCATGATTGCTAACATAGCAAAGGAATATCCATAAATATTCATAGGACAAATTAGTCTTCTTTCTGGATTGTGAGGGAACGTGGGAGAGCTTGTAGATGTAGAAAATAATGCAAAGAAGGGTTTGGAAGAAAGAATTCTGGGTTTTTTTTATGCAGTTTTCAACGTTTCATGAAAAGCGCTTGACCCTGTCACGTGTGATATTTTGGTATCTACATTGAAACAATATGGAGTTGATGGATGGACCACTTGGTGGATAAGGAACTGGCTAAATGGTTACATTCAAAGAGTTGTGATCAATGGCTTGATGTCAAATGGAGACCAGTGAACAGTGACGTTCCTCAAGGGTCAGTACTCAAACCAGTGCTGCTTAATATCTTTCTTGTCAACATTGTTGCAGATTAGAGTGGAAGGTCTTAAGGTCACTTAAAAAATCACTGACAAAGATATCAGGAAAATGTGATTTTTTACTACTTATTTATGAACAAAATCGACAGAATTTGATGGCAAGGTTCACTCTATTATTTACTATGTGGAAAGGGCATACAGCAGTTGGAAAGGAATGGGAGTGATTTATATGGGGATCAAGGGAAATGATCAATACAGGAAAACAGGAAATGTAGTCAGGGATTGTCTGGAGTGATTTGGACAGGAATTAGGGAAAAGAACGAGGAAGGCTCTCTTGTTGAGTTGAGATTCAGAGTGCATCCCCTTGCTTTCCAAACTCCTTCTCAGAGCAGTCTAGGTGTGGCTGAACCCACTCCTAGTCCCCGACTTGGTCAATGGTTTACCACTAAGGGGTTTATGTGTAGGGATTTCAACGTAGTGTTTAATACATAAGTATGTATCTGGCATGATTTAAAATAGCAGTAAATTAAAAGTGTTTAACACTTATCACAATATTATATTATGCAGTTTTCTACTAGTTTAACCAATAATCAAGAGTAAATTAAAACCAATACAGAGAGGTTCCTGCCCATGAAGGGGTCTTGGAACTAGATGATCTTTAAGGTCAATTCCAACCTTAACTCTTCCATGCTCTTGTGATTTAGTTTTATGTTTGGGATTGGTGTTTTGGTTTTTTTTTTTTTGTTTTTTTGTTGTTGTTGTTGTTGTTGGGTTTGTTTTTTTTTTTGTTGTTGTCGTTGGGTTTGTTTTTGTTGGGTTTTGTTTTTTTTTGAAGTGCAGTTACTTTGAAGGGGAAAAAACAACCAAGAGAGCCCATCATCAAAAAAAATCTGATACATCATTCAGATTAGAAACAAAAAAACACAATAGTATAAGCCTAGAAATTAGAGGCTAATACACTAGCGATGGTTATGAGCTTTCTTCCCCGTCTGGTGTTCTACAATGGCCTTCAGAACGTGATGAGGTCAGCTAAGAGGCTACAGAAAAACATAGAAAAATATAGTCAGTTGAGTTCTGAGAAAACACATGAAGTGCAGTTCTGATTTCTCTGATTTGCATGAGGAAAAGATAGATCTTCTCTGCAGAACAGGCATTTCTGCAATTCTTTTCCCATTTGAATGGATTCTACACAATGGGTAAGTCCAACTTGCACTCCTGTCTACTGGGTATGCACCCAGGTTGTGTCCTACCTGTACCCATTCAGGTTATGGCCTCGCTATATAAAATACTCCTACATATATGAATTTTTTTTGGAAGAGAAATTAAACATCCTGGTAGGGGCAGTGCTTGTATACCATCCCTTTATTAAATGAGAAAGGGAAAACAACTGTGAGGCTCATTGTACTGCCCATTTGCCTTGCCCTTGTAAACAGTCGTATTGGAGAGCTAATGAAGATGCTAAAGTTCCTTTGTTCCCTTGTACAGCTAAGTACCAGAAATTTGTAACAACCATTACAAAGAAGAGTCAATAAAATTTCCTACATTAGTGCTTCCATGTGAGTATACTTAACTGTGCATGCAAAAATGTGTGTGTACTTACATAAATATAATTAATCTCTTTCTTTTATGGACTATTACTGGCCAAGTATTAAAATATTTTTCATAAAACTATCTCCACTAAAAAAAAAAAAAAAGTGTTCATGGAGGTGCAGTTGATGAAGAAATAAAATGAAGAGAATCCTTTGTGTATAAAAGATCTATACAGACTGTAATTTTCAGCACAAATAAACCCCCTTTGCCTCAAGATACATTTTTAAAAAAACACAAATATTTTTAAGTTATTTTGTATCATTGTGGCTGTTGCTAGGCTAGAATTCACAGTCATTTTATATCTGTAGCTATCTAATAAGAGTTTTCTTAACTCCTTCATCTAATAGAAAATGGAATGATCTTTTAAGACAGCTGAAAACATTTTTTGTCCATGTGCTGGAAGAGGTATTTGTTTATGCTCTTGTGGAGTGACATCAGAGAATTAGCATCATTGACTACCAAATACCTCATCTCCATTATAATGTAATATCTGTATAATTTTCTAGTTTCTTGCACCTCATGTTACCAGTGACATCACACAAATGAAGTGCAAAATGCTAATGGGTTAAAATATTTGGGTGTAGTTTGTGTGATGTACTTTTGAGTGTCTGCGCCTGAGTTCATCCCTGTAGTCTCCCTTCAGAGGCAGTGAAAGAAACAGGTATTTTAAAAAGGAAATTATTCTTGTTTGGAAGTAAGCATCTTCATTTCTTCAGATGATTTTATCATAAAATTACAGTTCCACTGACTGTGCAGAGATGTACAGACTGTTGGGGTGACTAGCCCATATAGAGATACCAACACTGAAATGACTGCAGTTATGTCAGATACATGCTTTCTAGACTCCCTTTATGGTCAATGGAAAGAAATGACATTTCAAGGGGATGTAAATCTTGTTTTAAATTAGATGTCCACAACAGGTGAACAGATTAATGAAGCCTCTGCTTTTCTATGTGGTTTACTTTCACTGAATTCTAAAAATATCCCCCAGGTGGAAATTATTAGACTCATTTGCTACTTAGCACTGGTTAAAGAGCAGATTTGAGAAAATTGTATACAAGGCTTGAATACCAGTTATTTCTCAACTGCTTCACTTCCAGTGTATTTATTGTCTTTTTCTATTTGTAAGTAAAAAATATTCACTTCTTTGCTTGTTTAATGGGTTAGGATTTTCTTCATGCATGCATTCACAACTCCTTCAAATAGACCTTAGTACAATCTTTCTTAATTATGCATTAACTAATCATATTAATGAACACTAAATCAAACATACAAATTAGCAGTAATATTGATCAGAAAATGCAAGACCATGAATCACAGATATAATTTTATTATTAAGGTGAATGTGTGGATATTTATATTTACTACTACTCATAGCAACTGCTGTTGTTATTTATTTGTAATGTTAAATAACCTCTTTGTCAAATAATCAATATTCAGACTCATTTATCTTTAGCTGAGTGTGGCTGGATTCAAGTTACTTTGTAGTATTTCTGCCCATCTAGCCACCACCTGAAGTGTGAGAATGTATGAAGAATACTTCAATCTCTGCAGCTACAATCTTGGTTCCTTCCTCCAGATGAGTACAGTTAATCACATGTTTCCTAGGGACCATGTTTGCTGTGGCAGCTTATTGCGTCTACTGAGCACTAGCTATGAAAAGTAACAAATATCTCATAAGCAAATACATGCATTTAAAAAATTCTCACTCCTTTTTCACCTAAAGATGAATCTCTGTGCTGATATAAGGCTGTTAAAAAAGGAAAACAAAACCACTTACTTGCAAAGAAATTCTACCGCAGACTGGAAATTAAACAGATTCAAAATAACAGGAAAATCAGTTTTAATAAAACCACAATACAAAGCATGGAGGAATATAGCAAATATAACATAGGGGCAGTCATACCAGTCAATTAAACATCTTAATTCTTCTCCATTCCCAGCTGGGGAAGAGCAATGAGTGCCAAGAAATTCTGTCCTCCTTCACTTCTGTTAAAAGAAACATAGTTCCAGCTGCTTGTACGACTAAAGACCTGGATCAGAGAGGTCTGTTCTACCCCATTTCTTCTACCTTGGCTAATTATTTCTTTGCAATGTAATCAAAAGATGGGGGAGAAAAGAATTTAATACCTTTCAAGTAATGTCAGTTTTGCTGGCAGCAATTTTTAATTGCAGTTATAGTTGTAAACACCCAGTCTGAAGCTTTCATCTGGGTTTTGACTTTTTTTCTTTTTTTTTTTTTTTTTTTTTTTTTTTTTTTTTTTGTTATCCTGCATAGATTACAGAAGAATGTGTTTCATTTACAAAGGTGTTTTTCTCTTGGTGTTTATGGGAACCCGATTAACAAGGGAAAAAACTATGAGAAGCTCTAATCTGTATGGATACAGAATTTTCATTACTTCTTTGTAAGAAGCGAAGCCACAGCTTTCCAGGAAGATCACAAATTAGTTTATTGATCCCAGGGATATTTAGAGAAATGAAAGTGGTGCAATTTATTTCTTTCTTCTTTCTTTTCTTTCTTACTTCAGTGTAATTTCTTTCATTTGTTCACTATATAATTTTTTTTCTCCTAGACATTCATAAGTAGCTCCTTTCAAATTAGGGAAGAAAGTCCAATTTCTGAATCAAAGGCTACAAAAGTCATAGAGTCTGTAAACACATTCTCCCAACTAGCCTAGAATACAGAAGCCATGTAGCAAGAAGCACTACTGCCTTTTTCAGTCTGTCTTTTAAACAAAGGAGTATGACACAGCTGCCCATGCCAGATATCTAAAACAAGAAGCAGGAATCTGCTTCGGGTACTGGGCTGTAATCTTACATTCAGAGTAACATTCAGTAGTTCTTTATGAATATAGATCTGACAAACTGAAATAGAACTCATCAAGAAAAAACTACATCAGTATTACACAAGCGTCCAGCAACAGAAATTACTAGCTCTTTCAGTCTTAACAAAACATCTCAGATTTGGAAACTTTCTTTTTTTTTTTTTTTTTTAACTATAAAAACACCTGCCTCCCTTACCTTGTCTTAAATAATGTATGTTTCTATAGGTTTTTTTTTATCATCTGCATGGCAGTATACCTTCTTTCTGAATGTTTAGATATATTTTACACTGAAGAATCCGAAGAATATTTTAAGGTACTCCTTAAACCTTTTCCTGTACTAATTGAAACGAAGGACTATATTCCTGAAGTGAAATTGCAGAAAAGTGCTCTGAATTTATTTTCATGATCCCTAAAGTCATATGTAGTAGTTTTATTGTACAAAGGTATACCAATCTAAGGGACAATTTTTTGTCTTCATGTTGGAGAGTTTTTGGAAGAAAATGGACATGTGAGCAATCCTGACTATTTAGCTTTAGCCAGAGTGAGCTAAGGACCTTGAGGCCCAGCTGCAAGGTTACTAAAAGATCAGCTAAGTGCAAAAGATAAGGGAGTTGGCAGCAGAAAAGAATAACAGGATGGGAAAGTGGATGTAGCTAATCGCAAGAATTTGTTATCTAAAGCTGCGTGGCCTCTGAGTTCTATATAATGCTCTGTGATTATTAATAGAATGGAGCTGTGTTTCTACCACATAGGTGTTTGCTGCAGTCTCCATTTTTTGCGCTCTTCCCGACATCTTCATAGCTATAAAAATTTATGATGATAGAAGGCATATGTTAACTGAATTGCAATAAAAGATTGTTGTTGCTGTCATTTTTATTTTTCCCTACTTAGCTCCTGAATGCCTCTAATCACATCTAAAAATCTGTCTGTTGGACCTTCTCAAATCTATTTGTCCATCTAAATATATCTATTGTGTCCTTTGCATGTCCAACAATTTGACAGTGTAGCTCCAAACTATGATGCTTTTCTTGCTTCACAGATGGTTGCCCTTACTAGTTCTAAAGTTGCTCTGCACGGTATTTCAGGAAAATATGTCTGTGTAAGACAAAACTTTTCTGCTACTTCCCTCTCTTTCAGAACATACAGCCTCTCCTCAGTAGAGGGAAATAGATATCTGAAAATTAGCTCAATTAGTTCAGTGTTGTGATGTCCTCTCTATATACCCTGCCCCTTTTGAGCTATAAAAAAATGTGCCTTCCCCTACACACAAACATAGAGCAAACATGAAAACAGTGCTTTAATATAGCCATGGACATAGGTATACACCCAAGAATGCAGATCAGGAGGCTGTAGCCTGTCTTACAGTAACAACACATGGACTCCATAGGGAAAGAGAAGAAAGTCAAGTTATTGTGTGGATACATAGCTGGGAAGTAGGAACAAAAGCATGATTTTACTTCTATATGAAATACATGTGTTATTTTAAGGGTCTACATTTTAAAATTCTGAAAAAATAGAGAAAAAGTTGCACAATAATGTTACATAAATTATTTAGGGTCTGGAGAAAATGTCTCGCAGTAAGAGCATTAAAGAATTCAATCTATATATCTTTCTGAAGGAAGATAGAGAGATGAATTGATTATGGTATATAAAAAAACCTTCAGGCAAAGAAGACTGAACCATGGAACAAAGATTTTGTTCTCTTTTCTTCAGTAAATTTCAGACACCTCTCTGCTTTTTCACTTGAGGTGTAACTAATGAACTTTATGGAATCTATCTTAAAAAAATCTCAAAAAAGGAAGCAGAATTTGGAAAACTATGATCTACTGCAAATGTGAACATTTGCTGAACTCTGGAGGTTTGTATGAATAACCTAATTAAAGCAGTTAATGTCTCCAAATGGTGTGCCAACTCCTACACTGCCTTGTTTTCAGCAGGTACCCTGGGAACCTTGTCTTCCCAGGGTTTCATGTTGCTGGCTCTGCTATGGGAAGTGTTGGATCTCTGAGCCCTGCCTGAAGCCTGGATCAAAGAAAATCTCATCTCCCTCGGCCAAGTCCTGGTAAAAGCCAAGGCTCCAAAGGATTATATGGCAGCAAATCAAAAACAACTTGCTCAAGACAGACTTTAGAGAATGCCTGCCCTAGCACCACAGATCTCAAAATTTTCTATTGCAGTCTGGTAAGTGGGCTAGCATGAAAACAAACATAAAGCTTTTGCTTTTTTTGTGAAAATCACATTAAAATTTCATCCAAGATGATGTAGAATGTTTGGACTACACCAAAACACCAATGTGTTTTTCACGTTAGCTTTTTTCAGTATTTCATTGAAAGATTTCTCACTGTCTTTTCCACCAAGTCTAACAGTTGCTGCTTCCCTAGTTCAAGAAACAAGACTTCTTGCGCTTGAGATATAGAACTTGCTTAAAAATGCTGTTCTTGTTTCTCACAGTGAGGAGGGAGGAGGCATTACAACATATCCCAAAGAAGAATGGCTTATGTTTGTCAGGGCTGTAGCTTTCTTATAGAGAGTAAAAACCTTCAATTTCTCTTGAGACCGAGCATGCCAGTCAGTATTTCACCAATAAACATAAGCCTTGATCTTCAGGACCACACTATGGATCTGTCCTACATACAGTTTACATGTGTTTAAATCTTATAACCTTGATTTTTTTTTTTTTTAAAGTGATCTAATTCTGGTCCCATTGAAAGGTTTGGCATTGTCAGAAAACCCACCTTTTGTGCTGAAATTCATTCTAGATCACTGAAGTCAGGTAATACTTGCCATCGAGTTTGCTTGTTAAAGAAGTTTGAGCAATGACTCATGAATTAGTAGAACAGAAGTGAGACAGCTACTACCTTGCCATTCAGTGTTTATTGAAAAGTTAAGAAGGAAAAATTAAAAAAGGATGCAGTCCTTTTTGTGAAGCAGAAAGCTATGTGACTATAGGGCTATGAGATACATGCCCTAAGTAAACTTCATGCACTTGAAAACTTACAGGGAGATACAACCTCTTGATATACATCATTTAATAAAAAACATTATAAACAAATTTGATTATAAGTTTTACATGAAAATCACCACAGAGGAGCATTCAACATTAATATGCAAAATTTTTTCTGCTCATACTGTGGTGAGCAATACTGTAAGACTACTTAAATGACAGTGAAAAACACTTTCTTCAGTGCCACATTATGTAATTTTTAAATATTTAATTTATTTTTCATAATTCCTTTTTCTACTATGTAAGAAACTCTCTTTTTGTTATTTTAATTTTTGAATGAAAATTCTTTTCTCTTAATGCTGTAATGTCCTGGTGTGGCAGTACCAGCATAGTCATATATAAACTACAGGTTGGTTAATGATTTGTTAATAAAAAGAGTTTTAAATAATCCAGATGGATCATAGAATGTAACTATGTACAAAAAAAAAAAAAAAAAAGACATGTGCATCTGAAATGCCAAATAATGCTTCTTCAGAGATGCAAAGAAAGTGATAAATCTGACAGAATTTGAGAACTCTTCCTGAAACTTAAATAGAAGAGAGTCTAATTGAGAGTTATTTTACATTCTTTTTCACCCCCATTTAATGCTCATTAAGAATCCTGAATGATAAAAGTAAATTGATTCTGCACTAAAATTCTATGATCCTTTTCAAAGTTAATGTAATGATACCATATTGTTCAGATTTTGGGCACCATTAACATGGTAGCGTAATTAAAATGGAAGTTACATATTTTCTAGTCTGCATTTTTAACTGCAAGAAAGCCTACTAAAACTATATTCTGAGGAAGTGAAATATGATTCTGGAGTGTAAACATAGAATGCTGGTTGCCATTGACCAAATGTCCAGTGTCTTTCTGCAGTGAATGCCAGATTAAGCACAGCCTACATTATTTTGCTCAAAAGTGTAAGAAAGTTGCTCAGTTGACATTCCAAGAATCTGTGTCCCATGTGGCTACATAATAAGATAGCCAAGAATCACATGAGATTATTAATTAGCACTGCCATAAAATTTAGCCATAGTTCATTCAGGAAACCTTGGAAATTTCCTCATGTGTAGAAAGAAATGTGTCCATGCTAAGAACTGATGTGTTTTTCCTGTACAGTATAGTACACAGAAGAAACTGTTCTATGTACCTGAGCTTTTTTGACAGGAAAGCTATGATACTAAAAAGAATACAAGATGAATTAGCCATTAAGTTGAGAGAGAACAAAAAAGATAAAAATCATTATGAGCATAAACAGAGAATTCAATCACCTGGTCAATAATTAAACTTGAAGAAATGGACAAAACAAGAATAAAAAAGATGGCATGTCTCAGTTAGCAAGGTGACCTCCTATGGAGATGTCAGGAAAAATGTGATGATTCTAAGGATCTACTTCTACTTTGAAATCAATGCCAGAAGTCCTGCTAAAATCACTGTGAGCAGAAACAAAGCCTAAAAAATGAAAGGAAGAGTCTAGCAATATTTCAGCACTACATTAGTTTTCATGATTTGTGCAGTACGAAGTGTTTGGATATCTGGGACTGAAAAATAAACAGTTTCTCTTGTTACACATTACTGCTAGAGGTATAGCCATTTACAAAGCATTACATAGATGTAGATTAAGTATTGTGATTATGCAAGTTTTCCTACTTGGAAAATAGGTTAATTAGCCTAGAAATACATTAAAACAGGAAAAAAAACAAACCATAAACCAAAGTCAAAATTGTAGAAGGACTCTGCTGCTAGTATTTATCAATAAAATGCCTTATTATTGTTTTTTTCCACATCTTTGTCACGCAGAAGTTTACAAAGCTATAACCTAGAGAAAATTTTGCTTTCATAAACAAACAATGTAATAAGGAAACAGCTCAAGGTATAATTCTTAGGAAATCCATTGCAGATTAGCTGTCTGGTTTCACAGAAACCTCTTGAGAAGGTTGGCAATACTTTCTCTGATACTATTGTGGAAAAAAATCCAACTGCATCATTTTGATCACAGATAGGATGTTGAGAGATTTAGGGGAAACTTCCAGGCTTATTGAACTAGTGATTTCAGTTAAGTCAGTTTTTCATCCTCAGACACAAGTTTCTGAGTGTTTACATTTAGATGCAAAAACTAATAAAATTTTGGATTTACAGGAGGAAATACCATAGCTTGGCAAATTATGGATGGTAGAGGCAAACTGAAATCAGTGACAATTTATGCCTAATTGTTACATTGCAGGGCAGCTCAGGTGCAAAGTAACCATTCAGCTATCAGGGCACCTCTGTAAATGGGAAATGGTCAATCAGCCAGCTCAAAATGAGCCATTTCTTTTGATAAATCAGGGTCCAGAAGTTACCAAGGAAGGAATTAAGGAAAATTTTTGAAGCCCTGCTCAGAATTAATTTTGAGGGAACTTTGTTTTCAAAACTGAAGTTAACAGCTAAAGTTCTTGGCATGGGTACAGTGATACTTGCATCCCCTCTTCATTCCACACTCAGAGTTGTTTTGAGAGAAACAACCTTAAGGAAAAGCCTTGGGTCATTTCCAGAAAGTTTTATAGCTACACAGAGAAGAAACTTCTTTGCATAGAGAAGAAATTACTGTAGCATCAAAGGAAATCAAAAGAAAATCTCTTCAGACAGACTAACTCAAGCTTAGAATGCATGTTTGCTATATACCTTTTCCTTAGGACAAATTGGGTTTTCTTGTGATAGTCTTTTTGTGATAGTCTCAACAAAATGAAGAAGTTGGATATCTAAGCACATGACAAAAGATTTTCAAGGTCTTCAGTGACAGGAAGCAGAAGTCTAAGTCTGAAATTTTCTTAGAAGATAAACTATGTTCTATTCTGTTGCTATGGAGTAGCATAGCACTGGTATATGACAGGAGAATACACTTTAAAACAAAGAAAAGAAAAAAGAAACTGTAGCTTGGTTTCATGGAAAAAAGAAAAAATTAGTGTTCTCATATGGAAGAACTCTTATGGAATATATTTACACACATATGCTGTGGTCATATCTTTGATATTTTTTTCCAAAGAGATATTCTGCAGATTCTTCTTTCTGCAGAGGACTGCTGGTATGTTTTCAGATCTATTCAGATATACCTGAAAATAGAACAGTAAGATTAAAAGTGTATAAAATGAAACCCCTGACATAAAAATCCTGAAAATTACTAAAATACCATTCTATCTAGTAAATATCTTGTGATTGGAAGTCATTAGTCACTTTTTAACACTTCTTCATAGCTTAAGCAAAATTATTTTTTCTTGAAAAACTGACCATTTACTAATGCTATTATTTGAATTTTCATCACAAGATTATTTAGTTTATAAATTGATAACATGTCATTTTTTTAACTATAAAAACATGAAAAGGAGAGAATTAGGTATTAGCCAAATGTGAGGAAGCACCTAGATACAAATTTCTTTATGGTATGCAGATTAATGCATCATCAAAATTGGACAGGTTAATTTGATAAATACCCTTTTCCCTTTTCAACATCTTTCCAACTCTGTGTATGAAAATCAGCTTACACATCAGGAAGAAGGTTGGCTTTTTTTACAACCACTGTATATTTTTTATAACACTATTGACAAGTCAGGACAAAGTAGTTTTTTATCAACATTCCAGTTTCAGGAAGTGCTACTTCGTGATCACAGACTCATCGGAAGGCTAGGGTTGAAAGGGACCTTAAATATCATCCAATTCCAACCCTTTACCATGCATAAGGACACCTCCCACTAGACCAGGTTGTTCAAAGCCCCATCCAGCCTGGCCTGGAACACTTCCAGACAGGGGGCATCCACAACCTCCTTGAGCAACCTGTGCCAGTGTGTCACCACACTCAAATTAAAGAATTTCCTCCGAATGTCTAATCCAAGTCTCCCCTCTTCAAGTTTTAAACCATTGCCCTTGGTCCTCTCACAACAAGACACATCACAGCTTTCTTATAGGCCCCCTTCAAGTATTGAAAAGCCACTATAAGGTCACCTCAGAGCCTTCTCTTTTCCAGACTGAACAACCCCATCCTCCTCAGTCTGTCTTCATAGGGGAGGTGCTCCAATACTTTGATCATTTCAGTGGCTCTCCTCTGGACACCCTCTGGGAGCTCTATGTTCTTCTTATGCTGGAGACTCCAGAACTGGAATACATACTCCAGATGGGGTCTCACAACCCTCCCTCAAGTGGCTGCCTATGCTTTTTTTGATGCAGCCCTGGATACATGAATCCATATTTTAGAAGTAAATGTAGGCTGAATTGATGGATCTGACTTTTTTTCTCAAACCAAGTTTTGGCATGTTAAGAGTTGGATACATGTATGGGGGGATATATATATATTAATATATAATATTAAATTTTAACTGCTAAATTCTTCCCAGACTGTAGTTAATAGATAATAGCTAAATTTTTCTCCTTCTTGCTGGGAAACTCACTATTTCTTGCTTAAATATTTTACAAGCATGAAAGTCAGAAAACTTAAAGCTTTTTATGCCTCTTCCCCTCATGTACTATAGTGAAAATTCTGGATTGATCTTCTAGAGGTTTTAAAAAGTTAAAAAGAAAAGGTGAGGAAGAACAGAAAAAGGGAAAAGAAATATAAAAGACTTAATCCTAAATTTTTTGGTTTTATTTTCTGTGTTTGGGTTTGGTTGGGTTTCAGTTTGTTTTTTTTGTTGTTGTTGTTGTTGTTGTTGCTGTTTTTTTGTTTGTTTGTTTTGCAGCAGAAAGGAAGATTCAGACACATTCCCTTAATTATACTATTTTTGTCAGAAGTTTAGCTACGTTTATATTAAAATCCCCTTAATTTACCCCATCGATAGGCAAAATCTATATTTTCTAAGCAATTTGTAAAAAATGCCCCAGCTTGAGAATTTTGAATGTAGTCTTTTCTATTCTGCAACTATTCTCTCACGCTCAGCTAACAAAGCTGTCTATATCAATGAATAGGGTCGTCAACTCTCAAACGTGGTTTTTTTTCTCAGGACACTAAAGCCTGTTTATGTCTTTGGCTTTGGTAGCTATAGAGTCTGCAGCATTATGTATGTGAGGCTTGAGCAGAATGTTAATGATAGTAGATATTTTAGACTACATTACATCACAAAAAACACAAAAAGAGTTTCTGATAAGCTATAGTTACACTGCCTGGTTTTAATACACATTTCAAAGCCAAATGTAAATGACAAAGACATAGTCATGTTTACAATTGTATCAAACAATGCACAGTAAATAAATGATTCGTTTCATTTGTTGCCCAAACAGGAAAAAGATGCACAGAAATGTTAGATCCAGAGGGATGGGGGGAGAGAGAAAAGAAAAAGGAAAAAAGAAGAAAGCTGCTTTTCAACCTGAAATCCTCAACCCCCAAGTATGGCTTAAAGTATGATTGCTTGTAGGGATGTTTGTATAAAATGTTAATGCTCTCCCACAGAATAATAATACCATGCTTCCTTTTTAGTTGTACGAATTCTGCATTCCATAATTTCATGGCATCATCTCAAGCATGAATTGTCAGATCTGTTTAAATTTTCTGTCACGGATGGTGGCTTTCAATCACACTGCCAAGTAGAGCACCGTGGTGAGTAGGAGACATTGTAGGTGAATTCACAGACTTTCCCTTAATTATCCTTTCCTGTACACATAACAGTTTCTGGATTTAGAGACAGCCTTTTCTTTATCATTTTAAAATTTAATATTGTATTTTTCTTTCATCAGGGCATTGAGTGCTTGACCATGCTGAAAATCCTGTTATAAACAATGACAGGAGTAATGACTAAGGTCCATATACATGTCACAGCACCAAAACACAATCTTCCAGCCTCATGATCATGTTAATGTTCAGAGTACAAATTAGAGGAAATAAATACCTATCAGTCAAGGCAGAAATATGTACACATTTTAAGGTATTTTAATAAGAAATTTTACACAATATGGTAAACGTTTCACTGTGAGAAAAATAAAGTAAACAATTATTCAAATTTTTGACAAAGGTTCTTATAAATTAGAAAGCAAAGATAGATTTTTTTCCCATTGAAATGGGAAAAGCTATAAAACTCATGGGAAAAAAAAAAATAAACAACCACAAACCTGATTACCTCATGATCTGAGCTATATTAGGTAGTTGACAGAAATTTATGACATATTACCATGGCAACAATGGACTATCTCAAGAGTTGTATCGCTTGTGAAGAGAATAAATTCTCAGGATCCCTTATAATGCTTATAATTATCGCTCAAATTGTTATGTTCTGTAAAAAGTGAAAGCTGTCTTTTTCTTTAATTCTTTTTGTCCTCTCCTTACTTTTTTTTTTTTTTAATTATTTTTTTTCTCAATAAGAACGTTTTTTTTCTTGACACTGTAAGGGGTTGTACCTGTGATAAGTACTCAAGTAATCCACTAGATGGAGCATCTACCATGTCTAGGAAAACAAACAAAAAACCCTCAAAACAACAACAAATCAAGACAAACTGAACAAAAACATTGAGGAAGCTACATTTCACAAGTATGTGTAAAAGCACCTGAAAGTTTAGTGGAGTGGGGAAGCAAACTGCAATCTATTTAACTTCTGTTTACAAGACAGTATTTGATTCAGCCTCAACTACCAGAATAAAAAAAAAATATTCATATCTACATAATGGTGATGGCGTCTAGTTGGGGAATAAATTAATTTAAATTAAAAATATGAACAAAACACAATACAACAATGAAACTGAGGGGAGGAAAGAGTGAAATTATTTCAAAACTCTCCAGTAAAATTTCAGTGCTCTCCTAAATTCTTACTGATTTCATATGTTTTGATTTAGACATACAGCCTGTAGAAATCTTTGGAGAACTGTTTGGATTAATCCTGCAAAGCAGTTATTTCTGTGGAAAATAAAAATAAATTATAAAGAAGGCTGTATAGAGTAGGGTGGGTGAGAAAAGAGGGGAAAAATGAAAGATGCACTTTAATGAAAGAGAAACAGCAGTGGACATTGTACTGCCATAGGATGTCTGTGAAAATCAGTCAGGAGCTCCAAAGCGTTCTTTCAGTTCAGTGAGCTCTGAGAAAGTAGAGCTCAACAGCTGTGAGTTCAGAGGTAGTAGGTCTGTGCTGATCTGCTCAATCCACAGGCTTGGGCAAACCAATGATGTGCATCTTTTGTGAGGTTCAAATCAAAAGGATGCTAAGTTAGTTCCCTTACTCCCTCCTACCTTTTTCCCCTTACCCCTGCAGACAAGACATTTACTTTTGGCAGATATATAAGAATGGATTTTCCGAAAGCTGGCTTTTGGCCAGGTTAATTTATGCATAGACAAACTTATGCTTCACTAATTTACTAAACCCCATCATTTAAGCCTGTTCAAATGTGCAGCTGTTTAAATGAGGTTGGAAGCAATTTTGCCGCACGATGCTGATGTCAGTTAAAAGCTCAGTATTAGCAAAATGAGAAGGCATCAACAGAGTGTGTCTGCTACAGTGATCTGTGTTCCCCAGTGTCTAATGGATCAGGGAGACAGATATGCCTAGCTCGTTGGCCTGTAAAGTTAAATTCAGATCTATTAACTATTACACACACGCCTGTATACGAGGGGAAGCATTTGAAGTAGAATGAGAATTAGTTAGGTTCTGGCGAACATCCAGAGTGAGTCTGAATGGAGACTTTCAGGAAAAGCAGGATACAAAACTGCCAAGTGTGAAAATGGTTGCAAATGATGGTTTATGTATTTAAAAAAAAAAAAAAATAGTGTTCAGAAATCTAAACATATTTCATCCTAGCCTTTCCCAGGCTGTAATCCCATAAAAATAAAATTCCATGCTGTACAAAGACTGTGGATAAGATCTGCATCAGTTCTGGATACTAATTATCGGCTTCGTGAGATGATGAAAATGGAAATTTCTTTTAGATAAAATAAAATACTCAGAAATAACTGTAAACTACTCTTCATTATACAAATAATGGTTTCTAAGAAAACAGTACAGGCTTGTTTATTTGCAAATGGGTCTGCCTCTCTTTGAACCATGTAAGAAAATATTTTCTTTTTCTGGGTTAGTTGTATCTATGACAGATTTTATTTCCATTCTGCATATTTTAGGTATGAGGAGACAGATACAAAGCTTCAGAATTATTTTTCTTTAAACAATATAAAGAAAACACCTTGAAGGATCTGCTTTTTACTATCATTTTTGGCAAATACCAGGCAAAAAGGGAACTAAAAATATATAAGTAAACATTGACCAAAGGCTGTTTATTACAAGCTTGAAATTTTACAAAAAACTGTTGAAATTTGGATTAGACTACTAAAGCTGTCTAATAACACTACATAGATCCTTACTGTTGTGTCTGACAGACAGATAATTATTTTAATATTTTGAAGGCTTACTTGCTGTACTTTGTGATCTTAAAATAAGTAAAATTAGAAAAATTTGGGAAGTTTGAAGAGTGTTCTTTCTCCACAGGTCCTATTGAAGCAGCATTTCTCAGTTCCTGCCTTAGGACACTCCAATCTATGCAATTGTTGGAGTATTTAGGCGTGGCTGACCTGAGACTGAAACAGAAACCCTTGTGTTTTCCAGCTTCTTTTGATATTAAATTAAAAAATGGAATAAAACCTTCTGACTGTCTTTGTTTTGTATTTGGGATTTTTTTCATAAATTTTTGCTGTCAGCTTGTGTTCAGTTTTGCTAAAAATTTAATGGGTGTATTTTCATTACCTCTAGCTGCAGCTGGGTTGAGATCTCTTGAATCTGACAGGCTGCTATGCTGATTCAGTGAGAGGTAGTTACAAAATTAGTTACTTTATAGAAGCACACAATCTGAGCTGAGAAGAACATAACTGTTTCTGGCCTTTTTAAACATGAGTTGTTGACTTTCTTGGTCATAATTACTTCTTTGGAGCTATTATGCTCTCATGTAAATATGTATTTAGAGGCATTTTAGAAATGAGATTAGTAGACCATGACTATGCCGAAGAATTTACACAACATATGCAGTAAAACTGACAATAGTTATGTATAAAGTGTTATAAGCCACTCTGAATGTCTTATCTGCTTAACTTCCACAATACAGCAAAAGACAGAGAAAGCACTGTGACTGAGGACAAAATCATGTTTATAGTATTCATATAAACAATTCTGTAAACTTCAAGCTGTGTCATTCCCACACATTCAGTAGCTAATTCCAAAGGATACACCTGTCAGAAAACCTAAGGTTAGTGGAAGTAATATAGCAGAAGAAAACTCAACAGCTTTCTCATCTCTTAGGTAGTCTACAATAACGTATTTTGAAATGTGTGAGTAAAAACAGTTTGGGAAATAAGCAGAGTCTTACTAAGGCAAATTTAACTTGAGAGAAGAGGGCTGAAGTCACAGTTAAGACACTGAACTGGTATCCTGGGTCAACAATAAATCTTAAATGTGTCTCAGAACGAAAGTATCATTCAAAAATCAGAGTATATTTAAACTGGTTTCATATGACTGTTCAAGTGAGATTTGCTCTTTTGGTGGCACGTATGTGTCACAGAATCATAGAATCATAAAATGGTTTGGGTTGGAAGAGGCATTAAAAATCATCTAGTTGCAACACCCTTGTAATGGGTAGGCATGCCTGCCACTAGGCCAGGTTGGTCAAGCCCCATCACCCCTGGGATAGACCATTTCTAGGGAGAGGGTATCTACAAGTTCCCTGGGAAACCCATTCTGGTGTCTCACCATCCTCACACTAAAGAATTTCTTCCTATTGTCTAATCTAAATCTACCCTCTTTCATCTTAAAACCATAACCCCTCTCCCTGTCACTACGTTCCCTTGTGAAAAGTCCCTCCCTAGGTTTCTTGTAGGCCCCCTTTAGGAACTGGAAGGCTGTTCTGAGGTCTCCACGAAGCCTTCTCTTCTGCAGGATGACCACCTCAACTCCCTCAACCTGTCCTCATAGAAGTGTTCCAGCCCCCTAATCATCTTTGTGGCCCTCCTTTGGACTCACTCAAACAGCTCCATGTTTTTCTTGTGTTGGGGACTCCAGACCTGCACACAGTACAGCAGGTGGGGTCTCACAAGAGCAGAATAGAGAAGGAGAATCTCCCCCCTCAACCTGCTGACTGGTTTTTTTTGATGCAGATCAGGATACAGTTGGCTTCCTGGGCTTCCTGGGGGGCTCATGCTGAGCTTCTCATTAACCAATACCCCCAACTCATTTTCCTCAGGCCTATTCACAATCCATTCTCCACCCAACATTTATTTGTGCTTAGGATTGCCCTAACCCATGTGCAGGACCTTGCACTTCGCCTTATTGAACTTCATGCGATTTGCACTGCCCACCACTTAAGCATCCCTTCCCTCCAGAGTGTTTACCACACCACACAGCTTGGTGTCACCAGCAAACTTGATGAAGGTGCACCCAATTCCACTGTCCATGTCACCAGCAAAGATGTTAAATGACACCAGTCCCAATACTAAACCCTGAAGACTGCCACTCATCACTGATCTCTACTTGGGCATTGATCTATTGACTGTAACTTCAAATATAACCATTCAGCTAATCAAATAGTTGAATGACAAAGCAAAATTATTTATGAAAGGAACTAAAGGCAAATTAGGAGATGAGACATTCATGGAGCACATGAATCAGTATCATATGATTTGTAGAAGCATGTGTTTAATGTGCCAAAGTTAAGTTGTATGGTTAATTCTTGGACACTGTGGACAATTGTTTTTCTGAAAGTCAGCAGACCATACACTTCAATAAGACATCAAATATAATATTTCTGTATGCATTGCTCTGAATACTATATAGCAGCCAAGGATGGGTAATCAACCCAGGAGCTCATTTAATATTCCTACAGCCATGGGATGAAGAGGAACAGACATTTTGTTATGTAAAATTTTTCATCTCATTAACACAATTGCTAAATTCTATGGGAATTAGTCTTATTAGTCCCTTGAAGAACCAGATTAATCAGTTTTCCAAGCCTGAAATATGTATCATTGTTTTTATCTTTATATATTCTTATACAAAATGCTTTTCTATTGCTACCAACTTCTTTAATATCTCACTATGAATATTTTTACTATTTACATTCTTCTCATTACAACTTTAGGAAAAGCAGCTTTTAAAATCATGTTCAAGGACAAGCTATATTCATCTGTCCTGCTATGGGGCAAGGAGGTAGTCTACAAGGTCTTTTGAGAACTCATTTCTTTCATGATTAGATGATTTTCTCCAAAAATTAGGTCATTTTCTAGTAGCATTTGAATTATTGAAAAATAAATTATGCACAAAGTTGTAGTAATTAAAAATAAGCTTCCATTGCATTAGATGTGGAAATTTATAAAGATGGAATAGCTTTTATTGCAACTGAAATAAAATACTGTGAAATTTCTCACAAAATTAAATTTTAATGTCACCATGTTTTTAATTTCAAAATTAATTTTAGAAATGACATTTGATTTGAAAATGGATGTTGTTTAAAACAATACTTTACAGCTGAGGGAGCTGGGGTTGTTCAGCCTGGAGAAGAGAAGGCTCTGGGGAGACCTAGTAGTGACCTTCCAGTATCTGAAGCGGGCCTAGAGGAAGGCTGGAGATGGATAGTTTGCAAGGGCCTGGAGTGACAGGATGAGGGGCATTGGCTTCAAATGAGAGAAGAGCAGATTTAGACTGTATGCTAGCAAAAATTTCTTTACCATGAGGGTAGTGGAAAAATGGAACGGGTTGCCCAGGGAGACAGTTGAGGCGTCATCCCTGGCAATATCACTCGCTGAAGAGACGGGCTGCAGTGCAGGTCAGCCCTGACTGGGGGAGAGATTTGCTACTAAAAAGGCTGGTGAAAGGACTCTTTTGGGGGGCTTTTGAAAGCCAAGAAAGCACCAAGCCCACATCTGAGCATCCTTATGCAGTTTGTGGGTGGGCTGATGGGGCAGCATAGGCAGAGCCAACACCACCCGCGGCCCCTCACACTCTGACCAAAAGTGGCCACGGGGAATGCAGTGACCTGCGCGGGTGAACAGGGCATGGCACCTTGCGCAGCACCTTGCGCAGGCAGGGTGAGGGGGGGTGTGGTGCGGAGAGGGCCCTAACTTGCCAAGGTAACAAAGGTATCCACTAGTCTGAAGACAATGGCACCTCTGAGGTCTGCAGACTCTAGCGCTCATGCAGCTTTCCAGACTGGTGTCTCTTGGGAAAATGCCACCACGCAGGTGTCAGGCTGCAGAGTGTGGCTAACATGCACAACATGGTCAGATGGTAGCAGTGAGCACACCAGTGGGAGGTGTGCCCAGGTGGAGGAACTCCCCCACCTAGTGATGGAGCTCTGGGAGGAGGAAGGCAGGCTGAGGGCCACTGGGGACTGTGAGAGGAAAACACGAAAATGGTGGAGTTTACTATTTTGTGTGGAAGAAGTAGAGAAATAAGTAAGATTACAACCCTGGACCTCACTCAGGAATGCAAATTTTAGCCTCTTCAAAGATCACAGATCACCACAGTTGAAAAAGACGCCTATGATCACCACATACAACTCTTTAGATCTAGTTTAAACCTCCCCTGGTGCAACTTCAGGCTATTTCCTCTGGTTCTATCACTGTTCACTTGAGAGAAGAGGCCAACACCCACCTCCCTACAATGTCCTTTCAGGTAGTTGTAGAGAGCAATAAGGGCTTCGCACAGCCTTATCTTCTCTAAACTAAACAATATAAATTCCCTCAGCCTCTCCTCATAGGGCTTGTTCTCCAGACCCTTCACCAGCTTGGTTGCCCTTCTCTGAACTCACTCCAGCAGCTCAATGTCTTGTAGTGAGGAGCCCAGAACAGCAGACAGTACTCGAGGTGCAGGCCACAGGTCAGGGGAAGCAGCAGGAGCCCTGGGAAGAGTTCTCTATTCTTTGTGAGGGCCCAGGTGTCCTGGAATGGGTTCTCCCCAAGAGAGGGGGCCATGCCTTGGTTCTGGATGCCATGCAGAGGGTGGTAATCAATGGAGCAGGGTCAAGCAGGAAGCCTGTAACTAGTGATGTCCCCCAGGGGTCAATACTCAGTCTGGTCTTGTTCAATATGTTCATCAACAACCTGGAAGAGGGGACAGAGTCTAGCACGAGCAAGTCTGCTGATGGTTACAAGGTTGGGAGGGGTGGCTGACACTACGGAGGGCTGTGGGTTTTTTTTTTCTTTTTGGACAAAAAGATATTTTACAAGTATCTTGCTTTCTTTTTTTTAGAGTTCACCCAGAATCAGTTCAATTTTTGTTTGCAGTCTTGTTTCAGTTTGCAGCATAACACAATATTTCATTTTGTAGCATTGAGAATGAACTAGCTTGCCTCTTCTATTTGTCTGTTAACATCTGTGAAGCTATGGAAAATAATGCAAATTGTGCTTCTGTTGTGTAATAAGGCAGGCACCTCCAGAAGGCGAATTACCCCTAAGGTTCTTATCTAAGAGAGGTTGCCCTCTGGGCATGAGCAAGTCTTTCCATTGACACTGAATAAACCTGGATGACTAGCTTAGTCCACATGATTTTAAGGCAGCAAAAGCTAGTGAATCTCATTCCCATGGCCTATGCTTGGCATGTACATAAAGAAAAAGAAAGATTTGGGGAGGGGTGTCTAGACCCTACCACCTCCACTTATAATTAGATTAATGACAGCTCTCCAGAGACACTATCACAGAAGGAAATTATTCGTCTGATCCAAATCTCACAGACAGCAGCTGTAAGAATTTTAGTGCCTTCAGCAGAATTTGTATTATGTCACAGCTTAAAATGTTTTCCTTTCTCTCACTTGTATGAAAATGTTTACACCAAACTATAAAGCAAACAAATAAAAAAGGCATTACAGGTAGGATTTATCTTACCTAAGTTTAGACATCTAACAATTAGTTGTCTTAGGCTAGGATAATAATCTTAGGCTCTTTCTGTAGCTTAGTGAAGATTAATAGACACCTGCAAAAGGCAATCCATCTCACTAAGTTTAGACAGTCATCTTGAGCCAAGAAGAATCTCTCCTGGATGCATCTATCTTTTTCCACTGAATCAAATGTGATAAGACAGTGATTAGTTCAGAATTCAACCATTCACTGTTAAGAATCTAAGCCAGGCAGATTAAATCCAAACATAGACTGGATGATTTTCTAACTCCTTCCCTTAACACTTTCATTGCTGGATATCCAGTAAAATGACCAAGTCCAGGAATAGAGCAGATTTTTTCATCTGAAGGGCCATATTTCATGAGCTTCACAGGGAAAGCACAAAAAAATAGACATAGAAGCTTGTAAAAAGGGATTACAGGAATACTTCCTCCCCCCAACCCCTAAAGACTGACATTTCTCATAGATAAAACAGTTTCCCACAGAGTAAGGTCCTTTCCTTGGGGTCTGCATAACAGAGGTGGCCTAACCTGCATTCTATTAAAGAGATTTTAAGGCTACATTTAAAGAAAAGCTTTTATAAGAAAGCTAACATGCCAACAAAACCTTGTAAAAATACAAAGCATTTTTGTGAATCCAACATTTAGGATTGTGCTATTGTTATCTTTTGTTAACCCAAATAATATACTTCATAATTTTCAGAATTCAGAGTTATAAGGCTGCATATCCCAGTGCACCACAGATTTATACTGTATCAGCTTTTCCAGATGCTGGAAGCCAAAACATCTTTTGCTAGGTAGAAAATCACTTTTTCAATTTATCAGAAAAGAGCTTTTCTCATCTTCATATTTGAATATATATATGCAAATTGTTTAAAATTAGGCAATTTTTTTTCTCGTTCTACACTTAAACAAGTATTTTGCACCAGTTGAGGGCTCCTGCTGTTCACCTGAGCACCCTGACTCACCAGCTGGACTGTAATGTTGTCAGAGGTGGAGAGCAATTAAATTTGTTGAGGAGCTATTCCAGGTAAAAAAATGAATATTGTGACTGAATGTCACCTATCGTGTGACCTAATATCCATAACTTACTCTCTAATACAAATAAGCAGAACTATATTAAAGTTGAATTTGAGCATATCTTTCATGTCTTCACAGAGTCTATGTTTCCTTATTGTTTCATATTCCTGGTGTTGCTTCTTGATGAAAAGGATAGGAACTGCTTTTCCATTGTTTCCTTTTTTCATAGACTCATAGAATGGTTAGGTTGAAGGGAACCTTAAAGATCATCTAGTTCCAGCTCCCCTGCCACTAGACCAGGATGCTCAAAGCCCCATCCAACCACTCCTTAAACACTTGAAGGGGCAGGGCATCCACAACTTCCCTGGGCAAGCTGTCCCAGTGTCTCACCACCCTCACACTGAAAATTTTTTTCTTTTATGTGTAGCTTATATCTGCCCTCTTCCAGTTTTAAACCTTTATCCCTCATCTTATTGCCTCTACATGCCCTTGTGAAAAGTCCCTCCCCAGCTTTCTTGTAGGCCCCCTTCAAGTACTGGAAGTTTACTATAAGGTTTCCACAGGGCCTTCTCCGTGCTGAGCAACCCCAGCTCAGCCTGTCTTCATAGGAAAAGTGCTTCAGACCTGTGATCACCTTTGTGGCCCTCCTCTGGACTCACGCCAGAATCTCTATGTCATTCTTGCGTTGGAGGCTCCAGGACTGGGCACAATACTTCAGATGGCATCTCACAAGAGTGGAGTAGAGGGGGAAAATCACTTCCCTTGATCTGCTGGGCACACTTCTTTTGGTGCAGCCCAGGATACGACTGTATTTCTAGGCTTTTTGTTCCTGCATGTCTCAGGAAGTCTTAGGTGCCAGGAAGAATTAATTTATTCAGTCAAGTTCTTTACTACTATTCATCCCAGAGAGCTGTTTTCACTCCCCTTACTTCTGTTCAGTTTCCTTACTTCATATTTACTGTGATTTTCAACATTGCTTCTACTTTGTGATGATAATAAAATGCTATCTTATGTGGTCATATGGTTCTTGGTGTTCTCTAGCTCATTAAGACAAGTGCACAACCTTCAGTGAGCTGAAAACCTTTTAGGAATTTTCATTAGCACAGGCCTGAAAAAAAAGCTCATTACTTCTTTTACAACAACCTGTCTTTTGAACCAGGAGACCGCTGAGTTCTTTTGAATCCCTTTCTTATTAATTTGATAAGCAAATTGATAGATTTTTCTTGATTTCTTCTCCATGTTCTCTAATTTTCCCCAAAGTTTCTTTAAATAAGCAGCTAAAGTATTCTTTTGGAGGTACCACCATGCTTCTTTGCATTTTTGCAGGTTTTCTGTTTTGATGCTGTGTAATAACAACTTCAAATTTATTATAAACTATGTTAATTTTCATTCCTTTCAAAGTGAAATTAACTTGATAATCTGTATGAAGTATTAAACTCCATTAGAAATCCTAATCCTTTTCCAACAATCCAATCCTTTTCCTACACATTTATTCCTCTTTATTTTTTATTTCTCCTCCAATTACTTTGCTTTTGGTTTTACTGAATATGAGCTTGATAATTTCATATCACTTTTCCAAGTTATTAAAATTATATTGAATTTTCACTTTCTTTCCCAAGGAACCTCCTCACTTTCTAGAAAGATTCACTTTTTTTTTTTTTTAAATTACTCCCTAATTAATCACCTAAATTATTTTAAAAAATACTGAACAAGGCAAGGACAAAATCCAAAGGAACATCAATTATAGGAATTGAATACTGACATCAAGTCATTAATATACATCATTTAAACACAGATCTTTTAACCAGTAATGCCCATATTGATTAGTTTGATCAGATTTTATTCTTTAGTTTGCTAATGACATACATGGCTGTACCAAAAATATTACTATTGCAAGGACTGGCTAAAGTAAAATTATCCATATGTCCTCATAAACGAAGAAAGTAGGCCTATTAAAAATAAAATAAAATAGGGGAAAAAAAAAGAATGAAAAACACCTCCTCTAAATTAATTTGAGATATTTTGCTCTTGACAGTTCCACATGGGCTGGGTTTTTTTGCACCTCCCCATCTCCACTTTCTATCAGAAAAATGAGTCAGTTGTAATGAATACTATATAAATTTTATGAAGAGCCAGACAGAATATTGAAGGTTACTTTCGAGTTTTATAACATCTGTATGAAATCATCTTTGCTGTTTTTCACCTATAATGAACTATTGAAGGCCTCGTGGTCTTAACTGAAAAACTAGTTACTTATAATATGGTCCAGAGTGTTGACAGAGAATGAATGATGAGATGCAGATACTGTTTTCAACTTCCTTCAGGACTGGTTACAGATCCAGAATTGTCACATAGCATATAGAAATAGAACAGGGAAAAGAAACCAGGTAGCTCTTCTCATTCTCACTACTCTGGCCAGTGCAATTTAAAAGAGAAATCATTCTGTTACTTTTCTGAGTAGAGTGTAGGATGTGTTCAGGATTGTGGCCATAATGCAGTTTTCAGATTAGTCAAACACAGCATTAAGAAGAGGCAAATAGTTGCCCTGTTTCTTAATGTTCTTAAGGCATGTTAAGATGAAAACATAAATGCAAATCTTTTTTATACTATCCAAATGAGGTGATATTGTCACAAGTGTTTAAGAAAGATTTAAGTAAAAAAATGCAGTAAAAACTGTCCTTAATTTTCTTAGAAAAGGCTGTTTCAAAAATCTCTCTCATTCACTTCATTTACTTTTTTTTATTTAAAGATGCAAGATGAAAAGAGTTTGCATATCCAATCAGGCTATGTAGCTAACTGACTGTCTCTTTGGGAGCCTTATAAACACTCCTTTTCCACTAATGTCTATGTAGGAAATGGCAGACTGCATTACCTATTAGAGTCTAATACTTACACATATGCATCTCATTCTGTCTTACCTCTGGATCAGTGGAATCATAACACAAATAAAGAAAAATCTTTCATTCCTCTTATTAATTTGAAGAAGAAAGAGAACTGTATGGTTTGATGATGTTTTATTTGGTTTGGTTACTTCCAGAAAAATCCGTAAGTAGTTGAAAGACAGTTGACAAGAAAACTAAAAATACAGACAGGATTGGAAAGTCACTTTTTAGTTCACTGTTTTGTAGAATTGCTGAATGTGAAGCAAATGTTATTTATGCTTGCTCTTTCTACCCACATTCAGTTCCCATCTCCAGCCAATCCAAGTGTATTTGTTCCTGCTGCTGCTGCTGTTTCCCTCCCCCTGATAGTTGTTGTGCCCCTAAATGACGTTACAACACAAATGTCGACAACTGTCCACTGTTCTTCTCATTAGAAAACCCTGTACAGCAGATGGTTCAAATAGCCCATCATGTATTTACTGGGTAGAGGTAAAGAAGAGCTGCCAGATTGCTGGCTTATGGCTTTATGCCACATAGTGTGAATGACAGGTTGGGAAAGCAGAATACACAGAAAATATTTTTTTAATTATGATTTGACACTGGACTTGGTTTGTTTGTCTAATTGTTCCTTTATCAAGACAATACTGGCAGTAGCCAGTAGCCAGTCATAGACTATTCCCCAACAGATTCAGTTTTCTGATCAGTTGTATGGTTTCTTAAGAAACAGAAGGTACACTTCATACCTTCAATTCTATACATCTTCTATGCTGTCCTTTAAAAAAAGAAAACAAAGAAGAAAAATGTGGGTATACTATTGTATCTTAATTAAATGATGTTAAAAGAATGTGGAAACTTAGTATTATGAAATAATTCAGATTGAAAGTGACTTCAGGACATCTTAGAATCATAGAATCATAGAATTGACTGGGTTGGAAGGGACCTCAGAGATCATCAAGTCCAACCCTTGATCCACCACTGCTGCGGTTACCAGACCATGGCACTGAGTGCCACATCCAGTCTCTTTTTAAATATTTCCAAGGATGGAGAATTCACTACTTCCCTGGGCAGCCCATTCCAATGCCTGATCAACCTCTCCGTAGAGAAATTGTTTCTAATATCCAACCTAAACCTCCCCTGGCACAGCTTAAGACCATGCCCTCTTGTCTTGATGGTAGTTGCCTGGGAAAAGAGACCAACCCCCCCCTGGCTACACGAGTGATGAGGTCTCCCCTGAGCCTCCTCTTCTCCAGGCTGAACAGCCCCAGCTCCCTCAGCCTCTCCTCATAGGATCTGTGCTCCAGTCCCTTCACCAGCCTGGTTGCCCTCCTTTGGACCTCAATATCATTCCTGAACTGAGGGGCCCAGAACTGGACACCGTACTCGAGGTGTGGCCTAATATGAGGCCAATTGAATCCAATGTCCTGCTCAGAGCCCTCAGTTATAGGTCAGATCAGGTTGGAAAAGACCTTTAAGATCATCAAGTCCAATTGTAAACCTAGCACTGCCATGTCCACCACTAAACCATGTCCCTAAGCACCACATCTACATATCTCTGAAAACTGTTCAGGGATGGTATTCAGCCATTTCCCTTGGCAGCCTGGTCCAGTGCCAGCCTGGACAATCCTTTCAATGAATAAATTTTTTTCCTAATATCTAATCTAAACCTCCCCTGGCACAACTTGAGGTTGTTTCCTATTGTCCTATCACTTGTTACTTGAGAAGAGACCAACAGTAATAATTTTATTTCATTAGAGAAAAAAGAGGGGTTTTTTAATGATACCCATTGTTACTATATATAAATACCACCCATGTGGAATAATTTGCAAAGAGTAAAATCTCTCCTGATTTCAAGGAGTTTCCAGACCTTCTCAGGTTACAGAAGTATCTGTGCCTTTTCACACACACACACACACACACACACACATATACTTAATTAAAAATTATTTCCCACTCAATGAAGACTTTTTTTTTTTTTGCCTGAAGTTGGAAATACAGGCAGGAACACTGGGGTTTTGGTTGGGTTTTTTTTGTTTGTTTTTTATTTCTATTTGTATTTCTTGACTGTTTTCCTGGAAGTAAACCTTAGTAACCTAAGTAGTTTTTTACTCTGTTCCATGATTGACAAACTAAGTAAAAGATCTGAGAATTTTTATTATTATCTAATGCTGTACAGAAAACAATTTTTCAGTTTCCTAAAAGAACAGAGAAAACATGCAGTTTCAGAGTATTTTGTTAGTGTTCTGATGTAGAATCAAAATGACCCTTATGAAGAATGTTTTTGTGAGAAGGCAGTGATAGATATTGTCTCTGCCTACCCAGTGTCCAGACAATAACCCACTTGGCTAGAACATTTAACTTGGGTGTGGGAGTAACTGATCTGCTTGTTTATGACAGATTAGGCTCCCACAGGCCAGTTTTTTGCTCACCAAATTATTGCTTCAGCCTCTTTTAAAATGTCAAATTCTCATGTTGTATATCTTCCCATCTATGTGAACAGTTAAATAAAGAAGACAATTTTATAGTATAGCGAATATGGGTGATTTTTAAGATGAGCCATATTCCAATGTCTGTTCTCTCTGATTCAAAGCAGAGATTAGATTTTAGCCTCTATGCCTGTTGAGGATTTTCTGGTTTTTTTCTTTTCCATAAAAATATTCTATCCTGAAACAATGAATTAAAACATTTCAATGTAACTGTTCGTAGTTTTTATTATTATTATTTTTTTTTCTTTTTTTTTTAAAGGTGGGATAAAAATGTCAATCTCTCAAAGCTGCCTCTTGCTTTTGGTGGACCACTGTGTTACCTACCTCACCTCACTGGCTGCCAACATGGAATCTGTAGATATTATCACCCCATTGCTTTGTAATGACTCAGCAATGGTAAGCTTATGCACGTGAATATACCAGTGACATTCTCTCTATAAGGAAAAGTAGGTCTGAGCTAATAAGGGAAATTGTAAGCTTTATGGAAATGAGCAAGAGATTATTCTAAACATCATTAGATAGTATGAATACCACAACAAATCTTATGTCTTGGAATGCATATTAAGAAAAGGAAATGAAGCTAAAAGATTGAACTTGTGACTAGATGCAGGTATCTGTCATCAACAGAATTTTACTGATTGCTGCACTTGTGAGTACAATTTTAACCTCAATGTTTATGTTGAATATCACTGTATATGTTAGCAAAGGCCCATTCTGTTGCAGGAGATGCTTTCCACCTTGGAGGAGTCTCGTTCTACCCAAGCTCACCATCAAGGGGCTGTTTTGGTGTGATGGTTGTGAGCAACCTCCTGGTGGGATTTAGAGATGCTGCTGCTCCTGCAGGCAGAGTCCTGGCCCTGCCCTGTGCAAGAGCTGCACCCAAATGACAGTGTTCAGAAGATGGGCAGATGAGGTGCTGCAGTGGATGGTTTAATGGCTAGGGTTGCAGGGAGGATGGTTGGACTTGGTGATCTTAGAGGCCTTTTCCAACCTCGATGATTCTGTAAAAATAGGAAAGGATGTTGGAAAGTCTGTTAAAACAGACACTGAACGAAAAGTCTTCAAACCCAAAACATTTATCACTGAAAATAAAAGACTGCAAATCAAAATGCATGTTTTTCTACAAAATATTGTCACTAATCAGAAAGTAGAGAGACAAAGGAATATTGTACAAATGCCTAAATGAACACTGTTGAATAAGCTAATGTCTAGTACGTAATGGGATGGCTGACTGAGCTGAGAATATGTAGAGCACACAGAATGAAGACGAATTACATAGTCCTGCAATTGTCATTTCTGGTTTCAGAACACTGCTAACTGGCAGGAGGAAATTAAATATTAACAACTAGTAACAGCTAAGGCAAATAAAACTAATACTAAATAATACAGACACTATATATAATTCTTTCCAAATTACCTAGTGTAGAAAATGTTGCTTGAAATGGCCTTGAGACAGCAGTGTGAGGCGTACTACAAATATAGCTATGCAATAAATAAAAAGGTGATAAATTACCACAGGTTTAATCTCAAGCATAAGAGAAGCCAGCTTCTGAAGTCAATTGAATGGCACAGGAAAAGAGGATGAAAAAATCACTATTGAAAGGGAAATAAGTGGTATATTGTTCAGATATTTTTGTCTTCTGAAAAACGCAAGGGTCCATTTTTCCACATGTTTTCATGTTGGCTTTATGTAAGTCTGAAAATCAAGTAGTCCTGTTATGCTTTCTCAGGCAACTGCTTCTGTTTACAGCACTCAAAGTGGACCAAAGCTGCAAAGCAACGATTCCCCATATGTGAGGTTTCTTGGCTAACTTAGAAGGCTATTTTCAGGGAAGACTGGGGTGCTAAATACAGTATGAAACTGCCATCTAAGATAGCTGTGATAGCAATTCATGTTTATAAGTATCTCTCAATCATGCAATTTAGTTCCCTGCTATAATCAGTACTGCAAATATGGCAATCATTTCCTCTTTAAAAAAATAAAATAACAAAAAAAAGTAATCAGAGTAAGGTCTGAGTTCTGCAAAATGCAAGGGATTTGCAGTAATGTCTTTAATACCAGGGAAAAACAAACTGTCCTTTTACTTCAGAATCCAAAATATTTGAATTAATCTTAAGAGATTTTATGTATTTGCTGAAACAGAAAATGCCTTTTTTATGAAAGAACTGTCCATGGGAAAAATTCAGAGATGCAAAAAATTGTCATCATTATCATCACTTCTATGCACAACTGGGAAAAATACATTGACATCTTCTTGGCTGCCCTCCTGGAATGGTCTTGTCACTTTCACTTTCTGCTTGCAGGGAAAAAACAAAGTGAACATAAGCCTCCAAGGCAGGGAGCCACACGATCACAACCCACTTTGAGCAAAGGAGGCTGGAGAGAAGCCCTGTGCTGGCAATCAGTCCTCTGGTTTGGCAAAGAGGCAGCAAGCCTGAGTGCCGGTCCTGCCGCCGACTGCCCCAGAGGTCCTGTGTGGCTGTGCTCTACCTCCCTGAGACTAAAGAGGCACTCACTAGAGTCTTCCAGGATGTTTCTTGTCAAACCAGCAATTCATCTTGATTTTCTCAGGAGTTAATCTGCTTTGGGAATACCAGCTTCTGAGAGGAGAGGAAATTTTTTTTTTTTTGTCTTGTCTTTTATCTCTTCTGATTGTAAGCATTGATCTGGATTAGGGATATAGTTCTTTCTTTCTGTGTTTGGTTTGGGTTTTTTCCCCCCCTTTTCTTAATGTACAAGAGTCCTTAAAGCATCCAGAGTTTTTCTATTTGCCTAGTTTTATTTTGTGTGGGGAAGCTTCTTATTTGTGTGGATTCTGTGTCTGTACATAATGTGCACATATTAAAATATACTCATGTATATATTTATATATAGTATCTATATATTTATAGAAAATATCTGTATATTTATAGAAAAAAACCTTGTACATTGATGAAGGGTGTTGTACCTATACATCATGCAGTATGCACATAGAACTTCTGGTATAATTCTTGATCCATTACAGTTAGTCTAACTTTTGCGATTGGCTTAGCTGAAGGCAAGATGCAATGATTTTGTGTTAGATGTGAGAAATGATACTTGTTTTATGAGCTGGGAAATGTTGGGAGAGGAGATTGGTTTATGTTGAATAGAAACAGAATACCTCACACCTTGCTTGACAAAATTTCAAATATACGACAAACTTCCCTCTTTAAAAAGAACTGGCCAATTCCAAGTATTTTGTCTTATTTCACAACTTGAAGAATACTTTATATATTAATAATAGTAATAGTAACAACTCTAAAAGTAAAGCAGAAGACAGATTTCACAGTGCAAAATTAAATTTTTAAGAATAACTAACACAAAACATTTATTTAAAATATGAGAAAATGGAAGATTTTCAGATTAAATTTCTTGCTGAATGAAGCATAATTGCCTCCAAACTCCCAGCTTTATTGAAAGAGGAAAGTTAGACACAAACTGTGTCCTTTTGAAGGCATATTCATATTTAGCTGTTCACTGTACTAAATATCTATGCTCTATAGAGAAACTGGATAGCTTCAATCACTATTTTTAGTTTCACTTTTTGTATTGTTGATTTGGGCTTTTTATGTGGGCAGTTCATTTTGATTAGGAGCAATTTAATTCACATACGTTATGGGAGTAATTTCAGCTTATTTTTAACTTCATAAGCTGGAAGTGCTTCCATATTTTACATGAAGTGTTAACATCTGATGATACTGCCCTTTTGTTATCTACAGCAATCATTTATGATCATCAAAGTAGTAAAATACATTTATTCTTACAAAATTATGTAATTTTGGAAGTGATGGGACTATTATTTCTACAGCCAAACTAAAGCTGATTTTTGTGCACCTAGTTTTTAATACTTAGTCTATTCAGAGAAGGTACAAGATTAGAGAAGTTAAAAAGTATTGTCAATAAATTTTTTACCATATGGGTAATAGCTCCTCTGTACAGTAAAGTGATGGAAAAAATGCAGATTTTCTTGCCCACCTTCATTATATTGTTTGCTATTGTATTACCAGAAAAAGGTTAAAAAAGGGAAGCCAGCTATACACTGTATGTAGAACACAGAATGAATTTGCTCGTTTCCGAATTCCCCTCCTCTGGAATGTGTGGATAAAAGTCTATGCTTCTTGAGATTTTCATGTCATTTAACAGGATCATAATTGTGCATATGACCAACTATGGACATGCTGGGTACACTGTGACAAACCTGATTACCAATTTATCATGTCTCACATTTGCAATGAGGTCCAAGAAGTTCTAGTGCCACCAATAGAACACATACAATTTGTAGCCAGTGGATTCTGTCTGTGGGCATCCTGTAACAACAATACTAGGATCTGAGCTTCAGCAGATTTCTCCAGTGATCTGTTTATAGACTGTGCTAAAGTGCCTTTGGTAGGTACTGCATTTGGTAGGTACAGGTACTGCATTTCAGCACTGTGCTAACACAGCTGTTGACATGACTGCAGACATTAAAACGTCACTGGAGTATGGTGGGCTTAAGAACACTTTCTGACCCACCCTGGACTCTCATAAGTCTCTGGCTGTGATGTCACATTTGCTGAGCTGAATGTTAAACACACTGTTAAATCTCACTTTTTATGTACATTATATTTTTATTACTGTCAGCATAACACATAAAAGCTAAAGCAAGATTTTTCAATAAAGTTGTCTTCCTTCACTCATGAAATGTATACACAGGCTGTGATGTTCAGAAAGAAACAGATCTGAGCTATTGTACTTTCATCAGACAGAACAATGTGTGGCTGAAGTACTTAGTCTTTTCTTTATTATTACTTTGGCAAGTGTCAAAATTTGACAATCCATTGTGCAAGTCCACAGTGAACCATTTATTGTTTTTTGTTCAAAAAAGCCCCTTTTTTTTCCTGAGGTAAGTTGAATTCTTGGGGTCAATTTTGATTAGAGTAGACTGTAGAAGGGAGAATAAGTCAGCCAGCTGAGCAGAAGAAATAAAGGCTACCAAGCAGGCAAGATAAAACAACAACAAAAAAAAACTTTTCCCTTTCAGATTTAGAAGATACCCACCAGACCTATATTTTTCTTATCAAGAAATATTTTATGTGAATTTACATGTGTGTATTCATGATCTGTGATGTAGTTTTTTTAAACAGGAAAAAACAGGAAAATACTACTGGAATTAATACTTTGGAAAATCACTTGCATTTTCAACATTCTAACAGTGTTAGAAATGTAAATTTATTAGCTGTGTGATTATTAATTGAATAGTAGCATACAAAAATAGATGAATGCTAACTTGTGAAAAAAAAAAAAAAAAAAAAAAAAAAAAAAAAAAAAAAAAAAAAAAAGAGGCACACTTAAAATAATAATCTAAGAAACAGGTCGGAACATTTGTACTTTGTATAGTTTTAGAGGATTACTTTATTCTCTGAAAAAAGTGTAAGAAACAAATATTTCTTCCCTTACAAAAATAATCCACTCCTGCTGACTAATGTAGTGGAATCAGAAAACAGAAGGCATCTTTTCTAAACAAGATTTCAAGAGCATAAAGCTACTGAGACTTAGGCAGTTGAAAAAAAAAAAAAACAAACCCCAAACAAAACAAGCTGAAAAGTCACTGTTACATTTCAGACAAATTGCAGTTTAGAAGTAATGGAAAACTCTATGTGGGCTCTCTGCAAGGCATGCGTGTGTATAGAACCACAGGATTATATCTGCCCAAATACTAAATAAAACAAGAGACCATTTAGGAGGTTAAGTTCTAAAGATTAGTAAAATGCTGTTATATCTCTCTAAGTAGTACATCATCAAGTTTCTGCCTTTATACCATCTTATACGTCTTTTTGTATAAAAAATTTGTCCCCATTGCCTCTTACCCTGTCATTGAACACCACTAAAGAGACTGGACTTGTCCTATTTATATCCTCCCCTTAAGTGTTCATACACGTTGATGAAGTTCCCTGCTGATCCTTCTTCAAGATGAGTTTGTCCTAGCTCTATCAGCCTGTAGAGGCAACCAGGTAAACACATTCAGGTGTTGCCAGTTAGGAGGAGGAAGGCACGAGCTCCTGTTAAGCCCACCTGTGACAATTAGGGCTGGCCCCAACTGCGCATGAGCAGAACTGGGGGACCAATAAAAGGTGGGCTTCCAGAGGTGAGCTTGGCTCACTCCTGGCCAGCCTGAGGAAGAGGGTAGTTGACTCTGGAGTGTTAGCACTGAGACAGATTAACTGATTCTAAGGGCAACTTTCAGAGTGCTGTCCTTCACCTTGGCAAGAACACCTACTGGACCTCAAGACACCGTGGTCCAGGAAAGGACTATCAGCAACATCAGCCTTTCATCACAGAAGAGGTATACTCATAATAATTATCTTTGTGGTCTTTCACTGGAGTGTGTCTTGCTGAGGAGTCCAGAACTGGACACCTGACTTAGTGTGGTCTCAGCAGTGCTGAACAGAGGGGAAGAAGGATCACCTCTCTGAGTCTTCTGGTGTTTTTCAAATGCAGGCAAGGATACAATTAGCTGCCTTTGACAAAAGGGCACGATGATGGCTCATATTCAGCTTGGTGTCCACCAGGATTCCAAGATCCTTTTCTGTCTTTCTGACTTTGAGGCATCTTGCATGTACTGGTACCTGATGTTTTTTCTCCAGGTGCAGGACCTTGCGGTTCCCTTTTTTGACTTTCATAATGTTCTGTCAGCCTGTTTTTCTGGTCTGCTGATGTTGCTCTGGATGACAGCATAACTGCCAGTGTATTTCTATTTGTGATGCCTATATTTAGTATGAAAGAAAAACAAACAAACAAACAAAAAAAAACAAAACAAAAACCAACCAACCAACCAAAAAACCCAAACCAACCAACCAAAAAAAAAACCAGCCAAAAAACCCCCCCTGATCCAGTCTCTTCATTTCAATTTATGCAAAAAATTAATGTACATTGATCCTTTTTTCATGTGGTATATAAAAAGTGAAATGAAAATATGCTTAAAATATATTTCTGAGTCTTCAAAGTATAAAATTCAAAACTAACACTTGTTATTGTTTCGAGATATTCACAGTGAATATCTTTACAGTGATATATTTAATTATATGGATTTTAAAGAGACTACATAGTTCCAGCATAGTAATCTTAAAATGTGTTGTGCACAAGAGTCTCTCTTTTCGAACTTCTGGCCTCCTTATTGCTTTGGCAGAACTTTCAGTATATTTGGTTAAGGGCTGGGAAAGTAATCAATAACAAGTAAAAAACCACACATGATGAAACATTAGAATATTGCATCATTCCATGCGTTCTTCTCCTTTGTTGGAGAAACAGCTTGATGTTATATGATAATACTTCACAATATCTCAATAAAAGTATTATAGTATATTTTGTAGAAGTGATAATGCGATAAGCATATGCAGCATCTTCATAGCACCATAGAATTAAATTATTATTGAGGAAAATATTGTACAGAGCAGGTTCTGAATAAGAATTTGGCTTAAAGGCCAGTAAAAGAGAAAAAGAAAATTTCATTTTCAAAGACTTTTTAGATTGATATTCTTTACTGCTTTACCAGTCAAATGGAAGTTAAAATATATTATACCATGTACAGTTCTGGGCCAGATGTCTTAAAAATATTTCTTAAAATCTTTGTTTTAATATAAATTATATAGCATACATTTGAGCAGTTTCAGTCAAGAATTTTTTTCTTTAATAAAACTGATGTCATACTATTCTAAACTTTTCTAACCTCAATAAAGAATTTAGGCTTATCTTAAAAACATGATCAGCAGTTTAGTTTAGGCACTGAATCATAGTGATCTGTCAAATCCACACACTTTTACTGTAATGAAATTTAGTAATTTTTTGATATGCTTGCTCTTCTGTGAGCCCCTTCAAGAGCTGAAATTATTTGTTCGGTTTTAAAAGATACAATTATATTTACAAACACACTGTTTAAAGGCATTTGCCACGAAAGCATTGACATAGCTTATAATTTTTTAGATCATCTTCTAGAAACAGTTACCTAATGTTCTGAAATATCTGTAAAGGTTTTCAGTAACTACTCACCCAGCTATTTATTATGATAAGAGTAGTCGGGATGTAAATTCCTATGGACAGAATTTCAGAGGCCTACACAGCATCCATTCACACAGTAAACTTAAAACTGAGCTGAAAACACTTTGAATTTATTTCAAGCTTTGCGCACTTATTTTTAAATCAGAATATACATGTCTGAGAAATAAACAGTGAAATGCAAGACCCTGAACCTTGACACTTGGCAGAATTGATTTGCAATTATTTTGTTTTACTAATATTGGGTTAGGGTTGTAATTTTTATTTCCTCCTCTGTAGACATACAGAAGAAAAGAAAGTTTAAAAAATGTAAAATTATAAAGACTTCTAGCCTACAGAATAAGAGCACTTGGAAGGGTAGGAATAACTAGAGGAAGAATACTTATGTTGTTTAATTTTGCTAAAGTCCTGATGTGGGAATTTAGAATAGTTGCTAAAGACACTGCTGGTGGAAAGAGAATGAGAAGTCAGTTACTTTGTCAAGTTGAACTTGGGAGCGATGGAAAGCAGGGCTTGCACTGAGCAAAAGGATTTAGTTGAGGCATAGCCTGCAGATGCACAAGCAGCCAAAAAAGTGCCTAAATCCATGAGTGCTATCAGCAATTCTTGGGCTGCAGCCATTCAGACCAGTTATATCTGTAGTCTTTTGCCCTGAAAGGATCATACAATATACACATCAGAAGACGACTGAAAATTCCAGCTTTCCACTGAGACAGGAAATGTTAAGTACAAGAAAAAAAGCCTAAAAGATAATTTTGAGATATAACAAGTGGAAACTAGAGTTTAGGAACTATTTCCTGTTATAAAGTCAATACCAACAAACTAATCCTTCATTTGTTAAGATACTTGATCATTTTTCTATTCCATGAAGCTGAGGGCTTTGTTTCCCCTCAGACACTAAGTTGGGTACCTCTGAAGTTTTTAAGTTTCTTCATGTTTTCAACCGATTTTTTGTTTGTCTTTTCTTTTTCTGGATTTCGCTTTAAGATAAGAAAAGAAATTTTATACTTCATATGATGTGTACAAATGATGGTTGCATTTATATTGTCTTCCAGTTGCATGCTTTAGAGGCCTAATAATTACATCTGTAAAGATAAATGACATTTAGAAATCTAGTTGCAGTTGTGTTTATGTGAATGCCACATGATGAATTTTCTTTTTAAGATTCATTCACTCAGGTAAAGTGAAACTGAAAAATTCTGTGGTGCATTGTATGTATCAATGAGAACTTACAGAATATATCATAATATCTAATGTAATTATTCAAGGTATCAATAGTTAAAAAGTCAACATTATTTATTCAGTACAGAACATATAATTCAATGCTATTATTTAAAATCTAAGCAAGCTTTAATTGTCAGCAAATAATGTAAAAATCATTCATTCCCTGGACTGGTGAGAAGAATAAGTGAATTACCTTAGTGAATGGAAAGCACATTATCTTTTTTCCCTTTTATCCTTATTTGAACAAATATTTCAAATTCTTCATCAGTTAACAATTTTTAATACAGGTTGGTTTCAATTGGTTTCAATTTCAACTGCATGGGCTATTTAAGCAGCCACAGATCTGTTCAGTTATAAAAATTAGGATGGGATTAGAGAAACAAACAGTTCATACTTGCAGTCAATTTGACACTGGCTTATTTACCTTACCACAAAGCAGCTAAGCTGTGACAAGCAGCGTCTTCTTGGCCCACAGCAAATGCAAAATAATATAGGCATATTTTAAATGCTTTTCCTTAAAAAAAACACTAGAAACCATTGTATTGGTTTAAACCTAGCCAGCACCACAGAGCCATTTTAATAGTCCTCCCTAGTGGGATGGGGCAGAGAATCATGCAATTGATGCTCCATGGAGTAAGTGGGTCACAGAGATCCCACAACAGACTTCAGTAGGAAACCCCAGACATGCAGGAATCTTGTTTAAGTGATCATGGACAGGCCCAAAGGCAAAGATTTTGGAAAGTCACCAGAGGAGGCAGTGAGGTGGGCTGAAGAGGCCCCACTGTATAATAAATTACCAGAAAATGAACTCTACTCAGCAAAAACCCTCACATGTATATGTTTCATTTTATAGAAGAGTGAAGTATGTAAAAAAAAAAAAACCAACAAAAAACAAGTCTATAAAGGCCATGAGAAGTTGGACTTAAGAGCATCAACTATAAACCTGTTTGAAAAATGCCAACATTATTTTAATGAAATAAAACCCCAAGATGAAGATAAAAACTCTGAGACTAATGTGAAAGGGTTTTTTGCTTGAGATGAATACTAAATCCTGATAAAAATTCAGGTAACTACTCATTATGCTACAGAATTTCATATGGGAATCACTGCAGTCCTTTTTGTGTTGTTCCCAAACAGAGGAAATACCATAGATTGAGAGTCCTAGGTACAGTGTTTATTTCCAGAAGATCCCCTCAGTACATCTGTAAATCCTTACAAAAATTATGTAGGTTGACCTATCACTGACCACATATAAACCAACACTGTTACAAGGATTATGTAATAGAAGATATACAGATGTATGTACAGCTGTGAACTTCAGTTCAAATTGGCTAAATAAATTGATTTTTCAGTGTTGCAATTTTGCTTCTTGAATGGGGACACTTAATTTTGTATAACTTTATATAACAGCTGGTACATACTCCTACCTACCAGGAAGCCTCCTCACACACACTTGAATGTCAAGAAGCATATGTATTTTCTTATTATACCTTTGTAACTGCAACTTTTCATAACCCTGTACATCCCAGCATAATAAAAACCCTGCAATGACTGTACATATCACTACAGGATTTTCACACTTTGTATTCAAGGCCTTTAAAATATATAGGTTTCATCATGTCTTTAAAATACCCCAAAATATCATTTCATAATTAACTTTTTTAGAGAAATTGAAAGTAAACAAGGAAACGTGGTGTGAAATATAGTATATATTGTAGAATATTTAAAGCAATTTGAATTTTTTGAGTTCAGTAAAGCTTTCTAGTTTTGTTCTTGTACTCTGGAAATACGTCAAAGTGAAAAATTACATTGCTATCTTGTGTTTCCATTGCCTGGGCTCTTCTGGTCCATGACAGCAAGATAAAATAGGAAAAAGATATACTTCTAAGGGTTTTGCTTTTGTTTCGTATTTTGGTATGTAAGACATTTTTATTTTCCCAATAAGTATTCAAATTTTTGATGAATGTATATCTAAAGTAATCAAACCTTTTTAAGTACAGATATTAAAAGTTGGTTGAATTTTATAGGCTGCAGGGCTGATATCAGGCTTGCATAAATATCTCATTCTACCCTTGCATGCTTGGGAGGTTAACTTTCAGCAACACACCTGAGACTAAACTTAATAAGTAAACCCATCGGTAGTATACAAACTGAGGTTTACAAGATGTTCTGTTTATTGATTTGTCTTATTTCCTTCTTTTTATGCACTCTGTATTTTTATTAACTCACTACTCAGTGTGAACAATTTTATCATGAAGATAGGACAGTGCAACATGTACGTGTAGATTGTGTCTCAAAACACTGAGAAAGAGAACCATAAAACTTTAACAGTTCGAACTGTAATCATAACTATTTTAATACAGAAAAGATTTCTGAAGATAAGGAAGACATTGTATGGTGTTCTAACGTCCCATCCAAACCAAACCATTCTGTGGTTTAAGCACTATTAGTATGTCATTTGAGGAAAAAGGACCTAATAATTTCAAGTGTTAGAATTCTAAATGTTAGAATGTATTCTTGTCCTGATTTAAGCATGTTGCTCTGGAACAAGCAAAACCTACTCAAGAAATACTGCTACATATTTTGTAGTACTTCTGAATTTATTCAAAATGTGTCTTTTATGTTATTCTTAGCAAATATAGGACTAAGGTAACAGCTGTTGTTACTAGGCTTTTTTTGTTCTGGGTTTGATGGGATATTTTTCATCCTGAATGGCCTTATGAACTCTACAGGAATTTCTGAATTCAAACTATGCTGTGAATGTCATGCATGGATGTCAAAGTCTACCTGTAGGAAGCTGGTATTTACTAGAATGTAATAAGATGGCCACTCTACTGCTGCTACTACTACTTCCACCAGATCTAACAGTACTATTACTCGTAGTACCAGACTACTACCATAGCAGAGTAGATATGTTTTCTTCTCATTGAAGAAATTTCTCATATGATTTCTGTCATAACCCAGATAGGGTAACCGGGGAGACACAGATCAGACACTTATTCTTTCTAAACTCTTCCTCAGAGAAGAGCCTAGGTGCAGCTGGATCCAACATTAGTGTCAGACCTGGCCCTCCCAGGGAGAAAGTGATGTAAACGTTACAGTTTGAGGAAATGTCAGGTACCCCTTGATGGGTTTAAGGTGAAATAACACCCAAGGTCTGAATTTGAACATGAGATTTAATTAGAACTATGGGAGGAATAACTCATAAAAGCTGATACTTCAATTATTATATATGCTCAGGATGCAGAACCATAAAGGATGATTTTTTTTGATGTTCAAGCTGTGTAACCTGGGAAAATATTGTGGTAAGCAATGTGTTACCTAATGATTTTACAAAAGAGAAAGAAAGTAGAAGAAAAGTTGAGAGAGAGAACAGAAAATCACTCTTCCTGGATCCAGCATTGGGTCAGCCAGTAGGAGAGGGTTAGTGTCAATGAAAGTCCTGAGGAGTGGCTGAGGAAGCTGGAGTTCTTTAGTCTGGAGAAGAGGAGGCTGAGAGCAGACCTTATCACTCTCTTCAAATACCTTAAAGGGGGGTGAAGTGAGGAGGGAGATAGCCTCTTCTTGGTGGCCTGTGACAGGACCAGGGGAAATGGCTGCAAGCTATGCCAGGGGGGATGTTAGGCTGGATATTAGGAAATATTTTTTCTCTGAAAGAGTTGTCAGACATTGAAATAGTCTGCTCAGGGCAGTGGTGGAGTTACCAATCCTGGAGATATTTAAAGGACACATGGACCTGGTCCTGAGGGACGTGGTTTAGTGGTGAACTTAGTGTTGGTCAAAGGTTGGACTAGATGATCTTGAAGGTCTCATACAGCCAAAGACATTCTGTGAAACTCCCAAGGCCCATCAATGCAGCCCCTCATTTTATAGGCCTGCCTTCTTTGTTCCAAAAGGAGTGATCATGATTGAATCCTCACAGCTGAGCAGCTGGAATGGACTTCAGCCCTTTCCACTCAGTTTTTGTTCTCAGTCATTATGGTTAGTATGATATGTAGGACCTGGGCCACATGCAGACCCTTACAGCTGTCTCCAACAGTTCCTTTGGAATGCTAATGAGGGTCTGTTCAGGTGCAGGGGTGGGAGGGCTTACACTGGTGTTTCATACCAGTTCCCAGAATACACACCTTGAGGACAGGGCCCCTCATATGCTCCTAGCAGAGGAAGCCCTGTTTGCAGTTTGAGAGCAGGCAGGGGCTGTGATTACAGTAGTATGAAAATAAGCCCATAGGGGCTTGAGGCAGAGGAAAGAAGGAAGAAACACTGATACCACTCCCTCGGGGTGAATGCTGGCACTCCTGCAGGCTCTCCCTGCTTTTCCCTGTCCTCCCCTCACCACCCTGCTGAGTTGGAGCTTTCTAGGGGCAGCCCAAACTAGAGGTAAATAGAAGACAAAAGTCACTCACACACAGACAATTGTTAGAGCAAGATGAAAACTACTCAGGCCATAACACAACCTGAGAACCTGCACTGCTAATGCAGAGCCTATGGCCTTCTACTACCAATAACAAAACCCAGACCTGCTGACCTAAGGTGGAAACAAAAGACAGTCCCTTCTCTTAAGGGTTTATTAAGAAAAGAAGAAATGTCAGAGGGATACAAACAGGCAAATGGGAGACTAGCAGGTAGACAGTCAAATTGTCCTGATCAGCGGGTAGTAAGTGATCCCAGTGCAGCATCTGCCTAGCAATCTGCTGTTTTTGGTTTGTTTTGGTTTTGTCTTGTTCTCTGTGTGAAGGCAGGAGGAGGGTCACAACAAACCTATTTTTTGAAATAAGATATGACGAAGAAATTAGAGCAAGTCCTTGTTCAACACCAGGTGCTGCAGAAGCACCAAAATACTTTTCTTGAAAATTTAACAGGTGGATGGTGGAGATAAGCATCACCAAAGGATTGGAATCAAGAGATGACATTTTAAAGGTCAGTGTATTTAGAGAGTGTGCATTGACGGGAAGATGTGTGGAAGAATCTTGAGAGAAAGGAGAGAAATTTGTTGGATGTGACAGAAAGTGGTGAGTTAGGAATGCAAAGAGGAAGGTGACATTATCAAAACAGGTGCTAAATTTACAACTGAAGTCTGATTAAATAACAGGAGATTCAGCCTGCATTTATTAGGGAATGGCAAAAAGGATGTAATGAAGTCTAATGCTAAGTGTTGCCCATCTACATTAAGATTTATCTAAATGTATGTACTGTAAAGACTGCTTTTCTTCTTCCCATTTTCATGTAGAAACAAATATCAGTTTTGTTACATAAACCTAGATAATCTGGATAGGCAAATGGACACAGGCTCAAATCAAATAGGAGTCTTCTTGACAGTACTTATTTTTCTATATTGAGGAAGAAAGGAGAGAAGCATTCTTGAGAGAAAGAGCAGCTTCTCTTGTTTAGTTATGTTAAAATTGATGTAATGGCAAAATATATGCACAGAGATGCCAGGAAAAAAATTCAGATTTTAGTTTGAAATACTGGTGTTTTTTGGAAGACAATTCTGTAGTAAAGACACGATACAGGTATGTGTCTGACGCTGATATTAATTGTAATAAGTTAAAAAGAAAATTTAAATGGATAGCCATTTGGAAGAAGGTTGTTTTGTTGTTTGTTTTTTCTACAAGATAGTGGAGGAAGCAATGAGAAAAGAGAGGAGAAAATGGTGCTCAAATGAGGGCTTTAATAGGTTTTTAATCCTATCTATTAGAACAGCATCTTGCAAAGTAAGACTCTTGAGTTCAGTTACTGAGATAATCCTATTTCCAGTTTCAAACTATGGAAGAGAGCTCTCACCCCATGCATGTTGATGCCCTTGTCTGTACAATGCTCAAGGAAGAAGTATACTTTTCTTTAAAGTTAAAGATAAATTACAGTATCAAGAACTGCATTACTTTTTCTTAGTTCTTTTCTGTGTTGAACTGTTGTACCCTGAAGACCAAGCCAAGACCATATCACAAATAAAAGGAATAAAAACACACATTAAATTCCAAATACACATACATATGAAATACTTTTCCTTTAGAATGCTATCATTTGGTACTATAATTCATATGTATGATATTTCACTTGAATGACAGAAAAGGTTTTATCTTTCTTTTCACTTCAAAGAAAAAGATGTCCATATTGTATTATTAATAATAATATTTATTGTATCATTTTTTAATTAAAAAGACATTTTATAGCCATTTTAGCTCCTTGAATATACATAATATAGACTATACAGAATAAGAGCACTTGGAAGGGTAGGAATAACTAGAGGAAGAATACTTATGTTGTTTAATTTTGCTAAAGTCCTGATGTGGGAATTTAGAATAGTTGCTAAAGACCTGTCTCTNGAAAGGAGCCTAGGTGCAGCTGGATCCAACATTAGAGTGTCAGACCTGGCCCTCCCAGGGAGAAAGTGATGTAAATGTTACAGTTTGAGGAAATGTCAGGTACCCCTTGATGGGTTTAAGGTGAAATAACACCCAAGGTCTGAATTTGAACATGAGATTTAATTAGAACTATGGGAGGAATAACTCATAAAAGCTGATACTTCGATTATTATATATGCTCAGGATGCAGAATCATAAAGGATGATTTTTTTTGATGTTCAAGCTGTGTAACCTGGGAAAATATTGTGGTAAGCAATGTGTTACCTAATGATTTTACAAAAGAGAAAGAAAGTAGAAGAAAAGTAAAAAGAGAGAGAGAACAGAAAATCACTCTTCCTGGATCCAGCATTGGGTCAGCCAGTAGGAGAGGGTTAGTGTCAATGAAAGTCCTGAGGGGTGGGAGGGCTTACACTGGTGTTTCATACCGGTTCCCAGAATACACACCTTGAGGACAGGGCCCCTCATATGCTCCTAGCAGAGGAAGCCCTGTTTGCAGTTTGAGAGCAGGCAGGGGCTGTGATTACAGTAGTACGAAAATAAGCCCATAGGGGCTTGAGGCAGAGGAAAGAAGGAAGAAACACTGATACCACTCCCTCGGGGTGAATGCTGGCACTCCTGCAGGCTCTCCCTGCTTTTCCCTGTCCTCCCCTCACCACCCTGCTGAGTTGGAGCTTTCTAGGGGCAGCCCAAACTAGAGGTACATAGAAGACAAAAGTCACTCACACACAGACAATTGTTAAAGCAATATGAAAACTACTCAGGCCATAACACAACCTGAGAACCTGCACTGCTAATGCAGAGCCTATGGCCTTCTACTACCAATAACAAAACCCAGACCTGCTGACCTAAGGTGGAAAAAAAAGACAGTCCCTTCTCTTAAGGGTTTATTAAGAAAAGAAGAAATGTCAGAGGGATACAAACAGGCAAATGGAAGACTAGCAGGTAGACAGTCAAATTGTCCTGGTCAGCGGGTAGTAAGTGATCCCAGTGCAGCATCTGCCTAACAATCTGCTGGTTTTGGTTTGTTTTGGTTTTGTCTTTTTCTCTGTGTGAAGGCAGGAGGAGGGTCACAACAAACCTATTTTTTGAAATAAGATATGACGAAGAAATTAGAGCAAGTCCTTGTTCAACACCAGGTGCTGCAGAAGCACCAAAATACTTTTCTTGAAAATTTAACAGGTGGATGGTGGAGATAAGCATCACCAAAGGATTGGAATCAAGAGATGACATTTTAAAGGTCAGTGTATTTAGAGAGTGTGCATTGACGGGAAGATGTGTGGAAGAATCTTGAGAGAAAGGAGAGAAATTTGTTGGATGTGACAGAAAGTGGTGAGTTAGGAATGCAAAGAGGAAGGTGACATTATCAAAACAGGTGCTAAATTTACAACTGAAGTCTGATTAAATAACAGGAGATTCAGCCTGCATTTATTAGGGAATGGCAAAAAGGATGTAATGAAGTCTAATGCTAAGTGTTGCCCATCTACATTAAGATTTATCTAAATGTATGTACTGTAAAGACTGCTTTTCTTCTTCCCATTTTCATGTAGAAACAAATATCAGTTTTGTTACATAAACCTAGATAATCTGGATAGGCAAATGGACACAGGCTCAAATCAAATAGGAGTCTTCTTGACAGTACTTATTTTTCTATATTGAGGAAGAAAGGAGAGAAGCATTCTTGAGAGAAAGAGCAGCTTCTCTTGTTTAGTTATGTTAAAATTGATGTAATGGCAAAATATATGCACAGAGATGCCAGGAAAAAAATTCAGATTTTAGTTTGAAATACTGGTGTTTTTTGGAAGACAATTCTGTAGTAAAGACACGATACAGGTATGTGTCTGACGCTGATATTAATTGTAATAAGTTAAAAAGAAAATTTAAATGGATAGCCATTTGGAAGAAGGTTGTTTTGTTGTTTGTTTTTTCTACAAGATAGTGGAGGAAGCAATGAGAAAAGAGAGGAGAAAATGGTGCTCAAATGAGGGCTTTAATAGGTTTTTAATCCTATCTATTAGAACAGCATCTTGCAAAGTAAGACTCTTGAGTTCAGTTACTGAGATAATCCTATTTCCAGTTTCAAACTATGGAAGAGAGCTCTCACCCCATGCATGTTGATGCCCTTGTCTGTACAATGCTCAAGGAAGAAGTATACTTTTCTTTAAAGTTAAAGATAAATTACAGTATCAAGAACTGCATTACTTTTTCTTAGTTCTTTTCTGTGTTGAACTGTTGTACCCTGAAGACCAAGCCAAGACCATATCACAAATAAAAGGAATAAAAACACACATTAAATTCCAAATACACATACATATGAAATACTTTTCCTTTAGAATGCTATCATTTGGTACTATAATTCATATGTATGATATTTCACTTGAATGACAGAAAAGGTTTTATCTTTCTTTTCACTTCAAAGAAAAAGATGTCCATATTGTATTATTAATAATAATATTAATTATTGTATCATTTTTTAATTAAAAAGACATTTTATAGCCATTTTAGCTCCTTGAATATACATAATATAGACTATACAGAATAATTTTAAAAATGGAACCCGTTGCTATATTATTCAATAAAATTGACTGAAAATTACTCTTAGTAATTCCAGGTTTAGTTAGTGTTCTTGCGTATAGTTTCTCTTTGCCTAGTATATTATAATTACGTCTAATTAGTACCCAGTACTCTCAGTTCTGCACACAACATGAGATGAATTCTTGGTACAAAGCATGCATCTGTGAGAATATTAAGTGGCTGGTTTGCTCATTGCAAACTACTTTCTTGACCAGTGATTCTGATCCCACCAATACAGCAGTTGGTAAGCAAATTTTGCTTAATGTTTTAGGTTTTTTTAATGGTGTCAGCTGATAGGTGGTTCAAGAATTATTCATTTGTCGTTTTTTCCTCATAGATATTAAACAAAACCCATTCAAATAATGAACTGAAATGATTTTTTTTACTGATAATCACTGTAATTTGTATCAGTAGTTGACAACTTATTTGTTCATAGTCTCCATCCTTGTGAGGTCATTGTAGTACTCAAAGCTTCAGCTCCATTTTAAAAAAAAATTATTGTACAAAATGTTCTTTTCTAGCATTACTTCATTGTGTAGCAGGAGCTAATTCTACCACGTAAACATGGAAAAGTCAAATTTGGAAAATTGTTCCATAACAAGTGTTATGATTCAATTACAAAATCAGTAGATAGGGCTACATTGCCAGGTACAATACTTTAATACAAAAGTTTTATTTATTTATCATTAAATGAATTGATTTATGGTTGTTGGGCTTTCAGTTCTGTTTCTAAACCACCAGGTGTTTATAGGAACTGCCTGGAAAACCAGATCATTGAAGTCAATTTTTCTTTACACCTAGTTCTGTCTGTACAGTCATGTGTTTAAAAGAGAAATTATATTTCTGATCCCCACAGTGATCAGTAAATTCCCTCAAGCATCAGACATCATAATCTGCATCTGAAAATGCTTATCAGTATAAAAAATGCAGCTTTAGATGGAATAAATGTTTTCAAAAGTAACCCTTGAATTTGTGTAATAACAGATCCTTCAGTATGATTTGCAAAGGTCAAACAAATAAATCCTCACTGCACATTAAATCTGAACAGTACTCCAAGGAAGCTCACTGATTCATACATTTGTTCCCTCATAGGGAACCATGTGTCAACAGCTCAATTTGATTGTGGAGTCCTTGCTCTTTCTTGCAGTTTTGAACTCATGTCCACACAGCACAACTATCCATTTGTACACAAAGAAGAAAGAAGCCAACTTTTTTATAAGATGAAGTTTATAAGTTGGCTTCTACCTTCAGAAACAAATATTATGAAATAATGTTACGGCTTAACCTTGGATAGTGGCAGGTGCCCATCAAGCCATTCTAGCTCTCCTCTAGGAACTCAAAGGGGGAGAAACTACAATGAAAAATCAATTGGTCAAGATCAGGATGGAGACAGGGACAAATTAAACCGTGTTTAAATTTAGGAAAATTAATTTTATTTATTGCCAAAATAAATGCCCTAAGCCTGTGAGTATTTAAGAGGCGTTTGAGCAATGCCCTTAATAACATGCTTTAGTCCTCTGTCAGCCCTGAATTGGTCAGGTAGTTGGACTAGGTGATCATTGTAGGTCCCTTCCACTGTAATTATCCTATCCCATCCCATCCCTATTAACCCATTCCATTCACCAGAACAGGATAATGAGAAATAAGAACAAATCTTAAAAAACCTTCTCTCCATCCCTCCTTTCTTACCAGGCTCAGCTTCACTCCTAAATCTTCTACCTCCTCACTTTCCAGTAGTGCAGAGAAAACAGACTGTAGTCAGTTCATAACACTGCATCTTGACCTCTCCTTCTTCCTCACAGTTTCTCTGCTCCATCAGGGCGTCCCATTCATAGGATACAGTACTTCATGAATTTCTCCAAAGGTGGTCCTTCCCATGGTGGAAACTCTTCATGAACTGCTGTAGCATTTGTTCTTTCCATGAGATAGAATCCTTCAGGAACAGACTGCTCCAGTGTTCAGAGATTCTACCAGGATCCTGATACAATTTGGCTTCTCCAGAGGCTGCAACCTTATAAAAGGTTTTACCAAAAGACAGCGCTGGAAAATGCAATTATTTCAAGTTTGAATATTTAAGATATATGAAAGTGTTTATCTACTTTCTAGCAATAAGACATTATACACAGTGGTGCAGATGGTCCCTCACAGCATATGACACTAGATTACTTTATAGAGAAATTTTAGCTTTAGCCAAAAGTTATTAAGTTATGTACCTCAAAATCATTATACTATCTGTACTTTCTGATAACACACAGGAATATGTTGTACCCTTTCCTTCAGTATATCAAATATGAAGTTCTGTTAGTTATCTCACCAGCCAGTTTCGCAAAAAAACAAGAAAAAAAAAATTCCAAAAACTGAGATAATCTACTACTTGTAAAAGTTATTTTTTCATGTTTGTTTGTAAATGACCATTTGATCTGAAACTTGGAAGACCATGAAGATGCATTGATATGCTGGACCTTTAATACTCAACAGTTAAGATGGAAGCTTATTATTTATAGTTTTGGGCTTTTCCAGTACAAAACAGAAATTAACATATTGGAGCAACTTCAGCAGAATTCACCAAGACTGTTGGAGACTGAAGTGCTTGCCCAGGGAGGAGATGCTGGTGGAGCAGGTGTTGATCACACTGGGAAAGACTCAGCTTTGGGAGAGAAAAATAAAGCCATCTGACAACTCAGATGAAGCCAAACTCTTCTCAGAGGTGTTTAGCAACTAGATTAGAAACAAGAGGCACAAGTTGCAAAGCTGGGAATTTATAGTATCTAACTGGATTACTTTTTTTCACTGTGACAGTAATCATACACTTGAAGAGCTTGCCTGCAAAGGCCGTGGAGTCCCATCCTTCAAAACTGAACTAGACATTGGCTTGAACAGCTGTTTTTGCTCTGCTTCTGGAAAAGAACTGAACCACACAACTTCTAGAGGTCCCTTCCTGGCTAAGTTACTCCATGGTTTTAACCTAATCCCTTTTCCATCAGGGAAAAATTACAGTTAAATGTATTGTAAATAGGGTTTTTGTTTGTTTGTTTCCTTGGTTTTTTTTGTTTTGCTCTCTCTAAGTCTCCATTACTAAACACCCACAGCAACACTTTCAGGTCCCAGTGTTGGCATTGCAACTATAAAAATGGTTGCAACTGTTTTTGTATCTGTTATAACATCTGTGGTTTTATAGAACACCTGGAAAAGTACATCAACTGTGTTGCTATGTAAAAAGTTGTGTGAGTTAAGACATAATGATACTTCTTTGAAAAGCAAACCTAATTTCTTATGAAAAAATGTACTGATTTTTAACACCTTTTTTGGTTTGGGTTTTTTTTTTCCATTTTGAAGTACTCTTCTTCACCATTTAGTTCAAAAGAAATGTGTCCCACAATGTGCATGAAAGATTAAATTTTGGGAAACTTTGACCTATTTTCTTGGAAGAATTTTAATCTACCTATTCCCTTAGTAGTTCCTCATCAAAAGTTATTACTCTTTCCTAAATGGCCCTTGGTCCAAACTTCGATTAAATGCTACAAAGTTTCATGGATATTTTTGCATTCGAAGTTTGAAATTTCTTTTGTGGCTATTTTGTCACAGAAATTTCAAAAAAATAACTCTTGCCAATACCATATATTACATTTGTGCTCTCTACTGATAAAAAACAACAAAGCAGAGAAAAGAACCAGATCTGCATAAATTATTATTAATTTTATTTTCTCTTAAAGAAATTTACTTAGCGGTTCTTTTCTTTTTTTATTTTTTTTCCTAGTTCATCAGTTCTTCTTCTTAATACATTGCAATTTTTATAGTGAAGATATGAATAATTAAGCACATAAATATAATGAATGTTTCTAATAAAATAAAAATAAGCATTTAAAAGATGGGATAGCTAAAATCTAGCCACTTTAACACAAAGCCTAACGAAATAACATAGCAGTGTCACCTGAAGGTAGGGCTTGACAAATCAGAGCATTCAATACCAACTTTCATTTTTTAATGTTTTTCAGTATTTCTTATGTTTTTTGATAATGCTAACACATTTCTATACCACAAACATTTTGATTTAAGATAGTTAATACCCTCAGACTTCCTTCATTGCTGCCAAGAAGAAGTAAATATTTTACCACAGGTCAGATTTAAATATGTGTATTAGGATGTAATTAATAAAAAATGGTATTATCTCTTTCTGTCCATTGTCTGCGAAAGATTATCTCAGATGCAAATATCTACAAAGCATAAGCCCATATTTTATCAGATGACCAAAAATTATGTCTGAATAAAAATTAAAACTTCAGGAAATTTTGGTAGCAGTTTTCTTTCTAGCTAGATCAGAAATAAATAGCCTAAGCATCACCTCAACCAAAAATTCCAAATCAAGCCACTTTCTAGAGTTTTTTTAGCTATTATAAAAACTTGGAGTAAGTGATTCAGGTAACATTAACTAGCTTTTCACTCTTTCACTGACCAAAAACTTGTGTACTAGGTTATATATATATGGCATATATATTCCATACATTTCTATATGGAATTCTCCAATGATCTATGAGAGCTTACATAACTAGCCTTTTGTGTAGACATTTTGTTATGAAAACTGGACTCCATCCATGACTCTTGAGGAATTTGCCATAGCTAAATGTAATATTTCTAACCAGTCTTTTGCTTTAATTGTATCTGTACCCATTTATTAGCTTCATCTATTTTTGCTCTGATGAGTAGATAAAATTTTATCGAATCTTTCTTTTCTCCTTTCTGTCTATGGTAAGACAAACTTTTTAATTGCTTTTTTTTCCCCAAATATTCCATTATATTTCTTTATCCTAGTTATTCTTTGTATTTTAGGATTTGGTAAAGAAGTATCAGTCTATATCACAGAACATTCTAGAACCTTGGTTACTTTAAATTTCTAGGTTTAGGGTGTTTTTATCTTCAGCATTTAATTCCAACTTTATCCATGGTTGGAGAGCAGATTTTTTCAGAAAACAACAACAGCAACAAAAGAAACAGAAATGTGACTAATCTGACTATACTCTTTCTCTCTGACTACATAAGAAATAAATTGGTATCAGTGGGATTCTTGCAGAGCTGATTAATTCTTTCTTTGCATGCTTGCATGCCAGAGTTCTCAAGCATTCTCAGATCTAATATTGTTGTTTCTAACCTAATCCTCTAAATAATTATTTCATTTTTACTTAACCCTCAAAATTTATTTCTGCTATTTGTTTCCTTATATTCCTCTTCTGTTTGCTCATTTGGAATTATGTTCTCAGTTTTGATGTTTGGGGTTAAAGCCCCCTTTTAACTGAATCACTTCTTTTAGACTGATAGCATATCACCACTTTTATGTTATCTGTCAGTATTTTAGTGAAATATTTAAAGAAGAATTCTAGGCATTAAGGTAGACAGAGTTCGGACACAGTCTAATTTCTTAAATGAGAGGGAGACATCATCCATTAACAGAAGTCTTACTGAATTGAAAGGCTAATTGAAAGGTTCTGTTAGAAATTATGACAAGTGTTCTTTGCAGCACAGATGCAATTAATATATAAATCTATGACTTTCCCCTAATAAAATATTTTAGTGCAACACCAATCCCTTTCTTTAATTGGGTTCTTCAGCAATTCTGTTTTATTTGTAAAAGGGCAGATAAATTTATTAGATATTTTGTATGTCACCTCTTGGTTCTGACCTCCATACATTTTCAGGGAAGCTCTTAAAAATTTGACTAGGTCATCTACTCATCTACTAATGTTGCTTTTGGAATGGTGCCCAGGACAAGTCATGACTGGCAATTTTGGGTGTTGCAATAATAACAGTAAGTTTTCCTTCTGCAAAATAACTGCCATGTGATACTCAGTTACACAGTATTGCACTGAGGCTGTTGAATTATATTAAATTAAATCCTTTAGCAGACTCTGCATTTGATAATGTGGTTAAACAAAATCCTCTTTTGAGTGGTTCTCCTCCGAGAGATGTTAGAATTGAAGGAAGCAGAAGGAAGATGAGATGCCTCTTCTCTTTCACCTTACCTGTGGTAGGCCTGTCTTATCAATGGCTGTGCCCCTATTACATGGTGTTTGTGGTATTACAAACTTTGAACACTACTACAAATGTCAAAAGGACAGTACCTGTCTAGACATCATCCTAGAGAAGGTATGGGGATTTTGACTGTATCAGATACTGAACAACAATTCCTCTGGTTTCCACGGCTCATTAATTTTCTATCAATATAGAAGATATATGTTTGCTTTCAACATGTCCTCAGTTAATATCTAAGGACAATCATAGAACCATAGAATCTGTTGGGGTGGAAGGGACCTTAAAGGTCATCTAGTTCCATGCCCCCTGCATGGGCAGGGACAGCTACTACTAGATCAGGTTGATCAAATCCCTATCCAGCCTGGCTTTGAACTCTTCCAAGGACATCCACAGCCTCCCTAAGCAACCTGGTCCAGTGTCTCACCACCCACACACTGAAGAATTTCTTCCTAATATCTAACCCAAATCTCCCCTCTTGTAGTTTAAAGATGTTTCCCCTTGTCCTATCACTACATGCCTTTCTAAAAAGTCCCTCTCCAGCTTTCTTGCAGGCTCCCTTCAGGCACTGGAAGGCTGATATAAGGTCTCCTCCCCAGAGCCTCCTCTTCTCCAGGCTGAACAACCCAACTCTTCAGCCTGTCTTCATAGGAGAGGAGCTCCAGCCCTCTGATCTTCTTCATGGCCCTTCTCTGGACTCAGTCCAAGAGTTTTATGACCTTCTTGTGTTTGGGGCTTCAGAACTGGACACAGTACTCCAAGTGGTGTCTCATGAGAGCAGAGGGAGAGAATTACCTCCTTTGGCCTGCTGGCCATACTTTTTTTGATGCAGCCAAAGATACATTCTAAAAGGTAAGTGTATAGTATGTGATAATGATTTTGTCTCTGCTCTCCTGCTGTACCATCAGTCTGTCTTTCATACTTAAGATCCCTGAAAGGAAACCAAGTTAACTCCTTATACAGAGTCTTGGAAGTCAGGAAATTTGTTTTTCAGCACTTCTGATTCTGGCTTATAAAGCAATCATGGAACTTTACCATTAGGCATTTGAGACTATACCTACTTCATTTAAAATTCTAGTATGTTTTAGTTTTCCATTGTAAGTGCAGTTTTAATTTCACAGGCAATAGGAGGAGACAAAATGTAGAAAGACTGTAGGTAACTTGAACTCTGATATGCTGACATCCAATAATTTTTTATCTATTATATTTATGTGAAATACAGTTGCTATTTGAGAAGTAAGGTTTCCTTTTCCACCTCTGTTAGATACAAGATGGCAATACAGGCACAATGCATCCTTCTTTTACTGTTAATTTACTTTTTGTTATTTTTTAATTTATTTTTGAAAACATTTTTTCTCTCAGAGACCTAGAGGACTACTAGTGATGCTAGTATTTGTGGTTAAAATTTAGATATTCATATGGACCATTCTTTGAGGAGTGTCATAATCTAGTGCAATCTTTTTTGAAATAGATAGATTAGATGCAGCCCCTGTGTATTTCTGTTTCTTTTCAGCCCATTTTTTATTTAATATTATTAATTCTTTTGAAGTGGTGAGAACTAGACACAACTTTAAAATAATTTGATTATTTAATGCTTGGAACAGTCCTATTCCCTATTAATACTTTTAAACTCTTTCTTGAACCTAGTATAGAGAGGTCAAATCACTGCATCATTAATATTTAAGGGAGACTAAATGGAAAGAGATGCTTATAAAGTCCAGACATCTTTGTCACTGATATAATAGTACAAGAGACAATTTTCTTCATAAGAACAGGAAGATAGTTCTGTCTGTTCCATGTTGGTTCATTTATCTCTGTTACATTGATGAATTCATTTTGGTGACAATACTTTGTCTGAATAATGAAAAGCTGAATGAGATAGCCTGATGGTCAAGATGAAATACTTAAATTTTCTCCCAATTACAGCAAAGCTTATTTTTAAGATTCCCTGTTCAGGTAATCCATCTCCTTTTTCTCTCTCTCTCTTTCTTTCTTTCTGTCTTTACATCCTGGCTCTTTCACCATACTTCCAGAGAATACATTATCATAATGTTTATTGCCAATGCTTTATGATTTTGTTAAAAACCAGCTCTCCTCATCTTTATCAGCTAATATTTTTAACTATAAGAAATTCTTGCAAATCAGGTATTTTACTGTAGCTTTGGTGTACATTATTTATTTTAAACAAAACTATCAGTAAGATCAAAATTATTAGTATATCACAGAGCAGAATTTGGTGACTTGTTTTTTCTTTTGAAGAAGCTAACACTTCAGCAGAAGTGTTAACCATTTAATTTAATGGCATGATAGATGTATGTAGTCAACAAGTGTTTAATTCTAGAAGACACAACTGGGTTATCTAATTTGACTTGCTGATTAACATAAACTGTAGAATTGGATGCCTTGAGTCCTGTGTTAAATTCACTGACTAATGAATTACTAAAGCACTTCCAAAAAAGGACATCCATTCATAAATTAAAGGTGTCAAGAGATAATACAATTGCCCACAGTTTGAGTAAATACTGAATTAGCAACTCAATTAAAAGTTTGCCTCTGTGTGAATGCTCCTGACTTTCACTTTGTCTTGCTTTTCTCTCATGGAGTACAATCTTTCAGTACTCAGATATGTCTCTATGAAGATGCTGAGTACTGGTAAAGTTATTAAATGTACTTCACTGAAATGAAGACTTGCCTTGAGAAACCTATTTTTTGTACTAATTAGTTTGAATTGTAAAAAGTTAAGACCTAGAATAAAACAGAACATACCAAAACACAAGGGCAAAAATCCACAAAAATAACCACATCACCCTATTTCTACATATTTAGCCTCTGCAGGGAGATATTTTCATAGTAAAAAAAAAAATGGTTTATGCTTGGTAGCATTTTAAATTCATCATGTGCTCATTACTACAAAAACATAACTTCTGCAAACCTTAGTAGCCAAATTCAGTATATGTGTATGTAGATTTACGCAGTCTCAGCCTGCTCAGTAATGACAGAGAATGCCTTTGCTGATGTGACAGTTCTCCTCCTCCCCAGAATTAATTTTCCAATAATTTTAATTAAAATTACTCATCATTATAAAGATAAATCTGTTAATGTATATAAAGGGGACAACCATAACTAAGGAGTTGCAAATGAAAGAGAAATACATTCATAGAGAGAGGAAGAGGTTGGAAGAAAGGATGATTTACAGATGTAAAGATGATATGCAGATTCTTCCTGCAGAGTTGAAACAATAGTGCTGCTAGTGGCATTGTTATGTACAAACTGAAAGATTTCTCAAATCTCTTTTCCAGATAACATATTTGTTATTTTTTTCTAATTAGAAGATTAATGATTTAATAACACACACTTAGTTATCTTTAATTATTTCCGATGTTATCCTAGTATTTTTTCTTGTTGATTTAACTATGGAATTCTTCAAGTTACAAACACCAAACTTAGGCATTTCTTGAAAACTTAAAATTTCAAATTTCACTATGGAACCAGACTCTAAATAACAGTGGATCCACAGTCAATTTCAGGTAAAAATTGTATTTTAATTCTGGAATAAACACCTTTCTTATTTTTCCTAATTCAATGTAACAGTGAAAACCTTCTGATACACACGTTTAAATATAACAATATTGTCTTTGACAAAGTTCTGTATGACATGTTTCCTTTTTACTGATATTATCACAAATTATATGATTAAAGCTCATTTTAGATATATTAATCTGAATTAATTTAGAAAGATTCCTACCAAATTACAGTAAGGATAAAGAATAAGTGTACTACAAATCTGGCATCTTTTATTTCCATAATTTGAATTAGTCTCATCCTTAGAATTCTTATTTTAATTCAGAGGTTGAATTTAGCAATGTTTTTGCTGAAGATCCAGACTGTCATCTTAGAGATGAAACACATATCTTCTTAAAATATTAAGAGCTTAATTGAAGGTTGATTAGACCTCGATTTGCACTTATAAATTGCTTTCTTGTTTTTCATATAGAAAATTACATTTTTAATGTCATTTAGTTTTTATGTAATTTATATATATATTTTTAACAGTAAAAGAATTATGTACCTATTAAAATGCATAATAACCAAGTGATGCTTAAAACAAGTTTTAGAAAATTCAGATTGTATCTTAGGCAAGGGCAAATGGGAGGTAGAGAGCAAAACTTGGATTTTTTTAAATTTATGGACAAGTGAACAACTTATTCTGCAGAAAATCAATGCATATTGATTTTTAAAAGGTCTAAGCTTGACCTAACCCATACAGTAAGTACAAGTGTACCCTGATTCCTGAATTGGTCACACCTTAATGCTCATTTTATGAATATCTTACTGTGCCTGTTAGTCACAAACTTAATTTCCCAGTTTATGTACCCCATAGCAAACAGTCATCTCATTTCTCCCTCAGAGAGACTGAACTGAATCTAGGAGGATTACAGTAAATTTAGATTTCAAGCTGGAAAGTGCTTCTCTCTCTTTACCAGAAAGAGAGTGATTTATACCTAAAGTCAACAAACCCCTCCCCACTTTTTTTTTTCTTTTCCCCAGCTGAGGAATTTTTCCAGAGATATATATATAAGATTCAGTTTGCTTGAATAGCCTAAGAATGAATCATAGAATCATAGAATCATAGAACTGCTCAGGCTGGAAAAAACATTCAAGATCATCGAGTCCAACCTTGTCCTAACCCTGTTACCCTATTTCTGATGATCTGCCACTAAAGCATCTTCCCAAACACCACATCCAGATGATTTTTAAACACATTCAGGGATGGAGACTCAACCACCTCCCTGGCGAACCTGTTCCAGTGCTTAACAACCCTTACTGTAAAGAAGTTTCTCCTGATATCCAACCTAATTCTCCTCTGACGCCACTTGAAGCCATTTTCCCTTGTCCTGTCATCTGTCACCAGAGAGTAGACACCAACCCCTCTCCCACTACAACCTCTTTTCAGATATTTGTAAAGAGTGATATGGTCTTCCCCCAGCCTCCTTTTCCCCAGACTACACAGCCCAGCACCCTAAGTCACTCCTCATAAGGGATGTTTTCCAAAGTCTTCACTAGCTTTGTTGCCCTTCTTTGGACTTGCTCCAACACCTCAATGTCCTTTTTGTATTGAGGTGCCCAAAACTGAACACAATACTTGAGGGCCCCACCAGTGCTGGGTACACGGCAGGATTACTTCCCCAGTCCTGCTGGTCACACAATTTCTGATACAAGCCGGAAAGCCATTGGCCTTTCTGGTCACCTGGGCACACTTCTGTCTCATGTTCAGCTGACTGTCAATCAATTCACCAAGGTCCTTTTCTGCCAGGCAGCTTTCCAGCCACTCTTCTCCGTGCCTGTAGCATTGCCTGGGGTTGTTGTGACCAAAATGCAGGACCATTGGGCCCTATTGAATTTCATACAGTTGGTCTCAGCCCAACGATCCAGTCTGTCCAGGTCCCTCTGTAAAGCCTTTCTACCATTCAACAGATCAACACTCCCTCCCAATTTGGTGTCATCTGTGAACTTACTGAGGGTGCATTCAATCCCCTCATCAAGATCATGAATAAAAATGTTAAACAGGAGTGGCCCCAGCACTGAGCCCTAAGGGACACCACTTGTAATTGGCTGCCAACTGGATTTAACTCCACTGACCACAACTTTTTGGGCCCAGCCATCCAGACAGTGTTTAACCCAGCAGAGTATATGCCTGTACAAGCCATGGGCAGCCAGCTTTTCCATGAGGATGCTATGGGGGGCAGTGTCAAAAGTTTTACTGAAGTCAAGGTAGACTACATCAACAGCCTTTCCCTCATCCACTAAGCAGGTCACCTTGTCATAGAATGAGATCAGGTTTGCCAAGCAGGATCTGCCTTCCATGAATCCATGCTGACTGGGCCTGATGTTCTGGTTAACCTTCAAATGATCTATAATGGCTCTTGAGGTTCTCTGTTCTATGACCTTCCCTGGCACTGAGGTGAGACTGACAGGTCTGAAGTTATTGGGAAAAGGTCTGTAGTTACTGGGAAAGAGGTAGTAGGGACTGAAGAGCTGCTCTTGGATAGTATATATTTTATGTTCAGGTCATGTTAGTGATATACATGCACAGAGGACATAAATAATTTCATAGCATTAATAAGCCATGTGCTATGTAGAATACATGCATAAATAATAAGAAAATGGTGTTCCTCTGTCCAAAAATAACTCATCTGTTTACAAGAATTATTTGCTAAAACCTAACATAAAAAAATACAAAGTAGGGGGGTTTTTTATTGTGTTTTTTTGGTTTTGGTTGTTTTTTGTTTGTTCGTTTTAAATTGCTTTCCATTTGAACTGTCATTCAACACCTCTGACATCACTGACAGGCATTTTGCCTGTTAGTCTTAATAAATGAAATACACTGTCTCTGTCTGCCAATGTACACTTACAAAGGGTCAATATAGAAAGAGATATCAATTTCTTAGATGTCCCTGCTCAGACTGTCTCAATAAAAAGAACTATAAACTTGTTGAAATATTCTGCTCAGTAATTATATCTTAAAATCATTGTGTGATATGCCTCATCAAGCTGCTGCTTCATTTCTTACTGCATAATTTTGACAGAACTGTTTGGAAAATCAATGCTTCAGAGCTGTGTTTGGATTTACTGCTGAATCCAATTACAGTGTATTATCATAAAAAGTATCAAAGTGAAATTTATTGATGGTGCTTGCTTAGTGAGCATGCAACTGTTAACTCTAAATATAAATAATTTAATGGCATATCTCAAAAGCAAAGAGAAATAAACCATTTACTTTCAGATATAAAGAAAAGATCCTAGGAGTACTGTACTGTACAGTGGTCTACTCTCATCTGACAAGATTCCCAGACAGAATCGCAAACCTTAAAAAATTTATATTTATTAATTTTATTATTACTGTTATTGATTTTAAATAATGTACATGAAATATATGCTATTACTTGCACAGCTGAAAAATTACTATTTGATATTTATAGGTTCAAGCCCCCTTGCAGCAATGTCATTTTTCTTTATCTCAGATGAGATTGGTATGTTTCAGCCTCAGACAGCCATCAAGCTATTCAGTCATTAAGAGACTGGACTACTGATTTTTTTTCATGCACCCCTGAGGTGCTTCAGCAGTCTGTGCTATGCTATCTGTGATTCTTTGTATCTTTGCAAGAGAAAAATAATCATCTCTTTCTCATACACAGTGAAAAGCCTTATAGAGCTTCCATGTTAGCATAAGAATGAAGGATCTTGCATAAATGGGTGCCAGAATAACCTATGACTTAGAAAGTAGAAGTAAACAGGAAAAAGAGAAAAAAAAATAATGCAAGCCTTGAATAATATGATAAGTTTTGATCACTTTTAGCAACTATATGAGATACCTTTTAATACATAGGATTTATTTGTTTATTTATTTTCAATTTTTCATAAAAAGAATTATTATGTTTGGTGGATTGATGGTTTTTTAATGTTCAACAGTTTGTAAAGAACTCTTCACACCAGTATGTTGTACCATGGTTTCAAAGGAAAATATTAAAGAAAAAGTTTGTTTGTAAAAAGCCACAAACAATAAATTCTGATGTGTTGTGTTCATAGTTCTTTGTTAACAAAATTGATTCTATGTGTTACCAAATGAGTAGAGTTTAATAAATCTTTTTATTACTGAATTTCTTAGTTCTACACAAACATAAGTTCATTACAGTGTAGCAGCTTTTGTATTTAATTTTCATTTATTTTGCTAGTTTATTTTTACTTTTGGCTTTGCTTTTCTCATCCTAAACTGCTGTGCTTATTACTTTGGGTCTCTGTTGAAGATTCCTTGTACTCTTAGATTCTTTAGATGGAGATAGGAAATAAATTTCTGCTCCAAAATCTTTTAAACTGCCTGAAATATCAAAGGTCAGATAAACATCTAACCTGATAAGGTTAGATGAATTGTCAAAACAGGGCATTTAAAACAACTAAAAATAGTTCAGGGTGTATTTTTATACTTGTAAAGATAGACATGAAATTGGATGGAACTGTCTCTAGCCTTGAAAGTAAAATTGTCTTCCTTTAGAGTAGATTTCTGACTACAAAATAGTAGCACTATATAGAGTATTATGGTAGAGCAACAATGTCATCCAGTGTGTAAGATTATAATTCATCTGCTGAATAGTCATAATTTTATTTTTATTATAGTCATAATTTTAGTCATAAAATAGTCATAATTTTATTTTTAATTTAATTCATCTGCAGAATACTTTTCCAGTTTAAAGACCTAAATTTGCAGAAAAGAAATAATTTTCCAAGGTTAACACATTTTACACTATTTATTGACTAATTTATACCAGCAATGTTTACCTGTTTGTTAGTTGGAAAGAATTACCTGGATTCAAACATAGCTTGCCTACTGTTTGCTTATAGCTATTAAAATACAGAACTAAACTTCACTTCCATGCAAGTGTTTTACCTTGCTACGTGTTGTCTCTCTTAGGCCACTGCATTGATTAAGGGAAAGAATCCAGATGATAGAAGTCAGGAGTTGAATAGCACTTCTGAGTTAAAAGAATATATAACTGCTGATGGTACATAGTTACTTCTTTAGAGAAATCAGCATTTTGAGAATTTGAGCAAGTTACTTCAATGGTATGAACTGAAAAACACTTTAAATGGCTTAAACACAAATAATTGAACTCCACAAATGTACTTCCTGTTTTGTGTAGTAGTATACACCCTCATCCATAACAAATTTCTTTCTATCCAGTCATATGTTGAGATTTAGAAACTTAAAACAATTCCCACCAGACAGTATTTCTTCATTAAAATTGGACTACAAAGCAATTGCACATGCTAACCAGCTCCTCATTTCTTCTTTTTCAGTGTCATATAACAAGAACCAGTCAGTGCACATATCACCAAAGAAAACCAATTATTGTCTCCTTAGTTCCACAAAACACATAGACTCAGTTCTGATGTCAGAAAATACTTCATGGGACCCAGTGGTGGATCAGACCTCATAAATCATCTAAATTCCATTAAATAGTACCAAAGTGAAAGACACTTTGTTACACAAGTATAACGACTCAGATTGTGAATACTGTATATTGAAACACACTTAACACCTCTGCTTTTATTTTCATGACAATGGAAACAGAAAACAATACCTGATTTTTAAAGGCCTAGGGTCAATGACCTTTCTGTATCTCTTTTTCTTTACCTCCAAATTTAATGTAATCAGAGATTAAAACAAATAATATATGTACAGTTGCACACAGTGAGAACTACTATTGAAATACTGCGGAAGGACAGAAAAAAAGACCAGCAGAATTCCAAAAGGGCTGGATGACAGTAAAGAAGCCATGGTAATAAATTAAGTATTATTATAAAATGGAAGATGCATTTAGGGAATAATAATTAAAATTAAATTAACAGTTTGAGATGTCATCTCACTCTTTGTATCTTCCACAGCGAAATACATAAAGCAGTGGGTTCTTTAGTCAGCATTGATCTTCCATCATGAAAAATGGGGTAACAGCCTGCTGTTATCCCAGAATTCCAAAGGCCCTCACTTTAGGATTGATATTTATAGGGTCACAAGCTGATTGACTTTTGTCAGTATTTTTCAATTGTGGGACACAATTCTTGTGAGCTGATGTTGTCAACTTTCAGAGTAGACTTATGATCAAAGCAGAAGGGGTCTTGGGTACATTTCTAACTAACAGGCATTCCAGGTATGATTCGAGAGTGCCTAATTGTCCCAACTCACTGCAGTTGTACCAGGACAAGAAGGCACCAGACTGTCTCCACTCACTTCTCCAGTATGCAATGTGATAAGGTAACAGATTGTCCCATCTCACCACACTTGCAAGTAAAACAAGAAAAATGTTGGCTGCTCCTGACATTACCGTGTGGCCCAGGGCAGGGTCTGTACTACCACACTCACTCATGCGTAATGTACAATTGATGGAAAACCAGGATCAAGTCTAATAATATACTTCCTACGCCATTCTATTTATTCCAGCTTTGCTTAGCCTTATTAAATTAAATTTTATATTATTTAATTAAATTTTATATGTTGATAAGACAGAAATAAGGGATTTTTTTCTTCATTGTAAAAAAATATTGTATACTGCATAGCATACTGTACTATGCATACTCTACTAGGCTATGCTATATATGCCATATAGCATGATACAAGACATAAAGCAATTTTTTTCTAAAGGTGTCATCCTTTGATATAAATTAGAATTAATTCTTGGAAAACTGGAAAGTATGGTGGTGCAACACACAAGCTGCCTCAGCACAACTCACATCAGGAACAGCAAAAATGTTCTCATAATGATTTTTGTGTCTGTTCTGAAATGGAGGAAAATGTTAATTATCCAGTCTGTATGTGATAGTACAGGGAAAATGAAAAGAGATGACTCATATTTAGCCCAATATCAGCAGAAGGGCAGTGCTGGAATATTAGTCATCTCAGTTATCTCTCATTAAAAAAATTTTCATATGTTGGAAGAAATATTTACCATCTTGACTTAATGCAGAGAACCCCAGTTTTGTATGTATTCATGGAAGATCTCTTTGAAAACACATTCCGAAACATATGTATTTTTATACATATATATTCTGAACTGAAAAATGCCTTCTTAAAATTTTGTGCTGCACTACCTGTTAGAATGTGCTGATTCTTAAAACCTTTTGACTCTGTCTACTCTGACATTAGTAATAGTCAAGAAGGCTGTTTTGTAATATAGGGATAGACATTATAAAATAAATGTTTATACATATGTTTATTAATGCACAATCTCATCAGCCTCTTTACCACTTTGCATGATATGAAGGTTAAAATACAAAGCATTTAATGAATGCTGTAAGCATGGCAAGATACAGGAAACATAAGGGAGGAGACAGAAAGAGGAATCTTCATATCAGCCCCTGGATTCCATCTGGTTTTAGCACTTACAAATAAGATGTAAAGCCGAAGATTCCTTGCCTTTTGAGAAATTTGTGCTGTAGAAATTTGTGGTTTAGAGCCAAAGCAGATCACTGTATGTTGACTGGAATTTTTCACACTACACCAGTCAATGACTAGCAATTCAGGTAGCCAAAAAACTATGGTTGTGGCTGATTTCATCAGTGACAACTTTGATAAAATCAGAGGTTCCTTAGTAATGCCACATACATACAATGATCTGAGCTTTAAGACCAATCTTGTCTAATTTACAGTGATCAAGACAGACATCCTCCAGTAGCTTCTACATTAGTATTGTCCAGGATGTCATAATAATGAAGTCTTAGGGAGGATGTTCTGAGCTTGAAATACAGATGAATCTGTTTTAGTACAGATAGCACAATTTCAATAATAAATGTATTTACTATTTACCTTTACTTTGGCAATTCCAGAACTGCACAGGCCAACATAAACTCCATAGAGCAGAAATGAGCAGCTATTACATAGTTTTGTCCAAACTTTGTCACATCCTTTTTCATCCTTGTCACATTCTTATCACCACCTTTTTCCAAAACTTGCTAAGATGTTGCATATGAGATTATGCTGTCCACAAGGACTCCATTTTAAAAAAACATTTCTGGGTGACTTAAAATTTACTTTCTTCAGTAGCTCAATAAATAGCTAACAGCACAGGAGAGTTTTAATGAACAACCTGAGTTTATTGAAAGTAACCAATGGGAAAGTCTCAATATTGTCTGAAAGGTTATTATTCTTTAATTTGGTTGATTTGTGAATTGAATACACTGTAATTTAATTTGATTCATACACAAGAAACAATGCATCATAAAATGAAAGAATTAAAAGTTACTCTGAAAACAATGGCTAATGAAAACTACTCTAACAATCAGAAAAAGGAAAAAAAAGAACCAAGTGGTTAGCTGTGTATGATGTAATTGTCAGGTCTAGAAACCTGGTTTACTTTTTTTTTTACCCTAAACCACTTTATGCTTAATACTGTATGTTTATTACATATTTATTATCTACATGCTTCTTATTTGTTAAGAAACAACAAGTTTCATTATTTCTTTAAAAAAGAAATCTGTACATTTAGAGGAGTCCTTGCTTGTAAAATAAATATTGAAGTCTCACATAAATATATATTTGTGCAGACCTGATACATAAAAATAAACAAATTGACATTTATGTAAAATATACAAATAAATTATTATTATATTTGTCTAGATATCTCAAGTCTACTCTCTTCCTGGATAAACCCTAGAGGTGCTTGGTTGCTCTTCCAATTTTCTCATGGTTCATCTGACATGCATATTATTAGGAAGTCTAGGTACGTATGAATAAATAAAAGGTTTTATGCTGTAAAATTTATGATACAGCAACAAGTTCCTCTCTCTCTAAATCATCTGTTACAACTCTTTTAAGTAGTGTTATCTTGGTATATTCTTTTGAACTTCATAGAGAGGCTTTACAAAGGGAATACAATAAATTATCCAGAGTGTGTGTAGCTAGGTCAAAGACAAAAGCTCTGAGCTAACAAAGTGCCATGGTCAGTTTGTAACTCAGAATGTGTTTATGTCTCAACTGATCTGTGTTTAATCAGAGGGATTAAAAACATGCATCAAATTATTTCCATTTTTTTCAGTATCATAAAAGGTGTTGTGAAATATTTAATACACTGTTGCATACCAACAATGACGGTATTTGACCATCATTCTTAACATAATGCTGCTGAAAAACTGTTGCTATAGTTCAAATGAAAAGGTTTGTCAGCCCATATGGGAAGGGGAAGGTGAAGGGTAGTTTGGAATGAAACTGAAAAGGAAGCAGTTCTTGCAAGTAACAATATTTCAATGCTATTCTCATGGCCATGAGTAGGTATATTACAGTAAATTTTCAGATGTCTCCTACCATTTTATTTAAAGCTTGACAAATTTCTTGTTTTTACATGACCTGAATAATCTTTCAACAGTTTTTTTAAGTGACAGATAAATACTGAAAGAACAAGCGAGGTATTGTCCAAGGGGGAGTGGGAAGCAGAGGAATGGGGAGTACCACTTATGACAGGGAAGCAGAAGTAAAATAAATCATCAAAAAAGAAGTTGAAGTCATCATACTCCAGTTGTAGAGTAAACTAAAGAGCTTTGCACAGGTTTGCCCAGCCTGGCATGGTTCCTCACTCTGAAAAAACAGAAAGTTTTGAAATCCATCATTATAGTTGTGGCTCAAGTTCTGATTTTTCACCTGGGCCTACATATCTCTGGGATGAGAATGACTATGAGGACCGTTTCCTTGAATGTTTACACTGTACTTTCCTATTTCCCTGCTTAAATGACAAAGCCTGGCAAGTCACTATACACACTACAAGCTAACTGTGAAACAGGTAGAAATGTCTGGAAAATACTGGGCTTGGCATGTTGAATTTTTATCAGGTAAGGTAAGTATGTTTTCTATTTAATTATCAAATATTTAATATTGCTTTTATTGTTCACAACTAGGTCAGGCAGATCAAAAGATGACAGGCCTGTTATCTATCACCTTTTCAAGAAAAACCCTAACTGAGGACAGGTTAATAAAATACACCTTTCCTAGTGCTAAAGTCCTATTAGTGCTATCTAATATAATCCTCATCTTGCAATTAATCCTTTACTGTCAGATACATGTATAAAATCAGGATCTCCACCAGATGATTTTAATTCATTAGAACCACATTAACAAACTTGGAATATAGAATATCTGGATTACTTTGTTCTGTACAAAAATATTTGTGAGAAAGAGATTTCTTCAGTGAATATCATCAAACTGATTATCTTTTCATGCAACTTTTACTTTCTGAGCTATTTTGTTTCTACAACTTCTACTGTGAATCAAAAGGCTTTGCAAGTAGGATATACGCAACTTTAAAGAATGAAACAATTATTTATCAACTAACACATTATCAATAATGGGGATTAACAGGTTAAACATTAATATGCTCACCACTTGTGGTAGAGCACCTAATAAACCTTTGTTGGCCAGGGAGTAAAGGTTGGCTGCTGTCACTTTTTGAACTGTGCTGCTCCATTTACTTCTACTGAGTTGCTATTTGCAATTCCCTGGGTTTTTTTCCTTAGGATTTTATAACTTTTCATGTCAATATTTTCCCTCCTGAATCCCTGACCTACAAACCATGCGATCTCAACAGTATTCTCTCTGTCTGAGACTTTAGCTTTCTTACCTTGAATGGCTGTGTTTTATGTACTTTCTCATGGCTCCTTCCCACAACTTCGCAGTTTTCTCAGAAATCTAAGCCAAGGTTGCACAGCTGTGTTCTAACAAAAGCAGGCCTTGTACCACAGTTAGTTGAACCCATGGGAGGAGGGTTACATACCTACACTGTTTTTTTAAACCAGGTCAGGGACCATCCCAAGGCACTGGAAGACAGCCAACTGTGTTATTAAATCACTGCCATACTTCTTAGCACAGTTTGATCAGGACCAACTAGCAGTCCCCAGACAGTGCCTTGGCATGCTTTGAGGGGTGGGTATTGCACAGGAACTGTTAATATCTGGTATTTTTGATGTGGCTTCCCAGCAGTGGGATGTGAGGCAGTTTAATAATGTAGGCTTCAACACCAGAGACTAAATACAACCATGTTTAATTTATTGGTGCCAAATTAACTTATCATTCTACAAATCTGAACTCGGCAATAATGCCAAAGAGAAAAGGGGCATACTGTCTAAATTCAGAATTAATATATTATCTTTGTGTTGCAGATGAGAATGGGAGGTGTTAAGGTCACTTAAAAAATCACCAACAAAGATATGGAGAAAAAGGTGATTTTTAATATAGATTTAGAAAGTGCAACTTAACAGCATTTGATGGCAAGGGTCACTGCACTACTTACTGTTGTGGAAGGGATGTGTATGTGTTGAAATTGGATGGAAGTGACTTACACGGGGATCAGTGGGAATGATTTATACAGGGGTTGGGGAGACTGAGTCAGGAAATGGGTTGGTGTGAATTGCACAGAGATCAGGGAAAAGAATGAGGAAAGCCTTCCCATTGAGTCATGAGGTTCAGAGTGGACCCCTTTGCCTTCCAAAGTCCACAGAATGGGGTCTAGATGCAGCTTAATCTACTTCTAGTCCCAGACTTGGTCATCAGTTTACAACTAGGAGCTTTAAGTGTAGAGATTTCAGTGTACTGCTTTAAACACATACTTATGGGTCTAGCAGGATTTGAAATAACAGTAAATTACAGTTGATTGACACCATAATGAACAACAAAATTAGATTATATGATTTTCTATGAACTTAATCAATAATCAACAATTTTGTATAATTAATAGAGGTTCAAGCAAAAATCTAACCAAGTTTCTGACCTAAATTGTCCTCACACACAGATATAGAGGCTAACTTGTAGAGATCAATATACCCCTGATTACTCCACGCAGTAAAATTATAACAACCTGATATAATTTGATTTACCCCCCTATTTAAGAGAAGTGTCTGTCTACTTACTCTTTCAGTCAGATGAACCAACTTCCTTTGTGAGACACATGATGAAAGCCCTCAGTTTAACGCCATCCAGGGGAGCTCCAAAGGGTCTTTTTCTTAAAACCAGTATTTATAGGATCCCAAAATGACTGATTTTGGGCAGTATGATAGCCATGATTTGGGTTAGCTTTCAGAGTGGGCTTGAGATCTGAGCAGGAGGGGTCTCAGGTATGTTCTGAGACAACAGAATTCCCTAATCATGCCAAATCACTGTATTTGCACTAGGACTACAGGGTACCAAATTATCTGGACTCAGTGCTTTAGTAGACAAGATCAGAAAGTGCCAGACTGTATCAAGCTAACGCAGTTGCTATTGAAACAAGCCAAAGTTAGGCCCACTGTGATTGTATCTAAAGCAGGAACAACGTTGGCTGATACTGGTGTTTCCACATGGCTCAGTGAACCAACCTTGTCTGCACCACCAACCTTGATGCCAGCCCTAAATTTGTAGCATGATACCCTGGAGATACTAGGGTAGTGAAAATATTTGAATGTTCAAAATCACTAGTCTTCACAGAACCATAGAATGGCTTAGGTTGGAAGGGACCGCAGAGATCATCTACTCCAACCTCCCCGATTTGCACAAGGACACTTTTCAACTAGACAAGATTCCTCAAGGCCTCATCCAACATGGCCTTTGAACACCTCCAGGGGTGAGGCATCAACAACTTCTCTGTGCAATCAGTTCCAGAGTCTCACCACCCTCATACTGAAGAACTTCTTCTTTACATACCTAACATCCTTCTAAACCCGTTTTCATTCATTTTAAAGCCACTTCCCCTTGTCCTAATACTGGGCACTTATGAAGAGTCTCTCTTCTGCCTTCCTGTAGGTTTCCTTCAGCTATTGGAAGGTAGTTAGAAGATCTCCCCAGAGACTTCTCTTCTTGGGGCTGAACAATCCCAGCTCCCTCAGCCTCTCTTATTGTATTATTATAATTCAAAGTAATTCCACAAAGCTATGAGAAAAAAAAAAACAAAAACAAACAGTTTGGCAAATGAGGGCACTTTTTATAAAGTGCTTTTTATAAAAGTGCATACAACTTCCTGAACAAATATAGACAAACACACATGTACGAACTCATGAAACTGGGCATGTTCCGGTGAAGGCTGGTAACAGATTCCTCCTCAAATAACTTCGAAGAATTAACATAATGAATGTGTAAATTTAAACCAAAACATTTTCACTACCCTACAAACTGAAAGTTGCAGTTTCAAGTTGAGTAAAGTAATTTTCAGGCCAGACAGAATAGGTTGTGTTTGTTCTTTGGACAATGACAGAGGTGCTGAGAAGTAGGCCAACAACTGGAATACTGGTTTCATCCTTAACTAGTCCCATTTTTTCAGATTTTGCAGACTCATTTCATAGTCTGTAGAAACATGCAATATTTAAGTTCTTACATACATTTACTTGGCATTGACAAAAAGTGAAATTGGAACATTCCTCTCAAATTGTAATATATTTTAGCTTCCCAGAGTATTCTGTATACTTTATCTAGAGAGATGGAATTCATGTTTTCTTTCCTTACAAAAGTCTTAAAAGGAAGGAGCAAGAGGAGCAAGAGGAAGAAAATTAAAAGAAAAAGGGAAGAAGAAAATATATATTTTTAAAATAACTATTCTATATTTACTCAAATGGAAACAAGGTAGCGTATATCACAATGCAGTTTACAGAGAAAAGAACAGAAGTAAATTAAAGCCAAAGAGTAGAAACTCCATATGCCACAGATTGTTTAACACCTGTTTTTCTCCAACATCCTGGAATCTAATGTGAGAGAAACATTAAAGTTGTGGTGGGGGAGCTGATGATTTATTTAATCTAACTATAACAAACAGTTAAAACTACAAAATATACACAAGTAATAATTTTGTAAAAGGTTTCTTTGTAAAGCTAGAACTGGCACAACACCCTATTATGAGACAAAACAGCAGAAAGGTTGAGGTTGCACAGGCCTGTGGTATGTGGTTGTTTATTATTGCTACTGTTCTTACTGTTGCTATTTTGTTGCTGTTGTTTTGTGCACTTCTTTTTGATTCCAGGCAGTTTTCCACTGGTGTCTTTATTGTGCTTTTGTACGAAGCAATCAGCGATCCTCCTACCTTATCTAGCCCTACAGGAGAGCAATGTTACCTCACTCCATCTGCCATCAGCCTCTATCGAGTTATAAATGAGAGAGATGATGAGCACTCTGCTTGCCTCCCTCAGGTACTGTGACTCACCCTCCTGGAATCACTTTTTGCTTGGGGGATCTTGGCTGCTAGTATTTTCCTCCTTTCTCTCTCCCGCACCAATGCATAGCCAAAAGCAGGCCATAGGACCATAACAGTCAGCCATCTGCTTCCTCTGCAGAATACAAAAAGCACCAAAAAGTTAGAAATAATTCATTCTGACTGCATCTTGATTTATTAAGAATGCTGCATTCTGATTATGCACATAGAAAGGGGAGCAAGGGAGAAAGAGATTATTATTATTCATCATTTCAATTTTCCAACCATAAAGGTATCAGAAAGCAGAAAAAACAAGCAATCTAAGTAAATTCACTAGGCATTTTGCAAAAGGATACTCTCTGTCAGCTACTGTGAAAACTAACATATTATCAGTATTATTTTACACGCACATGCACATGCATCTTTTAAATGGTACAAAAGTTACCTCTGAATGGTATCAGCAGAGGATTTTGTTATATTGCCATGGATACTTCACATCCAGAAAGTTTAAAAAAATAATTAACTAGACAGAAACAAATTAGAAGGTGAACATTTTGCTCACAATATATCAATGGAATACACATTATTGGATAAACCTCATGACAGGCAAAGCAGGCCTTGTGGTTGATAACAGCCTAAGCTGAACCACTTGCTTAGCTACCTTAGTAAATAAAAATTGCCAAAGAACATTTTCTGAACCTCATAACTATTTCAAAATGTTAAAAATCCTGTCTGTGAAAAAGCCAAAAAAATAAAATGGACTGAACAAGGTGTGATTTCTATGACAAATTCAATATTATGGAAATACAGATGTGTTAACAATGAATGTAAAGGTATCTTTCAATTATATTTTCTTAAAAACACAGTAACTTTAGACATGCTTTATAATTTTTAAAGCTGTATCAGAATAAGGATGCTTGGAGAAGAATGTGGAAGTGACTGTTAAAAAGCAGACTTCGAATGAGAACTTCACCTTCAGTTCACTTATGCACAGGGAAAAAATATAAACCTTGCCAGAGAAGACTGGAGTTTTCTGTTTTCAGTAAAAATAATTTTACATCCTAAAACTGAAGACAGACCAAAGGAATACGTAAACACAGAATCACAAAATTATTGAGGCAGGAAAAGACCTCTGAGATCATTAAGTCCAGCCTATGACCTAGCACTACCATTTTGTCTAGGTCATGGCCACATCCAGCCTTTCCTTAAACACATCCAGGGATGGTGACTCCACCACTTCCCTGGGCAGTCCATTCCAATGCCTGATCACCCTCTCCATGAGGAAGGGTTTTCTGGAAAACTTTCTGTTTTCCAACCTAAACCTCCCCTGGTGCAGCTTCAGGCCATGCCCTCATGTCCTGTCACTAGGGAGAAACTCTTCTGCACCTGAGAAAAAAACCCAACACCCACCTGGCTACAACCTCCCTTGAGGTAGCTGTAGGGAGTGATGAGGTCCCCCGAGTCTCCTCAAGACTAAACAGCCCCAGCTCCCTCAGCCTCTCCTTATAAGACTTTCCCCCTAGTCCTTTCACAGCCTCCTTGCTCTCCTCCGGACCTGCTCCAGCACCTCAATGTCCTTGTAGTGAGGGGCCCAGAACTGGACACAGTACTCAAGGTGTGACCTCACCAGCGCTGAGTACAAGAGGAGAATTACATCCCCAGTCCTGCTGGCCACACTATTCCTGATACAAGCCAGGATGCCATTGGCCTTCTGGGCCACCTGGGCACACTGCTGGCTCATGTTCAACCAATTGTCAACCAGTACTCCCAGGTCCCTCTCTGCCAGGCTGCTCTCCAGCCACTCTTTCCCCAGTCTGTAGCTGTGGCCAAAGTGTAGGACCCAAAACATGGTCTTGTGGAACTTCATACCATTGGCCTCAGGCTATTGACCCAGCCTGTACATGTCCCTTAAAACTCTTTTCCTCATTAAAATATTTTAGAGGAAGTATAAGAATCATAAGGAGACATTATTTTTATTTAAATCATTTCTAGCTAGCTGAAAAAATTCAATCTTTTAACTGCATGTTAATTTAAAATTTCATTGACATTTTGAAAACAAACAGAAAATGTTCAGAAATAAATTGCATGACCTGTTGGTAGTTCCTGCTTGTTCTTGTTCAGTTTATATATAGTCAACAGCTAATCTTCTTTCTGAGAAAATCATAGAGCAGTTTGATCATAAGAAATTTTATAAATAATTTTTATTTATTGGGAAAGGACTAATAATAAAGAATTCTGAAGTATTTACAGAAAGATAGGAAACAAAATTATCTTTAGAGCATTTGTAATGCTGTAATTTTGCTGGATTCTTCATGCTGGGAGAAAAAACTTTTTCAGTTGCTTTTAGCTTTTGAATGCTTTCAATAAAGGCTTGCAACTGCAGGAATCACAATTTAGCTTATGTATTGGATTTGAGGGGCAAGGTTTTGGTATTGAGGGTGCAGGGCTACAAGGGTGGCTTCTGTGGGAAGCTGCTAGAAACTTCCCCTATGTTAAATATAGCAAAAACCAGCCAGCTCCAAGATGTTCCTGTTGCTGACCAAGGCTGAGCCCATCAGCAATGGTGCTAGCAGCTCTGTGATAACATATTAAGAAGGGAGGAAAATAACTGAGCAACACCAGTGGCAGTCAGAAGAGAGGAGTGAGATATGTGAAACAACTCTGCATGTGAAACAACTCTGATATGTGAAACAACTCTGATATGTGAACTCAGAAACAACTCTGATATGTGAAACAATTCTGCAGACACCAAAGAAGGAGGGGGAGGAGGTGCTCCAGGAGCTGGAGCAGAGATGAAGACCATGGTGAAACAATTTTCCGCTTTTCAGCACAGGGAAGTTAACAATGGAGCAAATACCCACTTGCAGCCCACAAAGGAACCCACACCAGAGCAGCTGGAAGCCTGAAGGAGGCTGTGATGCTATGAAGACCCTGAACTGGAACAGACTTCTGGCAAGATCTGAGATGGTAAGGATCAGGTTTACTAGCAGGACTTGTGACCCCATGACCAACCCTTGCTGGATTGGTTTTCTGGCAGGATTTTTGAACCCATGGGGGAATCACGCTGGGGAAGTCTGGCTCTGAAGGGCTGCACCCCATGGAAAAGACCCATGCTGGAGTAGCACATGAAGAACTGCAGCCCAGGAGCAGGACTCAAGTTGAAGAGGTTCATGGTGGACAGCCTCATGGGTGGGAATGCATGCTGGAGCAGGGGAAGTGGGTGGGGAGGATGGAGCAACACAGACAGCGTGTGATAGATTGAGGATTAAATCCTAAAAGTTAAGATATCTGATTTTGTCAAAAATTAAAAGAGAGACATATAGAACATGCTTATAGTGAAATGATCAATTAAACCAAACATGTTTCCTTATTTTAATGTGGTGGTCTGAAAATGAGTGATGGTGCTGTGTAACTAATCTGTATTTGTAATATTCCACATTTTGAAAGTTTCATTTCTCTTTATTGCAGATAATGCTTTTGAATCACTATGAATAGTTTCTCAAACATTTTAAACTAATCAGTTTTGAATTATTTGTTTTACTCAGTGCTTTTATCCATGTTCATAGATATCTACATATATCTACAAACCTTCATACACCTTTCTATGTATTGTTCTGGTAGTGGAGAGAATAACCTAGAAAGAAAAAAATAGCAAAAGTAAGTATGGATGTATAAGAAGTTAAGGGCTTCCTACAGCAGTTCAATATACTTGTAATTAAAGAAACAATCTTGAGAAAACTGCAACCTGCAAAAAATATATATGTATACCGTATATCTGTGTATATATATATATATATATGCATATCTGTATGCTGAAATTACTGTTTATCATCAATTTATCAGGTGTTTAATTTATTCATAGATTTGCCAAATCACAAAGGCTAAGGCCATAAAAATTTATTAATTCATCCAGTTTGAACAGTATATGACAAGCCATTACTTTTCTTTCACTGATTTTGTAGTGAAAACAATAATTTTTATTTCCTCTGCAGTGTATTTTCTAGAACAGGATATTGTTTTTATCTGATTAAGCTATTATAAATTAATTATTTTAAGATATTATTAAGATATTTTAAATATCTTGCCATCTTCTTAAGTACTTCAATTAGTGTTTGGGTTTTTTTCCCCATTTTTCCAGTTTAAGCCTTCAAGCATCTTGTTTCCTTTGTTCTAATAAGTATTGCTTGTCCTTTTATTCTTCATTGCTTTTGCTGCTTCTGAAAGATTACATGACAACTCAGTGTCTGGATTCAAAATGTACACCTATAAACACCAGGGCATGAACCACTGGAGCACAGTTGTGCATTCTGTTTCTCTATAACATAGCCACTGTAAGGCTTTAAACTGAGAACAAATAATATTCTTTGATATCATGCTTGCACATAGTCCAAGGATCAATGGCATTAGCAAAGATCATTTGTATTGCCCAGTGTGTATACAATCACTCTGTTCCAGAATGGAAAGAGAGTGTGATTGTATGAGTCATGCTTTGCCAAGTAACACAGATTACCAATAAATTTGTGTAATACACAGAAGTGTACTTCTGTGGATGTGAGGACAGTTTGTATAAATTATGAGATTAGAATTGGGCTAAAAACATTTAGGAATGTGAACTTCAAATATTTTTATAAAAGAATAACATTGTGTTATTCATGATCTTTAAGATCCCTTCCAACCCTAGCCATTGTATTCTATCATTTTTCACGTGAGTTACACTCAGCATATAATGAAATATTGTGTGGTTAATTTTTCATGCATTTTGAAATGTGATTCTTCTAAAAAATACAAGAAGTAAGTAAGTGTTGATGATGGCCCAGTATGGCACCACTGTTTAGAAGCCAAGACAACAATATTAACAGCGAAGAATTCAGGAAGGAGAATGCTTTTGTCTGAAGGCGTCTTTAATGAGATTATTAGTATAAAAGGGTTTCCAGATGTAGCATACAGGATGATTATACATAAATTCAGGATAATAAGAATCCAAGAAAAAAGTCTAAGTGCCAACCAAAGCTCCCTGTTCAGCCAGGCTGGTCTTTGATACCCCCAGCTTGCCTTACAGGACATGGGGATGGCATGCTCCTGTGCCCTGAGAACTTCTTACTTGAAAAGCAGTTTTGCTGCCCCTCCTCCCAGTATCTCTAAGAATAGAGAACTCTATATTTTATATTTGTTGTGTCAAAGGCAACCTGCAGCAGTCACATCTCCTATCAGCCCTTCCCTATTCACAAAGAGTAGGCCCAGCAGGCCACCTTCCCTGGTTGGTTCACTCGCCAGCTGAATCAGGAAGATATCCTTGGCACATTCTAGGAACCTCCAGGACTGTTCCCTCCACTGTGTTGTAATTCCAGCATACATTAGGGAAGCTGAAATCCCCCACATGAACAAGGGTATATGACTGTGAGATTCCCTCAGGGCGTTTATATATTTCCTCCACCTCACTCCCTTGGATGGGAAATCTATAGCAGACTCCCATAGCAATCAGCCTTGTTGGCCTTGCCCCTAATCCTGATCCAAAGACACTTGACCCTGCCATCACTACTTTCAATTTTTAGGCAGTCCTAACTATTCTTAATGTACAGGACCATCCCACCACCTCTCCTTCCTTCTTTCTCTTCTGTAGAGCTTGTAGCCATCAATTATGGCATTCCAGTCATGGGAGGCATTCCACTATGTTTCAGTGATAGCTACCATGTCATAGTTTTCCTAAGGGATTGTGGCTTCCAGCTCTGCCTGCTTATTGTCCATGCTGTGTGCATTGGTATAGATGCACTTCAGATGGACTAAGATCCCAACACCATTTTGTGGGTATGTACCCCAATTCCTACCTGTACCTTCTCAGGTATTACTATTCTTCTAAGGGAAAATTAAGGACACACATTGTTATAATTGTACATTCAGTTCTTTATGAATTATTCCCATAAATATTTGGAAAGAAAAATATCACAGATTGCTGAACACTTTTTTTTACATTTCTGGATTTTACAGACCTCTTTGGTAAAAAAATAGGTCAATAAGTCAATCTGTTAACATTTTAACAACATGTTTTTAAATATTAAACATTCTTTGGAATAATTTCTTCTATTAAATTTAATAAAGTATTTACAGAATGATTCTTTTTTATTATTTTTAAGAAAAAAGCTCTCAAACTTTATGTTATATGGTTAAGTTATATAAAAGCAATGAGTCTCTAAAGTTTATTAAAATTTATTATTTATTGCCTTCTTATTAAATCAGCCCACTAGTCTCAGTCTGAACTTGTAAGCAAACTTTCCTGAAGCGATATGAAATCCTCTGTACAAAATAGCAAGCTACAAGATGGATACATTTTTATCTCACTGCTTTAGCAACTAATCCAACCTGTTCCACCAGTCCTTTCCAAAAGAACTTTAAGAACAATAGCTGTATAATGGCGAGATTACACAAAAGTAAGATTATGAGAAACAGAAGAACCCAAAAAAGCAGTAAGGAGAGAGGACCTTGGCTGTCACCCTATTCTTTCATTGACAAAGAAAATTCCTGTAAGATTCCTGTAGGCCCTTCCCTCTGATCAGAGGGAATGAGTCTATGAGGAGGGTACTTACTGTTTCCTGAAAATACATTTTATACGGTCTGCAAATGTTTGTCTTGCCAGATTTTCCTAGTTTTTCCACTTGGAACAGTGAAATGCAAATTAATGTAAATGTTTCTTTTGTGTCAAATGTAATGACCTGAACTAGTGGTGTCAAATGTAATGACCTGAACTAGTGATGTCAAATCAATTACATTTGGGAGAAACTGTTCACAGCTAATTCACTGGTTACAGAAGATTCTCATTTTTGGGACAGTATTAGTTAGTTAGGTTATCTGCTAGGACACCTGTTAGGGTAATTGACCAAGACTAGCTTAAGAAATGTATTTAAATTCATTACATGTTGACTAAAACCTATAAACAGTGATAGAGACAGAGAATGCTTAGCCAGGAACCATTGTGATATATAGTTACTAGCCTAAGGGTTTCCCATTAAAAAATTATGAAATGTTGAATTTAGGGAAAGTTTTGTTGCATGGTCACCTATCTGAGTGTTCTATGGGGCTTTGTAGAGCTACTTTAGGGAAAGTCATAGGGACCACTTTTCTAAGAGTCTAATTACTCCGTAGCTAACAAAAGCAGTATCATAAGACACCAGGAATCCTTCTTCTTTCTATCCTGTCTATTCTTCTTGGAGCAATGTTAAGCAATGCTTTACTTCCCCTATTCTTTCTCCGTGTTAGAATCACATAATTGTTTAGGTTGAAAAGGACTTTTGAAATAGAGTCCACCGCTAAACAACTTCCCTAAGCACTCCATCTACAAGGCAGTTATATACCTCTAGGGATGGTGACTGAACCACTTCCCTTTCATGTCAGCAAAAAAATTTTAAAATTTTTTTTTATTTCTGTTAATCAGAACCGAACTGAATTAATAGTGAGTATGTGATTTTTGCAGAAAAGAATCATGCTTTTACAGCTTAGGTTGGTCCAGAATGTACAGACAGAGCAATAAACCTGACAGCAGAGCAAGTTAAACCTGAATACAGAGATTTGACAATGCACACAACTTACAGATTTTGTTTTCTGTTAGAACCAAAGGCATTATGAAATACACCATTTATGTCAATTGGAATTTGTTGAGCAATTGTATGTTGTTTTTTGTTATAGTTTCATTCATGTATATTTTTTCTTAAATTTCAACCCTTTATTTACATATGAGAGCCTAAAATTCATTGAGGCATAGCCAGTGCAGAAATTGCTTTCTTTGTGTCTCATTATGTTGAATCTTTCCCTCTCACACTGAATGCTACCATGTTTATGGATTTTTTGCTGTGTATTCCTATATATAGATACATTTTCAGTTCCTGTAATTGTTCCTGTTTTTCAGGTACTGTTTTCTTTATCTTAATGTTTCACTGAAGCAAACTGATTTGCTTTATTTTTGGCATAGCTATGACTTTCTGAATACTTTCAGGAAGAATTGTTCAGCGATTTCAAATGACTAGTAGAAGAATTTTTTGTGTGGATGTTTTCATGTGTGGAAGTACTTTTTCAAGCTTAACATCAAAACAAAGTTTAACGTAAAAAAAAACCTTCTCAAACCTCATCATACAAGGTGTTTGTGTTATTTTTTCTCAGATTTTTATATGATTTGTACTACAATGCATAATTTTATTATTAGACTCCAAGAATCTGTGTAATAAGTCTTTCCCTGGGTCCAATACTTGAACATTAAACAGCTGCAAGAAACAAAAACAGGATTTATTTCATACTTAGATGAATCTTGGTTCCTTTATACCTGAAGAAAAAGTATGCTATGACTACTTTTTTTCATGAGTTAGGTATAAATCTACAAAAGTTATAGGATGTAGTTGAAAGGTTACTGCCTTCCTTAAGTCAACTTAATGCAATAGAATGCATTACTTTGTGATAACATCCAAATAAATATGTTAATGGTCAAAGAAACAGTCACACCAACTCTGGAGCATCAGAGGCATTTTTTAATGTAGCATAATACGAAAAAATATTTGGATATATGAAAATGTTGTATAGTGTATATCGCTGCACAAATTACAAATTATATGAACATTGTGAACACATTAATCACAATGGAGATTCTGAATTTCTTTATATTTTCAATTACAACAATGACTATGACTTTATCCACAGAACACTTTATGCTGAGTAACTCAAAATAATTCACAGAATTTCTGAGTACTATTTTACATATTAAAAAATCTCTTTGTGACCTATATGACCTAAAGAGGGTTTCTACTGGTGAAAAGGAATTTTCTTTAAATATTACATAACACCACAATTCACCTTTGAAATATCACAACATATGGAAAACATACTCAACATAAACAAAAAGAAATACCAAAAAAACCAACCAAACAAAAAAGATTTTTTGGCATGATATGCTTGAACAATATAAAATGAGTAAGAGCTCAATGAAAAATATTCTGAGGACCTAACTCTTTAACTTCACAGAATCATTCATGTCTCCACTCCAAAAACACAGGTCAGGAACAGATTGTGAACCTTATGGAAGTACCTTGGTGATTAATCTAAATCACAGAAGTATTTTCAAGTTTTTTCTAAAGACTAAGACACTTCCCAATTATCTGCAGTCCTGTCATCCTTCCCAAGTATCTTAACCTGATGCTGTTCAACTGGAGACCAGTCACTATGTTAGATCTAATTGAGGTCCTCAACAAGCAGTCTTAAAGATATGTCCCTCTATTCCGGAGTCAAAAAAGTCATTCTTTTTAACAAATGAAAGGACAAGTACACAGAAGTATTAAAGATCTGTCTTGTTAAGCACAGCAAATTGCATCATTGTTCTGTATTAGAGGTCTTGTCCTACTGCAATAAGTCTATGAAATACATTTTCTAAAAAGAAGCACCAACATGTTTTAAGATTGTCATAAATCTTATATGGAAGAGATGCTGATACACTGTTAGGAAGTGGTTGGAATTTTATATAGTATTTGACAAGATGAAATAAATAGATTCCAAAGAGACTTGGGAAGTATGTTGCTATGACTTATCATTAGTGGATACCTAATAATAAAGCAATGATAACCATAAACGCATCATTTTTGAGATTTGTTATTACAAACAAAACATATTTGCTATATTTGTAATACGTAAATTTCAGCTTCTTCAAGCTGAAAGTTCTATGTAATAAAAAATATATAGAATGAAAGGGAGAGACAAAATGATTTTGAGTAAGGATTTAGAGAGCTAAGTGAGTTTAACAGGAAGGTGATGACAGAGTAGGCCATGTTATTCCACAAATATCTGAAGGTTGTTGAAATGTATGGAAAGTGATTATTTTGTGTGGTACATAGTGTAATAACTCTAATAAATAATAAAAATATCAGTGAACACTTATCAGGTAGATATGTATGTCTGTGGAGACCTTTAGAGATAGATTTTGCATAGGTTTAAAAAATAATCAGTAAGGAAAAATCTGACAGGCCAGTCTATAATCCATGTCTTTTTTGTAATCCCCTTTAATTTTTGTTTGAATAAACAGGATACACTGTGAAACACTGTTATGAAGCCAAAATTTTAGAGCATGTCAATATTTGAAAATCCATGGGGAAATACTGGAAGGTGCTGATGTTATGTCTGATGCCATCCAAATGAATCTATGTTAACTCAATCCTCATTCCCTTTCCTATTTTGTATTGTGCATCCCTAAAGAATTCCATAAGTTGTCAGCTAGATATCTGTATAATTTACTCAGAACTTGAAAGATATCCAAGGGCTGAAGAAGTACAAATTCAAAAGGATTACTCATGTGAATCAGTAATTGCTTAATTCTCATCTGGGTAATGACACAATATAATGAGAAAAACCAACACAGCAGGTACATATTATCTAGGTCTTTGGTATATCTGGAGTTGATATCACCAATAAGAAATTGTCTGTGATTCAGTAAACTCTTACTCATTTTGTTCTGATTGTTCATTGACATATCTCTACTGTCCTGGTTACAATGGTAGAAAGTTCCACAGCAGCAACAAGGAGTGCCATCCACAAATAAAACTATTTTTGCAAATTACAATGCAGAGAAAAAAATGAAAAATTGCAAACAGCCTTGGTAGTGCTTCTCAAATATGAGAAAGTCATGACATACAGAAATTTGAGCTATTGTCTTAGCTGAGGAAAACATGGATCACAGATTTCCATAGATAGTTTTGCCTGGTTTTTAGATTATCTGGCAAGATTGAATTCTCTATTTTATAATTAATTCATTAAATATACATACATATGTATATACATACATACACGTGGTAGATCAGACAGATTAATCCATTCACAGTGTAGTTTCCAGGGAATTAAGTCAAGCCTGTGGAAAAAAAAAAAAAAAAAAAAATTGAAAAGGAAAAAAAAAAAAAAAAAAGGGAAGTAAGATTAAGTAGAACACACGATTTTACTCTAAAGGCTAGGATACCCACCTTGGAGGAAATTCTGGTACTTGTTTCCAGATCTAAATTGGTTTTTTATAACTCCTAGTCATCATATGAACCAAACAGAAGGAAGGATTTAATCATAGAAACACAGAATGGTTTGGGTTGGAAGGGACCTTAAAGATCATCTAATTCAAACATGCTGCATGGGCCGAGACACCTTTATCTACACCAGGTGGCTCAAAGCTCCATCACAACTGACCTTGAACTCTTCCAGGGAAGGGGCATCCACAATTTCCCTGGGCAACTTGTTCCAGTGTCTCACTATGCTCACACAACAGAATTTCTTCCTACTCTCTAAACTAAATCTACCCCCTTCAAGTTTTAAACCATTCCCCTCTTGTCCTGTCACCACATGCCCTCATGAAAAGTCCCTCTTCAGCCTTCATGTATGATCTCTTCAATCACTGGAAGGTTGTTACAAGGTCTCCCCTGAGCCTTCTCTTCTCCAGTCTGAACAACCTGGAGAACTCTCTGACTGTCTTCATAAGAGAAGTGCTCCAACCCTCTGATCATCTTTTTGCCCCTCCTCTGGACCCTCTGATTCCTTCAGAAGGAAGTTATCTATAATTACAACCATCTTTTCTTCCCGGTGGAGGTGGACATGATACAGGGGATAGGCCCTTCTAACCTATGGTATTAGTAGGCCATTAATACTGACTGGTCTTCCACACTGGACATTCAGAGCATCTTACCTGTTGTAAAGAAGCAACTGGGGGGGTGAGGGGGCCAAGGAGGATGTACATATGGTGCCCCAAGCCCCAAGCATGGAATTGCCTCCATTCACTTCTTACCTTTAAGCTACTGCCTTCTGCCTGGGAAGTGCAGGATATGGGGTCCCCTGATCATGGGGTGGTTTTTTTTTGTTTGGTTGTTTGGTTGGTTTGTTGTGGCATCTTCTTTAGAGAGACGTGGCATCCATCTTTTTCAGCTGGCTACTTTAGGATAGACTAGGTTGGCTATTTAAGTTGGCACCTTTAAAAGTGTTTCCTAGGTGTACTTTTTTGATGCTCTTCTGCTAGGTTGAAGCACTAGATTTCATGTCTATACGTTTTAACTTTATGAAGTCTGAGCTGGGTCTATGTTGAGCTTTGGTCTTAAAACTTAGGGGAATACTGTGCTCATTTCTTCAAATACTGCTTTTTCTTTTTAATCCTAAATCTCTAGCTAAATTATTCAAAGAAGGCAACTGAAGATACTGTGGTCTCCAGAGAGAAGTTTCACCAGAAGATGTAACTTCTTATTTCCTGTCTTCTGGAGGATATGAAAACTGCAAAAAAGTCGTAAACTGATTTTGAATAAAGAGGAATCCACATATGTGGTCTGGAACCAATGAATAAATATGTAATATTTTTCTATAACTATAACTATATTTTGGGTTAGGTGATGAATCATAAAATATTATTCTACTATCTTTCATAACTATGTTGAAGCTATTCATTCCTTACTGGAATTTCAGTCAGGATGGTGCACAATCCACTGATACCAATAATAACTTAGAATCATAGAATCATAGAATTGGCTGGGTTGGAAGGGACCTCAGAGATCATCAAGTCCAACCCTTGATCCACTACCGCTGCAGTTACCAGACCATGGCACTGAGTGCCACATCCAGTCTCTTTTTAAATATCTCCAGGGACGGAGAATCCACTACTTCCCGGGGCAGCCCATTCCAATGCCTCATCACCCTCTCCATAAAGAAATTATTTCTAATATCCAACCTAAACTTCCCCTGGCAGAGCTTAAGACCATGCCCTCTTGTCTTGCTGGTAGTTGCCTGGGAAAAGAGACCAACGCCCCCCTGGCTACACCCTCCTTTCAGGTAGCTGTAGAGAGTGATGAGGTCTCCCCTGAGCCTCCTCTTCTCCAGGCTGAACAGCCCCAGCTCCCTCAGCCTCTCCTCATAGGATCTGTGCTCGAGTCCCTTCACCAGCCTGGTTGCCCTCCTTTGGACCTGCTACAGCACCTCAATCTCCTTCCTGAACTGAGGGGCCCAGAACCGGACACAGTACTCGAGGTGTGGCCTCACCAGCGCTGAGTACAGGGGCAGAATCACTTCTTTGGACCTGCTCGCGACGCTGTTCCTGATACAGGCCAGGATGCCGCTGGCCTTCTTGGCCACCTGGGCACACTGCTGGCTCATGTTCAGCTTCTTGTCGATCCAAAATTTAATAACTTAATAAATAATAACTTAAATAACTTGATTCTCTTGTTCTACTACTTCTTTTTATTTATTTATTTATTTACATTATATTTTTTGATAATCTATGCCAGGTGCCTTTTTCTTGTCTATGAAAAGAAACAGAATCTTGGTTCTTTATGAAGTTTCAGTCCATCATTTTCTCTTTATTCCTTGGAACATTCAATCCAACATTCATTAATCGATTCCAGCAGGAGTTTCATCATGAACTATATTTTGTATAATATAGTATAATATATATATTATATAGTATAACATATATATGGAATAATTTTGTAGAATTTTTTTAAATACTGATAATGAAAGAAAGGATAATGTGAATATTTTTGAAATACTACTATTTTAAATATACTGTTTGGAATTCTGCAAGTAGCAAAACAGCAAAACAGAGTTCAAGAACTGGATTTTAAGCAGCTTAATCAGTTTCCATTCAATTGGTATTTTCATATATTTCTGCTTTTAGAGCTCTTCTTCTTTAAGGCAAGGCAAGCTTTATTATATATGCAGCTGTGTTTAAGTATGTATCAGTTTATGAGTATGTGCAGAATCTGTTAATTTTATAGTAAGTGCCAAATGCAGATGTCTTACAGCTCTTTGTACTGGATTTTACCTTTCCATTTTTATTTGATTTTTTAGAAACAATTTTCTTCTTTTGCCTTTCTCCAGGCTACAGTCTATTCTGATAGAAAAATCCCTTAGAACCAGAATTTGTATCTTTAATATAAATACTGACAACTTGCCTATGACTGTATTGCATATAGAAGCAATTACAAAGGGACCGGATTGTTCAGAAGCTGTTCATAATCAACTTTTTACTGCAATTTTTTTAAAAAATACAGACACATTACCATTAAAACAATGTTGATTTTAGCTGCAAAGTTAAAGGCAGAAAATCAACAAACCCTAAGTGCTTTCAGGCCTGAGGGAAGAAAATATACCATTTCATGAAATTAGAATGGGGAAGCATAAAAAAGCAGTTCATAAAAATCACTGACTAACCATGTCTAATTTCCTGTAACCAACAACCTCTCTCCCCACCTCTCGCCCTCTCCAAACTCTGCATGCTTTTCATATATTTTTCTATTTTGGGCAAGCATTTCCTTAACCCATTGTAGTTTTTCCTTTGAAAATGCTGGTTCTTCAAAATTGTTTTGAACAAAAGCTTATTTCTAGTGTACCTTTTTGAACTCCTATTGTGCTCAAGCTTCCCCTAACACCTCTAAGATAAAAAACAAAAAGATGACAGAGGCTTGCTTTCATCATACTACAAGCACAGCAGTGATTAATATTATAAAGAAAATGCTTCTAAGCACAAGGTTTTTTGGAAGGTATTGCCAGATCTCTCATCATTCAAAGAATTTCCCTGTTTTTGACATTGAGGGCGCTACTTAGGCTGGTGAAAAATAACAAATAAATTCATAAAATTTTTAAAGTTATTAACTAGATATTAATTTGTAACAAGTTACTATTTATTGGGTTTTTTCAGAATTATTTATTGTCTTTAAGGGTGTTGTCAAGAAACATGATTTAATATTATACACCTAATTTAAGTTTTATATTTCTGTTTAAAATAGGTAAATTATCCTGGTGATTATAGTTGCATGCAGTATTTTGTTCCCTGTATTATTTTAAATTAACGTTGTATGACCATGCTGATACAGCCAACCTTATTTATGTACAACCTATTAACTTCAATTCAGTGTTGTGAATTAACTTCAATTCAGAAATTGCTGATATATGCATAAAGGTTATTGTAGAATCAGGAACTTAGATGTACATTGAAATGGCAAGCAGATACTTTGTCTGTTTAGGTAATTTTACATTTCTTTACTAGTTAGCTTGAGGTTTGCTCATACAAACATCTGCACATATTAAAGTACATTCATATGCTTATGGCTAAATGAACAAATAAGGAGAATTTGTACATTAGTTTAGGAAGGAATTTTTAACATAAAAGCATTAGATGTAACCATTTTTTGAACTGTTCTTAAATGGCTGGGAAATTAATTAAATTAAGTTCACAAATTCTTGATAGATGTTATTTTTCAACATTATTTCAGACAAATTCCTGAAATTGTGTACAAAACTAAAAATATTTATGATAATAACAGCCCATGTAGATTTGATTTTGCCAGTCAGCTCTGAACAAAACAGTTAAAAGCCCGCATTTTAAAGGACTTTTCCATGAGTCCAAGAATTCAGCTTTCCAAAAATCAAATTAGGCCTTTAAAGAAAGTCATAAAGGACTCCCTGCTTTTTCAATTATTTGCAACTTTTTAAACATTCATACCCTGCTGTTTAAATCTGTGTCTCTAATTTATAATTAATATAAATAACAGGTCTAAAGAAAACCCACTGTAAAATTAATAATTCAACCTGTGCTTTTTTTCTTTATTTCATTGAATCCACTGTCAATGGCTCATTTTAGGGAGAGAACTATTGTTTAAATGTCAGGAAGTAATACAAGTTTTCCTGTTAGCTCCACTTTAAGCTCCATGATGAATTATTTAAATGTAGAGAGCTTAATTTGTGGTTACTATGGGTACTATTCAGATCTCTCTTCTTTTCCCATAGAACATTTTATCTGTCTGACCATCTTGGTTGGACCATCTGTAACTGACTACCACCAAGATGTCTGCTTCATTGTCCTTCCTACTAATTCTTGCCCAGACTCTGTTGTCACTATCATTAAGTTATAGGGATTCATAACCTCATTAGCACCCCACAACTTCTCCTTCCTTGCTTATCTCTTCTGAAGAGCTCTCTGCCTGGGTGTGAAGCTGCTTGTTTCCCAGACTGCATGCATTAGTTTATTTACACTTCAGAAGGTTGGTCTTCTGATTCACATCTAAACAGAGAGCTAAGGAATACTCTTCACTGCTCTGATTGCCCAGGCTTATTCTCCAGCTGGACATGGTGGCCTAAATCATGTAATAGGAGCTTAACGCAATTTATAGTAAATAATAATCTAGTAACTGTATCATCTGAAGTAAATTTCAGGATTCCCATAGAGCATTCTGCTGTGACTACAAATAAACAAGGTGCATCTCAGCCTGGTGAAGCCCCTGAACACTCCTGTCTCTGATAGTGATGCAACAAGCAGCCATGAACTTGTGATATGTACACATACTCAAACCCCTGGTTGCTACCCAGGGGTCTGGGAACGGACCTTGTCTGATCACCATCTTTACAACCCTTCTTCACTACAAATACACACTCTCAATTTTTCTTTATACCTTTATCTTTGTTAGTGACTCCAAGTATTCCATTCTGAATACACAATACTCCATTTCTTTCTTCTATCTGTGGAGAAATACCATTTTCTCAAGCACTGACCTTTGGAAATTCAAGCAAAACTTTTTCTTTCCAGTGCCAAAAGAGGCAGAACAATTCAGATAATTGGTTTTATTGCTTAGATATACATAACTCCTTGCTGAGAGTACCTGGAAAAAAGGTGGCACCTGGCTTGTGAAGTACTGCTGAGGGGTAGAGGTAGCAAGAGCAAGAGATCAGACTAGAGGCCTTAACTTGTTAGTCAGGAAGGGATAAATCAGGTTGGTAGACACAAAACTTTAAACTAGGATGCCCTGTAGTGAAATCACAGCAAGATCTATTAGGTACTGATTTTAACATTCAGATTATTCATAAATTGCCTGTATATGTTACATTTGAAAATTTCTTTAAAATTGGCCCATCCAAAGTTATAAAGCAAGACAAAGAAATAGCACTCTTATTTTTCATATTTTATGGAATGAAAATATTTTTTTTTCTCTGAATCAATGGCATTGTTTTTTGTTCCATATTCAAAATCATCTCAAATTGTAAATGAAAAAAGCATAAAAAAATGAATTCTGAAATGCAAATAATGCATTAAAAACCTGTAAAAAACAACTTAATATTCAGTGCTGCTCATTTTTAACATGATATATACTATTTGAGAAATTACTTATTATTGATTTGATTAATTTACTATGTTGCTGTTACAAAAAGCTGACAGCTGTTTTATAAAACTTGTAAAAGTACAGCTCACTTCTGTGATATTTCAAGTTGAATACTATGATACTACAATTGTACAAGAGTAATTATATGCATCATTAATCCATGTCTTGCTCTCAATAAGGCTGAATACGAATATGAATAATATTTCCAAGTTTTGTTTCTAAACAGAAAACCAGACAAAAAAAAGAGAAGGCAATACCATAAAAAATCAATAATAAAATAAAATAGAGCCAAGCCACTAGAACAGCAGAAAACTCATAAACAAATCACTGGTCAAGGATGTCAGTTCAGATTTCTAAACAGCTGTTTTTCGACTCTTAACTCTTTGTCCTTCCATCTTCCCTACATGTAAGAAAGTTATTAGCTTCATATTAGGAAATCTGAATAAATTTTATGGGAAATCCAGTTACCAACAAAATTAAAGCAAAGATTTTTGCATGAAGAATTGTCAAATTTTTGTGTAGTGTGGGTTTTTTATACAGAACAGTTTTTATTAAGATTTGGAATCATCTGAAAAAAAATCCCTGATAAATATTTCTAAAACACTACCTAAAATGCTGTATTAAAAGCATTTTTAGTTTTCAAAAACCTATGTTAACAAATTTAAAATAACTGGTATTTCTCTTCCCATAAGTTCTTGTAACAGCTGTGTAACATGAGATTTCTGTTTAAAGATTTAGTAGTTGCATTACACATAGTACAAATTTTAAAATTTTCAGTCTTAAGGATAAATGAAAGTACTTATTTTCTATATTAAAAGTTAAACTATTTCCATGAAAAGCAAATAAACAGGAAGACTTGAATGAATGACAGTTGTAAACTTTTAAAAAAGCCTAAATATAAGCTTCACCAATTATTGAAAAAATGGTGGTCTTTTTGTTTGTTGTGGGTTTTTTTTCTCCATAGAATTCACCTAATTTGTATTTCTAACAAAAAATAAAATCTGGAATAATTACCTCAGGTTCTCAAAATAACTTTTATCTTCATGTAATCTCAGAAAACAATGGGTATCTTCAGATTTAGTAAATGGATCACGTTACACGGAACAGACTAAAGCACAATCACCTCCTGAAATATTATGTGGCTATCTCGGGCTATCACAGTGGTGTTTGGAAGCGCGGGGGGCCAGAGGGAGTCTCTTGTGAGAAGCTGCTGGAAGCTCTCCTGGTTCCAGTTCCTGCTCCACTTCTGCCCAAGGCTGAGCAGACAGGGGACACTGGATGTGCCTCTGTGACATACTCAAGAAAGGGAAACAAAACTGGGAAGAAAGAAAAAGAAAAAGGAGAAAAAAAAAAAAAAAAAAAAAAAAGAGCAAGAGAGAGAGAGACCTGCAGAGCAGAGACGAGACAAGGTTCCCAAGCAGAGATTTCCCTGCATTCCATGGTGAGATGTCTGATGTCCCCCTGCAGCCCATGGTGAGATCACGGTGGAGCAGTCTCTGAAGCAGGGTAGGGTAGATGTGGATTTGTAGCCCCTGAAGGGTCACAGGTGGGCAGATGTGAAGAAGCAGCCTGGGCAGGATTGCAGACAGGGGGAAAAGTGAATCTGCAGCCGTGGAGGATCCCCTGCCAGAGGAGGTGACTGTGTCCCAACAGCCGTGACTCTGCGTGCAGCCCAGGCTGGAGCAGTCTGTGCCTGAGGGACTGCACCTCCTGGGAGGGACTCATGTTGGAGGGGTTCCTGAAGGACTCTCTCCCGTGAGAGGGACTCACAGGAGTTGGAGCAGGGAAAAGCGCAGAGGAGTCCTCTCTGAGAAGGAAGGAGCGGCAGAAACACCGTGTGGGGAACTGACCCTAAACCCCCCCTGTCCCTCCCTGTGCCATGAAGGGGTGGCAGCAGTGAAGCAATCCAGGCCCGGGAAGAAGGGAGGGGTGGGATGAGGGAAAGTATTAAGACCTGTCCATGTTTTCTCTCTCTCCTCGCAGATTAAATTAGTTCATTTTCTTCCCAAATTGACTTAGTCTGTTTTTTGACTGTTACCGTTATTGGGGAATGAAAACCTCCCCGTCCTTGTCTTGATTAATGAGCCTTAAGGTGAATTTTCTCCTCCCTGCCCCACAGTGGGGGTGGGGGCTGACCCAGCAGAGGCCTGGCTGGTACCGGCTGGGCCTAAACCAGTGGCATGCGTTACTGTTCTGGTTTTAAATTACAGCTAATGTGACAGTAATCTACATGGCACACTCTCGGAGATTGCACTAATAAAATCTGAACACCAGAGTCAGAAGAAAAAATACAGGTGAATTTTATCAGTACAAAATAGACGTTAGAAGGCATGAAAAACCCCACAAACAAACAAAAAACCCCAAACAAACAAACAAACAAACCCAAAAAACCAAAAAAACCCCACAAAAACTTTTAAACTAAGATAGTATTCCTAGTCTCTGTTCTGCAGGCTTACTTTCAGAGTTATGCAATATTCTAAAAATTACATAAATTGTATCCATTGATACATATACGTAACACCTTGGAAATATTCACTTAAGATAGATTATGATGAGAAAAAATGCCTTGTAAGACCCAATCACTCTACTGACTGAAAAATTAACATTTTTAGAGCATTTGGAATATCAGATGCACAATGGATGATTTTTACACATCCGTTCTCTCAAGAACAGTCTTGCAATTGGCAAATATTTTCTATTCTCTTATTTGTTACTTTTTAATTCAATAGTGAATATGTATATTCCTTTGCCATAACTGTACTAGTTGAATTGTAGATATGTAATTCAAAGCAATATGGAAAACAAAATCTTTCATGCAATTACTTCACTATTTAATTTGATAAAATTTTATCTTCCAACAGTATGCAAGCACTGCTCTCTTTTGATCAAAAGCTCTCTAAGCTATTGTTTCAAAATCTACAGATAGTGTTAAAAATTTACATTGTTTTATCAGGTTTATTTGTAACTAAGGGAGTGAATATAATTTTTTTTCTCTGTACCCACTCCTTCGGACTTCATGTTAACAAATTCACTGAACTACTGAGACCCTTCCACTAAACTCAAGTAATGGATGTCAGTTTTCCCACTGTTTAAAAGACCATTGGGATACTTTCACTTTATCATGTTGTCAAAATATAGTTTTGAATAGGTCAATATTACTTAATGTGTACATGATAAATACCTTTAGACCACAAAAACAAAACCACACTTTCATAAGACAGTGTTGCCCTACACGTTTCATTTACTGTGCAGATTATAAAACAGCTTAATGTCTTTTAAGGGCAATAACTGAGGAAATTATCTATTTTAACTCTTCAAACTATGCCTGTTCTTACCTTCATAATACCATTTACTGCACCTTGCTTATTTACTTTTTAATATCAGTGCAGCCCTCAGAGATTGAAAGGTAAAAAGTCTGAATTTTCACAGAATCACAGAATTGTCATGTTTAGAAAATAACTCTAAGATCACCAAGTCCAACCATGAACCCAGAAGAAAAAATAAAAATAAAAAATTACCATCCCCTTTAGTGCATATCCTGCATGCAGTATACCAGAACAAGATCTGTGGATTTTATAGCATCTGATCATATAATTAAACCTTAGTGGTTCTAGAAGGAAATAAATGTAAGATGAAGTTTCAGTCAATATTCTGTTACATAGTGACTGGTGAAATTTTAACTTTGCCAAAATCAGCTTTATTGTATCCTACCTCCGTTACTCATTGCAGTTCTGCTTCCCTATGTTTCTCATTTCTTCCAGAAATATCCTTCATATACACACTAAGGCTGCTCTTGCAATCTGTTCCACCTCCCCTACTTCAAAGACCAATGGAAAGATTAGTGAAAACACAGGCAGGACCTCTCTGTTCTGGTATAGTTACCAAGTCAGCTAGGATGTCCAGTGCCAGGACAGTAGCCCTCTTTAGCCTATTCACCTCTTGATTGAAGTTTACTTTCAGAAGACAGGAACTGTGGCATCTGCTGTTACCAGTTCTTTCCTCTAGTCCTTAAATGTTTTTTTCAAAGGCTGAAAAAAAAGATAATCCCATTAATGAAAAAAATCATACTCTAGCAGATTCTCAGCAGGGAAATCCTCCATAATTCACACTTCAGTGTCAATGCTTTTACCGTGACAAAGTTAGAAGTAATGGGGATGTTGATGGACAGGTGGCTGAACATGAAGCAGCAGTGTGCCGTGGTTGGCAAGCAGGCCAAGGGCATCCTGGCTTGTATCAGAAATAGTGTGTCCAGCAGGACTGGGGAAGTGATCCTCCCCCTGTAGGCAGCACTGGTGTGGCTGTACCTCAAATGCAGAGATTAGGCTTAGGGCCCCCAATACTGAAAAGACAGTGAGGTGCTGGAGCAAGTCTAGAGAAGAGCAAGAAAGCATGTGAAGGGTCCAGAGAAAAATCTTTTGAGGAGTAGCTGAGGAAACAGGGGTTGTTTGCTTTAGAGAAAAGGAAGCTGAAGGGAGACCTTATAGCTCTCTACAGCTACCTGAAAGAAGATTGAAGTGGATGTTGCTCACTTCTCCCTAGTAACAAAAAACAGGACAAGAGGAAATGACCTGAGGTTGCTCCTGGGGAGTTTTGGATTAGATATTAGAAGGATCTTTTTTCACTGAAAGGGAAATTAAACACTGGAATAGGCTGCCCAGGGAGATGGTAAAATCACCATCGCTGAAAGTGTTTAAAAGGTGTGTAGATGTGGTGTGTAGGAGAATGGTTTAAACACTCATCTTGGTAGAGTTAGGTTAATGGTTGGGCTTGATGATCTTAAAGGTCTTTTCCATCCAGAACAATTCTGTGATTCTGTAATGATAAACAGCCTCTTCCATTCTAAGTTGCCACTCTCTGTGTGTGATATAAGTTTTGCTTTTAACAGACAGACAGATAGATGGTAAGGTTTGCTAGTGCTTACTAGAATTCATAGTTATGACCAAAAAAAAAAAATCAGACAGATTATTTTCTACTCTAACATGAAAAAGTCAAATTATTATATTTTCTGTTTAAGACAGATTTTAACTTCTCAAATTTGAAAATTCCATCGAGAGTTCTTTACTGTATTAAGAAACCAGGGCTTTTAAAATTCCCTCAAGTAAACTTTTAGCTTTTCTTGCTAATTAACAGCAGGATTCATCATCACCTACATTTATTAAATACAAGTTGGATGCCTCTTTTAGGATTATTATTTTAGGATTACAAAAAAAACCCGACAACAAATCACAATCCCATTAGACCATGTCCTGAAGTGTCTCATCTATATGTTTTTTAAAATGCCTCCAGGGATGGGGACTCCACCACCTTCCTGGGCAGCCCATTCCAGCACCTGCCTACTCTCTCAGTACAGAAGCTCTTTCCAATATGTAGTCTAAACCTCCCCTGGCACAACTTCAGCCATTTCCTCTAGTCCTATCATTGTTCACTGGAGACAAGAGGCCAACACCCTCCTCACTACAACTTCCTTTCAGGTAGTTGTAGAGAGTAATAAGGTCTCCTCTCAGCCTTCTCTTCTTCAGGATGCACAATCTCAGTTCCCTCAGGCTCTCTTCACAGGGCTTATTCTCCAGACCCTTCACCAGTTTTGTTGCCCTGCCCTGAACTTGTTCCCCTCCAGCAGTTCAGCGTCTTATAGTGAGAGGCCCAGGACTGAACACATTACTCAAGGTGCAGCCTCATCAGTGCCAAGTACAGGGGCACAATCACTTTCCTTCCCTTGCTGGCCACACTATTCCTGATACAAGCCAGGATTCTCTTGGTCTTCTTAGCCAAAATTTAGCCTCATTAAATTTAAATCAAATTTTGCCAAATTAATTTTAGGCTGTTTTATGTTTTTTAACTGAATGTCTTAATTTTTATTTCCAGCCTTCACAGGTGTTTACATTGCCTCCAGGACAGTGCCTAAGATGATAGCAGTATTCTTTTTTTTGTTGTTTTCAATGGGAAATAAGAGTATTGATGACATTAGAATAAAATTTACAACATAGTGCACCTCTGAAGTTATGCCTGTTATTAGAAGTACCTCAGTTTCAACAATGCAGTGTACACACGTGTTTTTTTAATGCAGTGCACAAGAGGTTGGCAGTTCACCTTAGGTCATTAAAGTTAATTTGGGCAATAATATTACTTAGTGCTTTATATTAAACTTTTATAAAATGCAGCTAAAGGCAATATTAAGTTGATTAAAGATTGAGTGTTAGGATAAATCTTTTTTCTGAGACAGGATCCCTTTTCAGTGACCATTATCACCATGTGATTTCTTTGTGAGGAAATGAATTTAAGCATACAGCATATAACATCTTAAATTTAGAAAACATGTGGTTTTCTTTTTCACTTCTCTCAGTTTACAGGAGTATAATTTCTTGAAAAACTGTCATCATAGAGAAAGGCCTCTTACAAACAAAGCTACTTTTTAGACTTCTGGTAGAAACTAGCCTTAACTATATGACGTGTCATCAGCCTAATAGTCAAAATTGGAAAATTTACTTGCAAATTATTATGCATAGCATTGAGAAATAAATATTAGAAGTTTAAAAAAAAAAGTTTTAAATATATAGGTAGAGACTTAGAAGCCAGTACCTTTCATTTGAGGATAATATGCAACAAAATATTTCTTTTAAATTGAATTGCTTTTTATTAGTAGGTATAACTAACCTACTTGATATCAATGTAGTGACAGTAATTTTCAAAATAGATGCCAATAGCAAGTCCACATAAATATGTAGTATAGTCCTTGCCAATTAGCTATGACATGTTTTGTGAAAGAAACTTAATATTCATGTTAGGCCAAGTGTCTTGAAAGTATTGGATAATATAATTGGTATTTTTAAAGTTTTAAAGACTTAAAAGAACTTAAAACAACTTTAAAATTTTTCAAGTTTTAAAGTAAAACTATTTCTTTTTTTGCCATTTGAAAAAATGTTATTTCAGACCAACAGTAAGCCAAAAACATTGATTATCATGGGAATACTCCTCTTCAAACCAAACCAAACCAAACCAAGGAGAAATCCATTAAAGGGGTTAAGTTTATTTAAAAAAAAATAGTGAAAAAATCTAAAATACCAGGAAATACTATGTCAAAATAAGATCATCAAGGAACTTCATTAAAATAAAAAGGCAAGGAGAATACACCTGTGTGTTGTAGTTTTTTTAAGTAAATATGAAATGTAATTAAAACAGATGTTTTCCCGTGGAAAATCTGTATTTTTAATTTTTTCAGTTGACAAAATTGCTCATCAAGGTAGTAATCTCCTCAGGAAAAAAATTCAGCAGTTTAGGTTTCTATAAAACACTTTTTAAATGTTATCTAAATGCCATCACAAATACAAGCACTCTTTTTTTTAAATCATTTTCTGTCACTGATTGTAAAAATCCAAATATATTCAGAAAAAATAACAAATAAAAGTACTGAAATTATTCTAATAAGGTCTGCAAGAAATTTCAGTGTGAGTGTTCTCATGAGTGAACGTATTTAGTCATTTAAGGGATAGCATTTTCATTTATGTGTATTTGCATTAGTAGTTTTTTGTTAGATGAGTTTTCTTTCCTTTACTGAATGTAGTTCATCAACTTAATCTAAAAACCAGTATTCTTGCAAACACAGTAAATAAAGAATTTGAATTAATGGTTTAATTCAGATCAGGACTATAACTTTGAACTGAATCTCCTAATTCTCCTCACTTAACACATGGGCTTATGTTCACATCAGAGAGGCTTTTCAGAGAGGGTCAGCTAGATTAATTTTAGGTGAAAGTGAGCCAAAACACAAAACAGAAACATTTCTAGAACTCTCTAACAGCTAAAAATGCTGCAGTCCAAGGACCAAGACTAGAACTAGCAAAAGTAAAACCTCATATAATATTAGATCTTCAATATTTACTGTTTCAGTCTGAAGGCCAGCACCCACTGAGCAGCACTACTTACTACTGTAGACATACACACAATTTTCTCCAAGTAGGAAGCTGGCAGGGAAATAGCAGAATGTCTACTTGATGTATAATTCATTCACATGGAAATCACTTCAAAATCCTTGCCATAATCCTGCTGCAAGTATGCATCTGCAGTATTTGTATTAAGGCTTAACATTGCCATGAAAGCAAAAGGAGAGGAATGCTTGTTTGGGGGCTTTGAAAAGGATTTGGAACCACTGTATTCTGTCATCCAACTTTGATTGAGTGTATTTGGAATAATATTTTTCAAAGATTTATTTGCTTATTTTGTCTTGCAGCAGAGGCAGACCTTACTTTTATTTAATGTGCCTATTGATTGAGAAAATCATTTTGGTTGGTTGTTACATTTAAAATGCCTCATAGATCAAGTGTATGGGTTCCTTTGCATCTTGCATGGTGGAATCATGTGATTCAACAACACTAGAAAAAAATTTCTTAGGTGTTGCTATTATTTTCTTTTTTTTTTCTCTATAAAGGTTACTAAAGTTTATAGTATCTTTCCTGAATTACATTCTGTTTCAACTTCAAAACAATACACAGAGCTTCAAATCAGATGAGCTGCACAAAAACCCAACAAAAATCCACAAAAGTATGTCATGTAGAGCAAAGAAGAAAAACAAAGATTCTTTTCATATCTAGGCATTAACTGTTCAAATTTTAGTAAATTCCATTTATCCTGGTTAGTGATATTTCATGTGGAAAAATTAAAACAGGTTATATGTCTGTAGTATGGTTGGGGTTTTTTTTCCTGTTTGTGTTCTTGTTATCAGTCTGAGCAATATCTTTTCCCTCTGAAGAAAATTCTATCAGCTTTAGCATTATTCTCTTGTAGGCTTACCTTTTTCATTTTATTTGTGTGTGGATAATCAAGCAGCATGATACTAAAGTAAACTGCATGTAGCAAACCAGAATACATTCTCCTCTGTTTTTATTTGATCTCTTTCATTGGGGTTGAATAGCAATTTTAATATTTGGAAAGGTGTTCTGCTGTTCAATGATAGTGAGGTACAACAATCCTTAAACTGTAGTTATGGAAGATAAAGAGCATATATAAATATTGACTACTAATAGCAGAAAAGCCTTCCAACCTGCACAGGAATAGCTGGAATAAGAAGGCAGAGGATTCTCAGGATAACATGCTGCAGACTAAGCAGTGATACATCCTTCTTTGTGAGCTTGGTAATAGGGTTTTAGCAACAGAGTGGCAATATGTGTACAACTGAAAGACTTTCTTTTATTATTGTTCCCTTTTTTCTCTAGCTTCATGTATTTTCCCCCTTCTACAGCAGACATACTAAGGGTTCTAGTTCAGTAAGGCACTCAGTAGGTGACTAGATGTAAATATACTTGAGTTAGCCCTCTGAAGACTACTGGTGTATTTAAAATTAGGCACCTGCTGAAGAAATGTGTTGAATTAGGACCTAAGTAATTGCATGTGTAAATTGTAATTGATACCAATAGTAATGGTAAGAATCCATCTTTTCAGACAGATGGTTGGATGAAAGCATCTTCTGGTTGTTATATTCATTTTACAAATGCAGACAATGACAGTTGCATGTTTTGGACGTGATGACAGACATTGAGTAGAAAACACTGATTACAGAATTGTGCCCCAAATTTCTATCTTGAAAAATAAGAAAATCAGTACAACTGTTGAGATATGATATAAATATCCCCTGAGTTACAACACATGACTGCTCATGAAAATAATTTAGAACATATAACAGGTGAAATATTTTTGCCACAATCCAGCATCCATATATTTACATTGGGTTATCATAAGAATGTAAATCATTTATACAGAACAAAGGGTTTTAAAATTTTGAAGTTTTTAAAGAAAGAGATGAATCAGAAAAGATACATGAGAGAACATATGAACAGGCAGTGAAATTGCTTACAATTAGGGTATTTTAAAAGAAAACATCGGAAAAACTTGTCTCAGCTCTTATTAAATCACATATTTCACATTGTAACCTTGCTGAGATGAGGAATGTTTGAATGATACATGGAGGTAGGAGGTATTGAACAATTTACAAACACGTGGCCTTCAAATGTGTAACACTCCTACTAAGTAATTATTTACTTAGGGCCAAATATTTGAAAGGGCCAAATATTTGAAAGCGAAATTTTTATGTGAAATATATCATTAGACTTTTTTAAAAGCAAAACACTGCACAGGTCACCTGTTTGCCATTTTAAAAATGTACATGTTTATAGCAAGTAGAAGTTTAAATACCAATTATTTACTCAACTTCTTTCTAATTTATGATTTGGATCAGAAAACAGCTGTTGGCCAGTTGTTATAAATAACCTTCATATTTTAGCCAAAGAGACAAAGATTAGAGAACAGATTGATCTTACCATTATAGAAGACTACTTGAAGGATGGAAAAATGGTATTTTGCTATGGTCACTTCAGTTCATAGAATCATAGAATGATTTGGGTTGGAAGGGATCTTAAAGATCATCTAGATATAACCCCCCTGCTGAGGACAGGGACACCTTCCACTAGACCAGGTTGCTCAAAGCCCCATCCAGCCTGGACTTGAACAGTTCCAGGGAGGGCACATCCGCAACTCCCCTGGACAACCTGGTCCAGTGTCTCATCACCCTCATACTAAATAATTTCTTCCTAATGTCTAACCCAGATCTACCCATTTCTAGTTCAACACCCTCCCTAGCTTTCCTGTAGCCCCCATCAGGTACTGGAAAGCCTCTGTGACATCTCCTCAGAAACTTCTCTTCTCTGGGTTGAGCAACCGCAACTTCCTCAGCTTGTCTCTGTTACGAGAGGTGCTCAGTTGCTCTGATCATCTCTACGGCCCTCCTCTGGACTTGCTCCAACAGCTCCATGTCTTTCTTGTGCTGTTAATTCTCGATAGCACACAAGTATTAGCAAGTTAGAATATAATGTAACAGTTTATCCTATTCAATACACATTTACAACTGAAAATTTGTCAGGTAAAGCATTAATTCTTAGTAATTACCAAACACATACTTCATATTTATTGTTCATCCTTTGCTTAGTAATTGAATTTTCTAATTAAGATGGCTAATATTAAGAACAGGTACTAAATACATATGATGGAATAAACCAAATCCGTTTAAAAGTGGTTCTTTAATTCAATAATTCAATTCAATTTAATTTAATAATTCATTAAATTCTTTCTTAATGTAAATTTTTATTTGATGAGGAAAATGGATTGCACTGAACAGGAAGGGAAACTGCCTAATTCTCAGTTGATTAACAATTTCACCACATGTGTTGGCCAGGCGTTTTTATAAAAGTAATGGTCAGAGCAATCTACTTCCAACACTTATCTGTTCTTGATCATAAGTACCACAACTTTCCCATGACTTGTGCATCTGGCTGTGACAGAAACAAGCTCAAATCCAACCCAAAGACATTTCAAAAGCTTTTGAACGGATTAAAGCTGAAAGGTGTCATCTTCTCAAGAAATCTCTACACCACCTTTTTGTTCTTGACTAAAACTCTGGATAGCATAACACAGTTCTTGCAGTTTGAGTAGATATTAATATTTTTTTCCCACGAATAACATTTGGTAACATTTCCAAATGTTACCAAAAATGTGGTAATATTTCCATTCTGCACAAAAAAAATCCCTAAATCTTCCTGGTGTGTATTTAGAATTACTTAAATTTTTTATCAATTTCTGTGAAGAATGCGTGTTTTCTTCCCTACTTTGAGTATTAATAGTCTTAAGGCCCCTAACTCTTTACAGCTGTTTCTTCATTGTATATATCATAGCTGTTTTAAGTATCTTCAAAAGTCTCTGTGTCAATTAACTTCAGATGAAGCAAAACATTATTATTTGAAGTCTCACTGGCATGACTGCCCTACTAATGTGACTTGCCACCGCAAGTTACAAAAGTACAATTTATCAGTGTCTTGGGTGCTGCAGTGGTGTTTTGGAAGTGGGGGAGCCACAGGGATTACTCCTGGAAGCTCCCCCAGTTAGAATTCTGGCCCCACCTTTGACCAAGGCTAAGAAAGTATGGGTAGCTGGATGCACCTCTGCCAGTGAGATATTCAAGAAAAGGAAAATGAAACTGCAAAAATAATAACAATAAATAAAAGACCTGCAGAGCAGAGGAGAGGAGGAGGTGAGAGAGCACTGCCAGACCAGAGTGAAAAAGCTTTTCCTTATGTTTATGTGGAATCTGTGATGCTCCATCTTGCACCTGTTGCCCCTTGTCCTATCATTGGACACCACTGAGAAGAGCCTGGCTCCATCCTCCTGACAGTCACCCTTTACGTGTTTGTAAATATTAATGAGGTCACCCCTCAGTGCCTTCTTCAAGCTAGAGTCCCAGCTCCCTCAGCCTTTCCTCATAAGGGAGGTGTTCCACTCCCTTAATCACCTTTGTGGCTCTGCACTGGACTCTCTCAAGCAGTTCCCTGTCTTTCTTGAACAGAGGGGCCCACAACTAGACACGGTATTCCAGATGCAGCCTCACCAGGCAGAGCAGAAGGGAAGGAAAACCTCTCTCGACCTACTAACCACACCCCTTCTAATACACTCCAGGATGCCATTGACTTCCTTGGCCACAGGGGCATATTGCTGTGCCCTTCCTTATGTCCAGTAGGACTCCCCGGTCCCTTTCCCTTATGCTGCTCTCCTGACCTGTACTGGTATCTGGGGTTGTTCTTTCACAGATGCAAGACTCTACCCTTGCCCTGGTAATTCATAAATTTCTCCCCACCCAATTCTCCAGCCTGTCCATGTTTTGCTGAATGGCAGCACAGACTTCTGGTCTGTCAGCCACTACTCCCAGTTTTCTGTCAACAGCAAACTTGCTGTTTTACTATTTTACTTCATCCAGGTCACGGATGAATATATTAAATAGTACTGGTCCCAGCACCAACCCCTGAGGCACTCCACTAACTATGAGTCTTCTACTAGACTTTGTCTCATTGAACATGACTCTCTGACTTCTTTCCTTTAACCAGTTCACTATCCACCTCACTACCTGATCATCCAAACCACATTTCCTCAGTTTTATCTGCAAGGACGCTGTGGGAGATGGTCTCATATGTTTACTGGAATCAAGATAAACCACATCTTTTGCACTACCATCATCTATCCATCTGGTTATGTCCTCATAAAAGACTATCGAGTTGGTTAAATACGATTTCCCCTTGGTAAAACCGTGTTGAGTGCTCCTAATGACTTATCCTTGATACATCTAGAAACAATGCTGAGGATAAGTCTTTCCATCACCTTTCCAGGGATGGATGTGAGGCTGACCAGTCTAATAACTGAGTCCTCCTTGCCCTTTTTGAAGATGGAAATGACATTTGCCTTCCCCTAGTCCTCAGACACCTCGCTGGTTCCCCACAACTTACCATAGATGATGGAAAGTTGCCTAGCAATGACTTCCTGCAGGTCCCTCAGCACCATTGGTTGCATCCCATCAGGACCATCATATGGACATATGGATGTCCAGATTGCTTAACTGATCCCTAACCCTGTCCCCATCAACCATGGCAAACTCCTCCTTTATCCTGACTTTCTCTAGGGCTTAAGGGG